>CM057450.1:855463026-856150526 GCA_016271365.2 Neoceratodus forsteri
ATCTATAATAGAGACAACAGAACTTTGTACAGTGACCCTTCAGGCTTCAGGAGTAAGGTGCTGCCTATGCCTGTAGAGAAGACCAAGGCAAGTATTAGCCGCTTTGGCAACACTGTCAATGTGTGTTCCATAGGAAAAGTTGCTGTCCAAAGAGATCCCAAGATATTTAAAGGAGTGAAACTGCTCAAAGACAGCTCCATGGCAGTTTGTAATGGTTAAAGTTTTTTTCTTGTATTTATTGTGAGTGCTGCAGAAAAGAATAGATTTTTTTTTATAGTTTAGTTTTCTAAACTAGTTTCTTTAAGATGATATTAGACACTTGTCTTATTCAAATCCAGGAGTATGGGGGTTGCTAGCTCACATTCTTAGAATATCTAAGCAAGCCAGAGCTGAGTATCCATGACTACAATCACATAGAAGGTCATGTGACTATTACAGCACAGACTTGTCTTAAAAAAAGTGAGTTTGAGAGTCCCATTACTTTACATTAGAATAAGCAGTTACATTAATAGTTTAAAGATGCAATGTACTGCCACTACAAAAATTGGACAGTTATTGGACGCTCGTATAATGAATAAGCTTACCAAGTTTCATGAGTGCAGGACCAAGAGTTCAGGAGTTATGTTTAAAACTTATTTTATGTGCAGCAAATACCAAATATCAGAGGGGGAGTACACTACTTTGCAGCTGTGGAGGAATATATCCAAATGTCTAAAAAGGGAGTTCCGCAAAACACCATTTTAGAGCTACAGTCTGATGGATGACAGAAGGGCTGTAGGCTCCGCCCACAGCACTAAAACCCTCCCCTTCCCCACACATCACTGCTTCACTACATAAAACAAAACCACTAATTTCAACTAAATCAGTCCACAAAACAATGAACAAATAATAGTGATCAAACTGCACAAGGCACTCTAGATATTTTTTTGTGAATGATCTGATTCAAAATTCTCTACTTTCTGAGCTGTTTTAAAGGTTTTTTACTAAGACAAACAGAGACAGACCTCTGTCTAACTCTTGCTTCATAAAAACTCATGGCATACAGTTCATTTTGGAAATATGTATTATGTGACCTCCAGTCCTATGGTAGATTGAAAACCCTGCCTGTGAGTTGAACTTCACCGGTGAAGTTATCAAATTCGCCATCTGTGAAATTAGCCCTATACTGTGAATTGCAACTTCCCAGAGTGGATTGACTTTATGAATTGTGGCAAATTCTCAAATTACTCCAAGGCATGAAGTCAGCCAAGTTCATACATCTCTAAGTGCGACTCCATTAACCTCACATTTAGAACAAGTATATGTTAACAAACTGCAAAAAAACTTTGTTAATGCATCAATTAGGGTTAAAGTTATAAATGTGGGGAAATATGGCATTAGGGACTCCAATCCTAACATCCAACCCCCACCTTTCACAGACCAAGTGGTATCAGAGAGGTGGCATTGGTGTTGTCAGCCCTAACGCTCACCCCATTCCAGTAGAAAAAAGGCTGGATGGTAATGACATAGGAGAATGGGGTGAACATTAGGGCTGACAACACCAATGTTGCCCCCAACACCTTTTGGTCTGTGCAGAGTGGGGTTGGGGTGTTGGGGTTGGAAATCCCAATGCCACATTTCCCTACTTTTGTTGCTTTAACCCTAACTGATTCATTAACAGTTTTTGCTATTTATTTCCTTACTTTTTGAGATAGTATAATAGTATCCTTATTTTACTTCTAACCCTGCAGTCCCATCCCTCTGTAGATGTGTGTGTGTGTGTGTGTGTGTGTGTGTGTGTGTGTGTGTGTGTGTAGCTGTACAACAGTGACCAAATTGTCAGCATAGCCTTATTACCACACCTCATGTACTCAGTACAGAAAATTTTCAAATCTCACCAAAACGTAATCCTGTGCAACTGTACCACCATTCTGCACTGCAGGTGTGAAAACACATTTTGGTCAGGATTTGAAAAATGCCAGTTGTGACATATATGAGGTGTGGTAATTAGAAGGTTGTGGTGACAGTCTGGGGTAAAAATATGTAACATTTCCAAAGTTACAAGTGGGCATAGTGAAACTGCAGCAAATGGTCATAACTTTGGCATTTTTTCATATTTTGACCCAAATGTTCAACATCATCCTCTTATGATCCCACCACATAAACCCCATAGGTGAAAAGTTTCCAATCCATGCCAAAATGTCATTCCATGCCACAGATGCAAAAAGATGTTTTTCAGACAAGATGTGAAAAATGACAGTTGTGCTGTTCATGAGGTGGTGTGAAAAATGGCTATGTTGAAAATTTGGAGTCAAAATATTGAAAATTACCAAAGTTATGCATGTACGCAGAAAAATATCAATGAACACACATAACTTGGGAATTTTTAGGAATTTTTTCACCAGATTTTCAACATGGCCTTTTTGGGACACCACTTCCTGAATACTATAAGTGTTGCTTCATTAATCCGACCCAAAAGTTGATTTCACTCAGTGACCATGAAATCTCCTTCCAGTCCAATTAATGAAATGACAGTTGCAGTGTTCATGAGGTGGGGTCCTCAAAAGGCAATGTTGAAAATTTGGTGCAACAAATCCCCCAAAATGGCCAAGATATCAACATAAGATCTAAACACCATTGAAATACAGTATATGGCACCTACCTTGATTCCTCATTTTGGGGTTCAGCTTTGAAGAGTACAGACGTGTCCTGGTCTACAAAAGATGACAGCCCAGGACCTCTGGTGGTAAATACAGGGTAAGGGGGGGTAGGGTGATGGGTGCTCAGTGGGAGGATCCAGACAGGGAAGGGGGACAGCGTGGATGATGAGTGACCATTTTCTTTTCAGGCATAAAAAGAACATTGGGGACAGTTTTCTTTTTTACAGGGTTGAATTAAAATATTTTGACACATGGAGGAGTGGGCTTCTCAGTGTCTCATAGTGCTAAGGGGGTGCATACATATTTTAGGATACTGTGAGTGGGCTCCCCAGTGTCCCACACTGCTGGGGTGGGGCTGTAAATGCCGACATGGGGATTGGGCACCCTGATGATGGTGAATAAAGAAGACAATGGGCTGCAGGAGTAGGGGGCATCAGACAATGGGAGTGGGCATCCTGGTGTTGGAAACAAAGAAAATCAATGACAGGCATCGGAAGGCATTGGGTTGCCATTAGACAACTGGGAAATTGCATTGGGGCACAGCAATTGGATGGTGCCACTAGTCACCAGTGAAATTATTAAAATTACAGGGACAGCCATTGAAGGGTGGGGGGGCACTAGACACCAGGGAAAAACATGAAGTACTGGGGAGGGCAGTAGAATAGACAAGCAAGGATTCTCAAGTGATGAAAAAGAATTCTTGTTCATGACTCAGGATATGAAAAAGCATTCTTTTTTCTTATCACGTGGTCATGAAAAAGGATTTGCTATATTAAAAAAAACACATTTCAGGGTCATATTTCTAACTTTGAAGTGCAGATTGCACCTAACGGGGTCCTGATGAGCCAGGTATGTGTAGTGGTCTCTTTCCAGGTTGTCATTTTTGTGGCTTTTGAAAAAAAAAACCTGAAACAAAATGGCGGTTTGTGAAAAAGGATTTTTCTCTCACAAAAAAAGGATTTAATTTTCACAAAAAGTAATGGGTCTCTCTTCAGTGAATCCTTTTTCTCAAGAATAAATCCTTCATTGATTTTTCTCCCTCTATCCTGAAAATTGCTCTTCCCATTGAAAACAATGGGAAATGAAAAACATAATAACTTTGCAACAGATTAATATTTTTACACAAAGCAAACCATGCCTGTTCTGTTACCCAAGCTGGTTCTACCATAAAAATCACAACAAAATTTGATACCATCTGGATGCATGGTGACAAGGAAAAAAACTGCAAAAAGTTGCAACTTTATGACTTTTTGCACTGTCTGGATCTCAGAATCTGCACATCCAACCTGAACAAAACTTGCCACATCAAGAGACCTAACCCACAGAACAGAGCATTCCAACATTTGATCAAATCCATTAATCAGTTTCAAAGTTATTAAAATGCAAAATTTGAGGTTTAAAATTAAACATGCTACTTAACCCTAACTATAGGGGCACTATAATACTGCTACAAGTATTACATCAGGTATCACAACTACTATCAGCAGCTACATGAGGATTTGTAGTGATGCTGATGTAGAGTAGGCTCTGTTGCTAGTGCTCACACAGAGGAAAATGTGACAAAGATCAATTTGACTGGAAGGTGGCACTTGTACTGCCAGTGGAATGAGTTTTAAAGCCACTGATGTGGACCAATTAAAGTATTTCTGCATGAAGCTAGGAGCTAAGCAAAAGATGGCTTGTAAGACTGATGAGGAGGTTTCACAGTTACAGCCACTTAAAGATATTCATTAATTATGGTTACCACAGCAGCAATAGCAGCAGAGATAGGGTTTTAAATAACATGAAGCTGCCAGTGGTGATGGTGATAACAGAGTCAGAGAACAGGAGGAGAAAGAGACATCAGACATCCAATAAATGAGTATTGAAGCTGAAGATGACAATGATATATTCAAAAATTGTGGTTTCCAGAGAAAAAGAGGTTTGAGCAAGTCAGAAAGTAAAAGAGGTTTCCCAGCTCTGGTGGTGATGGTCTGGAAAAACCAAGGCGCAGTGGAGAAAGTGTTGACATTTTTGAGGAAGACTACTCATAGTCAACTTTGCATTTGAAAATGGAGCTTCTTTTTTGTGACAATGAAGACTCAGATGAGTATATTATAATTTCACTACACAAGGGAAGTTTATGTGTACAGTGGACCCAGGCAGGATGCAGCACTGTGCCTTGAGTTACTACATGACAAAAGGGATTAATTATCATAGAAAATTGCCTTGTGTACAGCAGTAATGCAATTGCAGTATGCTGTGCTATTGTGTTGCTTCCTGTCCAGCTTCAGTTGATGCCATGCTGTGCTACACCATGATAGACTACAGAGTTTACATGTAACTGATTTCTGTCACAAAATTGCTATCTGGCATTTTAGAAAACCTTTAACAACTGATTTCATTCCTCACTTGCATTTATTCATATTTATACAGGTTGGCAAGCAACACGGTTTTAAAGTATACATGATTTTTTTAAAATAGTGAATCCAGGTACCACTGATTGTTAAAGAGATGTAAACTGCCACAAACATCCATTTAATCTATGTGTCGTTGGCAGACACTGGCAGCATTAATTCACAAAACCTACAAAGAATCATTAAACATGATTCCCCATAAAAATGTATATCAATATGAGCATCCAAAGTTGAAGTAAAGCTAGATTTTAATCATTTTGCTATAGATTCTGCTTGCACTGTTGCAGAGCTATCAGATACATGTAAATCCAAGAGTATAGCTGTGTGTTGAATACTGTATTGTCACCTGCATTTAATCACCCTTACTGTCTTTTTAGACTAATCAACTTTGTGCACCAGTTCATGCTGAAAATCATATCCACCTTCTGTTATTCCTATTTGCCCCATTGTTATGTATCTGCCATTGGTGCCATGACCAAACACAAGATCTTAGGTTTATGCATTGTCTGGAAGAAAGGAAACTCACGCTGTCTGGGATTCATTCAAAAAACAGATAAGAAAGTCTGTCCAAAGTGGCAAGTGTCTAGTTACACTTGTTTTTCAGTTGTAGCTGTGCCAGAATTATTCAACAGTATTTGTGGCTCATTGAGGAAGGTATTGAGCCAGTGTGTTGTGCCCAAGGTACAACAGGCATGTGGACATATTGATATGTCCAGGCCACTGATTATATGAGTTTATAAAATGGGTATGGAAAATCATGGCTTGTGATTGGCTGAGAAAGGCTGACACCCATGCATTTACCTCAGCATAATGCCCAGGTACAAAAAAGTACCGATGCAAGCCTGTCCCATTACCTCAATAACAATGAGCCTGTTTGGAATGTTAAAGTTTAAAGCAGATGCCATCATTTACTTTAAGGCCAACCCAACCCTCAGCTCCATTGCCCAGGTTTCTGTTTAGTTGGCTGGCTGCTCATCCAAGTCCATCATCTCCCCTTTTCCTCACTTCTATGTTTTTTTTTTTACCTTCATGCTTAGTGTCCTCCCAGCAGACTGCATGCCTGATAAACCCACACACACTAACATTTACTCCCAGTCATTCATACAGACAGCAAGGATGGGAAAACAAGCAGCACTATAGTTTATAAACTTATTCCTGGTACTCAGAGCTGACAGCAAAAAATGGGAAACATGAGGTAAGAACATCCCAGAAGCTGCAACTAGGGACAATAGTTACAAAACAATAAAACTGCAAATAGCAGTTAAACTTTGTCTCAGTCATTAAAGCAGGCAGCAAGGAACAGGAAATGAGCTGAGTATGGCCAGAATTTGCAATGAAGGACAAAAATTAAAAAGGAATTAAACTGCAAACAGTGGTTCCACTTTGTCTGGATCCTCAGACCGGGCAGCGAGGACTGGAAAATGAGCAGAGTATGGCCATAAGCTACAATGAGACACAATACTTATGAAGGTGATTAAATCACAAACAGTGGTTACACTTTGTTGTGGTCCTCGGTGCAGGAAGTGAACACCAGGAAACAACAATGGGAAATAGCTGGAAGTCAACAAGGGACAAGCTGTTTCAAATAAAACAGTTTGTAACAAGAAATATTAACAGACAACATCTATCCTTCTCACTACTGGTCCACCAAAAAGGCAGCAAGGACTGAGAAACAGCAGGAGACAAAACAGCCAAATACATCACGACCCCTGGTGACAGGTAGCAGAAGAATTATTTCACATTGAACAGCAATCTTTTTTTTATCTTCTTGTGGTATTTTTCTATGTTGTTGTTTTCTTTTTCATTGTTTTTAACTAACTTTGACCTATTTCATAAGTGCAATATGATACTCCAGTGTGGTCTTTATGCCAGCATAACTGCCCTTGCAGGGGCTATAAGGCCCTCTGCCTGCAGCATAGGGCCTCTCTACACTTCTGGGTGGGTGGGTTATCTCAGCATAAGAACCACCCTGTCATGTATGCATAAAAAAGCACACTGGGTGTCATCCAATCCATCTTCATCCAAACCCCAGAAACAGCCGAGTCCAAAAAGGTCAGGCAGAATTCCACATTTTGCCAGTACAGTCAGGAAATAAAGAGATAGATCGATCGATAGATAGATAGATAGATAGATAGATAGATAGATAGATAGATAGATAGATAGATAGACAGACAGACAGACAGACAGAAGTATTTTAAATAGTGGCTTTCCTGAGCTGAAAGCATCTGACTAGGTAAGACCATCAAAATTGTAATGAAAACATTAAAGTTTTGGGCCCCCATACTTAAAAGATTAGCATGCTGCTGACAAAGTTAGAGCAACACTAACTGAGAATATCACAAACTGACAGGGCAGGGGCCATATTCAAAGGCCCTCCAGGGAACAGCGGTGACCTGACAGTGTGATCACACAGATATACTGCTTTGCCCATACAAATGAGGGATCCACCTTGCACAAAGGACACAGAGGTATCTTCAAAGGTTTTGGAGTACTAAATAGCCTGTGTCTCAGTGCTACTTAATGCTGCCAAAATCCTACCCTTATTTCAGTTCACGGCCCCCACTCCACCAATTGTTAGTCCTCATGCCATTGTAATGTTCCCTAGTGTCCAGTGATTCCCCCACCCCATGGATCACTGCTCCTTGTGACCTTCATAATATGACAATAACCCCATTGGTGGATAGTGGATCCTCATGCCCAATCACCACCATCCTGAATGACCAACAGACTCCATCCCATCCCACCCTCTCAAGACTCTCAACCCCACACCATCCCTTGCCTCCACTCACCAAAGCCACCCTACAGCATTACAGTTGGAGACTGGCACAGCACCTCCACTCTCCACATCAGCTGGCCACTGTCATTCAGATGGCAGCTGGTCAGGAGGTGAGCAGAAGAGCTGCGCTGGCCAACATCTCTTTTTTTTTTGCACTTAAGAGAACTTTACTGAATTTTCCCTGATCAGAAAATAAAAACAAAACAAAAAAAGAACAATAACAACAGATAATAATAGGCATCTATAAGAACAAGCCAGGTACACAAGAAGTCATAAGATGATCAAAATGAATAAGACAGGAGATAACAAACATAACCCTAACCCTCCCCCTAGTGATGACCAACCATAAAAAATATCCTTCTTACCTCCCTCCCCCCCCCCCTCATGTGTATCTCTAAAAAAATTGGGGAGAAAAGGGATGGCTTTAGGTATTGGATATTTCCTACCAACCAGATATCTAAAGCACTATCCCAGAACAATCTGTATATATCAGGCTGAGGATTGATAAAGGGTAAACATTTGTTCACCTGCATAACATAATAGTATATTGGAGTCCAGCAAGTCTGGAACTTATACCACATTTGATTGGTCGAGGCTACAACATGCTCAGTATTCAAGGATGTCAAGAATTCCTGAAGCCACTCAACACATGTTGGTGTCCAATTAGCCTTCCAATGCCTCGTAATTAACAGTTTCGTAACCAATGAGATTAGAGCCACATAACTCTTGTCTATAGTCAATGAAATGTTTGTGCAGTCACCAAGATACAAATTTTGATTGTGAAGTTCTTATCATGACCAGAAATGGGGAAAATAACTTGCACAAAGGTCCAAAACAATTTACTGTTAGGGCAAGTCCACAAAATATGGCATAAAGTACCTTCTTCTTTATTACAATGGACACATGAAGAAGAAGATAATTTACCTATTTTCACCAACTTACTAGTGGAGTAGTATTAGTCATGTAACACATTGAATTGCAATAGCCTAAGATGATCTTGCTTAGTAAATCTGTAAATGCTGGACCATATGTTGGTCCATTGACTCAGTAAATAATGTAGATCCAAAGTATTCTCCCAATAAAAGACAACAGGAAGAGCGTTTTTACAGACTTGCTGGTTTATAAATTGATAAAAAGAAGAGATTAGTTTATTCTGATATGAAGAAACTGATAACTTAGAGAAGAGTGCACCCGCTTAATTTGACCATGGAGGCCCCCAAAATTTACTAAGGCAGTGGTGAATATGTGCATATTTAAAGAAATATTGTTGTGAAAGAACAAATTTACACTGAAATTCTGGGAATGAGAGCATCTTTCCATCTTTAATAAAATCTGCTATACAATCAATTTTGAGGTCCCCCCCAATAATCAGTTGAAAAAGGTTTATCTGCTATACAAAAGTTCCTATTGTTAAAGAATGGTTGATTAATATCTTTATAGTATGAAAGCTTTATAAATTTAAAAAATTGTGAATAAGCCTGGATTGACCATCCAATTGGAGTGGGTTGTAACTCTCTCAGTAACCGCTTATAGGGGAGATATAACAAAGAAGGTAGGGAAACATGGTGTTTATTAGTGATTTTTTTTTCAATTAACAACTGAATTGGAGTATAGGATTGAGTGGTCTCAGAAAAACCCTAATGGAAATATTTAACACCATGCAGAGATAAATAGTAACTATAAAAGTCAGGAAGATTAAGGCCCTCTAAGTGTCTCGGTCTGCTAAGTTTATTAAATGCTCTCTGCAGAAATTTACCTAGCCAAAGTAATACTGAGCATAAAGAATGTAGATGACTTGGCCAAGCCTTCAGAATTGTTATATTCAGCATGCCCAGGGGGTACATTAGGTGGGGTAAATCACTCATCTTAAGGACATTGGCCCTGCCCCAGAGATCTTGTTTAGTTTGTTTTACAACTTGATCTAGGTTCAGTGATATCAAAACAAAAAATGGTTCCCAAGCAAGCCTGATTCCCAAATACACAGGGCCTTTGACTCCCATTGGAATTCTATTTGTGATATTGCCTCTTTCATGCAAAAAAGAGATAAAGGAAATATTACTGTTTTATGGGAATTGAGTTTATGTCCTGAAAATGTACCAAAACTGGAAATAATCTATAGGCCTGCTGGTACGGAGGTTTGCCATTGGGAATGTGAAGCAAGATATTGTCTGCAAACGTAGACAGCTTTAACTCTAATTGGCCTGTTACTATACCCCAAACCTTATCTGACAAATTAATTTTCAGTGTCAAGGGTTGTATATATATATATAAGTTGAATAAAAATGGGGGCAAGGGACAACCCTGACGAGTTCTGCAGCCTAAATAAAAAGGGTCAGAGAAGTTGTTGTTACATAAAATACATGCAGATGGCTTGATATACAACACTCTTACCATCTGGATAAAATCCTGTGGGATACCATATTTCTGCAGTGCCATAAACAAATAAGGCCAGGCTGCCCTGTGAAAAGTTTTCTTTGCATCCAGGTAGACCAGCACTGCATGGTCATCACTTTCCCTGGTCGAAGAGAAAACATGAAATACTTTCTGAAAATGGTCACTGGAGTGACGACCCACTATGAAGCCCACCTGCTGTGGCTGGATCAATATGGCCCAAACTTTACTCAAACAGCTTGCCAAAATGTTGGCAATTATTTTTATATCTAAGTTTAATAGAGATATAGGGCAGTAATTTTGTGCCCTAGTAGAATCTTTCCCTGGTTTGGAAATAAGCACTAACGTGCTTCAAGTAAAGAAATTTCTTGAATTTCAGATGTATGCAAATAATTAAAAATTCTAACCAATGGGGAAAGCAGTTCTTCTTAAAAGTTTTATAAAAGAGGGTGAAAAAAACATTTCAACCAGGAGCTTCTCGGGGAGAGATTAAATGGCATCGGAAACTTCCAAGGCAGTGGTGGGACCAAACAATGTGTCCTGTTAAATCTGAGAAAGTCTTGGTATATCTAAATTGAAAAAAAATCATCCAGGGTTTGTTGGGCAGAGGCATTGTAGTCTAGAGGAGAATGTAAAGTTTGATAAAAGTCTTGAAAAATGGAGGTCATCTTTTTGGCCTCACATGTAAGTGTTTGTGTTTGTGGACCAATTAAGGAGGAGATCCATCAGGAGTCAGTCTGCTGTTTCATGTGAAGAGCCAACAATTTTCCTGCCTTATTACCTGTCTGATATAGGTGCCTTTAATACAAATTACTGCCTTCTCCACTTTATCCAAAAGATGTTTTTAATATTTAGCTTGAAACTGCATCAACTTAATTCTAACATCCTCCAGAGAATGTGGCAAGAGAGATCTTTTCCAGAGGTCTAATACTGTGAAGCCAATCTTTGATCTGTGTTTGAGATTTTTTATTCCTGAAACAGTGGCCAGCCTAATCAATTCTCCTCTAGAAATTGCCTTAAGCACCCCCCTAGGATGTCCTGGGCCTGAATCAAATCCCCATTGGCTGTAATGGACTGTATTAAGACATTTTTAAAATAAGATACCAGTATTGTGTCCTTCAAAAGGAGGTTGTTCAATGACCACATATGTGGTCTGAGGCTCATATTAGGGGGTACCATGGACAGTATAAGAAGGGAATGAGCAGTGTCAGTGGCTCAGTAGGTAGCACACTCACCTCTGAGGCCGGGAGATCAGAGGGCTGTGGGTTCAGCTCCCACATCTGGCACTTGGGTTAATGTCTCAGTACTGACACTGTAGTGCAGCATGAGAGCGGTGCTGCACTTCTGAGGTGCCACCTTTTGGATGAGATGTTAAACCGAGGTCCCATCTGCTTGGATTGGTGGTAGTTCAGGTGGATGTTAAAGATCCCATGGCACTTATCGAAAAGAGTAAGGGAATTTCCCCGGTGTCCTGTCCAAATTTCCCTCATTTACTAACAACACCACCAACAGCTTAATCTGGTTCAAAGTCAGTTGGCATTCATCTGTATCCCCCTCCCCTGGGTTGTGCCTGAAAATAGGCAGGATTTGTCTAGTACACATACCCAGTCAACAAAAACTAAATAAATAAATAAAATAAATAAATGATCCAACAGCACCCAGGGTCCTATTCAACAGTCTTGGATTAAGGGCAAAAATTGTTGACTGGTGAAAAAATAATCCAGCCTTGAAGAAACTTTGTGTGGAGTTGAATAAAAAGAAAATTCTTTATCTGTAGGGTGGAGTACTATCCAGGGCCCATCAAACCCAGCTGGTTAGAAAATTCTCTAAGTTCCCTTTGGGCCAAGGATAGCACAGCATTACATCTATATGTTCTATCCAAATCATTGGCAAAAATGAGGTTCCAGTCATCACCTATTAGTAAGGGTAAATGTGTATAGTTTTCCAAAGCAGAGACTATATTGGAGAAAAAGCTGGGGTCTCTATATTTGGGCCATAAACTGAGCCTAGTATAAGATATATGTGACCTAATCTACCATGTACAAAAATGCATCTACCATTACAATAGAGTCTCCAACCTTGTTTAAAAAGGCAAATGGAACAGATTTGGCTACCAGGATAGCAACACCTCTCTGTCGAGAGCTGCTGCCCACACCAAATACTTGCCCTACTCAGGTTTTACATAGATGTTTCACCTGGGCCCATGGTAAATGAGTTTCTTGTAAGAAGACAATATAGAGTTGATAGATACTTACTGTAGGTGGCTGAGAAGCACTCATTTATTTGTGTTATCCCATCAGCCTTTAAAGTTCCATGTAATGATATTTAGTTTATTAGCCATGGATTACAAGATAAATGAGATGGCTTAAGTCACTCCTAATATGCACGAGGACCCCCATGACAGACCCAGATCCATAAACTTCCATGAATGATGCCCAAGAGCACAACCCAACTAACTAAATCAGCAAACCAGCTAGCTAAAAATGAGCTAGCCAGCCAAATGCCTGCTCCTCTCCTCTTGGTCCGTGAAGGCTGAACTGAAGGCAGCCCCCGTCCTGATCACATAACAAAAATGTGTCCAAAAAGAACATTTGATCCTCCCACTGTAATTATCTGCAAGAGAAAATGAATTGAAATGGCATCCATGAACAAGGAAAAGCATTTCTGGCACTATATAATTCTAATATAGTAGGATACTTTTTATAGGCAATTAAATCAACAGATATCTTATAGTGGACTGAATAAGGTTACCATGAAGTTTCCAAAAACACAGGCATTCTCTTAAATGGAGGCTTCACAACTAAGATTCAAACTAATAAACTGCAAATGAAATAGATTCAAGGCATGATCGAGTAATGAGAGAAAAATCTAAGAAATAGGAAATATAGACTACTTTATCCGGCAGAGGGAGCCTTAATATCAATGTTAAAGTATTTTGAGCTGCTGCACTGTCCCACCATAGAACCTGTTATAGAAATGTCTAGCAGAACCAATCATTGTCCATGGTACAATGATAGAAATGCTCCCTCAAATATGTAAGAAAAAAAAATAATGTAAATGCAAAACTGTTCTGGTCTCATGTTTTTTCCACACAGGAGAAAACCACTGGTAGTTCATAGTTTCAGTCATTAACTCATGAAGCCAACAACAGAAAATAGTTCCTTTAATTGGTTTCAAGGCAAATCCAAGGGATCAAAGACACAGGCTCCTGAACAGAAACATAGAAACATAGACTTTGATGGCAGATAAGGACTCTCTGGCTCACCCATTCTTCCTGTTTTCCTACCTATTGGATAAGCTGCAGTTCCTAGTTAACCAACAGCCTACTTCTTCCTATCCCCCTCTAGAATTGTCATATGTCTGTCCCATGCATTCTTGAGTTTCTCCACTGTTTTTGACCCTACAACATCCGCAGGAAGGCCATTTCATGCGTCCACCAAACCACCCTCTCCGTGAAAAAATGCTTCCTCACGTTGCCCTTAAGCTGTCCCCCCTCTGTCTTCAAATTGTGCCCCGTTGTTCTTTCTCATCTCATTTTCTGAAAGATGCTACCCTCCTGGACTTTGTTGATTCCCTTGAGGTACTTGAAAGTTTCCATCATGTCCCCCCTCTCCCTCCTTTCCTCGAGGGCATGCATATTAAGCTCCTTTAGTATCTCTTCGTATGGTGTCTTGTACAGACCCTGCACCATTTTTGCTGCCCTCCTCTAGACTGCCTCCATCCTGTCTATGTCCATGCAGAGATGGGGTCTCCAGAACTACATGCAGTACTCCAGACGGGATCTCACCAACTGTCTGTACAGAGGGATAATAACTTCCTGTTTCCTACTGGTGATGCCTCTTCCTATACATTGCAGTATCCCCCAGTCCTCCTTATTGCCTTTTCACATTGCTTGCTTACCTTTGGGTCATCTGATATGACTACCCCCAGATCCCTTTCCATTTTTGTTGTTGTTAGTACCCCACCTTTTGTGTACTCTTCCCCTGGATTTTTGTTTCCCAGGTGCATTACTTTGCACTTCTTTGCATTGAATCTAAGCTGCCATACTTTTGACCATTCCTCTGACCTTGCTCAGTCCCTTCTCATCCTTTCTAACACCCCTTGTGTATCAACCCTGTTGCAGATCTTTGTGTTGTCTGTAAGGAGGCATATTTTTCCTTCCAGTTCATCTGCAATGTCACTTATAAAGACATTAAAAGGGACTGGACCCAGTACTGAACCATGCAGTACCCCACTAGCAACACTTCTTTCTTCGAAGTGGACTTCATTTACTATTACCTTCTGTGTCATGTTGTCCAGCCAATTTTTTATCCACAGGCTACCACCCTGGGACCCAATCCCAGCCTGGCCAATTTGTTTATTATTCATTTGTGTGGGACTGTGTCAAATGCCTTGCTAAAGTCTAGGTAGACCACATCCACAGCCCCTCCCTGGTCTACTACTTTGGTTACCCAGTCAAAGAAATCTATTAGATTCATCTGACATGACCTTCCTGCTGTGAATCCATGCTGCCTTGGGTCCTGTGCCCTGCTGGCCTCTTGGTACTCAACAATTCTTTCTTTCAGAAGTGATTCCATTATTTTCTCTACCACTGAGGTCAAACTAACAAGTCTGTAGTTTCCTGCCTCTGCTTTGCTCCCACTTTTGTGAAGGGGAATCACATCCACCCTCCTCCAGTCCTTAGGTACCACACCATCCTCATAGACAATTAGAAGGACTGACACTTAAGAAGAAACAGTATATGTGATGGGAATAATTCTCTGAACATAACCAAACAAGGTAAACTGCATCCCCATCATTGAAGGCACACTAGTAAAGGTAGTTCCCATAAGAATAACTTTCAAGCTCTTTAGCCCTTCATACCAAATAAGTCAGAGAATAGCTTGGGGAGTTCAGCCACCACCTGGGTTGCTGAATTAAACCAATGGGGTCCCGCAGAAGTATGAACTTCTAGTCTGGCTGAATACAACATCTTGTGTCTGATACAAGCCATGCCTAGTTTGGATTGAATCAGGCAGTTTACTGCATGGGCTTGTACAGTAAGTTAGGTCCTGCATAATACACAGTTGGGTGCTGGACCATTGTAGAGCATCTAATTTATGGACTCCTTGAAGACATGTTCCCGATCCTTGTAATTTAACAATTTAAAAATCAGTGGTCGTGGCAGTCCTTCGGGGACAGATTTTGCTCTAAGAGCCCAGTAGGTCCTTTCAATTATGTAGTGGAGCCATTAGGAGAAGGGCTGACAACCTTTACACAGAATTTCTGAAGGAATTTGATGGGGTGGGTCCCCTTTCACCTTAGGGCAGACCCAGAATCACCAGATTGTTCCTATGACTTCCTCCCTCAAGTTCATCAACTTAGTTCTCCAGTTTAGATAGGTTCCTCTTCAAGGAGATGACCTCCGGATCCATTCTATACTGCCAGTCTTCGAAGGAAAGATTCACACCACTGTACTTGCCACCCGTCGAGTGAGTTCTTGCAGTGCCAATTTTGTATCTTTCATATTGTCGAGTATACTGAAGACAGCTTCTTTAATAGCTGTTAACTCTGAATACACTTATTCTTGGAAATGCTACATGACAGATGGGATAGCAGGCTGGATTGGTGATGTGCTACAGTGTGGTCTCTTTGGTTTCAATGCAAAGGCCAGCATTACTGGACCTTCCAAAAGAGATGTGGTGGCTATATTTTCTTGTATTTGCACTTCTATTGTCTCAGCACAAAAATAGGCTCCCAGTGCACTTAGACACCACTCAATGTTACTAGTGACCCCCAAAAAGACTTGGGAGAGCAAAAAGTGGAAATTAATTCAGATCAGGATGGAGATCCCAATGAGCATTGCTACTCCTGCTCAGACATCACGCGACTGTTGCTGGTCACCATCTCTAATCAGCATCAGTAGGGGAGGTGAGGAAAGAGTGTGAGGTGAAGGGTTCTGAGTAGGTGGAACAAGCGGGGGCAATTGGACATTCTGAAGATAGCAACTGGTGTGGAGGTCCACTATCCACCCATGGGATAATTGTCACATTGTACTGGTTACCAGGATCAGTTATCAAGGAGTGGGTGGATAGCACAGGACATGAGGGAGTCTGCTACCTTGTGATGGAGCAGTGATTAGGTAAAGGGGGCTGCACAGCTCCACAAATTGATGCTATTCTACCTGTGTCATTGCATTTCACAGCATGATAATGGCTCCATTATGTGCATGCAAATGCCCCTTAGTGCCTTGCATGCCCAATGGGCTCATTAGCATGTTAGGATTGAATATTACTAACAGGAGTACTGTCGCTATCCCTTTTGTGATGTACTGCTGTATCACCATTTTGCTCCTGTGGGCCATATTTAATCATAGAGCTATGCATACCTTTTAACTGTTCCTGACTACTATATGATGGGCATCCCTCATTTTAACTTTCAAAATTACTCTGTCTCTCATCAGTTCTTCATGGAAATGGTGCTGCTAATGTAGAGAATGTGCTGTAAATTTAGACATTAAAGCAGAAATTCATTGTATTCTAAGATGCCAAAATAAGAATAAACATTGCACTATTAAATGCAATTGTTTCTACAGTATGTTGTTCTTGTATCTCCATGTTTGAGGATCAGTCCCTCAATTTGTAGGCCATTGCCTTTCACTGTCCTTCGTTGTGAGTGTCCATGCCCTCATTTCAATAATAAAAAGTTGAGAGGCATGGGGCTGTGTCAGCTCAGAGCATACTCATTGTGTGCTGCAATGCCACAGCCCCATATTCAGATAGTTACTAGATAGTAGCAAAATGGCTGTATGAATAATGAATGAAAGAATGTACACTCATTGCTTGTACATCATAATTATAACACTTTGTTTATATGTTGTTATGTATGTCCCTTGGTCACCCTTGAAATAGGAATTTATGTCCTTGTGTTCCTACCTGGTAAACACATTTGAAATAAAAAATAAAATAGAAATAATACGCCAAGTCAGTCATGGCTATTTCCCATGCAGCATTATTATGTGCACAGCACACATGGCTGACTCTGAATATGGTGCACCTGGTCAGTATACACCAAAACTGCTACCTACAGTAGCAACGCTTAGCATAACAATTAAAATATTATTCCCCTAAACATATTTCTGAAGAGGCAGCTCACAGGGGTGCTGGCGCCATCCAATTTGGGTTACGCTATCTCCTTTCAGATCCTGTGGGCCAGTATTTATTCAATGGGATGTGCTAGCACAGTATACCCACTGTGTGCTGCAATGATATCGCCTCATATTTAGATAGCACACTCTGACTAGAGAATGCCACTTGTCTGAATATTTCACCCTATTCTGCCATGCACTTTCTCCCTCATAGTATTATTGTGTTGAAGGCACACATGGCTGGCTCTGAATATTGGGCCCTGGTCTATACAACAAGCTTCTTACCTGTAATATCAAACACTCAGTATAGCACTTATAACATTAGTCCCCTGAAAACATTGCTTTAGAGTAAGGTCTTTAAATAAAATTTGATGGTTTCCACTAAGGGAGCAGTACAAATGGGCAAAGGAACTGAGTTCCAAAGTCTTGGAGTGGTCAGTGCAGATGCCCAGTTATCAAATGATTTCAGTTGTGAAGGGAGGATCAATAAAGGTTCTAGGGTGACTAAGTAAAACTCTCAGAGACCACTAGAGTTTTCCTGATGGACAGCAAGCAGTTCCCAAATGAAGCAGAGGACCAGTCTGTTAATGCCCTTGTGATCAACAACAACCCTCCATGGGGATATGACTGGAATACTGTGCAAAATATGCAAGGCAGGAGTGATTTGATGTTTCCCAGGCATGCCAGTTAGAAGCTTAACTGCTGCATTATGCAGAAGCTGCAGGTGTCAGAGGAAAGTAGTGGGGTAGCCACAGGAGAGTGTATTGCAGTAGTTGATTCTTGAGGAGATGAAAGCTTGCACTAGTGGGCATAGATTATGATGGTTGAGATAGAGATGCACACTGGTAATTATTTTTCAGCTGATTAAAACCAATGCAGATAATGGATACATCCTAAAAAAGTCAGGATAAGCCAATTGTCTAGAAAAATACCAAGGCTGCAAACTTTTTCCTTCACCTCTGGTGAATCATCAACCATTGAAGGTTGGAGGTGTTTCCTGCTGATAACATGGCAAAAAAAGAAGCAATTCAGTCTTGCTGGATTGAGTCTCAGCTAAAAGGTCACAATATAAGCCCTGATTTTCTGGTGAAGGTATTGCTATTTTGGAGGAGTTTAATACACAGATTAATGAGTAGCTCAGATCTCTCTCACTGCTGCCTATCTTTCTACAGTAGCAACTGACAATAGCTCCAACCTTGTGCTGGGATGAGAATGGAGTGTGTGAGCTCTTTAGTGTGCCTTGCATTTTGCTCTGCATCTCTTGTATTGTGGAGGATTTCCTGAAGAAAGATGAAAAAGCTGAAGCATTCTAAGCATTTGCAAAACAATCTACTCACACATCAGTTGCTCTTTAAAAGCCAGATCTAGAGAAGTGAGCTATAGAAAAAGAAACGCATTCCATTTCACAGGCTGAAACAACAGGTGGCAGCACACTTGAACAACATCCTCTTTATGCTGCAAAGATAGCAACTGCAGTTTAAGGTGATGAAGAATTTTGCTTTACAGAAGAACAGTTTGAATAAATTGCCACTTTAAACAAATGGCATAACAAGAATTTTATTGGCTTTATGTATTTACATGTTTGACCAGGAAAGGCAAACTAAGCTATTTTAGCTTGTTTCCAAGTGTGTCCGGGGAAGGGGGGTGGATTGGATGGATCTGTTTTATTGACAGTAGGAATGTTGGCCATGACACTGAGAGACTGTTTCTACTCCTCCTGCAGGGTTATAATGATGACTTCCTGCTAGGAGGATGGAGTAAGGCTGGAGGAAATATATCTTCTGCCAGAGACATTTTGGTGAAATGCTACTTTTGCTTCTATGTAATTTTGTGAAATTTTCACAAAATTGTGGGAAATTTCAGCAAAATTATTATATCAGTTATGTCTGTTGAATTTCACAAGTTGTAGTCCATACTTCACCACATTTAGTATGCTGACATTTTCAAGTTACATACATATGTATGCCACGTTTCAGATCTCCATCTGTAAAGACAACTGAGTTATAAGCCTCCCAACATATTGGATATTTTAAAATTACATTTTGCAATTATGTAAACTGCAGAATTTCAAAAGAATTAGTCCAAATTGTGGCATATGTTTTATATTGACTTTAATAAGATCCATACAGATGTGTAACAACTTTCAGATTTCTATCTTTAACGGTAGCTGAGTTATAATCCACCAATCATTCATACATTTTTAAAATTACATTACACAGTTATGTAAACTGTAGAATTTTAAGCTTCAATAATTATAAAACTAGAGAATGTAATATCTCCAATTTTATTTGGTTCACTGACCCTAAACATTAGAGTTTCAGACTACCTCCATGGCCCAGCAGCACGGCATCATGCTGCCATGCTGATGACCCAGTTTGGAAGAGAGCATAGGAAGACACATTGGGAGGCAAGCCATGGTTGGAACAGCTGTCGCTTTGCAGTCATCTAAGTCAGGGAGGGTTGCCAGTGGATTCTGCTAACACAGCAACCCCTGTGGCTGGGCCAGGGAGCTTTCATTTGCCATAGGTAAAGCTGTGGCTGTGCAAGCCTGACAG
Source organism: Neoceratodus forsteri (assembly GCA_016271365.2). Classification (NCBI taxonomy): domain Eukaryota; kingdom Metazoa; phylum Chordata; order Ceratodontiformes; family Ceratodontidae; genus Neoceratodus; species Neoceratodus forsteri. The sequence goes on from CM057450.1 coordinate 855,482,910, forward strand.
AAGCACCACCCCAGCATGGGAGATGGAAGGGAAAACATTATGGAGAAAAGGTATTACAAAAAAAACTAAACTAGTAGATAGATTAGGATTGAATTTAATAGAAATAGATAGTCTTCTTAGTAGGTAAGCTTTTAAAAGATGAAAAGGTTTTGGTAGACTCAGAAGGAAGGAAGACATGGGTAACCCGTTTTCATTCCCACTATTAATAGATTTCAAATCTAAAGAGAATATAGAGTTGACTGAAAGGGTAAATCTTTAATTAGGGTAAACAACGTTAATCCATATAAACAATGGAAATTTCTTTCATGGAATATCAACGGATTATATAATATAATGTTTCAAGAAATATGGTGGAGTTTGGATAAACTAACGCTAAAGGGTTATTTAATATTTTATTGATCTTCACTTTGGTAACTGGGTACGTGCACTGGCAACAAATGCCTTTTTCAGTTATGACCCGGGTGCGGTTGCACAGACATTTAAAGAAATAAATATAATCATTAAGTGCAAGTTGCATAATTTAAACATACAATCATTGAGTGCAAATTACATTCTTGAAACAGACGGTGCAGTAACAGTTAAATTAATTACAATAACATTGGTGCAGATACTACACTGAGTCCAGATGCAGAGGATTATATATTGAGTACAGATACAGAGATGGTATATGGGGCATTTACACAAAACAGTTGCAGGCTTTGAGTGTTAGGTAAAATTCTTTCAAATTCTTTGTAAAAACAGAGACAGTTGGTAATTCTCTAAGGTGGGGGGTATTGTATTCCAGAGTGATGAGGCATTGTGCCTGAAAGATAGTTGTCAAATGTTTGTTAGAAACAAGGACATTTTTATGTTATTTTTCAAGGCTGACCAAGAGGACGGCATAAAATCTGGCAAGTGTAAGGTTGGACTTGAGCTCTGGTGAAAGTCAATTTAAAGTGTTTAGAGAAAGGCAGTGATGCCTCTTACTATCGCTACAGGATGCAAATCTGGCAATCCTGTGGTAAAGAGTGTGTTTCTTCTGTAGCATTGTTTTATTAGCAGCATCATTGACCTGGGAGCTACAGTTCCGTAGAGGGAGCAGATTTGCCTGTGCTATTCAGTATCTGGTTTCAGGCGTTAGAAACTTACGGATTCTATATGGAGAACCAAGCCTTTGGTGAAGCACATTGGTGGTGTTTTGAATATGTGAGTATTGAAGGTAAGTGTAGAGCCTAAGTGAACTCTTAGACATTTACAGCAGGTGACTTTTTCCAGACAGATACAGTTGTTTGCAATAATGCATAACTGTGTGGCTGTGTTTTTCAAGTTTTAGATAGGACTAAGCAACAATGACTGGATTTTTGGCAGGTTCAGGAACATTTTTTTCTTGAATGAACCATTCATGCAAATGTTTGAAGCTGTTTCCCAATATGTGGCTGATTTAATTGATGTACTTACTGTGTGTGTGTGTATAGAACTGCACCGTCTGCATAGAGAAGAGTATGTACAGGTTTGCAGACCACTGGCAGTTTGTTTATGAAAACTGAAAACAGACGCGGCCTCAGAATGGAGCCTTGAGGGACCAGACTGCAGATTACATTGGTACTTGAGACCACTTTCCTGATTTTCACCATTTATTTTCTGTGCCTCAGGTAATCTCTGAACCAAGCTAAAGCAGGGGATCCAAAGCCTAGTCTGAGTAGTTTGTTAGTTAATATGTCATGGTCAACCAGGGTTATAATATTTATACAACTAAAGAGCAGAACAAATTAAAACATGGTAGACTGTAAATGGGCCTTTTAACTGCAATAAAACTGAGACATAATATGAATATACAGAGGACAGAACTAAAATCTGAATGTATTTTGAAAATTAGAATTAAAGTTAACAATTTGACATATTTGTCAGTGTATATCTCCCTCTAAAAAAACATAAGAAAAGAAATAGAAATTTGGGAACACTTTACGAGCATTTTATTAGAAATAGTAGAATTATGTTCTGACATAGATATTTATTTCAGAGGAGATTTCAGTGCCAGACTCATGCTCTTGACTGTTTTGTATCAAGAACTTGATAGTTACATAAATATCTTAAATCCTAACTTGGCAACTAAATGAAAATCAACAGATCTAAAATACAAACACACAGGATTATTGCTCAATAATCTATTAGAGGAATTAAGTTACATAGTGATGAATAGGAGGACACAAAGTAACAAGGAAGGACAATGTACACACTAGTCATCCAATAGAACCTCTCAGATTGATTTAATTATATGTAGAGTTTCCGGTTTTAGGTGTTTATTGTTTAACAAAACAAGGTGTTTATTTTTCAGCTTTTCTCGCTTGTTTTTCAAGTAGTAAAATTCTGTGTTTTCCGGTGTAAATAAATAAGTCTTAACACATTTTCAGTAGTTATCAGTGTTTATTGTAATACATTTTTGTATTTTTTTTAAGTCACTGTGTACATTGCTGTTCCAGTTCAAGAAACTGCAAAAATAATTAGAATTGCACATAACCCCATTAGAAGCACCATATCCCCTATTATTAGCACCAACCATACTGCACATATTTATAGCACCATAGAATCAATATCTGCACTGCAATTGTTTTGTTTAGCTGCTTTTAATTTACCTGCCTTTATCCAAATTTCTTTTGTTTCAACTTCCCTTCCCTTACTCTGAAGTTTTACTCACTACTTCCCTACCTTGTTCTCTCAGTCTCCCTAGCCATTCTCTCATCTGCCCCTTGTTCCTGCTCATGCTCCACCTCCCCCTGTGCTTGGCACTGACCCCCACACCTCTTCTCTCTCTCTCTCTGTCTCTCTATCACCACAGAAGGAGCCCCTGACTCAGGCACGGATTCCAACTGAGGTGCAGTGCAGCACTTCTCTACAGCCACCTCCTTACGCTCCAGCAGCCAGCCAACTCATCAAGGTACAGTCTGTCCCTGCAAGCACCACTCCTTTTGAATCTGGCACTACCCACCCACTACTCTGATAGGCCGGTTTTCTCCTCTGCTCCCTCACGGATTGGCTCCCTTGCAGTCCTGCTTCAGCTTCAGCTTAGAATTCTCAGCAGCTCTCAGCACTCCAGCTGGGATCAGAGGTAGGAACAGAGTTTAGAGAGAAGACTATTATCCACTGGGTGGGCTGTTGTAGTGTGATGATGATGTGTGACGAGAGTGCCACAGGTGTATGTATTTCGGTGTTTATCGGTTTTAACCAAAATCACGAAAAACACATTGGTGGTGTTTTATCTGTGATTATCCGTTACAACCGTAAACTGGAAACCCTAATTATATGTAACATAAATGCCTTAGATAAAATCATAGATCTTCTAACAATTGTACATGCTGAGTCACCACACTTTTCTCTATAACTAACATTAAAACTGGAGTGACCAATTGGAATTATTAATAATCTTCCAAAAATTGTAATTTCTTCAAAAAGAATCAAATGGAATTCTAGTGACATAGATGTTATAGATCAAATACTGAACTTTTCAGAGGTAAGCACAGTTAAACAAGCATTGTTTAAATCTTCCGATAATAACAAATTCTATGACATTTGGAAAATAATATTTACATATATAACTCCATTATTTTATTATAATTGGATTGGGAATAAACATACAGGGTCTTGGTTTAATAAAAAACATGAATAGGGAAACAAAACCTGACTAAGATGATAAGGAAAAGTCAAATGAAATTAGACCAAAGAAACCTTAAGACTTTTGAATCAGAAAAGAAAGGAATATACTCATATTCTCAAACAAGGAAAAGTAAAATATCAATCTAAATTATGGTCACAGCTTTATTGTTCTGTAATAAATATGAACACCAAAGAATTTTGGACAAAGGTGGATAAAGGAACAAACTCATTTGCAGTGTCTGTAGATTCTTATATTGAACCAAAATCATGGAAACTTCACTTTTCAGAAGTATATTACAGTGATTTTGAGGAAACTGCTTTGTCAGTAGCAAGACAATTAAAAGCTAGAATACATTTATATGGTTATCCTATACCTATTATTATCTCCACTAGAGAGGAAATATCCATAGCAATTACTAATACTAATCCTAACAAATAACCTGGTCCAGACAGAATTTCTAGTGATACGGTATGTTTAAAAATTGCCCTGATGGATGGATACCTCTACTTTACTACACTTACAGTATAATTACATGGTACAACATGAAACTTTTCCTGATTCATGGCAAGGTAATATAATTTATCCAGTGCACAAGAAGGGAAAATTGACAGGCCCATACATGTATCATCCAATAAGTTTGATTGTCACGTCTCAGAAAAGTTTTCAGTAGAATACTGTTGAACAGACTGGAAGCCTGGGTTGAAAATAAAAACATTCTTGGAGAAGCTCAATATGGTTTTAGAAAAAAAAATGCCTACAGTACAACACTGTCTGGTTTTACAATATTTAATTTATAAATAAGTTAAAGTAAAGAAGGCAAAATTATTTTGCTGTTTCATAGATCTTAAGGTGGCATTTGATAGTATCAGTAGAAAGACACTTTGGTCAACATTAATGAATTATGGATTAGATGTTTACCTGTTAAATATTTTTATAAAACTTAACGAGTATACTCGTTTTAAGGTTCAATATTATCTTCAGGGCAGCCTCACAAACTAAAACAAGTCTAGTTGTTAGGCAGTGCTGTATATTATTCCCTTTATTCTTTAACTTACACATTAATAGTATCTTAGAAAACTTTTACAACTTAGATTTTCACTCACCAAGGATTTTCAGTAAGTCAATTTCTTGTTTAGCATACACTGAGGATATAGTTTTATTATTAACTACACTATTGGGTTTACAAAGAACATTAGATACTTTTTCACAATTCTGTGAAGCCAGACATTTACAAATAAACAGGAGTAAAATGCAAATGGTATTTTTTGGCACTAATACATTCCAAAAATGTAAGCTAAGGCTAAACAAATTATCAGTTGAAACAATAAAAATATATGACTACTTACTGTAGGTGTTCATTTTGCTATGGACACTAAATGGAACCAACATTCAGACTATGTAAATAAGAAGCTATAGACATCCATTAATAGAATTAACAGATTCACATGAACCTAGAGTGGATATTCAGTGAAAAGAGCTTTGATCATAATAAATGGTAAAGTTATCAATGCAATTCTTTATGCAATGGAAGTCTGGGCATCTCTGGTTGTACTTCATTTAAAACAATTATCGACAAACTATATCAACATTTGTTGAGACTTCCACTTGGCACCCCTGCACATTTCTTCAGAGCAGACTTGGGACAGTAGTTGACTGATGCTCATGTCTTAAAACATTTTTTTTTAATTAGAAGGCTTTAGCCTGTTGTTCAGTGTGGGGGGATAGCTCCTTCCCCAGTCCTTACTTAGTCGGTAGGCCACCTCCCACTCTGCTCTGAGTGTTTCAGTGGTGCAGCTGTGTGGCTGGCTGGCTGTGGGCTTTCTCCCCTGCTTCTCTTCTGTCTGTCTCTCTCCATTGTTTTTCCCACTTTTGCTTGCTTTTCTGTGTGCTTCTCTGGCACTTCATGGCATGCTGTGTTCTCCGCCTGTGTGCCTTCCCTTCCCTATGCTGGTTTCTCCCAGCTTTCCTCATTCCTCTCCCTCCTCTTCTTTCCCCGTGTCGTACCTTGCCTCTGTTTTCTTTTGGGCTATTCTCCCGGCCAGCCACCATGCTGCTTCACTCCAGTATTCTCACCTTTTTCACACTTTTGGATGGCTCCTGGTCCTTGGAATGTGCTTTGTTTACAGGTCTCCCCACCGCTGCTTTTCTGGTCCTCCCCATGAACTGTGTAGCTGCTCTCCGGTTTTCCAGTTTTGACTTTCGGCTCACTGCCCCAACAAGGAACTTCATTCCGAATATTAAAGGATTTCCTGGCATCCAGGCCTTCTGCTCCCAGACAGTCTGACCTTTAAACATTCGTTCACCAATGGGCTGTGAAACTGCTGGTAATTGCACAACACCAGTGCAGTTAGCACCGGCATTTTGATTGTAATGTTTGGAATCCTAAATAGAAACCTTTGGTCAAATGCTCATGTGGACATCCAAACTTGTACAGAGATCAATTATACTGATGTTTACTTGGGTGGTTTTCTTTACAGTGAACTTAAAGTTCTGTCATTTGCCACTAGTCCCAAATCAAGCACTGAATGCCAATCAATCTTTGCACATTTTTTCATTTTAACTGCTGTCCTCTCATACAATGTCCCACCTAGCCAGTCACCACACTTGCAAGAATATCTACCAATTGCTTCAATTGAGTTTGCCTGGTACCTACCCAGCTCCTGCCCCAAGTTCTGTTCTCTCATAGTTTTGTGCTACAAGACAAATAACTTATTGTTTTCAATCTGCTCAAATAAATCTGCAACAGTAAGCACCTTGACGACTTTCTGGGGAGGGGAGTTCTTAATGATTTTTCATCTACTAAAACTGGCTTAAGGTGAATCTGAAGTATGCAGAACTGAGATGTAATAAACCTTTCCATAGCGTCAGTGTTACATATACTAAACCGGGCTTAAGGTGACTCTGAAGTATTCAGAACTGAAGTAGTAAACTTTTCCATAGTGTCAGTGTTTCCTATATGGAATCTGTGTTTCCTGATGTTCCATTCGTGGTAGCAATAGTTCCCTCTGAGTTCTCTTCCATGGATAAGCTTTCAGTTCTGGCTCTGCTGTCATGAAATATTGGGCAGAATGGTAAAAATGCAAGATTTACTTAACAGTGGGATTTGGGGAACTGTGCCTTTACCGTCAATTCAAAGTATTTGTATGTAGACTGAGAGGCTTGTTTTGCAGTGCTTCACACCCCTGGCAAGTTCAAATATATTTCACTTTAAGCATTTGAAAGATATGTTTAGTAAAGCTCAGCATATGTATCTGATTAACAAAAGGCAGCATTCCTAAGACTGCAGTACTGTTGCTAGCATTGTTAACCAAAAGCACTGCCACACAGGAAAACAGCATCATTAAAACCCTTTTGACTATTACTAGTCATCTCTTCTGAGTAAGACCTGTATGCTGCATGTAATGTAATTACCATCTTATTCAAATTATTCTATGGCTCTAGTGTACTAGTGCTTACTTGGCAAAGGTGACCCACATGGGGGTCTCGCCTTCCCAGTCCTGTGGCACAACGATGGTGGACCTTGTGGGGTCCCACCATTCCTACCATGCACTACTTGATGGAACCATTACATTCAGATACGGCAATGGTGGACCACGTGGGGTACCACCATCCCTATCATGCACTAATGCTTAACTGGCTAAGGCAAACCACGAAGGGGTCTTGCCTTCCCAGTCTTGTGGTATGGTGATGGCAGACCACGTGGGGTTCTGCCATCTGTACCACACACACTAATCGATGGAATTAATTGCATTATTCAGATAAGGCGATGGCGGACCACATGGAGTCCCGCCATCTCTATCATCCACTATTGCTTTCCATGGCAAAGGTGAACCATATGGGGTCTCACCTTCCCATTTATACACTACTCAAGCGATACTGAGATTAGTGTTGTGTGAAATTGGAATATTTCACCTGGTGAAATATTTCACGGAATTTGCGCATTGTTTGAAATATTTCGCAGGATGAAATGTGAAATGTTTGTGAGTGAAATTTCACCCCCAAGCCGGTTAAATTTTGCCTGTGGGCGAAATTTGACCACTGCAGTTGAAATTCCACCACTGTTGGTGGAATTTCGCCACTGCGGGCAAAATTTCACCATTTTTGGCAGAATTTCGTCACTCACAGGTGAAATTTTGCCATTGTTGGTGGACTGCTCAGAAGGCGAAAATGCAGGCAAAATGGTGAAATTATGTTGCATTTTCACGAAACATTTCACATGGTGAAATTGCTGATTTCGCCGCAATTTCTCAGGTGAAATTTAGTTTCACAACATCTCTGATATCCTTATCCCACTCTGCTCTATGGGCAAGGGGTCCTGCCTTCATTTCCTGCTCAACTTTTGCTATGCGATGAAGGACCATGGAGGGTCCTGCCTTCCCATTCACCATCTACTCCAAGGTATTTAGATCATTTGCTCCTTTAAGTCCCCGTACTGCAGATTGATTGACGTCAGTTCATCCTCCTTACTTGAGAACATGCTTCACAGTTTTACATACAGCAGACTCCTGCATCCGTTCATTATTCAGCCTATTTATGATGATGGCAGATCATGTGGGGTCCTGCCATCCCTCTTCTACATGTTCCTCGACACCCTTCCCCCTTATTCCTCATCTTCCAATCCATCTTCTATGACCCTCACTTTACCTTCAACTCACCAATTGGACAACATTGATGGACTTATTGGACCAGGTTCAATTAGCGATTCGAGTCCTGCAGGAATCTTCTGCTGCATCTTCAATGCACCCTTGGACCATCCTTCCTCAATCTGCATCTCCTATTGCCAGTGTCAGCAGACCTTTCACCCCTCAGCTCAGAATCATCATTCTATGGCTATCAGGAATCCCTGGTGGTCTCTCCATCCCACCAGTCATATTCCCCCTTAACCAGACATTATCCTCTTCTAATTGGATTCCTTCGCACTATGGCAGACTCTCCTCAGGGTCACACTTTCCTAGTATTGACCATCTGAGTTTTCAGTCGCTCACAGTATTCTTCATTCATCAGAACCTCATAGGACTAACTCTCCCTAACTAGCCTACCTCTGATCTGGCTGTTATCATCACAGATCAACACCTAACATCAGTGGCAATGACGAACCACATGGGGTCTCATCATCCCATTTACACATGCCCCACGATGGGCCTTATTTGGTACTTTTAGCTCCATTTCAATCTGCCTCACCGACTCTCATCCCTATTGTCTTGCATTAATCTCTACTGCGGCAATGGCGGACCACGTGGGGTCCTGCCATTCTTACAATGGCTTTCTCCTGTCTTCTTGGATTAGCTCATAATACAATGAAGGTGACCCTGCTCAGGTTCCAGCTATCCCAACAAACAGTCCCACTATGCAGTTCTATCTAGTATTCAAAGGTGGTGCTATGGATCTACAGCAGTCATCTACTTCAGACTTGATTAACCATTGTCACAGCATCTGATCAGCATTCAGTTAGATATCCCATCTGCTTGAACCTTCATTCAACATCGACTGCTACTCATCATCCACCACAAATTGGACTGTTCCACCAGCAACATCAGACCATACTCCTGGACATAATCTTATCTAAACCTAAGCGCATTTAGGATCATTCTCCTCTTAGTATGCCCAGAGGATGGGCAGGTCAGTAGCCATGGGTCATCGGAGGTTCCCCCTAAAGGGGGTTTTCTTCTCCTGTGTGCTATGGCTCACATTCTCTAGAGTTGGAGGAGATAGTCACTCACTGCTTCTTTTGGGGCCTTAAGTCTACACCTACCCACTATCCTACATGGGGTGGGATGAGGAGAAGCACCAAAGCTCATGTTATAAACACCAAGCACATACCGGTCAACTCATAAGTATACACAAGCACTAAGCTATTTTCCACACATTGAATTGCAAGGCTTTAACCTGTTGTTCAACGGGGGGAAATAGCCCCACCCCATTCCCTACTTAATCAATAGGCCACCTCTCACTCTGCTTCGAGCATTTCAGTGGCACCCTCCATCTTTCCCTGCTTCCTCCTCCTTCTCTGGCACGCCTGTCTCACCCTCTCCACTGGGCCTTAAGTCTACACCTACTTACTGTCCTACACAGGGTGGGATGTAGAGAAGCACCAAAGCTCATGTTATAAGCACCAAGCACATACCAGTCAACTCATAAGTATACACAAGCACCAAGCTATTTGCCACACATTGAATATATCTTGTGATGATTTCCAGTGACCATCTTCCCAAACTATGTTTTGAAGAGCAGATTGTATATTCTTTAAAGGGTATCTCTTTCCCTTATATGACAGTTATACAAATTAAGTTATATCCAGTGGGATTGGGATCCATCTTATCTGAAATATACAGAACACCACATGCATTTTAGTAGTCTATATTAGACAGAGATGCAAAACTATCTCAGTACAAAAAGACAGCAAACATTCATATTTCTAGAATCCACATTTCTTATAAGTATCTTAAAAAAAGTTTTGGGTATGGAAACATACCTAGTTAAGATTCTAAACAAAGAAAGGAGCTACCTTATCACACAATTTTGGTATGAAACTTATAAGTCTAAACAATAAGGGCAGGATTCACAAAGCAGATGCACTGGGTGCAAATGAGATGTACCAGTGCAACTTGGAAATGCACCATGTAGCTATTCACAGGCAGCATAGATGCCCCTGTGTAACCTGGATGCTCTGCACCAAACAGGATGCGTTGGAGACTGAAAGTAATGATATGCAGCTCATCTTGAGGGGGCGTGTAACTGCACATACAGCACAGAGCCATTCACAGAGCAAAACACATGCGCAAACACAGAGCATCCATAGTGCAAATACCAAATGCCCCATGTGGAGATAAGTATAAAAGAAGTCGATTTAAGTGCAAGTCCCCAGCAGGCTGACCATGGGATAGCAGCAGCAAGCAGGAGTAGAACAGCAGCAGAAGTAAAGAATGGATGGAGCACCATTCCTGATGGGGGGAATGTTAATGGGGATGAGAAGACAGGTGAAGCAGCAACGGGGTGACAGAAGGCACCATAGGTAGCCAGCACCGTGGTGATACTGCGCTTGACTGATGTTTGAACAGCTGATGGACACCGAAACAGTCGGCTGATACTGCTTGAACAGGGTTATTCTGAGGCAGCTCTGTGAGCTGTGCCATCATGAAATGCAGCCACCCACTGGAAGAGGTCATGCCATAGCAGTGGAGGCCAAGGTGACAACAACAATGTGCCTGTTCACCACGGGAACCTTCCAGAGGCCAGCCAGAGACATCACTGGCAAACCCAGCTGTCCACATCCCATTTCCTCACACAGTTCCTCACTGCATTGCTCCCACATGCTTCAGAATTCATCCATTTCTCAAGCACACAGGCAGAGCAGACAGAAGCCATGCAGCAGTTCCACATGGTGGCATGCATGCCAGGCATTATAGGGGCCATTGACTACACCCATGTGGTAATACATGCACCACCTGGTGAGGATGCCATGACATATGTCAACTGTAAGGGCTACCACTAAGTCAACTGCCAGGTGGTGTGCAATGCCACTGAGTGCATCAGCAATGTCTGCACCTCACACCCTGTGAGTACACAGGATGCCTTCACATGGCACCAGTCTACCCTTTGCTGCTGGTTTGAGAATGAGAACACACCCAGCAGCCATATTGTAGGTGAGTGGGGCAAGCAGAACTGCCCATGAACAAGCCATCATGGTGCATCAAATGAAGGGAGAGGGAGCTGTTGTGCAATTGCCATGATACAAAATGTGTAGAGGGATGTGCACAGGCAGGACAATGGAGGGGGGACATTGATGGAACCATGCACACAGGGGGACAGTGCAGCAGAACAGCAAAGCATGGGAGGCAGGGTGCAGTGCAACAGCTGGCATGAGTGGAAGGGCAAAACACACCACACGCAGCCATGCATGGTCGACTGCCTGGCAGTTGTGAGCAGACAATGGGGATGGGAACGTGCAGGCAACCATGGCTGCAAGCATGGGCAGGTACGGGCAGACGTGTGCAGCCTGGCCAGGCTGTAGCAGTCAGGAGGGGAATGTAGGTGGCCAGGAGTAGTTGACACAGGGACTGGGGTGTACAGTTTCAGTCTCAACAGTGTGCCATGGTGCGGGGGGGAGGGCACTATGTACAGGTATGCAGTGGAGTAATGGCCTGCTCTTGCTCCCCACAGGTGATGCGGTGTACGCCCTCTGACCCTGGCTACTGACACCCTTTAGCCAACCAGGAACAGAGGCAGAAGAGTGGTAGAACGAGGCACACATCACTACACATGCCATCATTGAGCGTGCTTTTGGCATGCTGAAGACACGCTTCTGGTGTCTGGATAGGTTGGGTGGTGCCCTATATTATTGTCCAGAGAAGGCCTGTGGCATATTCCTGGATTGTTGTATACTGTACAACATGGTCATTGACCATGGAATAGCTGTCCAGGCCAAGGAGGGTGACAGTTCTGGGAAGGAGGATGAGGAGGGGGATGAGGATGAGGATGCAGCAGTCCAGGAGCAGTGTGATGGAGCACCACTGCCATGCTGAAACCCACGGCTGGTCACCAGGGCCTGGTGGCACAGGGACACCATCTTAGAGGAGCACTTAGGGGACTGCAGATGAGTAGCACAGGTGGGTAGTACACAGCTGGCACCCCCCACCACACACACACCCAAGCACCCTGATACACACCACAGGGCACTGTACCACAACAGTGCTGCAGTGTAGTGTACTCGTGAGGGTGACAGTGCTGCACACACACACACACACACACACACACAGAGCAGTATCCACATGTCAAGTGGGCACAGTGTATGTGCTGAGGATGGCATGGATCAGTGTACTGCTGCTGGCACACATGCACAGCAGACATAGGACTGCACTTATCACACCCATGCCACACAGCACAACAATGGTGCACCCGGACATGCATGTATCACCACACAGGTGTCCCACACAGGCAATGCACTGGGGCAGGCACATGCCACCCACACAACCCCAGGCTCAGGTGGCCAGGTGATGAGTGGGCCTGAGGTGCAGATGGCCGGGCTGCTATTGAGGATGTCAGTGGGAGGCACCATGGCCACCACACACATGGGCAGCCATGGCCATGACCAGAGGTCACTGATGCAGTGCCACTGACCACAGGAGGGAGTCAACACCCCTTGAAGGTACAGCAGCAAGACCGTGAATGGGTATTCACTGGTGTGTTGGCCCCATGATCCATGTTGATACAAGGATGATGGGGATGGAGAGGTGTGGTGATGGTGTCAGCAGCAATTGGTCCACCTGATGCCTCTGCCTCGGCATGCGTGTGGCACTCCTGGGGGTTCATCTGGAGGCCCAGCAACCAGGTGGCATACTTTTTGCACATGCCAACTTGGCAGCATGTGCAATCCATTCCAGAGATGCAGTCATGCCCACCCTCAGTAGGCATGCCTCTTCCAACATCTGGGCATGCCACATGGCTGACAACTCATATTCAACAGCTGGCAGTGTCTGAAGGACCCTGAGCTCCACCCGTAGGGATGCCTGCCCCTCCATGATGGCCCACAGGAGGCGTGCACAGCCCTTAATCTCGTCAGCAGATGAAGGCTCACAGGGATGGTGCCAACAGGCAGATGGTGTGCTGGATTGCCACTGCACATTTACTGTTGGTGGATGCAGCACAGTAGGCCAGGATATGGATGGGACTTGGCCTTGTGCAACTGCTGCATATCCAAGGACAGCTGCAACATGGGCCACCGCTACCTGTGGCGGAACCACAGCACCTTGCTGACCCATGCTGGTGGTCCCTACCACCACAGCAACACCAGGTACAGAGCCTACAGCAGCCCCCACCATTGATCGCTGTGCAGGCCCTGTGGGTGTGCCAGGGGCTGCAGGACTGCCAACACCTTTGGGTGCCACCAGTGCATGCAGCTGTGCATCATGCGATCCACTGTTGGCCATGTCCCCCCAAAGTTGTGTGGCATCAGGATCATCATCAACATTGTTGTATGCCTCCTGTGTACCAGGTGTCAGCACCAGCAAGACATCGGTGATGTCCACCTTGTCCCCTGGATCATCATTAGCCAAACCCTGAAATCCCTCCAGCCAAGAGCCATCCTGCTCACCAGCCATGGCACTGCTTGTCAAGGTATTGGAATGCCCTGCCATCACTGATGATGCATCTAGGGCAGCTACAGTGTGTGATGGGCCCAGGACAGTACCATCCCCAGACCTGGCTGCTGCCTGGTGAGATGGACCGGCATCATCCTCTGCAGTGGCACAATGCAGTGCACCAGACACAGCAGCACCCATGAGGTGTGATGGAGCTGTAACAGATAGAAGGGATGCATGTTTACAAACATGGGTGACAGTAGTGTTCAGACAGGCATGTACAGGTGGACATACACATGAGCCAGTGGTGCACCTGACATGCCTTGCGGATGACAGTCAACACCCATTCTGCTGATGTAGTCATGCACTGGCTACAGCTGGACAGGCCCAGTGCCTGTACATGCCACCTTGTTAATGGGTGGGACAGTGACAACACCCTGGCCACCACCCACTGGGATGGCAGCAATGGTGTGCAGAGGAACACAACACCACTGCCCCCCACCACCACATGCCTAGCATGTCATGCGGCTGCACATTACGGTCCATGGATGGGTCATACAGAACCATAGTTGGTGCACACAGGCACATAGTCAGATAGTCACACACAGTGGGGCTGTTAGGGCACACATGGCATATACAGACACGGACAGGCACATGTCCTGACCATGTATACTCACAGTGCTATGATGGACTGTTGCCCATCTGGAAGCCCCCTCCAGGAACACCATGCACAGCCACCTAGTCCATGCTGTCCAGCAGCTCCTCCGTGGGTGTAAGGCACACACCTATCTGTGGCCCACTCCCTGTCCTACTTAGGGAGGCCTCTATGTGCGCCACCTTCTCCTTGGATCTCCTCTTCTCATCATTCAAGTGCTCTCTGCACTCCTGGGGTGTCCTGTAATCTTCCCGATGGTGCTGACTTGCCATGCCACAGCCTCCCATCCCTCATCCCACAGCTATCGGCTGCCGCCCCTGCCAGACAGGATGTCTTTGCACAGCAAGTATGCCTTGATTTGTGCCTTATCCTCATCTCTAGTGAAACTGGGACATCTGCATCAAGCAGATGTGTCCTTTCCAGACATGTTGGTTTCTGTGGGTGAGAATACGCTGCCACTAGTACATGACAGGTAGCTCCGGATATGTGCAGGCACAGTGTCTGGCTGCCACAGGGCATAGCACCCTGTCTGCAGACCACACACCTGCCTGCCATGCATTACTGGAACAGGATCTAGGACTGTCAGGGACAGCTGGGAATTGACAGGATCAGTTCTGTGGCAGTGGTACATGTAGCTGACATGTCCTTCACACGTGACTGGTGTTGCTTGACATGTACCACTGGATGGGGGTCCAGACTGCAACACACATGTCAGCTTTCTGTAGTCCCATGCCACACCAATTACCAGCAACATACCCCCACAAGCCAGACCTAGTATGGACAGTGGGACACTGTGGGGCACTCACCTGGATGTGCTTGTTGACCAGGAACAGGCATGGACCATGGCTGTATGTCCTAGGCCTCACACTGTCCTTCTGTGCTGCCACACTGCCTTTGGAAGAATGTAAACAGGCCTACCTTCAAGGATGCAATTCCTCTCAGTCTCCTGAGCTCTGGGGAGGCACATTCAGGAGCATTTATGGCTCAGGGCATGCAAATGAGATTGGGAGCATCTGTAATGATATGCTAAACAGGTGAGATGGCCCTGAATATGGCAATGAGCTGATTTAGGAGCAATGTCTGTTAATTGCATAATTGCCCCCAGATTATCCCAATTGGTGTGGTGCATTGAGTGCATCTCCATACGTCACATTTCCAGAGCATGCACATGAGACATAGCGCATTTCCTGAATATGGTGCCAGTGTCACGGCAAATTGCCATGCATGCATGATGCTGAGTTAGTGGCTTGACAGGCATAGCGCTAACAGTCTGGTATTACTGAGTGTGATCACATCTGGCTGCACATACACGTCCACAAGTGTGATGACTGTGGTGCTGCCTGTCACATTGTGTGCATTTATCATGCAATGGGGTGTCATTACACACCTGTGGACTACAGTGCAACACTGGCAATGTGCGTGACAACACTGCACTGTGTGTAGCATTGCTTGCCAGTCAAAAGATGGCGGCTCCACACTGAGTATGCATGTGTGACCCAGTCATGTCCCTTGACCCTGTGTTCCTGCCCATGCAGAGTGCTGTGCACATGCATGATGATGCATTATTAGTGGCAATTGCGCATTGCCATGCTGTGTGCAATTTGTCGCATTACGGCCATTCACGCATGTGGTGCACCTCTGCCATTGCACAACAGCACCATTGTCTATGCACACCTGACCTGCTGACACTGAGCGTGATCATGCCACGTGTTCAAAGGACAGGACAATGGCCCATGAACTGAGTGAGGTGGAGCTCCTCAACCTTGTGGCACTGGTGCTGCAGGTTGAAGGACAGTTCTTTGGGTCAGATTAACTCACGGAGTCAAGCTCTACCATGTGGGCCAGGCTTGCTGTGTAGGACAGGGGATGCCTGCAATGGGGAGAGTAATGCACGCGCCATTATGTGATCTGCAGTGCAGGGATCTGGACAGGCTGTGGAGCCTTCAGGGCCATGCATGCAGGGGTGTGGTGCCACGTCCAGGTAAGTCACAGTACTATGCATGCACAGGGGCAGCATGGGGTTTTGGAGGGGCAGGGTCAATGCACACCACTACACACAAACACACATACACACGTGTGCACCACAGGCCACACACAGCATGGGCAGTGCCTGCATGAGCACAGGGAGTGGACGTGTGGCATGGAGCATGGGGGGACAGGGCCACTGTGGAATGCATGGTATGCCACAGTCATCGGCATTGCATGCATCCAGCTGCACACATGGTGGGCATGGGCAGGTGTACTGTGTGTGGATGCATGCAGGCAGAGGTGCCATCACTGGGGATCTGCGGTGGTTGTGTTACCTTCACTGCATGCTGGCATTGGTGTTGTTGCTGAGGGGGTGGTGGACATGTTAAATTTCCTGTCTACTCATGGTGTTCTCTGTTTTTTTGTTTTTTTCTCTCACAGGACCAGCAGGCAGGCAGTGGGCCGTGGCTGTGGTGGAGACCAGAAGCAGTAGGGCTGGTGTCAGTGCCCGTGGACAGAGACGTGCTGGTGCAGGTGAGTGTCTGTCTTGTGCATCCTCTGTGTGTTCATGGGGGTGGGTGGTGCCCTCGGCTGGCCATTTCTGGTCCATTGTGCATATCCATGTGCTGCTTGTTGCACACACATATGGGATGTGGGCATGGTGGTGTGTGCTTGGGCCACAGTGTACATGGCCCTTGTATTTATATCCACTGTGTTTGCATATCATGCACACCGTGGGCACCCTGTGGTGCTCCAGTGATGTCCGGACAGGGCTTGCATGATTGTGTTGCCTGCTGGCATGTGCACATGCTGTGTGGGGAACAGCAACATGCCCCTCTGCACAAACCTCTGCATGCACATGTGGGTCATGTGCTTCCTGAGTAACATTACACAGTCACGATATGGCACTGTGTGCCAGCCTGTTGCAGGTGTATGGTGTGCCTGGCAGGCTCTTGGCCATTTGTATGGTGGATGCCTCCAGCACACTCCCATGCTGGGCGGGGGGGGGGGCAGTGTGGAACATGGCACATAGTGTCTGTTGTCTGTGTCCCCCACTGTAGGACCACAGGGTGTACGGCCATGTGTCCCTATTCATCGGAAGAGTCAGGGACTACTGCAGCTAGCAGGATTTCAGATACAGAGGTCTTTATGGAGGACACTGCAGCCAGTCTACAGGCTTCAGAGACAGGACAGCTGCTGAGGGCAGTGACCAGGCTGGTCAGGGTGCCGTATACCAGGGGTCGTAGGCATGGACATCATGCTGTGGCACATCCCATACATTAGAAACATGAACATTTGTGTTTCTCCCCTTTCTGTTTTGCCTCCCATGCCTTCCCCATCCACATTATTTATTGCTGACCTTGTTCCAACACACACAAACACCTTCACCCTCCTGCATACCTGTTTTTGTACTTGTACAGTCTCCCACCCTCACATTCCCTGTTCCTACTAGCTGTTGTTCTTGTAAATAGTTTATTGTGTGCCATTGCTGTTACTAAACTATTTTCTATTGCAACTGGTGTCTGTGATCTTTCAATGTACATTGTGCATGTGTTCTGTATTTGTCTGCTTCTGTCCACTGTCCCTTTGTTGCCTTGCACACATATGAACCTGTGTTACTGCACACACATGCATCTTGCCCCCCCCTGATGTGGCGGCCTCACTGTGTGCTCTTCTTGTAGCCTGTGATATGTGGGTGGGCACTGTGTCATACTGCCTTTCTCAGTGCCCCTGTTATGTATGTGGTGCATGGGGGCTGCATCTGTTGCACTGCTGCCATTTTGTTGTGCGGCTCTGCATGTGGCCCACATTGGTTGTGGGCTTCTTACACTTGTGTGGTGCATGGCACGTGGCCTGTCTGCCATTGTGCCTGTCCACTGGTGTGCTCCTGTGTGGCATCCCCTTTCTCCACACCACTGGGTTCCTGTGCAGGAGGCCATCTCCTGGGAACAAATTCATGCTGCATGGTGCCCCCAGAAGATGTGGCACACCTTGACAGGCACCCCTGGGCTTCTCATATGTGCCACTTGGCCTCCTGTGTGGGGTGTGGCAGGTGCTTCTGAGTGTTTCTCTGTGTGCTTTGTTTGTTCACCTCTTCTGCTGTGGCCACTGTTGGGCCCTTTGGCACTCTTACCAGTCCCTGAAGGTGTGTTTCCCTGCATACTTTGTGCCACTGCAGGTTCCCCCCTGTTGCTCCTTCTTCCCCTGCTGACTTGCTCCTTATTCACTTTTTTACTGCCCTAGGTGCTTTGGCACATCCCTGTTGTGTTGAGGCATCTCATGTGGTGCCATTCCGCATCTGTGCAATTCACAGTGGGGATGCACACAGGGCATCTTGTGGCACATTCTTCTGTGAATCGCACTGTCTGGGGTCACCTCATCCAGGTTGCATCAGCACGTCTCATTTGCACCCTGTGCATCTTCTTTGTGAATCCTGCCCCAAATGTTTAAACAAAAAACTGAAGGAGTACTCTCTCCATTCTATGACTGAGCAGGGCAAATTTGACAACCTGCAACATATAGTAATAAGAGGTTCAAAAGTTCAAAAGAGAAAGGAAGCTTTACCTTGATGGTTATATTTCAAAAAATAATTTCTCAAGTGATCAGTTATTGTATAGTTTATTCTCCCTTGATGATGAATCAAAAATCAAACATTTGTTGACCTGCTTATATATTGTAAACTCAAGGATAAGATGAAACATTCTATCATGCACCATGTTAATTTTCTTAACTGATGGTTTGTATCATACATGGATGGGCTCTACTGGTTTCTCCTTTTTTTTAGCTGAAGAAGCCACTTTTTCCTTTCAGGAATTGGAGACCATAAAGCCATAATATGCTAGTAGGAGATGTAGGTGACTAGACCTGAGCCCCATAGTGTGTTATTTACATTGCAGATAAGTAAATATAGTCTGGAATTAGCTAAAGCACAATCAACAGCTCCCACCCAATATACTGAGGGAATTAACTGAGATATTAGTAGTAACCAACTGTTACTCTATCATCTATAATCATTATAAAGTGTAACGGAAAACAAAATAAATCTGCCTTCTGTTTTTTGCTTATTTCCTATAAGCCTATTGCAATGCTGACTTAGGAAACAGATTATCTTGTTAGATGTTATTTAATCAAGCACCTTACTGTGTTTGTATTTATGTTAACTTAATGTGTCTTTTGCTGTTTGGTGAACAGCCGTTTAACATTTGTAATGGCGAATAAAAGAACAATAACACTGAAATTGAATTGAATCAAATGTTAGAGAAAAACCTGGTAGCTAACTGAATGATGGCTTTGTTCAGCCTAATCAGGGTATATCCATATGAACCAGATACATCCTTGAGAGGTGAGCTTCCAGCTGGGAGAAAAAACAAAACTGGAAAAAAAAAAGCATCTGCGTATGTCTAATCTAAAATCTCTTGCTTAAAGGCTGGCCAAGTCATAAGCAGTCAAATATTCAAAAATAAAATCAATAATTAAAGTTCAATTTCATGACTTTTGTGAAATTGTGGAACACTGTCATACTTTTGTCGAACTCATGTCCTTACATTTTGTCCAGTCATACACATGTGTTACCATTTTAGAGGAAAAAAGCCTTGGTAATGTGGCAATAAGGAAGAATTTATAGGAGGCTCCTTAATAAAAGTGTAGTGGTGCCATGTGTCAGGTCACTATCTAGAGTGCCAAACCATGAGGAATGGCCATGGACATCACTGTGCACTACCCTGAATTCTTACAATATGCTGGATAACCACTAGAGCTCACTGGCCTAATGACTTGTGGAAGCACATGCATGTGCAGCATTGTTTCTGTACTATGCAACCTGTTGACTCTTCAACAGTCCTGTAGATAACAATGTATATTTTTACTATTTGGAAACAGTGGCATCAAGCGACACCAAGCCTTACAACAAGTTGTGACTAGGCCATTGTGACGCCAACATCTGGATATATTTAGCCATGATGGAGCATGATGCTGGGCATCACTGTTGCAGGAGTGCTGGGGGTGTTGGAGGGCAGGATGCAAGTGCAGGTAAGGTGATTCAGTGGTGACAAGTGCTTTGTGAAAATTTAAGTCCACAAGTGGAATCAAAGTGGCATTACCTATTATGTGTCCATGCATTTTTTTAGCAAATTTTGACAATTAGCAATTTCTATAGTATCAACAATAAATTTGAATCTACTAAACCACATTTATCCAACTTAATTGGATTCAAGGATATATTTACTTTGGTATGCAGACAGAATCTTGTGTGCGTACCTGCAATTGCAGTGGAGCTATAAACATCCAAATATTTTGAAAATGTTCACACAGTTTAATAAATAAATTGTGAAATTCTGAATGTTTGCAACTTACAATTTACATAACTAATTTCCTCTCTATTTAGTAGTTTCTATTACTCTTTCAAGAAAGTATGCATATAAATTTTCAATTATCTAGCACTAAAGGTGGCTAAGTTGGGCACGGGGTCATTATGTCTCATGACATAATGCCGCATGGCGCAATCATGCTGCGTGATTGATGCCATGAGGCATATATCTTTGTTCTGTGAGGGGCTTTGCCCCCACACACCCCATTATGGGAGGCTGTACCCCCCAGACCCCCTCTAAAGATTCTCAACTCTGGGGGGGTCCAACTCGGGGTGTGCACAAGTCCGGGTTTGCCATAATGCTGCACGCTATTATGCCATGCGACATTATGACCCGGTACAACTAAGCATAAAATTATTTGCTGAAATGTTCACATAATTAGTAAATTGCCAGATCTTGAACCCCTATAATTTCCCACATCTCTAAAGCAAATATCATGAAACTGAGCAGATATTTAGGATTTTCTCCCAAGAAATATGTGCACCAAACATCAGAACTCTAGGTGTAAAATGGACAAAGTTATGAATAATTAAGAATTTTGGAAAATTCTCCAACATTTGTGAAATTTCGTGACAAGTCCATTAGATCGAATTTGCTAATTTCACCCAGCCCTAGGATGGAGGAGTCTGGAGGCGACAGTGTAATGGCATCCTGGGAGGAAGAGGAGTCTGCTTTCCTTCCCACTCGATATAATTTGGAAGCCACTATTGATTCCTGAGATTCTGTTGCTGAGACTATTAAAAGTGGCACTGCAAATTCTGATGTGAGTAAAATGACAGCTCAGTGTAAGCCTGATAATTGCTACAATATTGCTAAACTTGTAGAGCTAATAGCAATGGCTGACGTTGCCGTGGGGCCTGCTGAAACACCCAATGAAGACAGGAAAGATCCAGAGAGCCATACTGTTGGATATGTCATCCATTCAGTTTGTGTAAGGTTGCTTCAGGATGAGACCTGCATTGATGGAATCCCTGCAATGGGACAAAAAAATAATGACCTGATCAGCCTGGAAAAATGTTCAGCCAGGGGAAGCTGCTAGACCAGGAACGTGATAGGACAAAAATCTGCTTTGTTACAGATAATTGCTGAAAAGGAGGAAATCTGCATGCAAGAGAAACTCTGCAAGGTCATGGTTGTCGGGTAGATCAAAACTTTCTACAACACAAAATGTTTTTGTGTGTGTTACTGTTCCCAAATGTCCAGACCTATCATTGTTGCTGACCTGTCAGCTGAAACAGCTGATAAGCAGATCAAAAGGACTGCTGCCACACAGATCAAAGCTTGTCATGACCACCTGCTCTGCCACTGACAACAGCAGTAGAATCACTGTATTTATTTATTTATTTAGAGTCAAGGATTACAAGTACCTTTGAGTCAAGGCTCTTTTACAAAGGTTCCACATCAATTGAGGTACAATGCAAACATTACATAGAGTTGAGTAACAATGAAGAAATGGTGTACAGACATTCTTAAGCAGCTGAAATACATTACATTTAGGGAAAGTGAGTACCAGTGGGGCAGGGTAGCCAGATGTAGCTGAGGCTTGGAATGGACACAAAAAGAGCGGTGCAGCCATGGGCATTTGTCAGGCCTCAAAAAAGTGCTTGAGGGGATGGGGCAAAACAGGAGGGTAGGGTAGGCTGTAGGATGAGGGAGTGATGGGGTAGGAGTAGGAGTAGAATTGCTAGGAGGGAGACTCAGAAACCCAAGAACTATTTCTCTGAGCTGTTTCCTTTGCTGCAAAATGATCCCACACCTGTTTTGGGCCTGACATTGAAAAAAGGCTCAATGAGTGAGAGTCAGGGATTGCAACCCTCCAAAAATAATTAGAAAAAAACTATGATCCCACACTCTCCTCCTTCAATGTGTCTGTGGCATTAGAAAAGGTGGATTGGGAAGGAAAAGCTAATGGTCAAACAAGAGTTCTGGGTCCTTCCCTATGCATTGAGGCCCAGTCCCAGTAAACATGCCTATACACTTAAAGCAATGATGGTTCTGAAAAATGTGTTCCCATATTGGGGGTAGTCCTGGTAATGGAAGCTTACAGGCTGCATCTTCTATCCCTTACACACCTGCTGCTAAGCAAGTCCTGTCCATGGATGCTTCCTCACATCACACAACGTCCAAGGGTACAGAGCCTGCCAAGGCCTTCTGGCCCTTTTCTCTGAATATCCTGGATTCCTTTACTGTAATTTTACATGGCATCTGGTACTTTATAAAAATGGCCTGGTCAGTAGTACTTTGATGAATGAAGTCCCCACCTCCACCACGTACAAACGCTGTCTCAGACATTAGGCCAAATGTTTAGTCGGTATCAGACACTGTTCAGCAGGAGTTGTAGATGGACTAGAACATTTATTTTCCACTTCAGACCCAGTTACTTGCTGAAATAAATCAAGTGCAAGATATCATGGAGGAATTACAAGACAAAACTTTGAGTGTTAATTTTTGTGATGCCCAGAAACAATACACTGCATCAGTTATGCAATATTTCCCAGACTGCAACAAATGCTGGAAGAGATGTCTCCACTCAACCTGGAACCTCCAAATTGGCATTCCCACATCATGACACTTCAGTGGGGTCATCATGGTTCCCCCCAGGAGTATAAACAATACTTGGATTTCTTTCAACCATCCACTGAAACAGTTAAGTGTAGAAATGCTGTGTATCTGCATTATGGAGGCAGCTTGGAGGAAATCCCAGATTGGGTGTTTGTGACCACCTCTCTCTTGAAGGCAGAACATTTTTTTTGTTGTTGCCACTGAAATATTCACTTTAATACATCCTGTGAAAGACTCATTTTACAACATCAATTTTAAATCCACAGCTGGCTTTGATCATATTTTGAAAATGTACAATGTACTTAAAAATATTCCCTTTTTGACCCCCTTTCTCACTGTTGTCATAAAACATGCTGTGAAGATGGTGACCATTTTTTTCAAGAATGAGGGGTTAAGCATTGTTTTTTTTTTACCATTTTCTTTATTCATCCTCCTAGTCGGAACTCTCTCGGGCCACTTAACTTACCAGAGCCACTCTACCACCCACTGTGAGCCCTGCCTTCTTCAAGGACATTACTGTCACCCCGAGCCAGAGAGGGTAAAGCCCGGGGCGACCAAAGGGCAGAGGCGGGGATCCAGTTTTGTGCATGTAGCAGATGGCACTGTGAGGGCCGTTGCCTATCTGACAGGAGGGGATTTTCTTTTTGTCCCTGTGGGTTCCCCACCGAGTGTGGGTGCTCTGACACCATGGCGCTAGCAACCCTGCTGGCGTTAGTCACTCTCGACCTCTGGCTCTCTTGGTCTGCATCCTGTAATGCCTCCAATCACCATAGGGGGCCACCAGGATGCTGGACAACCCAAAGCCCTCCCCCGGGAGAGGAGAGCAGCCTATTGGACACTCAATCCTCTCCCTCCCCTGACGACCCCCAGTACCCGAGTCCGCTCCCGAACCTGGGCCGCCAGCATGACACGAGGAGTGGTGTCCAGTGCCTCAACCCTCAGCACCACTGGGCCGGCTGGGTTGAGCATTGTTGATATCTTATATTGGATTAAACAACAATGTACAATGACAGGAAATCCAGAACCTATCATTGACTCAGAAGACATTTGGACTGGTGGGTAACACATCCAGTTTCACCTTCTACAAACAGAATCTAGAATTCACCATCTCCAGAACTTTTTTTTTTCTGGATTGACACAGTGGAGTGCAGTTTTATCATGGGCAGACAAAGGCCTGCTATAGATGTGGCTCAATATCCCACCATAACAACTCCTGCAACAAAGTCTGTCATGGGTTATGCTCAGAGTTTGGTCATTTCAGTGTGCAATGCAGAAAGACAATGAAATGCAACCTACAGTTTGTGATGAGCCCAGACATTGTTATCAATCATGCCTCTCTGCATGGTCCACAACAAAGATGACTCCATGGACCAAGTGGAGCACAATTTTTATATCAATTGTGCACAAAGGGGCTGTTTTAAGAAGGATAATAAGCACCACCCGAACACAATGAGGCCTGTCACAGCACAGCACAATGAGGATTCCTCCTC
This sequence comes from Neoceratodus forsteri, assembly GCA_016271365.2. NCBI lineage: Eukaryota > Metazoa > Chordata > Ceratodontiformes > Ceratodontidae > Neoceratodus > Neoceratodus forsteri. The sequence goes on from CM057450.1 coordinate 855,507,659, forward strand.
CTTTCTACCTAAACAACCTCTTGATGTAGTAATGGTACCCCAGGAAGATGTCACACAGGTACAGGCAAGATGATCACCTACAGACCCCAGAGGAACAGGTCATAATGAACCTGTCAATGCTCATGACTGCATCTCCAGAAATCTTAGTGCAATCTACACTGACAACCGAGGAAGAGGCCAATGTTCCCAGAATTGAAGCTTCAGTCACTATAGTAACTCTAGAGACTTCTGCAACAGTTTCTATGCCACCTTTGTCAACTCCAGTCATGGAGTATCTGCAGACGGTTACTAGAAAATGGAGAACTAGGAGTCAGCCAACACGCAAGCTGAACAGATGAGATCCTGCCTTTCAGAACAAATATTAAATTATTTGGAATAGGAAGGACTGGAAGAGACTCAGGAGGACATGGGTGGGTCCCTGGTCACTTCCATGTAGCCTGAGCCTTCCTCTGAACATTGGGTGGGGGGGGGATCAACCAATTTGCAAATTTCAAAGAAGAGGAAATCTAGGATTGGGAGAGATGGGAGGAAACAAAAGTGATGAGGTCTTATACTGCTTTTCCTTCCATTCCGTTTTGTTATGTGAGAGCCAGTGCATAATTTTAAGGAAGAGACACTTAATGTCACCAATATAAAGAATAATGTAAAATACTAATTGCCACCCTTTCAATTCTGAAAGATTCATAAATGTGACATAGTGTTTCTGAATGACACCAGGCCACATCCTGTTGGTGGAGACTGGTAAGACCAGAACCTCTGTCTATATGGATCATCTTATTGGTCGATGGAAGAAGATTTATTCTCAGGGGTGGGTATCCTTTTTTTGAATTTGAATATAAAATTAACTAGGTAGGTGGATATCAGACCTGGGAGAGCTCTGCTCTTGGCAATGAAATTTCAAAATTTGAATCTTAGATTAATTGATATCTATGCCCCTCATTTGAAGCTTGACATGGCAGACCTTTTTAAACTTATTCAGTCTTTTTTTGTACAATTCTAGGGGAATATTACTAGGAAGGGACATTACCTGTGGACTGGCTCACTCAAATTGAAGAGCACACACCTCTAAAATCTATAATGACATGAAGTTTTTAAATGAAATGGTCACATAGTCTGGATTGAAGGATGCTATGTCTGGATGCATTGGAGACCATACCTTTTTCAATAACAGGTTGTTGAACAGCATTGATTTCATATTTTTTCTCACAGGCTGGGCTTGATTCAGGCCCAAACCATTCTGATAGAATCCTTGGGCCACAGGTGGTACAGGCCTCTGTCGGGTTTTGGTCATAAAAATCCTTTGAGCATGGTCCATGTAACAGAATGTCTCTGTCTTAGATAATGAAACAGTTAGAATTAAATTCGGACAATTTATTTAGGCTAAGAAAGCTACACTAGTTTTTATGATTCTCCAATTGAATGATAGGAGGATTTTAACGGGACCCTGTCAAGCCTTTTCCCATCATATTATTTCTATCTGAAAACCCACACTTTATGAGTGTTTACCTTCTCTAAAATTCATTGATGTGGCTGGTTGTTTTATCTGCTTTGTTTTTTAATGGAACTGAAATGCATGCTAATTATATAATTAAACCCAAGGGCCCAGATATTCAAAAGAGTTGAGCAATGCGCTATAGGGTTGCACCTGCGCAAGTCCGAATTTGCACCATTCTGCAATATTCAGCAGGAGGCAGTTGCACCCCCGAAATCATGCTGAGCAACAGTGCAATGATAATGAAGGCATGCGCAACTGAAGGGGGAGGAACCATGCATAAATGGTGCAGTGTAATATTCAAAGACTTGCGTAATGCCCAACAGTGGAGCAAGAGGAAGTTGCGCCATAGCGGAAATGAGCCAAAATAAAAAGGAGCAAGGAAGAGGCGCAAGAACGCTACAGGGAAGCCACATGAGGCAGAGGCACACAGACAGGGCAAGTGGCAGGAAAAGAGCAGGCCAGGGAAAGGCCACAGTTAACAGCCAGGCACAGGGAAGGTGTGGGGAGCCACACAGCATAGAGGACAGCACAGGCAGGTGTACCCGGTGCAGGGGAGGTAGCAGCCAGGACAGCAGGGGGAATAAAGTAACAGCTGCCGGGGGGGGTGAACGCAAGCCAGGGACATGGCCAGTGCCACCTTCCACATGGAGGCCATAATGAGGGCGGTGAGAAGGCGGGTGGCAGGGGGGCGTGGCCGTGGAAGGGCCCATTGGTGGTATGCCCCCAACAGGCAGTACCGAGCCCGCACCAGCTTTGAGCTGTACACTGATACTGAGATTGTGGGCTGGTACTGCCTGAACAGGGCAATTCTGAGGCGGCTCTGTGAGCTGTGCAGTGATGTGATGCAGGCATCCACACAACGGAGCCATACCCTGTCAGTGGAGACCAAGGTAACAGCCTGCATGTGCTTGCTCACCACGGGTACCTTCCAGAGACTAACCGGGGACACCACAGGCATAACCCAGTCGTCCACATCATGCCACCTCACCCAATTCCTCAGCGCACTGCTGCCACATGCTGAGGAGTATATCCATTTCCCCAGCACAGCGGTGGAGCGCACAGTAAAATATACAGGAGTTCCACAGGGTAGCACGTATGCCTGGCATGCTAGGGGCAATAGACTGCACCCATGTGGCCATACGCACACCACCTGGCCACGAGGGGGCTGCATACATAAATTGCAAGGGCTATGCCAGCATCAACTGCCAGGTGGTGTGCAATGCCAGGGGGCGCATCATCAATGTCTGTGCCACGCACCCTGGGGGAGCACATGATTCTTTCATCTGGCACCATTCAGCACTGTGCCACAGATTCAAGAGTGGGGACATCCCCACTGGACACCTAGTGGGTGAGTATGTAAACCAAATGGACAAATATAGGGCCTGGGGGGGCATGGCCAGAGGTGCCATGGGTAGTGGCCTACATGGCTTGGGGCAGGGCGATGCTGATCACCAAACTAACCTCCACCCTCTACACACAGGTGACAGTGGATGCCCACTCCTTCCTGTTCTCCACACCCTACCGGCGGCCCCGCAACCCCCATCGCAGCAATGCTACAATGAGGCACACGCCACCACATGCAATGTCATCGAGCGGGTGTTCGGGATGCTGAAGGCACATTTCCATTGCCTGGACACCTCTGGTGGTGTCCTACAGTACAGCCCCTCAAAGGCCTGTGAGATATTCCTGGCCTGTTGCATCCTGCACAACATGGCCAAAGAAAGTGGGATAGCTGTGCAGGTCGAAGAGGGGGACAGCGATGGGGATGATGGGGACGCCAGTGATGATGGTGATGGGCAGCCCCCCTTGGCTGACGGGACCCCCGACTGCTCCGGCTGGCACAGCTGCACCAGGGCACCATCACAGAGGAGCAGTTCAGCCAACCCAGGTAAGCCATGGGGCCATGCGCAACCACCAGTGGCCAAGGTACAACCCACAAACATGCAGGAATCCACACTGGGGGTGCATGCTGTTGAGGGAAGTGGCAGGGCACAGAGGCACACACACAGCCAGGGATGGGTGAGGATCAACATGCCATGCCAAAGGACACACACACATGCACACACACAATGCAACAAACGTGCACAGAGGCCAGAAGGCACACAGACCCAGAACACACACCCTAGCAACACACATGTCCACAGGCCACCATGCCCACTGCCTGTCCATGTGCATGTGTCAGATGCTGGGCACCATTGCACTTTGGTGTACAGCGCAATGCAGGCATCATCATGCACACGTAACTGCAGACAGAAGCCAGGAGGGTGTGCAGGTGGACCGTGTGTCCACGCGCAGGGCCAGGTACCCACCCGTACACTGCCCACTGAAATACACAATGCACACAGGGCAGCACCAGACAGTAGCCTCGCTGGGATACAGGTCAGTCCCGCGACACAGTGCCATGGCCGCCACAGATGCGTGGGCGGCCCCACTGAGACCTGCCAGCACTGGCAGGCTGACCACTGGCCTCATGGGGTGGCACCGATGGTCCCCCAGGGGTTCCACTGTGTGAACGTGACCATGTCTGCACAGGGGTCTGCAGCACACTCAACATGCCTGCACCAGGAGTGCTTGGGATGCCCACAGCTGAACCCGGCGTAGACAGGGTGGGAGTCGCACGACGCCGGGAATGGGGGGTGGAGAGTGCACTGCATGGTGTCCGCGACGCATGGGCACCTGACTGTGTGCCCATTGTGGCCATGACAGCAATGAACACCTGTGCATGCCTGTCAATGGCAGCGGTTGCATCCTCCCTCAAACGGTCCATCCGTGCCAGGATCCGTTTGGTGTCCCTGCTGTGATGCTCCTCTGCCTGCTCCAGAGCCACACACAGTGTTTCCACGGATGTCACAAGCCGCATCTGCTGCTGGACCGATGCTCGCAGTAGGCAGGTGTGCTCGTCCAAGAGGTCATCAGCCTCCTCGGCATCCTGTCCCTCAGGGTGTGCAAGGGCCTGATGTTCAGCACCCCTTGAGGGTGGGTGCTGCACACCAAGACCAGGTCTGGGCATGTCCACAGGTGGTGCACAGATGCCGCTGCTGAACCCTGTACCCCCAGGTCCAGTGGGTGACTGCTGATGCTGCCCCTCCGGCTGCCGCACCCCAGGGCTCAGTGGTGCAGCCGCAGTGGCCGCAACAGTCCCACTGTCCTGAACAGACACCAGTGCTGCCCCACTAGTGCTGACAGGCACAGCCTGGGACTGTGCTGACACACAAGCCCCCACGGCAGCACCACCCACAGCCATGGGCGTGAATTGCCCTGCTGTGTGTCCATCCTGTGGCACACATGTGTCACTGCCCATGACGGTCGTGTCATCATTACCACTGGTGCCAGACTCTGCCCCAGCCACAGCCACAGCGTGCTGGCATCCGTGGATGCCAGCATGCTGGGACACAGGCAGAGCTTCCTCCACACCTGTCTCAACGACATCAGTGTAGACAGCCAGGCGGCCCCACTGTCGTACAGATCCACACATACCTGTGGAGGTGGATGGTCCCACTTCCGACTCCATCTAACTGTCTGCAGTGGACAGGCCCACCACCTCTGACCCATGCAGATGCTCAGGATCTGTAAGGGAAAGCAAAGTCACATTACTGCATGTGACCTACCCTGCCCCCCCAGACAGACCATGACTTACCATGCAGAGATGGGCCACCACCGGTCTGGAAGCCACCGCCCAGAACTCCCTCTATGGCACTTCGGTGCATGCTTGCAGCAAGCCTGTCCTCCACTGGGGTGAGCTGTACCACCTCAGGCTGTCCCCCCCACCTGTTGCAGCACATGCTGCCCTGATGGCAGCCACCTTCTCCTTTACCCTCCTCCTGTCTGTGCCCATCTTCTTCTTACACTCCTGCACGGAGTGCTGGTGGCTGCTATGCAGGTTCACGGCACGTGCCACCTCCTCCCATGCAGTAGCACGGGCCTGAGTGGTGCCCCACCATCCACTGAGCAGTGGCTCCTGAGCCAGGTAGGCTTCAAAAAGGGCCTCGGTTTTGGCCTTAGTAAAATCCGGCCTCCTCCTCCTCCCACCACTGTTGTCCTCCTCTCCAAGAACATGCTCAGTCATTATGTAGCCTGTAAGAATGGCAGTTGTTACCTGTGACTGTGCAGTCCCATGTATGTCCCTGAATCCACAGTCCACACTCCCACACAGCATGCAACTCACCAATAAACTGCAGTAACTGACTATGGCCACTGCAGCACATTGTCGCACCTTTATAGCGCAATCCATGCAAATGAGGTGAGGAGCAACTTTATTAGATGCAAATTGCAGTGCTGCCCCATTGAATGGCTGATCGGATGATTTGCAGATGACGGCTGAATATCGCGCTGTTGCACTTTCCGCAATTGTGTCAAACGTGCTGAGCCAATGGCGCAGTTCTGTGTCATGCATAGTACACCTCACTGCGCATGCCCAGGTTGCTGACGCAGGCGTCTACCATGCTCATGATGTGCTGTGTGCAGTAGGCAATGCAGGGCATGGCCACCATTGTGCCAGTGGCGCTATAGCAAAGTTCACTACATGGCGCTGTGGCAATGGACCTTCATAGGCACAATGGCCCAACTGCCCGATAGTCCGCTGTGGCACTGGCACACAGGCAGCCAATCATGCTACATGCATTGTCATCCGATGGTGCTGTGCGTGGCCTTGCGCCAGAGACCCTTGACCCTGTGCCTGACCTTTGCCCCTTGGCGCCATGCGTCAGGCATAGGTGCGCCTCTATCACGCTGTTCAGTAACAGTGCGATAGGGAATGGCAGCGCTGTACCATGCAGCATCTGCATGTGGGGTACAGTGCTGCAGAACGCCATATTGCCTACTATAGCTATCACAATGGCGCGGAGAAGAGCTGCTCCCTGGACGTCCATCGAACTCATGAATCTGGTGGCCATAGTCGAGCCACACCATGGACCTCTCTTTGGAGAGGTCTCCTTGGATAGGGCAAGGACCCAGGTGTGGAAGGAGGTGGCCACAGCCTTCCAGGAGGCAACAGGCAGGGGCCGTAGTGCTGAGCAGTGCAGGTACCAATATGGTGACCTGCAGAGGAGGGAGCCGGAGCTACTGGCCCGACTGAGGTCACGTGCCAGGAGGGGCATGGTCCCACGTCCAGGTAGGGATTCCATCAAAACACTTTTATCGTCCATAAGAGTCACAGTGTTGTATGTGTCCAGCACATAGGGGAGGGACCGTGTGGGGTTGGCCGTGGCGGTGTTCACAGGGTGTGGGGTGGGTGGATCTGGCTGGTGGGGGTACACTCCTTGGGGCAGGGGGACTTTGCTTAAGGAATGTACTGATGTTCTTCTCTCCTTTTTGTCCCCACAGGCCCGGAAGAACTGCGCAGAGTGCATGCAGAGTGGAGGGTCGTGGAAGCCGCAGCCAGGTGGGCCGAGGACCAGCAACGGACACCTGACCAGCCCGATGTGGGTGAGTGCCAGACATCCATGATTAATATTGCATGCTGTGTGACAAGGTGGGCAGTGGGGTATGGCCACCATTCATTGACATCACTGCCATGCACGCCACTTCTTTTTTTTTTTTAAATTTAAGTTTATTAATTTTCCAAAAAAGTACAACCCACATAACATAACAAAAAAAACAGTCACAGAAAAATACGTGGTACAACATGAGACTACAATAATATTAAAAAAAAAACAACACCCCCCCAAACCCCACTACCCTCCCTAACCCCTCCCTACCACCCCCCTCAAATCCGAGTGTGCAGAACCCATAAAACTCCCCTGAGCTGGATAGTCAGCACAATGTCAATTCCAAACACAAAAAGAAGAAGCTTAATCTCCCAGTACAGAAAGAATACATATCACAGTCAGAAAGATACAGGAAATTACTGTAGGCAAAACAGAGAGAGGGCCAAGGGATCATTGGTGGAGGTATAACGAGTACAGCTTACCCCACTTTTTATAGAACAGGTCCATACGGTTGCGCAAGCTGGCTGCCAGTCTTTCCGCATTAAGGCATGCAGAAAGCTCACTCAACCATTCATTATATGACAGGGCCAGCTGGTCAGTCCAATGCCTAAGGACCAGTCTCTTAACCACAATAGCTACCAGCGCCATATGATATCGGCATTCCACACTATCAATATTAGCATAGTCCCCCAAAATACAGATCGCTGGGACAAAAAACTCTGAGAGGCCTAGTAGTGGATCTAGATTGTCTCGAATAGCAGACCACAGTGGGTCGATCTTGTTGCAACTCCAAAAAATATGCAGGGAGTTCCCCTCACTTTGCTTACACCTAGAGCAGAGCGGAAGGGGAAGTCTTTTGAGTTGAAAAAGCTTCTTAGGAGTGTAGTACATATTATTCACAATACAATATTGAGTGAGTCTTAACCTGTCTTGGGTGTGGAACTTATGGAGGTCCTTCCAAATACGGGGCCAATTCAGGGCAGTGTCAGGAAAGGAGGAAGACCAAATCTTAGACCCAACAACAACCTCCGAGAATTTGTAATTTAGTAAAAATGAGTATATTAACGAGATGGCATGGTTTAGAAGCAAGGGTTAAAACCTGAGAGAGGAAAGGGCGGACTTCCGAGTCTCTGAATTGAGTACCGAACTTCACCGCAATAAGGTGCCTCAATTGATACACTTTGAAAATTTTGGCACTGGGAACAGCATGTTTGCTAAGAATATCAGAGGAAGAGAGGAGGGACCCATGGTCATAGAAATGCTCCAGATTGGTCTCCTTAATTTGCGGAAGCCAATCTGGAGTAATCATTGAGTTTCCCACCTTAACATTGGGATTAAGCGTAAATGGTTGACCCAAGTCTTCTCTCGGAAAGATTTTAACAAAAGCAGACACTGTGAAAGAGATTTATGGATACGAGAACTGTGTGATCAGTTATCCAGTGTGAGAGAATGGAGGAGGGTGTAAAAATAGCATAGGGATCAATTCAGAGTCCAAGAGGATTGATTTCTCAATTTGAAGCAGATAGGGGAGGAGAAATCAGGGTTAAGCGGCAGCCATCTCCCCAATTTAGCCAGATGAGCCGCCCAATGATAGAGCAGCAGATTAGGAAGCCGTAAACTGCCCTTATCTTTGGGAAGGGATAACTTAGAAAAAGAACGCCGAACACCCTTACCCTGCCAGATAAAGTTTGAGAACATCGTGTGGAACTGCCGGAAGTAAGAGATAGGCAACCAAAGATTTAATAAATTAAGGGGGTAGAAAACACGGGAAGGACATTCATTTTAATAATATTGATCTGACCCAAAGGGAAATAGGAGGGTGGACCATTGTTGCAAGTCCTGCTGAATGTGAGTCTTAAGGTCATCTAAGTTTAGCTTCAAGTAAAGAAGGATCTGTTGAGAAATGGATCTCTAAATATTTAATTGATTGGGGGACCACTCATACCAAAACTGGCAAGATCTTGTTTACACGTATGGATATTTAATGGGAAAATCTCTGATTTAGAAATGTTCAGTTTGTATTGAGAGAGAGTCCCATAGTGCTTGATGACATCTAACGCATGTCTTAAAGATTCAGCAGGATATGCAATATGCAAGAGTATGTCATCTGCATATGCCGAAAGGACTAATTCTTGCCAATTTATTATACACCCTTTAATGAGTGGAGAGGATTTAAGTTTGATAAGGAGAGGTTCCAGATACAGATTAAATAGAAAAGGTGAGAGGGGACAACCTTGCCTAGTACCGGTATATAACCGGAACAACGAGGAAAAGAGTCCATTACAGTATATCTTGGCCGAAGGACATTTATAAAGAGTCTGGACACAATTTAAGAACGGAGCCGGGAAACCCATTCTAGTCATCACAGCCCAGAGAAAAGACCAATCTACCCGCTCAAAAGCCTTCTCTGCGTCTAGCGAGACCAGAGCCATGGGAGCTAGGGCTATACAGGCGTGCTGGGAGATATGAGAAAGGGTTCTAAGGTGGTCCGATGGGGATCGAGAATATACAAACCCAACCTGCTCCGGACTAAGAAGACGGGTCCAGACTCCTTTGACTCGTTCGGCCAAGATCTTAGAAAGAATTTTCATATCATAATTTTGGAGAGATATAGGCCGATAACTCACCGGATCAGTAGGATCCTTACCTGGCTTAAGGATCAGAATAACCGTAGCTTCAAGAAGTGTAGGATCTATGTCAGGAGAAGAGAAAAGATATTCATAGAGTTTAAAGAGGATCGGGGCGAGCTCTTTAGAAAAAACCTTATAAAAATTGGCAGGGAAACCATCCGGACCTGGTGCCTTATCCGGAGTCAAAGAAGCAATGACGCTCTCTATTTCCGAAAAAGAAATGGGAACCGTTAGGGCCTTCTTATGGGACGGCATCAGCTGGGGGATATCGATCTCGGCCAGATGAGCAGCAATGTCTGAAGGGGATGTCAGGGAAGCAGGCAATTTGTAGAGATCCCTATAATAGTACTCGAAAATCCACACAATTTCTTTAGAGGAAGTTTGGATGGAACCCGCAGACGTCTGCAGAACCGGGACTAATCTGGAACTCTCTAAAGTGCGAAGTCTTAAGGCTAACAGCCTCCCGGCTTTTTCACCATAATCTATATACTTAGCCTGAGTTTTGGCTATGCAGTATTCAGCCCTTTCCTTAAGGAGATCGGTATACTCACTCTTAACCGCCATAAGGGCTTCCAGAGAGGATAACGATGAAATCGAAGAATGGGCAGCCTCCAATTCCTTAATTTTGTTCATTAGGGAAAAAGCTCGTGCTTGCCAGGCTTTTTTCCTTGCTGAAGCTAACTTAATTAATTCCCCTCTAAGAAAACACTTTAGGGAACACCAAATGGAATCAAATCTTGAAGTGGACCCAAGATTGTCCGCCAGAAACAGAGAGATTAGGGATTTAATTTGCATCACAGTATGGGGATCCTTAAGCAACTGCGTATTCAGTTTCCAAGTAGTATCCCGATGAAACTCAGGGTCTAGAGAGAGTTTAATCCAAACAATTGCATGATCAGAGAGGATTATCGGTTCAATATCGGCTTGGAGAAAGCCATGGAGAAGGCTCATACTAAGCAGGATATAATCTATCCTAGACCATGATCGATGGGGCTGGGAAAAGAAAGAAAATGCCCGAAAAGAGGGATTGGAAAGCCGCCAAGGATCACATAGCCCTAACATGTATGAGAAATCTTGCAAAGCCCTCTGTGAGGGGGTGAGGTGACGGGCAATCTGGGGATCCCTATCTAGGGAGTGAGAGGGTGATATATTCCAGTCTCCCCCCAAGGATAAGCTGCGAGGGAAGGAGAGCACTGATTTTATCTGTAAGGTCCATAAGAAAATCAGGACTACCCCCAAAAGGACCGTAAATTGAGCCCAGGACTACTGTGCTTCCATTAAGGGAGCCCTTGACCAAAATAAACCTCCCCTCTGGGTCCACCATTGCCAAATCTTTCAAAAAGAGGACATGCCTTTTACGGAGTACAGCTACCCCTCTGCTAGAACTAGATCCACATGCCGCGTAGATCTGCGAGAAACCAGATCTAGATAACCACTTAACCTCTGCACTAAGTAAATGAGTTTCTTGAAGGAGTAATATATCCGTCTGTAGCAGAGCACAGTGATTGAAAACCTGAGTTCTCTTGCCTCTCTCTCTGAGCCCACGCACATTCCAAGACATCACCTTAACAGCACCATTAGCCATTTTAACAAACGTATCCTGGGGAGATAAGTACAGAAATATCCAGCAACATGGCAAGAAAGAAGGCACACTCGAATCCCCGAATCCCATCTACCCCCAGCCTGCCCTCGGGAAGCCTTTAAGAAAAATCCTAAAGAAAAAATAGTTACATTTAAAGTACACTCCTGAGCATAATAAAACTGGCAGGCTAACCCCCAAATACCCCCATAACCCAAAACCACCAACTATTAACATTATGGTGCCAGTGTGAAAGATAACCAAACCAGTGTAAGAAAACCTGAAACCTGAACACCAAACCCCTAATGCAAATCCAAAAAGCCTCAACTTACAGGGACCCCCTGAAAAATGGAAAACCCAGACTTTTACCAAGCAAAAAACCCAACCTCTCCCAAACCGAGCTGAAAAGAAACCTGGGGGCCCTGCAGGAGGGGCTGGATTGGCAGACCCCCCTACCATTGGCTCGCGATTCAGCTACCCACCGACCCAAGGGCCCAAAGTCCACCCTCCCCCAGCCCAATCGCCTAATCATCAAGTAAATCTTAGTATCCAACCACGTTTCCCCTTGTTGAATAAATCAGAGCGGGGACAATGACCAAGAAAGCGGCTCGGACTCACCCCCTGGAACAGGACAGGGAGAAGAAACTCTCAACCAGGCAGATTAAGTCGTGGTAATCAAAAAAAGGGTCATCAGCCAAGCACAAATGTTCTCGGGGGGCTCTATTTAACAGTGGGACCAAAAGAGGTCCCACACCCAAAACCAACACCATCGGGGAACACCACCCCTGACAGGGACTTCTGGGAGGAATTTTACGGTCCCACCTGCGTGGTTGCGCTCTACCTCCACTCGACCATCCTGGATCCTCGCCCCTCACAACAATCCAAGGACAGCCTAACCAGGTAGGTCAAATCAGGATGGGAAAATAAAGTATACTTAAGAGGGAGGTAGCCAGATGAGGATATCACATCCCCTCCACATACTCTAGCTAACCCAGAACATCAATGAAAGAGGGTTACCCACTAAATCAGCCATAATTCATTCAGCAAAAAAATTAATAATCAGCAGTCTCCACCAGTGATTCTGGAGACTTTAGGAGGAGTCAGCAAAGAAAGGGAACAGCAAGACCAACTAAGTTCAGGGCTTCTTATTTATATATAAGTCAGCAAGTCTCTCAGCCCTGGGATTTGAACAGATCAGGAAGCCTGATGGAGAGGTCCTTGTAGGCCGCTTCTGACGAGTTGAAGCTGTGTGTTGCATTTCCAACCGAAACCTTAAGCGTGGCGGGGTACACCATCCTAAAAGGGATGGACGCCGCAATCAGTTTCTGGACCGTAGGATGAAAGGTGGCCCTTTTCTCTCTCATTTCCTTCGGGAGGTCTTGGGTAATGCGAATCCTGGCCGATCCCCATATAACAGCTTGTAGGTCCCGGGATTTACTGTAGACGTGCTGCCTTTCGATGTAGCTTAAAAATTTCACGATTATAGGTCGTGGGGGGGAATCTGGCGGTGGCCTGGGCCTAAGCCACTGGTGAGCCCTCTCAAGATGGTAATTTGGGCTGAGTGGTGAGGGACCGACTACCTTGACAAGGAACTTTTGTAGGAAGGCCAATAAGTCGGGCCCTTCTTCCAGCTCCGGGAGGCCGAAAATCAATAGGTTGTTCCTCCGGTTGCGGCCTTCCAAATCTTGGATTTAACTGAAGCCTCCGCACCTGTTGGGTCAGCCTAGCCATTTCCCCTTCAGCTTTCACCTTCCATTGCTGTAGTGAAAAGAGTCTGGCTTCCACGTCCGATACTCTTGTAGTAAGAGTGGAAAGGTCGCCCCCACAGGGACTTTAACTCGGAGGTGATATCCTGGAGGATACTCTTCAGTGGGGCCAGTTCCTGCATGAATTTGTCCTCCGTGAGAGGACAGGATGATTGAGACTTCTCTCCACTTCTTTCCGACCCTTGGCCCGCCTGACTCCGTGGCTTTTTAGGCGACTTCTCGGGGGTCTCAGGCGGTGTATGTCTTACCGTGGCCTGCTTCTTATCCACCTCCATCTTCTTATAAGGCTAACAAAATCGCCAGAGACACACACTCAGGACAGCAATCGAGGTGTGGACAACTCAGTGATGATGATTTATATAAAATCAACGCTCTGGGGATCTCAGAAAGTGGCGATTAGGATGGAAGGAGGAGAGAGCTCTAAGCCCCTGCTGCCATTCAGCCAGCTGCCATCACGTGACCCCCGCACACGCCACTTCTTACAGTCAACACTGTCCAGTGGCAATGCATGTCTGGGTGTGCATCACTGGTGGTCCATGCGTGCACCAGGTGCATGGCTGTGCCACTGCCTTTGCACCACATAGCCATGTCACTAGACGGCCACAGTGGTGCTGTGCATGACTTGGCCCGTGGGTGTGTGCAGCATTCCGCATGGCTGTATGCGCCTGGGTGGGCAGGTCCTGTGGACGTGATCACTACGACTGGTCACACACCATCACAGTGGTATGTCCCATGGTCATATGCCATGCACAGTGGGAGGGCTGTATGGGGTTGTGCATTCACACCTGTTGACTGTGCTCCCTTGTCCTTGGTGCAAGACATCTGAGGGAGATCAGGGACACCCTGTGGGAGCTCCTTATTCTGGCCCGTGAGACCGTGACAATTCTTCAGAGGGTTGACGAGTTGGGGTTCTTCCGAAGACACATAGCCAGGGGGAGCCAGAGCCAGGACCAGTGGAGCAACCAGTAGTCCCTTGGTCCCTGACTTCCCCTACCCCCATGTACCCACCCTCACACCCCTCCTATCCCATCCCATTTGTCCACCCCTTCCCCCTGCCCACCCCCACCTTTTTTGTGTCCCCCACCACAAACCTGTATATAGTTCATATTTATGTACATAGTTGATTTTTCTATTTTTATAATACATTTGACTTTTATATGAATACCGTGGTGGTCTCTGATTTGCAGCGGGCTATAGGTGCTCAGCTGCAGTGGTGTGCATGGCATCAGGGGTGGTGCAGTCATGGGTATGTGTGTGTGTCTGTGTGGAGGTGTCTATGGTGTGGGGGGTAGATATCAGTCAGAGTCTGTGTTGTGTGTGCTGTTCCCTGTGCACTGGATGACTGTGTGCAGTGGTCCATGGCGCGTGCTCTGTGTCCATGGTGCACCCATCAGCCCGTCCATGGCCTGTGCAGCTGACACATATGCCTGTCTGTGACCTGCATGGTCTGCTGGCATGTCAGTGGTGGCATTCCCTGCAGGGCGGACACTGTACCCGTCACTTTGCTGGGTTGCCCATGTCACTGGTGTGGTGCATGCCTGGCTCAGGTGGCACTGTGGGTGACATGGTCATTGTTCCATCTCCATGCTGTGGCTTGTACATGTTGCAGGGGATGTGCCCCACTGTCTGTGGCTTGTGCTCTGGGTGACTACTGGTGGTGTATGGTCCATGACCCCTGCGCAGGGTGGTTGGCATTCCAGTGCCATGGTGGACTGCAGGTTGTGAGTACACGGCTTACATGGGCCCACAATGGGGGCTTGGTTGCCCCACCACTGGGTCCCTGTGTTGTTGTGCCCTTGGGTATGGGTGGGTGTCTGTCCAGACCCTGTGTGGCATCTGGTGTGGTGCATGCTTCCACGTACCACTGTGGGTGCCTGTGCTGGCTGTTGTGGCCAGTGGTGGGCCAGGGTGTGTCACTGGAATACTGTGCAGAGCGCTGTACCACTGGTGGAGGTGTCAAGGACACGACTGTCCCATATGGGGTAACTCTTGTGCCAACATGTGGTCGGTCTCTCAGCAGTACCTCGGGGGATTGTGCATGGTGGCACTTTGTCTGCCATTGTTGCATTGCCATGTGCTGCAACCTGCTGATGGGTGCTCATGGTGGGGCTGACTTGCATGGTTCTGTGGTGCACAGGGTTGCATTGACACTGTGGTGGTGGCGGCATGCATGGGGTTTCCTGATGTGGTGGTCACTGCTCATGGGGAGGTGCCTGGGGGTCACGGTGCAGGGTGTGCTGTGCACTGGGGGGGATGGTGTGGCACAGGGTGTCTGCCCTCCTTGTGTGCCAGTCACAGCTTGTCGGTAGGTGTGATGGGGCACCATGGCCAGGCTGTGGGTTGGTTGCTTGTCTTCATGGACCAGTGGTTATTCCAGCCCTCCCCTGGTTGTGATGTACTTGGGGTGTGGGGGGACAATGTCTGTTCTGCTGTGTGTTCCTGTGCCCATCTGTGGCATGGGTGGTGGGCCCCTACCTCCCTGATTGTGCAGTTACATTGCTCTGCAGCTGGGGGACATCCCTGGTTGCACTATGTCACCTCTGGACTGCTCAGCTGAACATCCCTTGTTGCGCTATGGCACATCAAATATGCTCAGCTTCCCCTCCCTAGTTGCGCTATGGCGCAGGTAGTGCGATATTCAGTCATTGCCTGTAGGCACAATTTGGCCTGATCCTTTTTTGAATATCACATCTGCTGCACATGGGCACAGTAGACTTGCACTTACTCCTGCTATTGCGCACTTTTTGGGTGCAGTTTGAATATCTGGGCCTATGTGTTTTTGTTTTAAATACTTGATCTACTCTTATTGCAAACTTCCTGAACATTAGGACCACCCCAAACAATGCAGCCACTTACGATACAATTGTCTCCTTTCTGCCCACTGTATTATGGTGGCTAAACCATGCTGGGGTGTTTCAAAATCCAGGAAAGATGCAGTGGGAGTTGGTTAAGGACTGAAAACAAACATATTTTTATGCGGTAACACCATTATGGTGGGCAGCCTGTTTTTCACTTTTAAAAAGAAAAAAGGAACAGAATCAAACAGCCAGCCATATCAGCAATCTCTACAGAATGTGAGCAATTATAAAACACATTTTTTTAAACTAGGGACAATTTGAGACCTAAGGAGGTTGACAGTGCCCTTTAAATTGGAATTAAAATTCTTTTTCATTACCTAAAGTAAAAAAACATAGATACATAGATGTTGATGACAGATAAGGGCCCATGGCCCGCCAAGACTGCCCATGTGCATATGTACTTAGCTTCTTCAGGCTTCTCTATAACTAGGTTGTCCCATCTGAACCTCCGTCCCTCTAGTTTCATTCCATGTCCCTTAGCCCTGGATCATCTTTTTCTACGAAAGATTGTGTTTTCCTGCACCTTGTTCCTCCCTGTGAGATATTTACTGTATATGTCTCAATCATATCCCCCCTCTCCCTCCTCTCCTACAGGGAGAACATACTGATGTCCTTCAGCCTGTCCTCATAGGCTTTGTGATGTAATCCTTGTACCATCTTGGTTGCCCTCCTCTGAACTGCCTCCATCCTATGTCCTTACGTAGGTAAGGCCTCCAGAACTGGAAACTGTACTTGAGGTGTGGCCTCACTGTTGTCTTGTATAGTGGAATTATGGCCTCTGTTTTCCTGCTGGTGATACCCTTGACTATGCAACCAAGCATCCTGTTTGCTTTTCCTGCTGCCTTGTCACATTGACTCCCTATCTTGAGGTCATCAGAGATAATATTCCTTAGGTCCCTTTCTTGCTTGGATCATTCTATAGCCCCCCACCGCTGATATGTTGTTCCTGTTTTTTGTGCCCTACGTGCATTATTTTGCATTTCTTTGTGTTACATCATAACTGCCACTCCCTTGACTTGTCTTCAAGCTTCTGCAGATCTCTCTTCAGTCTATTCACACTCTCTGGCATGTCCATCCTATTGCAGAGTTTGTCCCATTAGTGAAGAGGCAAATTCTCCCTTCAAGGTCTTCTGTAATGTCACTGATAAAGATATTGAAGAGGACTGGACCTAGCACTTATCCCTGTGACACCCCACAGTTCACCCTTCTCTCTGTGGAGTGACAGCCATTTACCACCACCCTGTGTGTTCTGCCATCCAGCCTGCTCCCCACCCACTGCACCACCATCCTTCTCACTCCCATCCTCCACAGTTTGTTTAACAACCATCTATGCAGCACAGTGTCAAAGGCCTTGCTGAAATCCAGGTAGTCCACGTACACTGCCCCACTTCATCCACCTCCCTTGTCACCCAGTCGAAAAATTCAGTGAGGTTAGTCTGGCATGACCACCCCCCAAAACCATGTTGCCTGGGGTCCTGTAGACTATTGGCAACCAGGACTTCCACTATTCCTTCCCTCAGTAGTATTTCCATGATCTTTCTCACTACTAAGGTCAGACTAACTGGTCTGCAGTTTCCCTCTTTCTCTCTGTTCCCGCTTTTCTATAGGGGGACTACATCAACTGTCCTCATGTCTTTGAGTACCTCTACTGTTTCCAGTAACAGGCTAAACAGGGTTTCCAGAGGTTCAGCCACCAACTTTCTTAGCTCCCTCAGTACCCTGGGGTGTACCGCATCTGGCCCCATAGTCTTATCAACTCTTATTCGTACAGGTTCTACTTGTCCATAGCAAGGGAGAGGGTTGAGACATCTGCACCATGGAATTCAACACATGGTTGAAGAAATAGTGTGAAAAAGGAGGGGATGGCTTCATTGGGGGTTGAGATCTCACCTGGAGGGATGAAGGACTGTATTAACCAGATGGCCTACATCTATCCGGGGGAGGGGGGGGCAAAGGTATCCTCACTGAAAAGTTCAAATGCTTCCTCCATGAGCATTTAAACTACCCAACAGGGGAGGCAAACACAGTCAGGGGGATAAAGGTAGCCCCCACACTACATAACATATCTGAAATAATGGGAGAATCAAATTAGTACAGGGGCACTATCAAACTAGATAAAATACTGTAAGTTAAATACAATTGTGGGGAGGACAGAAGATGGAACCCAAAAATGTCAAAGGGCCGAAAAAACAGAGAGGGAGGGTGTGTGCACAAGCTGGAAAGTTTGTGCACAAATGCCTGCAGTCTGGGGAACAAAATCCCAGACCCAGTGGCATTAACGGAAGATGTAGACTTGGACATAATAGCTATTACAGAAACATGGTACACAGGGAACAATGACTGGGACATAACCATACCAAGATACACACTTTTTAGGAAGGCTAGGGAAGGGAGAAGGGAAGGGGGTTGCTATGTATGTGGAGGAGGAGATTAAAGCAACAGAAGAAGGAGCATAGGCACTGTGGGTCACCCTGGAGGTGGGAAAAAGGACAGCCATTCACACTGGAGTGATTTACAAGCATCTGGCACAGGGAGATGAATCAGATGAAGCTCTTGTTTAAACAATCCACAAAATGGCAGCCAAAGGGGAAATGCTACTACTGGGTGACTTCAACTTGCCTGAGGTAGTCTGGAGCACTCAGACTGCTAGTAGAGCAAGGTTCACGGACTTCATGACTGCCCTGAATGGGGAAAACTTAAAGACAGCTTGTTGCAGAACCAACCCTCAAGGAGGCTATACTGGGTTTGGTCCTGACCAATGGATACAGAATCACAGATATGGAGGTGAGCAGTCCCCTTGGTACTAGCGACCACAGGATAGTGTGGTTTAAGGTAACCACAGTGGAGGAGGCAAATCATACAAGGATAAAGGTCCTAGATTTCAAGAATGCTAACATTAAGGTGATGGGTAGAAATCTCAAGAGAGCCCTAGCAGTGGAAGGTACGGGGCAGATGTGGAAAAACAGTGGTCTAGACTCAAACGACTCATAACAGAAGTAACTGGTCACTGTGACAAAATACATAGCATGAGTAAAAGAAATAAATGGACATTATGGTTCTCGAAGGCAGTGGCCAAGAAAGTAAGGGGAAAGAAAAGAGCCTTCAGAAGATGCAAGGAAACACAAAAGGATGAGGACAGAGAACACTATCTGGAGAAGCAGAAAGAATCTGGCAAAATGTTTGGAAAGGCTAAAGCACAGACAGAGGAAGGTATAGCCCAGGCTAAAAAGAAAGGCGACAAGACCTTCTTCAAATACATTAGCAAAAGGAAGAAGACCAGAAATGGGATTGTTAAGCTGAAGAAGGAAGGAGGAGGAGAAAGGGTGGAAGATGACATAGAAAAGATTGAGATACCTTTGCTCAGTATTCACCAGGGAAGGGGAAGGTGAGGGACTGAGACTCAGTAAGAGAGGTATTCAGAGGAGGGAGGTAGACACTAGCCCATTCATGATGGAAAAAGTCCTAGAAGAACTCGGGGATAAAAGTGGATAAGGCAATGGGGCCAGATGGCATCCACCCCAGAGAAACATAGAAACATAGAAGTTGATGGCAGATTAGAACTGCAAGGCCCATCCAGTCTGCACATTTATTTTTCTGCCTTATGAATGTGCCATCGACCTTTGCTCTGTCAATGGCCTATCTATTCATATTCATCTGTATTGCTCTCTTATGCCTATCAAAAATAACAAAAAAGTGTCTCCCAAAGTTCCCTTTTAAATGGAATATGGGAAGATAATATTAGTGAAGGGGAAGAAAAAGCGGAATCAGAAACAGTTCAAAAAACAATCAACTCAACCCCTTAATTATAAAAATACAAAAAGGTGCATTATATCTTGAATATTTATTTTATTTTTCTTGAATGAATAATCTTGAATGGATTCATTTTCTCTTATTTGTATTTTTTTTTTCATTTTTAGTTTTTTAGGACTCCAAAAGTTTCCAAATAGCTCCAAAAAATATCATCATATGTTGTAACGTTTTAGAACAAATATAGTTCCTTCTTCAGACAAAAGAACCTTTATACAACTTCATCCAAAGCACAAAATTCAAATCTGAAAAGAATCAGACATATGAAACTTTTGGAGTCCTAACAAACTGAAAAAAAAAATACAAATATGAGAAAATCAATCCATTCAAGATTATTTATTCAAGAAAAATAAAATAAATATTCAAGGTATAAGACACCTTTTTGTATTTTTATAATTAAGGGGTTGAGTTGATTGTTCTTTGAACTGTCCCTTATGCCTATCCCATGCCTGTTTGAAGTCCTGCACTGTATTCACATCCACCACTTCCTGAGATAGGCAGTTCCATGCATCCACCACCCTTTCTGAGACAAAGAACTTCCTCACATCACTGTGTCCTCTTGTCCTGCTATTTTTCTTATATTGAAACATGTTAGACTCTTTCACATTGTTTATGCCCTTAAGGTGTTTGAATGTTTCAATCATATCTCCTCTCTCCCTCCTTTGCTCAAGGGTATACATATGGAGCTCCATTAATCTGTCCTCATATGTTTTCTGATGCAGTCCTTCAACCATTTTGGTTGCCCTTCTCTGGACTGCCTCAGTTTGGTTAATGTCCTTGTGAAGGTGTGGCCTCCAGTACTTCATGCAGTACTCCAGATGGGGCCTAACCGGCATCTTGTAAGAGGGATTATTACCTCCTTCTTATGACTTGTGATACCCCTACTAATACACCCCAACATCCCCCTAGCCTTACCTCCTGCTTTAGTGGTCTGCTTGGATGACCTCAGGTCATCTGTGAGAAAGATGCCCAAGTCTCTTTCTTCCCTGGTGACTGCCAGCAACTCCCCTCCCAGCATATAGGTGGCTTCAGGGTTTCTCTTTCCTGTGTGCATGATCTTGTACTTCATTGCGTTAAACCCCAGTTGCCACTCTTCTGACCATTTTGCCAGTTTATCCAGCTCTCTTCTCATTCTGCCCACCCAATCTGGATCATCTACTTTGTTGCAGATCTTGGTGTCATCTGCAAACAGACAAACCATACCCTCCTGTCCCTGCAATGTCACTGATGAAGATTTTGAGGAGGACTGGCCAAAGGACTGATCCCTGAGGTACTCCACTTGTGACTTGCATCTCTTCTGACTGTATAAGGTTTACCACCACTCTTTGTTTTCTGCCCGTCAACCAGTTTGCCACCCAGTTGACCAACGTCTGACCCACCCTGAGCCTACCCAGCTTATTAATCAATCTTCTATGTGGAACTGTATTGAAAGCTTTGCCAAAGTCAAGGTAGGTGACATCAACTGCTCTCCCTTGGTCCACCACTCTGGTTACCCAGTCAAAGAAACCTATGAGATTAGTTTGACATGACCTTCCTGTTGTAAACCCATGCTGTCTTGGATCCTGTGCTCCTAAAGATTCCAGGTATTGTACTGTCCTTTCCTTAATGAGTGCCTCCATAATCTTGCCCACTACTGAGGTAAGACTGACTGGTCCGTAGTTCCCTGCCTCCTCCGTGCTACCACTCTTGTGGAGCAGGAACACATGATCCATTTTCCAGTCTTCTGGGACCTCTCCTGTGTTCAGAGACTCACAAAACAGCTCTTATAATGGCTCTGCTTGTTCCAGCTTTAGCTTCTTTAGTACCCTGGGATGTATGCCATCAGGTCCCATTGCCTTGTCCACTCTGACCTTATTGAGCTCTTGTAGGACCCTTTCTTTTGTGAAATGAGTAGTGCATACCCCCCGTGTCCATGGTGCTGAGCTGTGGGCCCTGCCCTACCTTCTTTTCAGTAAGTACTGAGCAGGAGTATCTATTTAGGATAGCTACTTTTACATGATCCTCCTCCTCACACATGCCCTTATCCCCTTTGATCTTAGCAATACCCCTTCTGGACTTTCTTCTTTCACTAATGTACCTAAAGAAAGTCTTGTCACATTCTTTTACTGTTTGTGCTAGTGACTCCTCGGTTTTGGGCCTTTGCCTGCCTTACTGCCTTCCCTGCTTCCCTTAAGGAAGTTTGGTACACCTCTCTATCATCATCCAGCTGTGTTCCCTTTTATTTCCTGAAGGCCAGCCTTTTGGCTCTGACCTTTTCTTCTACTGTTTTTGAGAACCAAAGTAATTTCTTTCTTCTTTTACACTTCCATTTCTCTCTAACACAATGGGATGTTGCTTCAAGTATTGCATCCTTAGTGCTTGCCCACATTGCTTGTACCCCCTCATCTGTATTTCTTTTTGCCACGGATAGCTTAACTCTGTTGGCCATCTTATCAAAGTCAGCTCCTCTGAAGTCCCATATTTTTGCCTTGGAATGGGATGATTTAGTTCTAGTGGCCAAATTGAACCATACCATGTGATGGTCACTGGCCCCCAAGTGACCTTCTACCTGGAGATCTGTGATCCTTTCCCTATTAGTTAGTACTAGATCTAGAATAGTCCTGTCTCTTGTGGGTTGTTGTACCAGTTGTTTGAGGCCCTCCCCCTGCAGGGAATCCACTAGGTGTCTAATTCTTTTAGATGTTCCTGCTGGTATTGACCAATCTGTATCTGGCATGTTGAAGTCTCCCATTATCTGAACCTCCCCTTTAGCTGTCATGTTTTGTATATCTTCTAACAGTAATGTGTCTATGTCCTCCCCCTGGTCTGGAGGCCTGTAGACAACCCCAGTTCATATGGCTGTCCCATGTCTTGTTTCCAGGGTGGCCCACAGTTCTTCTGGCTCCTTATGTGTATTCTGAATTTCTGTAGCTTTGATATTTTCATTGACATAAAGGGCCACTCCACCACCACCCTTTTTACACCTTGGTCTCTTCTGAACAGTACATAGCCACGTACTGAAGTCTCCCAAGTGCGGTTACTGGTAAACCATGTCTCACTAATGGCTACTATGCCCAGTTTAGCCTCTGTTATTATTGCCTGCAGGTCTGGGATCTTGTTTCCCAGACTGCGAGCATTTGTGTACAAGATTTTCCATTGACCAGATTTCAGTGTGTTAGTTGTTGGGCAAAGTCTGGCATTTCCCATGTGCGTCACGTGGGGATACGGACCTTTTTCCTTACCAGAGTACTAAAGGAACGCAGAGAAGTCCTGGCTGAACCACTGGCTGCCCTTTTCAACACATCACTAGAGACGGGGGAGGTATCTGAGGACTGGAGGAGCGCAGATGTGGTCCCTCTTCACAAGAGTAGAAACAGCAAGGAGACAGACAATTATAGGCCTGTAAGCCTGACCTCAGTAGTGGGATACTAATGGAGTCCTTACTTAAGGAGAGGATTGTTAAGTTTCTGGATGATAGCGGGGCACAGGATCCAAGGCAGCATAGATTCTCAGTGGGAAGGTCCTGTCAGACGAGTCTTATATATTTCTTTGACTGGGTAATCAGGGTGGTAGATCATGGAAGGGCAGTGGAAGTAGCCTATCTGTATTTCAGCAAGGCCTTCAACACTGTCCCACACAGGAGATTGCTAAATGAATAGGGGAGCCTGGTAGTGGGTCCTATGGTGGTGAATTTGGTTGGGAAATGGCTAAGGGACAGGACTCAGAGGGTGGTGATAAATGGCATGAAATCTGAGGATAGGGAGCTGACCAGTGTGGTGCCACAGGGGTTGGTACTGGGGTCAGTCCTATTCAGTGTCTTCATTAGCAATATTGCAGAGCATCTGGAGGGAACCGTGTGTCTCTTCTCAGATGACACCAAGATCTGCACCAGAGTTGACACACCAGAGGGGGTGAAAAAAATGAGAAAGGACCTAAGCCTCTTAGAAGAGTGTTCAGGTGTCTGGAAGTTGAGTTTCAATGCTAAAAAGTGCAAAATCCTGCACCTGGGACACATGAATCCAAGGGAGGAGTACAGGATGGGTGGAGAAATTCTGGCCATCCCAAATCAGGAGAAAGACCTGGAGGTTATCATATCTGATGACCTAAAGGTGACCAAACAGTGTGAAAAGGTGGTGGGGAGAACAAACAGAATGTTGGGATGCATAGGGAGAGGCATAACAAGCAGGAGGAAAGAGGTGGTGATGCCACTGTACAGATCACTGGTGAGGCCTTGGCTGGAATACTGTGTCCAGTTCTGGAGACCACATCTCCGGAAGGACATAGACAAAACAGAAGCAGACCAGAGAAGGGTAATGAAGGTGGTACATGGACTACACTAGAAGCCCTATCAGGAAGACTTAAGAACTTTAATATCTATTTACTGGAGGAAAGAAGGGAGAGGGGAGATATGACAGAGACTTTCACGTACCTTAGGGGAATAAACAGGGTACAGGTGGAAAGCATATTTCAGAGAAGACTCTGCACAAGAACAAGGGGGCATGATATGAGGCTGAAGGGTGGAAGGCTCAGGGGTAATGTTAGGACTTACTTTTTCACTGAAGGGGTGGTGGAGCCATGGAATAGCCTTACAGCAGAAGTGGTGGGTGCAAAAACAATACAGAGGTTCAAGAGTGTATGGCATAGACATAATGGTACCCTGGAGATGTGCAGATCAAATGGGATCTGGGGCTGCAGCAGTGAGTAAGGAAATTGACAGACTAGGTGGGCTGTATGGTCCTTATCTGCTGACAGATTCTATGTTTCTAAGTTCCTATTGGATCCTTTCCCATGGAAAAGGACTTGTATCCATTTCCGTGCCCGTCCTACCCATTCTGCTCTCTTCTGGCCTATTACCCGCCTCCTCCTCTGTAATGACTGAGCAGAAATATCTGTTCAGTATGTCTGCTTTGCTGTTGTCATTCTCCACTCTACCTCCATCCTCCCCTTTCAGCCTCACTATCCCTCCCTTAGCCTTCCTTTTTTCACCTACATACCTGTAAAAGGTTTTGTCCCTTCTAACCACTGACTTTGCAATGCGCTCCTCTGTTTTTGTTTTGGGTTCCTTTACTGCCCTCCCTGCCTTCCTCTGTTTCTCCTGGTACCTCTCCCTATCCCCTTCTGCCTGTGTCTTTTTGTATTGCTTGAATGAGATTTTTTGGCTTTCATTTTTCTCTGCTACCTCCTTGGAATGCCATAATGGTCTCCTCTTCCTTTTCCCGTTGCTAACCTGCTTTATACATGATTGTGTGGCCCTTGTTATCCCTGTTTTGAATACTGCCCACTGTTTCTCTACTCATAATTTGCTTCCTGTTCCAGTTAGTTCCTCTTCCAAGCATTTCCCCATTTTCCCAAAATCTGCCCTCCTAAAGTCAAGGATTCACATTTGTGTGTGGCTGGGTTCTGCCCCTTCAGTTATGGTAAACCACACCGACCGGTGGTCTCTGTTTCTCAGGTGCTCCCCCTCACTGTGATCCCCATCACACTGTCCCTGTTTGTGAGAACCAGGTCCAGTAGTGCCCCCTGCCATGTTGGATCCATGACCAGTTGTTTAAGAAAGACTCCCTGAAAGGATTTCAGGATAAACCTGCTTCTGACTAATGCCACTGCTGGAGACCCCAGTCCATGTCTGGAATAATAAAGTTTCCCATCTGCACTACCTAACCCTTGTGTGCCATCCTTTGGATAGCCATCATCATCTTCCTATCTGTCTCCCCTCATCCTGGGCTAGTGGTTTTAAATTACCCCTGTGTGGATTGCTGACCCTGTTTTTCTATCAAGCTGAAGTACCCTCCCCCATTTCCCTTGAATCTCAATGGCCTTTATGTTATCTTTCACATAAAGCACCACTCCTTCCCCCTTCCTGCCTGTCCTGTCCCATGTGAATAGATTGTAGCCTGGTATGGCCATCTCCATACCAAGGTATAAATGTACACAGAATAAATACGTGACATATTTAATTTTGCATTGACAGCTTCAGAAGTTGTTATCCCGGTTTGTTACTACAGGGCACAATTATTCTTCCTAAGTCACCATATTAGAAAATATATAGGTCTGTTACTTTTTTACACTAATCTGGACTTGTGCTGATGCTCCCGTCTGGCTCATATTCAGAATCCCTGAAAGTAACAGCACAAACCTACAGCCCCAAAGTGCTATACCACTGCACCTATGCAGATGTAGAGGTCCCCCATGCATATCAGCTCAGCGGTATCTTAAAAGGTTTGTGGAGGTGGTAAACAGCCACCAAAGTGGGGCTATTTACTGCCACTGAAAACCATCTCTTAACGGGGTGCCCCACCCCTGAAGGCAGGGTAGCTGTACTACAGCTGCCCACCCCCAATCATCCATTTCATTTTATTATACCTATCCTTGGTGTTTGGTGACACCTCAATGCCCCCATCCCCCATTTTGCATTATTATATCTGTCCCTATTGTCTAGTGGTACACCCCACCGATCCCCTGTTTCATTTTAACATGTTTATCCCTGGTGCCCAGTGGCACTTCTCATCCCTGTCACCTGTTTATAACTATCATTTTTTTTATTTTATTTATTTAGTTTTTGTTGACCGGGTATGTGCACTAGACAAATGCTGCCTATTTTCAGGCATGACCTGGAGGAGGGAGATACAAATTAATGGAAACTGACCTTGAACCAGATTAAGCTGTTGGTGGTATTTTTTTAGTGAATGAGGGAAAAATTTGGCCAGGACACCGGGAAAATTCCCCTGCTCTTTTTTCAATAAGTGCCATGGGATTTTTAATATCCACCTGAACTACCACCAATCCTGGCAGATGGGACCTTGGTTTAACATCTCATCCAAAAGATGGCACCTCAGAAGTGCAGCACCCCTCTCATGCTGCACTACAGTGTCAGTATTGGGATAATAACCCAAGTGCCAGATGTGGGAACTGAACCCACAGCCCTCTGATCTCCCAGCCTCAGAGGCGAGTATGCTACCTACTGAGCCACTGACACTGCTAATTAAGTCCTGTTTTCCAGTTTTTCTGTCCATGCCCTCGATCACCCATTGACAAAAGTGAAAGGAATCAGTGGTGGCCCAGTGTCCCCCCATCCATCCCACCCACTCACATACCGCTACCCTGCACACCCCAACTCTTACCCAGGAGTTCAGCTATCAGTGATGCCTGATACAGCAAACTGCATGGCTCTCTTCTCACTTCCTCAGCTGACCACTGCATAAGCTGTCAGAGAGCATGAGTTCAATGCTGCACCATGCTCACCAACCGCTCATGTGGTTGCCGACTGAAAAGGTGAGAGGTGGGCTGTTCCAGTCACTGTATTGGGCATCACTGATTAGAGGACACTGGCATGAAGGGGGGAGTCTGGGGTGGCAGTATGTGAGCAGTCAGGATGGATGTGTGGACATTGAACCACCACCGATTCCTTTTACTTTTGTGAATATGCTACTGGGGGTGGGTGGATAGGGGAACCACTAGACAACAGGGCTTGCTAAACAGGCAACTGAGGATGGGGGGGTTGAGGGTGCAGTGGACACCAGGGATAGATATGTTAAAATAAAACAGGGAATTGGGGGATGAAGGTGCCACAAGGCACCAGAGATAGATACAGTAACCTGAAACAGCTGGTTAGGGGTTGGGGGGTGCCACTAGACACCAGGAAATGTGTTGGTCACACTCTGGATGGGTGATAATGGGCTGCTGTGCATCATGCAAATGAGCCAATAATGGGCATGCAAATAGCCCCTTAGTGTCTTACATGTCCAACTGGCTCATAGACCTCAGAGGTCTTAGTGCTATCTGTTTTGGGAAGCACTATTCCCTGTGGGCTATATACAGCCCGGGTCTGTGTCAGGGCAGTGCAGTGTCACTTAGTGTTTCTCTGACATTGTCAGATATCCAATCAGATAGCACTGCCCACTATCCAACAGAATATAGCAGCTGCTGGGTTGGATGCTTGGGATCCTTTTCGTATATCTGGCTAAAGATGTCATTTCAATACCAGAGAATGTCATCTTTATTAACAAAACACAAGTATAAAACGAAAGGCAAGATGCTCCAGACTTATCTGTTTGAAGACTGTAAATAACAGGCAGATGCATGGTCTTTCTTGCAATTGAATTATGAGAAGGTTTAGGTGTTATAGAGCATACAAGAACAGTAAGATTTTCTAGGGAGACATACCCATACAATGATTTGTACCTCTGCCCTATTAGGAACTCCTTTGGGAGACTTTCTTGCTGACATTTAGATTCCAGAACTTTCAGAGGACAAACTGGATTTGTTGCAAGCAACGCTTTCTCCAACTAGGGTCATGGCTGCCATTGGCTCCTTGACCACATGATCAGTACCTGGATCCGATGGGCTACCAGGAGAACTGCATCATCTTGTGGGAGAGGCAATTAACAATGAACTTGCATTATTATTCTATTACATTTTCTCACTGGGTGATATGGATTCTAGTATGAGACAAGGAATGCTTGTGTATCTCTATATAAAAAGAGACAAAGTGCCAACTTCAAATCGGAGCCCAGATAGCTCATTTGATAAAGCATCAGACTTTTAATCTGAGGGTCCAAGGTTCAAGTCCACATCTGGAGGGAGGTTATTTATTGAACTGATTAAACAAAATCCCTCAACAAAAAACAATAAGGGGGGTATTTTCAGCAGAAAGAAGAAGGTGGTGTTGCCTTCATGTAGATTGCTGGTAAGACACCACCTACAGTACTGTGTCCAGTTCTGTATATCACATCTCTGAAAGGACATAGATGAGTGGAAGTAGTCCAGAGGAGGGCAACTAAAATGGTGCAGAGTCTGCATCAAAAGCCCTATGAAGAGAGACTAAAGGACCTCAATATGTATACTCTGGAACAGAGGAGGGATATGATACAGACCTTTAAATACCTCATTGGGTAAGTAAGGTATAGGAGGGGAAGTACTTTTCAGGAGAAAGGGTGCTAAAGAACAGGGGGACATGCTATGGGGATAGATTCAGGAGAGATGTAAAGAAGTAGTTCTTCATAGAAAGAGTGGTTGATTCCTTTCGCACCCTTCCAGGTGAGGTGGTGGAGGGAAAACAGTGGTAAGGTTCAAGAATGCATGGGATAAGTACAAGGGAATCATAGTGGTAAAGAAGGGGGGGGAAACAGCTGTAGCTCAGGCATTGTCTATGGTAATTGCATAGAATGGGCAAAGTGGCTCTTATCTGCCATCAGATTCTATGTTTCTATGGAGGCCAGTTTATTTTATTTTAATTGTTTAACCAGGAGTAGTACACTAAACTGAGATCTTTTTTACAGGGGTGACTCGGAAGTACAGGAAGGTTAAGTGACTTGCTCAGGGTCACACACTATGCAAGTGGAAGCTGTGGGATTCAAACCTAGGTCTAGTCTGTTGGATGTTACCATATTTGCAACTCAGAGCCTTAAACCACTGCACTATACTGCCTCCCTCAACTAGTCTACTGAACATGGATCTGAAACCTTTGACCTACATTTTGAACTCCAGAATATTACAGGTAGCCCCTCTTCTGGTCAACACCTTACAAGAATGTGATATTCTGAGTAGGCAGATTTAGGACTACATTCATGGTCTGAGGGAAACTGTGGAAAGGGGAAACCAGGGGAATGTGTCAGGCTTTCTCCTGGCACTTCACCAGAAGGAAGCCTTTGACTACATATCTCATGAATTTTTGTTCCTTTTTCTGCAACACTATGGGATCCCACAAAGCTTCATCCGTTGGATTAATTTGTTATGTTCCACTGCACTTGAAACTATTTCACTACACTAGTAAACCCTATATTGTCTTCAGTCTGTATCAGAAGGGGATGAAACAAAGGTGTACCCCTGTAGCCTTTTACACATAGCTGGTTTAGACTCCTTAGTGAGAAAAATTAATAGAGCCCCTGTTCTACGTGATAACCGCGACCGCCAAAAAGGCTATTGCCATTACAGTGAAGTCAGAGCACTGAAAATCAATTTCAGCACTCTGACTCCCCAGCGCACAACAAAACAGCACCATGGACTTGCATTTTTAATGTTTATGCTGGGGGCTGCACCTCATGCACTCCCCACACCCTCCTACTTAAGGATTCTCAACTCCAAGGGAGTGCATGTTGGGGGGGCAAACATAAAAAAAGTAAAATTCGGGCTGGGGGCAACAAAAATGAACCTGCGCCAGGACCCGAACCCAGCACCCTTGCCACCAAAGCCGAAAGCTGACCCGCTACACCATGGGGCCAGCTCAGCAGCCTATCACAGTGCCACCCCTCAAATCCCCTCCAACCCCTAGTAAAGCATGCTTGCTCCCACCCCCATGCACATACCTGTAGCATGCTCGCTCCCACCCCCCGTGTGCATACCTGTAGCGACTTCCTTTTGCTACGGTTGCCAACCCACCCCATCCGGTCACTGTAGCTGCCCAGCAGCCACTGTGCCATGTGCCACGACTGAGTCACCCTTTTGGGGGTCGCTCAATCACGGTCGTGCACATCATGGTATACCAGAGTCCCAGGAATATAAGGGATTGCAACACCAGAAAACCTAATTTTCCCATCAGTGTTGGTTTATGAAGATGATATTTGCCTTTGCGAGGGTTAGAGACAGAAAGTCTCTTGGTGGTGCTGGATATCTTGGGTTTGATGGCGGCATCTGCAATGGGACTGGAGGACACTGGTGACCTATAACAGGGCCATCAGGGTGGTTTTCTAGCTTATTGTGCCTACTTGTGTAGGCACACTGGTTTCACCTCTTGGCTTACCATGGTATGACTGTGAGCTGAGGGAGATAAAGGCAAGTAGGTAGAGGTTGGAGCATTGTTGAAAGAGATCCAGGGCCCAGGAGGACAAACTGGCTTTGAATATTCACTATGGTAAATATCAAACGGCAGTTACTCAAAAATGGCAGGTTTTCTGTCTAGCAAGATTGCTGTTCAGTAGAATCAATTGACTCAGCTTTTTCAGACTGTGGGCAGGCTACTTCATCCGGCCTGTCTGTAGTCTGTGGGACTCTTTCCACCCCTGAAAAAAAAGAGGTTGCTTGATTCTTCTTGAATAGGGTGTCCTCTATTAGGGTTGCAATCTCTCCAGGGGGTTGTTGCAGCCCAGCAGGGTTGAGCCTATGCATCCCAAATGTACTCAGTGGTCATGGGGAGCATTATTACCAGTGAGGATGGAAGAGGTGAGCGGGGTAATCTTTGAACTGCAGTCAGTATTTTACTAACTGGATGCAGGCCTGACAAGACTACTAGTGAACTGTGTTGGGCAGCTTGGTTTAATGTTCACAGAGATTGTCTGGTGCTCCTTATTGAAGGGGGTCTGCCCAGCTGCATTGAAAGATGCACTGGTGAGACCTCTTTGGAAAAAACATCTTTTGACCTGGATGTCCTGGTGAATTTCTGACCAGTCTCTAACCTGTCCTTTTTTGGATTCACATATTGGTAATGTGGTTGTGTAGCAACCTGAAACACACCTCACTGCCTCTGACATCTATGAGCTTCTCCAGTCTGGTTTTGGGTCCAACCATAGAATGGAGACCATACTGGTCAGGGTGAATGGTGACCTGCTCAGGGTGAGAAAAAGAGGAGACTGGTCAATTTTCATGCGCCTTTATCTCCTCTAAGCATTTGACATTGTTGACTATGGTCTTTTATTGGACCAGCTTAGGAAATATATAGAATTCACTACAAAGTCATCTGCTGGTTTGAGTCCTTCCTTAGGGACAGGACACAGAGGGTGGTGTTGAGAAACGTCTCTTCACTTTCAGTGGCACTTCTCTGTGGCATACCCCAGGGCTTGACCCCTTAACCAATGCTGTTTACAGTGTACATGTTGACCCTGAGGAGCCTCATTAGACAGTATGGATAAGGGTTTCATTGCTATGTAGATGACACCCAGCTCTATCTGTTGTTTGCACCCAGGATGCAGGGTGTAGTTGATGTGCTGAATAAATGTTTAGCCGAGATCCAAGATTGGATGTCATAGAGCTGGTTAAGACTTAACTCTGTCAGGACTGAAGTGTTACTTGCCAAGTCATGTTGAAGGAGGAGAGTGTCTGCTATGGAAAAGAGGATGGAGCTTTGGCTCAGTTCCTCAGCTTTTGGATACCAGTAAGTTGAAAAGTATGGTGGTCATTTTGGGTGAGGGGCTGACATTTTAGGCTCAGGTGCCAGCAGCAGTCTGCAGTGGCTTTTACCATCTGATAAACTTAGAAACATATACTTTGTTGGCAGATAAGGACTGCTTGGTCACCCACTCTGCCCAGCTTGTCCCTGCCTATACTGTCACTGAAGAACCTACCTGATCTCCGGTTTCTTCCCCTCCTCCCCTGCTTTCCTACCAAAATTCCTTTGTGCCTATCCAATGCAGGTAAGCATAGGCCAGATTAATTTGTTTGTCTACCTAGAGACCTGGTGACATCAGTACACACATTTGTGACATCAAGGCTTTACCTCTGCAATGTTCTGTACCTTAAGGTTAGTGGAGGCACACTGTGGCACCTACAGTTGGTGCACAACACAACTGCTGGGCTTTCTAGGATGTGTCATATCTCCCTAATACTGTGTGAACTGCACTGGCAGCTGGTAAAGTGGCATATCTCCTTCAAAGTTAGCTTGCTAACCTATAAGGCACTGCATAGGTTAGGCCAGGCTATCTGGTAGATCTCCTGTAATCTTAAGTATCCTCATGCCCTCTCCACTCCACTGAGGTGGGCCTTCTTTTTGTACTCAAGTCTAGATTAAAAATCTCAGGGGACTGGGTATTTGTGGTAGCTGGCCTTGTCCTTTGGAACATGTTCAAAAAGGCCATGAGGGAGGCAATTTATATTGCAGCTTTACATGTCCTCAAACCCTCTTCACTTCAATGAGGTGGGCCTCTTTGTTGTAGCCAGGGCTAGACTAAAAACCATATATGCAAACTCAGTAGCACTCAAAAGTCAGAACAGGAAAAACAGCTCACTCTCAGAAATATATGCTGCCAAGTTTTAATCATGATATTGTGTAAGAAAATAACAAACTGCATAGGTGGCAAAAAAATGCAATAATAGTGCAAACCTGCTTACTTTTCACCAAGGTAACCTCCTGACAAAGTGTGGTAATGTGAAGCGCTGGAGTGATGTATGCTTCATGGTGACAAGTAAGCAAGTTTGCACACTATCATTGTATATTGACTTTGCTTATGTGAATTTGACCTCTTTGGGGTAGTTGACTGCAACAGAAGCACCCCTTGGAATTTCACATGAGTCTAGATGGTTTTGGGTGAGGCCGTGCTTAGTAGGCTAAAAACCTCAGGGGACTGGGCCTATGAGGTAGCTTGCCCAGTCTCTTGGAATTTGCTCCAAGGGCCATGAGGGAGGTCCCCTTGTTGCTTTCCTTTTAAAGGGATCTTAAGACCTTTTTGTTTAATCAGACTTTTGAGGACTAATTATGTCCTCTATCAAGCTGACATCCCAGTTGATTTATCTGATTTAGAAGTTTTAGGCATGATTTATTTAGTTTTGTGTTTCATTTTATTTATTTATACTACTCGCACATTTTATGTGATGGTGCCCTCGGCCTCCAGGGAAGAGCGTAAAATATAAATAAAAGCTTTTAATACTAGTACTACTTTTGCTTCAGGAAGTAGATTCCCCATGGGTTGCACTGGGTCTTTTAAAGACTCTTTCAAGTGTGGCTGAGTTAAGGGATAACTTGCTAAAAAGCAAGCGGATGGACTTGAGTCCTTTAAAGGACTCATGCCCTCTAAAAATTTCTGATATCAAAATTGTAGATAGCCCAATTATGGTTCTGAGTATAAAACATGGGGATGGGGATATAACCAAGACAAAATGGAAAGCTAAACTTGAAATAAAGGATGTAATGTCATAGGATGGAATAAGTGGCTGATGGTGAAGGAGAAAATAATTTATGTGATTAAGACTTCTTATTCCCATATTTTTATACATTAGTTTTGCTTTCCCACCATCTAAGGAATACAGATGGGTGAAACTGGCTAAATTCACTCTGTAAATTAATCCACAAATTTAATGCCGTTCACGAAGTATGGATCGATATTCTAAGGGTGTAATTATGCCCACAAATGGTAGAATTTTACCTGTGAATTTCAGAATTTCGCTGCTTGCGGGTTAAATTCTGCACTTCGCTCAAATTCTGCACTTTTTGAGGGCAGAATTCTGCCGTTCTCAAGGAAAACTTCACAATTTCAGGTGAAGTTGAAGTTGCTGAGGGTAGGGAAAACTTTGCAAAACTCTGCTGGTGCAAATATCAGCCATTTTGTGGCAACTTTGCCAGTGAATTAAAACTTTGCACATCTCTACTAAGGAATTGGAGGCCAGACTATACAATATCTTCTTTAGTCTTTTGTAGGGAAGCCATCTGAAACATGTAATGACGTTTCATACCTACAGGAAGCCCAAAGATTGTAAAGTCGGAAGTCGGACCTGTGCCCATAACAGGAACTTAGCTCCTGAGCTGCTGAGGCATTGACCACTAAAGATTTAAAAATGTGTTCAGCTTCCCTTTCCATTGCAAAAATCGTGCATTAACTTGAACATCTCTTGTTTCTTTTTTACAGCTTAGTAGCAATCAGAAATCTTGAACACCTTTGTTTCCAGTCTAGCAATTCAACCAGATTTGCAAAATTGAAGTTGTGGAGGGCCAAATTTTGATATTTCTATCAGAAAATTGCACTTCTGACACCATGTAGAGAAATACACAGTTCCCCAGTCTTAGTCTTCAACAACAACCCTCTTTATTGCGATGCCACTATATGAACATCTGCACAGTCACATAAAAGAATATAGAATAACTATTAAATTCTACCATAGGGTGCAGTGTAGTATATACATTAACTCTTCATTACAGAAGGTTTCAATCATGTCTTTTCTCTCCCTCCCATTCTTGTGTGAGTACTTATTTAATGTTCTCAATTTATCATCATACGCACTGTCCTGCTGACCCTGAACCTTCTTTACTACCCTCCTCTGTACTACCTCAGGCTGGTAGATATCCTTCCTCAGGTAGGAACTTTAGTATTGCACACCATACTCCAGGTGCAGCCACACCAAGGATCTGTAAAGCAACAGGATAACCTTCTTCTTTCAGCTCTTGAGCCCTTTAGCTATACATACCAACAATCGGTTAGCCTTGGCTGCTGATTTTCTGTACTGTGTAGCATGGTTTAGATTGCTCGTAATGTCTTTTCCAAAGTCCTTTTCCTCCTCTGATACAGTGATCTTGACCCTCCCATCCAGTGTTTGGCCCTTGCGTTCTTACCACCTATGTGCAGAAGCTGAGAGTTCTGGAATGGGAGGGGAGTGCTTTAATCGGAAGACTGCTCCCTCTCCTAAACTGAAGACCCACAGTAGTTTGAGCTTCTAGCAATGTCTCTCAGTGAATGACAGAGGAGGAGTTGGTTTTCCACCAACCGGGCAGATGGCAGAGTCAGTGAGGGGTGGAGCTATCAGAGACCACCACATTTAAAAGGGACAGGGCTCTCTTGGGCTCAAACAGCAGAAGCTGACAGAGTTGTGGAATAGGAGGGGAGCACTTTAATATGAAGACTGCTCCCTCTTCTAAACAGAACACCCATGACACTTTGGGCTTCTAGCAATGGTTCCCAGTGGTGGTTTTCTGCTAATAGGAAAGACAGAGAAGAAGGTAGGGGCAGAGTTAGCAGAGCCTGCCTTCCACAGTTTCATTCTTCAGGGCCAAGCAACCCTCCCATTTGCAGCCCTCTTGCTAAGGATGAGTGCAAGGGACATTGACTGGAGTCTGTCAGAAGTCAGCCACAGAGCTAACAAACAACCAGGAATCCTGCCCATTGGAACCCAGGTACACCTGTATTATTTGGGTATTTGTCAGTTGGAGGGTGGCTAAGAGTTTGTGGTGTTGCCGAACTGTACATTCAAGGTCTAGGGAGCTACCTTCTAGGATGATATGTAGGTAGGAGGGACTACCTTTTCTGTATATGCAAAAAAGTTTTAATGTAGTGTTTGCTGTTTATAGCATACCTGTATCTGTGTAGTGATTGTGTATCTGTGTAGTAAATTTTGTTGTAGCATACCTATAATCTGTGACATACCTAGGTTATTGTAATTACAAGGTTGTGTGTTGTGCTTCAGTAAATCTTAATGAGTACAGCTTCTCCTTACTGAGCTCTGAGAAAGAAGGACAGGAAATTCAGGGATAGCAGGAACAGGAAATGTGGGGAGTGGTGCAGTGTAGTGGCTGTGGGTTCAGGGAGACCTTCTGGAGACTGTGGTGCGGCCCAATCTGTGTGCGCCTCTCTGGGTTGGTGGAGAAGGTCTCTAGACTTGAAGCTGTATTAGTTCTGAGTCAGAAGGGTGTCACTAGACTGACAGATGCACTGACTAGGAGTTGGGTGACCTTTTCTCCTGACCAGAGACCACCCTGTCTGACACCATTACTTCAAAGATTACCAGACAGGAGGAGTGACTGGACTGTGGTGGACTTTAGGACAGAGGAGGTGGTGGGATTTTGGAAGATTGTGGGGGCCACAGACACATTCCTTAACTGCAACCGGTACCACTACAAAACTATGCCACTCTGGTAGAGTAGGACTGCCAAGAGGAGGCACCCATGGTAGTGGCCGGGGAGTATATGGGGGCCCTCCCAAGTGGAGACCCCAAGAAGAGTGGAAAAAGACCCCAGAGAAGGAGGAAGCAGCTTCTGGTGAGGACCTCAATTGTCAGTTGGATAGAGTTGGCAACAAGAAAGGGACAGATAGGGATGTCAGGTGCCTACCCAGTGCCACAGAATGGGAGTATGAGAAGTGTATCTTATGGATTGCTAGGGCAGTAGGGAGAATCTGAATGTCATTGTCCACATGAGGACAAATGACCTGGCTAGGGAAGGGGCAAGAACAGTGCAGGGGAGTTTTGGAACTGGGAAGAAGTCTTAGGCAGGTAGCAAGCCCAGTAGCTTTGTGGAGGTGCTGCCTGTTTATAATGAGGAAAGTAGAGAGAGCTCCACACCAAGGCCTTCAACTCATGGTTGAAGGAATGGTGCAGAGAGGAGGAGGGGTATGGCTACATTGGGGACTGCTGGCCAACCTGGGAGACTAAGAGCCTATGCAGAAGGTACTGCCTATATCCAACTGGGAGGGGAACCACAGTTTCCAGTGAATGGTTTAAATGTTACTTCAATGAGTATTTAAACTAGGCAAGGGGGGTTGTAGAAGAAAAATGGGAGGTAGAAACTGTCCCCCCACAGGTTGAGATAGAGTGTAGGGAGATCCCAAGGGGGAAGAGTCCCACCACGGTGCAGGTTACTCAAGGAAGTAGGAAGTTAGCAGAAGAGAAGAGGAAGGAAGGAAGGGGGAACAAAATGAAAAAGTGGGAAGCAACAAGCAAAGAGCTGAACTCTGGAAGGCCATGTTTGCCAATGCTAAAAGTCCAGGAAATAAGATCCCAGACCTAGAGGCCATCATGGCGGAGGTCAACCTGGATATTGCAGGCATTACCAAATCATGGTACACTGACAACCTTGAGTGAGACATGGTCATACCAGGCTACTTGATGTTCACACTGGACAGGATAGGAAGGAAGGGAGGGGGTGTGGTATGTTATGTGAAATAAAGCATAAAAGCAACAGAAATACAGTGAATTCAGGGGCAGGGGCACTGTGGGTCACCCTGGAGTCAGGAAATGTAGCCACTGTTTGGACAGGTATGATCTACAGACCTCCAGCATAGGGGGGAGACTTAGATAAGGAAATGTTAGAAGCAATTGGAAAAATGGCTTTAAAGTGGGAGGTGTTGATGGTGGGGGACTTCAATCTGCCAGGTGTAGACTGAAGCCTCCCTGCTGCAAATTCAGCTAGAAGCAGTAACATCCTGGACTCCCTGCAAGGGGCGTTTCTCAGGCAACAAGTTGTGATGGGGCAATACTGGACCTGGTGCTTACTAACATGGACAATATTGCAAATATTAAGTTTGGAAGCCATCTGGGGACCAACGCTCATTGTACAGTGTGGTTCAATATATGAAGAACTGTGGAATCCAACCACACAAGGGTGACAGTCCTGAACTTCAGTAGGGCTGACTTTATAAAGATGGGTGAATGCCTCAGGAATGAGCTGGCAGGGGGAGATTTCCTGAGGGATGGAGGGAAAATGGGCAATTGTGAAGGCAACATCTGTGTCAAGCAGGTAAGCAAAGGAAAAAGAAAGAGGAGACCGCTTTGTTCTCAAAGGAGGTAGCAGAAAAGGTAAAGGCTTAAAAATTAGCTTTCAAAAGGTACAGGGAGACCTTGACAGAGGAGGATTGGGAAGTGTATCAGGGAAAATAAAGGGAAGCAGGCAAAGCAGTAAGGAGAGCAAAGGCACAAACTGAGGAAAGAATATTTCAGGGAGTATCAAAAGGGGACAAGACATTTTTAGGTATGTTAGCAAGAAAAGGAAGACAAAAGATGTGATTGTATGGTTAAAGACGGAGGGGATGACTGTACAGAGGGATTTCAAGAAAAAGCAAACATCTTGAACAAATATTTCTGCTCAGTGCTTACAGTAGAAGGAGAATGGGAGGGACAATGAAAAGGTGCCAGGAGCTTTGATGAGAGGGAAATGGACACTAGTCCATTTTCCAAGGAGAAAGCTGGAGAGCACTCAATAATCTGAAGGTGGAAAAAGCTATGTGGCTAGATGGAATACATCCAAAGATATTGAGATAGCTCAGGGAGGTACTGGCTGCACCTCTGACAAACCTATTTAACAGATCACTGGAGACTGGCGTGGTCCCGAAGGACTGGAGAAGGGCAGATGTAGTCCCACTTCACAAAAATGGTAGCAAGCAAAAGGCAGATAATTATAGGCCTGTCAGCCTGACATCAGTGGTGGGTAAGTAAATTGAAACACTAATAAGGAAAAGGATTGTAGAATATCTTGTATCCAACAGATTACAGGAACCAAGGCAGCATGGTTTCAGAGGGGGAAGGCAATGCCAAACAAATCTGACAGATTTCTTTGACTGGGTGACCAAGGAGTAGAGGCAGTATAGCGCAGTGGTTTAAGGCTCTGAGCTGCAAATCTGGAGACCTGGGTTTGAATCCCACAGCACCCACTTGCATACTGTTTGACCCTGAGCAAATCATTTAACTTTACTGTGCTCCCAGGTTGCACCTGTAAACAAGCTTTCAGCTTAGTGTGTCTCACATGGTTAAACAATTGGGGAGTTGGATCAGGGAGGAGTGGTGGATGTGGTCTTCCTGGATTTCAGCAAGGCTTTCAATACCATTTGACATGTAAGATTGGTAAGCAAGTTGGGTAACTCAGGGTGGTTAAAAAGGTGGTAACCTGGCTAAGAAACTTGTTACTTGATAGGACACAAAGGGTAGTGGTAAATGGAGTTCACGCCAAGGAAGGGAGCATGACTAGCGAGGTACCTCATGGATCAATGCTTAGACCGGTCCTCTTCAAAGTATTTATAAGTGACATAGCAGAGGAACTGGAAGGGAAGGTATAACTCTTTGCAGATGACACCAAGATCTGTAACAGGGTGGACACTCCAGGAATAGCGGAAAGGATGAG
The DNA here is from genome assembly GCA_016271365.2 of Neoceratodus forsteri. NCBI lineage: Eukaryota > Metazoa > Chordata > Ceratodontiformes > Ceratodontidae > Neoceratodus > Neoceratodus forsteri. The sequence continues at coordinate 855,546,721 of CM057450.1, forward strand.
AAGCGATCTGAAAAGACTGGAAGAGTGGTCAAGGGTATGGCAGCTAGGTTTTATTGCAAATAAGTGTAAAATAATGCACCTGAGCCATAGAAACCCAGGAGCAGAGTACACAATGGGTGTAGTGATACTGACAAAGACCAAGCAGCAAAAAGGACCAGGGGTAGTCATATTGAATGACCTGAAGGTGGCTAGGCAGTGTGATACAGTAATTGAAAGAACTAATGGGATGCTGAGGTGCATAGGAAGGGGTACCACCAGCAAGAAGAGGGGGGTGGTGCTATCCCTACAGAGATTGATGTTAAGACCTTACCTTTAGTACTGTGTCCAGTTCTGGAGATCACATCTTGGAATGACATAGACAGAGTGGAGGTGGTCCAGAGGTGGTCTACCAAAATGGCATGGGGGTCTGCATCAAAAGCCCTATGAGAAGAGGCTAAAGGAGCTAAGTACATACACCCTAAATGAGAGAAGGGAGAAGGGGGATATGATCAAGGTCTTTAAATACCTCATGGGACTTAACAAGGTAAAAGGGGGGTATTTTTAAGAGAAAGGGTGCTTTAGAACAAGGAGGTATGGTATGTAGCTGGAGGGGGATAATGTCAGGAGGGATGTGAGGGAGTACTTCTTCAAAGAAAGGGTGTGGATACCTGGAACAACCTTCCAGTGAAGTTAGCACTGGCGAAAAGTGTGGCAGGGTTCAAAAATACCAGGGATTGACACAAGGGAATTTTAGAGGTGGGGGGGGGAGAGGTTGCTCTGTAGATTAGGTAGGGTCTGCAGCAAAAAATGAATGCTAATAAATGGACAGAGTGGCTGGGCCCAGCACCCCCTTATCTGCCATTACATTCACTGTTTCTATGCATGACCTTGCACTTTTCAGCATAGAACCACAGCTGACAGATGTCAGACCATCTCCCTATCTTCACAATGTCCTCCTTTAGGTTCTGTACTCCATCTCTGTCTACCCTTTTGGTGTCATATGGACAGAGGCAGATCTTGCCTTTAGCACCATCCCCAATGTCGTTAATGAACACATTGAACAACAGTGGGCCGGGCACTAACACCTGTGGGACCCCACATGTAAAGGGGGCTTCACATCAGGCATATTTGATAGACCGCATGACCTTTTTCTGCTGGCATATTCATATGTTCCTATTCATATGTTTGCATGTAAACATCACTCAGCATAATGGTTCCATTAAATGCCATGCTGCAAGATTAGATGCACAAACTGATTGTGCATTTTGAGGAAAACAATGATGATACTTCGCTTGGCACAGAGTGTCCTTCATAGATTTTAGTGCCACTGATCCTGTTACATTGCCAGAACCTGGTTAGGCCCAACCTGGAATACTACATTCCATTGTGGGATCCTCAGTACAAAAACAGGTGTTAAAGCAGTTGAGAGGGTGCAATGCAAGACCATTAAAATGATCAAGGACGTGGGGCAAAAGCTGAGAGGGGTGAAGCCCTTAACATGTTCCCTCTGGAGAAATGGAGGCTGAGAGGGGACATTATCTCTGTTTTCTGCATACTAATGGGTGTTGGAAAGGCTGAATATGTAGACATGTTCGATCTAGTGTCCTACAGCAGGTTCAGGATGACATACTCTGAAAATCAGAGGTGCTAATATCAAGAGAGGTAACATGAAGGAAGTATTTTTTCTCATAGGCAATGAACCTGTAAAATGTTTACAAAAGGAGATACCCTATAGAAGAAGAAGAAGAAGAAGAAGAAGAATCAGCATTTACATAGCGTTTTTCATACACAGTATCTCAAAGTGCTTTACAAGCAATGCTAGACTTGTAGTAAAGTGACTGAATGTGTGGTTGTGACCATATCACACATCATCACCCACACACAGCCTGCTACTGCATGAGGACTGTACAGGTCCTTAAGGAAAACTTGTTCTCAACTTAAATTCAGCTTGGTGAAAGAATTCAACTTTCACACTATTTCAATTAATTGAATGCTTAGCTTTCTGAATGCTTAGTTAAAGCTACAACTTTAGTAGAGTGATTGCCTTTAGCAAGTTCATTATTTAACTGTACTTTTACTTTTTTCATGACAGGTATAGGATTTGGGGGGATTAATACTGGATTTGAATAATTACTAAATGAAAAGGCATTGTTCTCACTAGGTGAACATGTAGGCATGCTTGTTAATTGTGCAGCCAAGTAATAAATTGTATAATTGGTTTATAAGATTGAGTCAGCAGTATGGCTTATAAAACATATAGGTTTTGGGCTGGCCCGGTGGCACTGAGGGTTGAGGCACTGGACTGGACGTTGGGGGTCTGCAGGGGAGGGACAGGATTGAGAGTCCGAGGGACAGCTCTCCTCTCCCAGGAGGGAGAGGGGCTTTCACCTGGTGCTTGGCTGGCCTCTGATGGAGGCCAGAGGAACGGCAAGTGCCAGAGCATGTACAAGAAAGGGCTGGGAGTGGCTGTCATTGGCATAATGCCTTCATGTCAGGATGCCAGCCACTTCCTCAGAAAAAAGGGAAAAAAAACCACCGGAGCACGGGTAGATGGAGCACCAAAATATCAACCCTAATAGCGACTGCCTGCCTGACCACCGGGGGACCCGACGAGACATTGAAACATCGGGATGTCTGGGTCCCATCCTGTACCCGCTTGGGGGGTATAGCCATGGCTCCAAGAGGGAACTCCTGGGGAACCAAGTAAGGCAAGTTGTGGGGTGGTGAATGGTGTCTCCCGAAGAAGCATAGCTCTGGGGTGAGAAAGGTGGATAAAATAGAAAGTAAAATAAAAAAAAAACATACAGGTTTTGCAAGTGTGCTTACACAAAAGTTAGGGCTTCCCTCTGACAAAAGAGCAGTGGCTCTGAATACATATGGAGTATTGCCACAGAGGTTTGCCGATGTATACACTTTTACACTAATGCTATTCTGATTTAATACATTTTTTCTGCATAAGTCCTGAGTGCAGTTTGCTTTTTTCATTTTCTGCTGTAGGTATGTGATTCAAATCTGGGTCAACCCTGGTATGGTAGGTAAGAGATGTACAATTATTCAAACTGGTGGTGTCATAATCAGTTGGTTCCAATGATGATGCTTAATGCCTCAGCCTTTACAGAAAATGTAGATAGAGTGTAAATAGAAAATGCAACATTCTTGAACAGATTCAAACCCTATTGACAGAACAGTTAACTCTCTGTACTTGTGCCACTGTGCACATTACAAAAGACAGCATAGTAGCATAGTGGAAAGAGAGCCCTATAGCTCTAGGCAGCACTAGTAGGTTTTCAACATACCTACTGTGAGTGCTAAGCAAAGACATAACATTTGTGTTAGCACAAACTGGCAGGTTGCCTGGGGTTCAGTGATACAGTGGGTGACCACGCCACCCGCTCCCCACAAGTGCTATAAAAATGCACATCTTAAGCTGCTGTCCGTTTGCTCCCAGCTGCACTCATGTTACCTTTGCCACCTCCACACAGCTGCTTCCTTGGCTTCCTTGCTCTTGGAGGGTAGTAACCAGTTCCATCTCTATGCAGCTGTTTCTCCTGGTTACTGCTTCATGCTTCTCTGCCAGGGATGTAGGTCCCCACCCCTGCTCTGACATCTTTAGTTCTGGTCATTCAGTGGGCTGTGACATCCTCCTCCCCCCATGCTATGCTCCTCCTAGTTTCTCCTGGGTTTGTGTTTTCTTTTTCCTTTGTGACTGCTGGTGGTGGACTGACTCCTGGCCTTCTGCTGCTGTTTTGTTCTCTGTTGTTGTTCTCCTCACTGGTCTGAACATAGCTGTTTCTGGTCAGCTTCCTTCCTGCACCAACCCTTGCTGCTCCAATGTTGGAGTTCTTACAAGGGTGGGCGGTTTTGCCTGTTGCTACCTGGATTCTCCAGTGTCTGTTTCCCAATCTGCTGTTGAGATTGGCTCTTCCCCCCTGATGGCCCTTCCTCTCTGTCTCTGCTTCCCTACCTGCTGTCTCGGCTGCCCACTGCACGACTTGTCTCTGGGGCCCCTCCGGCTGTGGCTGTGGCTTGGCTCTGCTTTCTCTCTCCCTTTGAGCCTTACTTCCTTCCCATTTGCATGCTTGCTTTGGAACTCTATACTATGCTTGTGCTTATGCCCCAGTGACCACTGGGTTTCTGACCTACTAACTCCCAGGGTCCTCTCACTCAGCTCCCTTGCTCCCCAGACTCCCTGGAAACAATTGCACCTTCCTATTTCAACCCTGCTTAAATAAGCAGGAAGATTCTTCCTTGGGACAAAACAGTAAGTCTGGTGCACTCAAATAAGGCAGATTCAGAATTCCAAAGTTGTAACTGCAAATGGTGATTTATTCAGCCTAACTGGCCATAATTGGCACCCATACCTCGAAACCAGAGCTCAGTCTCCCTTCTTTGAGTGCACTGGACTTCCTCTTTTGTTCTGTTTTACATGGGGAAAAGCACACCCTTAATAGAGTTGCACCATGGACTGTTGGCATGGAGTGTGATCCTCTATGTGGAGTTAGACTATTCCTTGGGACCTTTCTCCCTGGCTCACTCCACCAAAGACTGCTTGCTTAGGATTGGGACCTTATTCCACCACCTGCCTTCTGGACCCTGGAACCATTCCTGCTTTGAGACCTTGCTTCCTGTCTCTCTGTGAGCCTCTACCTTTCTGGACCATGCTCCACAGCAGCCACCCTGTACAACAGTTCAACCTTGTAGTTTGGATTCCAATGAGCCCAAACAGCTCCAGACTTTATTCCTCCAATGCCTGCCCATCTAGCATTGGGACTAGGGTTGCTCAAAATCCATCAGATAGAGTCAGGATCACCAGATTCTGTTTAATGTTTAGGATTTAGGATTTTTGGACTTGGCATCCCCAAATCTTAACTCCTAAACTGTGTTTTAAATTCAGATTTCAGAATCTGAGTCTGAAATCTGAATCTGAAATCCATTCTCACTAAAAGCTTATACTTCCTGACTGCTAGCAATGCTGTTATCACCATTCTCGGTGGTCTTCATGTTGTGTAGGTGACTGGAAAGCCAGCTCTTCTACTTCCTGTTGGTAGACTTGTTCTCTGAGTCTTTTTTCCTGGAGTTTCTGTCACATAAAAAATCTTTCCTCTGCCCTGGATGATGTATACTTTTGTGCATATTCCAATTTTGTAAAAAAAGTGTTGTTTTTTTTCCCCTTTGTGTGCTTTGTGTGTTTGATTGTCTCTTTGTGGTCTGTGTTTCCCTGGTAAGACTGCAGGACAAATTTTCTAAAGTACTGGGTTTTTGAAATATACTTCTTTGTTGAATTTATTCAGCTTTTAGATTTTCTCTGGTTTAACTACTTAGCCATTATTTAAAGTGACAGCATTTAGCAAAAACATGTTTGGGGCTCTTGGTGGGTGTACCATTTTGCAGTTTTAAATGTCTGCAGAAGGAAGCAGTGTTGCCAGAAATGGCAAACACGTCTATGTGGAGGTACAGTAGTTTGTGGCATTGGTGGGGCCAGGAATGTGTAATGGGTGCATCCTCCAAGTGAGGGAATTGATTTGGAGGTACAGAGTTCTTCTTCCCAAGAAAGTGAGGTGGATCAGGCTGGAGTACATCCCACTTTGAATAGTGCAGGAAGTGACGGTCATGGTGAATGATTAGTTTCACTCAGCAAGTTGGTACACAAGAAGACACTACCATCTGCAGCAGTCACCAAGTCTGGTAGTGGTAGTGGTAGTGGTGGTACATCTCATGAAGGTGGTGCTGGTGCTGGCAGTACTATTACTTCTGGCATGGTAGCTGGTGGTGCTGCATCTGTTGTGGAAGAATAGTAGAACTTCAGTCTATCAAGCAGTAAAGAGTAGGAGCCTGGGTTTGATGCTCAGAGTTGAATGTTGTCTAGGAAGTTTAGTATAGTTGTAGAGCTACAAGCTATTAAGCAGTAGAGAGTGGGGGCCTAGGTTTGATCCCCAGAGTTGAACGTTGATCACACTCATGTCCAAGAATGTGAGTGCAATACAGCAAGAGTGGAACAGCACACATGCAGAGAACTGTGCCAGTACCTGTTGTTAGGAAAAGGGGAAACACCCTATCTAGGGTAGAGGTATGTCAGCGTTTAAGGAACATCACATTGGGAAGGCTAATAGAAAGCAGTAAGAAAGGTAGAAGTGGTGGGATACATGAATTAGTATGGAGTAAAGTAAACAAAAAGGGGAAAATAAGAAACATCCTATCTTCAGTAAGGATACAAAAAAGGTAACATAAAGTAAAGAAGGAAAACTAGAAACACCCTATCTACAAAAATGTACAAAGTACATTCCAGTAGAAGTAAAGAGTGAAGCATTCAGGAGTTACGTATTTATTTATTAGGTCTAGGATTACAATACCTTTGAGCCAGGGCTCTTTTACAAAGGTTCCACATCCGGTTACAATTCAAAACATAAGACATTAAAGTCAGATTACAAATTCAATACATAGGACAAGGTTACAAAAGTGTAAGCTAAACAGAGTTACAAAGCATCTGAGAAACAAAACAAGTTTTGGAGGCTAGGTTACAAGGAGATAGCAGATGAAGTGCAGAGAGGATAGAGGACAAGAGAGAGGAAGAGTAGAGGTGGGTGGAGAGTTATATAGGAGGAGTGCAGCCAGAGGCATTGTCATAGACATAACATGGGGAAGTGCGTGCAAAGGGATAACCAAGTGCTAATAGGAGAGAGAACTGCATGAGGTTAGGGAAATATTCATGGGGTCAGCTAGTGGATGCAGTCACAGGAGCTAGAGGCAGTGAGAGAGAGGCATAGCCTTGATTTAAATGCACCAAGGGTAGGAGTGGAGGAGATGTAACTGTTTAGACCATTTAGCCAGCTGTGCACCCTGTAGGCAAAAGATCTTTGACCTTGTGAGGTAAGACAACATGGAACCTGAAGGAGCTGTGGTTCAGACCCCCTGGTTGAGTGGGGGTTATTGCTAAGGTGCAGCAGTGCACACATTACAGGGGGTGCAAGGCCCATAGTTATTTTCTTTGCCATGGTGCAGGTTAGGTACTTTATCTGACTGGTGAGTTGCAGCCATCCAGTTTATGCATAGAGGTCGCATGTATGTGTGAGGTGGTGGGATCCAGTGAGAAGTCAGCAGGCCTTATTGAGGGAGGTGGATATGCATCTAAAAGTGATAGCAGGGGCAGAGACATAGATGATAAGCCCATAGTCAATAATGGAGACAACAGAGCTCTAATCAGCGACAGTCAGGGCTCCTAGGGTAAGATGTTGCCTATGCCAGAAGAGAAGGGCAAGGCAAGTATTTGCTGCTTTGGCTAAAGAGTCAATGTGGGCACTGTAAGTTAGATGAGGGTCTAGAGTGATCCCAAGGTACTTGAAGGCCTGAACCTGTTCCAGGGTGACTACATGACTGGTTTTGATGGACAGGGGTTGCAGCTTATGCTTGTTATGAGAGTTGCTGAACATCATAGACTTTGTTTTCTTATTATTGAGGACCATATTGTGATTTGAGAACCAATTTTCAACAGATGTGAAGCCAAGCTGAAGGTTGTCTTTTAGAGGCTTAGGATCCTTGTGGGAGGTAAGAATTACAGCATCATCTGCATAGAGGATGATTGTTTCAGAACAAGAATTTGGAAGGGAGTTCAGGAACGAGCTGAATAGTAGGGGCCCAGAATGGATCCCTGTGGGACACCTGAGCGAACAGGCCTGGTATCAGAGAGGACATCTGCAATTTTTACTCTTTGAGACCAGTTTTCCAAATAGCCTTTGAACCAGGCAGCAGAGTCGGGAGAGATCCCAGCTTTGAGAAGTTGCACAAGCAGTAGGCGGTGATGGACAGTGTTGAACACCTTAGATCGATAAAGATGGACCCAATTAACTGACCATTGTCCAGTGAGCTGTGAAGAATGCCAGAGAATTCCAGTAGGGCAGATGTGGTGCTATGTCCTTTCCTGAAGCCATGTTGTTATGAGCACAGTATATTGTATTTGTCTAGGAAATCTGTGAGCTGATCTGCTGCAATACGTTCAAGGGCCTTGAACAGGGGTGGCAATACAGAGATCGGACTGTAGTTTCCATGAGTGGCCCTGTCACCACTTTTATGGACAGGGGTAACAGTGGCTGATTTACATTTGTAAGGGAACTGGCAGAGCCTAAGTGATAGGTTGAAAATATATGTTAGTGGCTTTAACACCTCATCAAGGATGAGGGACAGCAGTTTAAAGTCAAGTGTATCACTACTGGATCTTGATTTGGTGATGGCTTTGGTAATGTATTTGTGGGGCATCATGCATCTTGACTGCTTTGAAATAAAAAGGCAGGTGGCTAGAGGAGGAGGAGGAGGCATTGTGGGGAGGAGAGGGAGAGTCATAGTCCTTGAAAAAGTCAGAAGAGAGAACACTGCTGAGATCGGTGAATGCAGTGTTGAATGTGTTTGCTATGATTTTAGGGTCAAACGTAGTAGACCCATTTATGTTGAGCAAGGCAGCGGAGGTTTTTGGCTGCTTCCCAGTGACCTCTTTAATATTGTTCCAAAATGCATCCCATTAACCCAGGTCTCCGTGACAGCATTCTTGAAGTAGGTAGATTTCTTTTGCTGGATAGATTTGGTGCAGTCATTCCATGCATGTTTATAGTTTTGGATGTCACTTTCTTTACCAGTGGTTCTGGCTAGGTCCCAGAGGCAACCTCTAGATTTTAGCTGACGTAAGAGATCAGCCAAGAGCCAGGGATTGCAAAGGGCTTTGACTTTGTGCTTTTTAAAAGGAGCGTAGGAGTCACAGGCTGCATTGAAAGTGTTGATGAAGTAATCCAGCACAGTATTTACATCTGTTGCTTTGTAGATAGGGAACCAGTCTTGGAGGTTGAGGCATGTTTTGAGGTGTGGCAACTGCCCACGTGGTAGGACTCTACAAGTGATGATATTAGGAGGGGGATTGCGGAATTTGTTTGACCATTCACAGATTACAGAGAAAATGGTCACTAAGCGAGTCAGGGAGGACTGAAGTATCTGTAATACGAGTTGGGTGGCTGGTAAGAATCTAATCCTGGAGGGTGCTGGTGCTGGATTTCTAGTTTTTCAAAGAGCTATGAGGATGCCTGCTAGCAAGGGCTTGGGGATTGTGGCAGTAGACTCTTCTCACTGTGGAGGCATGTAGACCCCCATCTGAGGCACTGTTAGCCCAAAGGGCTATGAGGATGCCTGCTAGCAAGGGCTCAGGGAGTGTGGCAGCAGGCTCTTCTCACCGTGGAGGTGTGTAGACCCCCGTTTGAGGTGCTGTAATTCTGGCTGCTATAGGGTGAACTACAGAATCACTTCTGTGGTGTAAAATCACTTGTCTGGAATCTTCTGGGGCCTGTGTCTATTGAAATGGCTTTTTTAGCCGTGTATACACTTTTTAAAGTGTTTTTTTTGATTTTGTGTAACTGGAGTGGGGTGCATGACCTGGATCATCACTTCCGGGTCACAGGGTACTTAAATCTTGCCCCTCTGCACATCGGCATGAGTCTGGCAAGTGCGCAGCTCCACATACAGAGACATGCACATCTGCACATGTCTGGAGTGTCAGGAGGGGCAAGAGGGGAAGATGACCAACAGTATTGTTCAATACTGGTAAGTTGTATTTCCTCATTCAGGGTTATATAGAGAGGATTTCATACAAAACTCCTTAGCTAAATAGCTTGGCAGGTAGCCTCCTAGTTGAATCTATTATATTACTCCTCGAGTACTCTTACTGTAGCCTCAGGCCACAGATGTGTTTACAGCCACTACTCTTGTTTACAAGTACAGTCTACACCCCTAATTTCTGTGTTTGTTATCTAGCTGTATTTTGAGTCTTGGACCACATTGTTTCCTTTCATTTCTTCATAATAAAATGGCTCCTGATTCAAACGACATCAGTATGACCTTAGCTGGGGAAGTGGGATTAAAATGTTCAGAATGTTACATGTATATAGTAATATCTATGGATGTCCCTAAACAAACATTCTGTTGTACTAAGTGCAAACAGAACTCTGAAATGCTCCTGGAGATTTCTATCTTTAACTCTAGGCTTACTGCCTTAGAGAAGAGTCAGCAGGATATGGCCTGCAGGTTTAGGGCTGTGAATGCTTCTCCCACAGGCACTGGACCTGGTCTCCCCCCACTGCAGAATCAACAGGACAACACTCAGTTACTAACACAGAATAGAAAACAAGTTTCTATTAACACTGTTTCGGCACCTAAGTTATCTAGCTCTTGTCCACACTCAAACTACTCCATCCCTGAGTTAATTAACAGAAAATGGGTGAGGGGGGAGGAGGACCCGTATGATAATGACTGTTCAGATGATGCATGGTATCAAATTCAAAGTAACAGAACTTGCTAGAAGGGACAAAAAGCTGAACATTTCACTATTGAGCTCTATAATAAATCTGACACCCTAGTCTCTCTCCTGTGAAGACTTTAACAGAAGTATACCAGACTCCCTCCCTAGTACCTTGTCCAGGGGTGCAATTAATATTTATTTATTTATTGTACAATTGGATTTACAACCTTTGAGCGAAGGGCTTGTTTACAAAGGTACCTCATCACAAAGAGGACATACAGTGTCAATATTTACAGAATACAGTCACACAGTATAACATAGTTTTACATAGTTGATAGAACACAATGAATAATTAGAGACATTTCAGAGTGACATATTTAGTACCAGCAGGTACTGGCAGAGGGAAGGGAGGCCATGGGGGGATGAGGTGGGGAGTTCAGCCCAGATGGCTATGTCAAGAGTGTCTTGAGAGTAGCAGAGCATCGGTTAGAGACAGTTGCAGCAGCAGGTGTTGAACAGTGGGTTCCTAAGGGCAGTTTTGAAGGGGGAAATTTGGGGAGTGCTGGAGATGGCTGCAGAGAGCGAGTTGAACCAGGATGGGTCTCTGTAGCTGAACGACCTCTGTGCCCGGGTGATCCCAGTTCTGGGTACTAGTAGAGTGACCTTGTCTGTGGTTCAGGTAGAGACTGTGGAGGGTGTAAGTTGGACAGAGGCAGAAACCCCCTGGGGAGAGAGCCCGAGCAGAATTTTCTTAGTTAGAATGCAAGTTTGGTAGCAGAGACGTTCATCAAGGTTAAGAAGCTTGGCCATGTCATAAGGCTGACAAGTGTGGGTGAGCCTGGGGGCATTGGTCACTAGTCTGCAAGCCTTATTTAGGGTGAGTCGAATCTTGTTGAGGGCCATGGAGTCAGCAGCACCATAGACCAGAAGGCCATTATTCACAAGGGACTTTACTGAGGATGTAATGGCAAGCCTGAGAGCATCAGTGGGAGGCAGTCCTTGTGACGGTAGAGGATGCCAAGTCGGTACCTTAAACTAGGCACCCTCGGGGAGAGGAGTGGACCACCCTCACCTTTTAACAATAACCATTGTATTCACAACACACCTTCGCCAAGCATTGTTTCTACCCCTGTAAATCTGCCTAAACCAGGAAACTATACCTCATTATTGGTTGATGCACAAATTGCAGTGGATAATTCAACATCCTCAAATGTACCTTGAATTATAGGAGTTGAAACTGCATCTGCTATCCCCCCCAACATGTCCAAGATGAGTCATATTACTGGGTGATTCATTAACTAAACATGTAGACAGGGCTATTTGTAACCCAAATAAAATGAACAGGACATGTTCCAGCTTCAGCAGTGCTAAAATAGCTGACATTACCAGTATGATCAATAACATTATGCATGGTAGCAGGGAAAATCCCCTCATGATCATACACATGGGAGCAAACAACATATACCATGCCCCATTTCTCATTGTTAAACAAGACTTAGCAGCCCTGTCAAACAAGTCAGTGGAATTAAGATGTGATATTTGTATCTCAGAAATTATGCCCATCCCTAGATTCTCTGCTCATTTGAACCAGAAAATCAAATCCATTAATGAATGGCTTTGTAAATGGTGCTTAAAATAAGAACTTATTTGCATCACACACTGGGATGAATTTATTGAAATGAATGAACTTTTTTGTAGGAAACGTCTCCATCTTAGCAGGTGAGGTAATACCTTATTTGGTAAACGTTTCTTTTCCACTATTGAACACCATTTAAACTAGGCATTCTGGGGGAGAGGAGGGGACCACCCTGACCCCTTAACAATAACCATTGTCAAAATATACTATATTCAAGTAATAAACTGAATTTTTTGAGTTTTAATAGCAGATGTATAAACTAAAAATATGATGAACTTAAAATTAGGGCCTGCCAGGCCCATCTGGATATTATAACTGTTTCTAACACATGGGGAGACAATAAGACATCCTGGGATATTAATCTATCAGGCTATAACTCAAATAAATTAAATATGCAAAACAAAAAAGGTGGGGGTGTTGCCGCCTTTATCAGTAATAAAGTAAACTTGGTAGACATCACTGACAAAATTAAAACACACAGTTTATTAACAGAAACAATATGGGTTAAAATCACCCTGACCAAATCTGATTTTCTAATATTGGGATCATGTTATCACCCCAACCCCCCGAATTCACCACCCAAGATTCTTGACACCATAATCCTAGAAATGGAACGAGCAGGAGAGTTAGGTGACATTATAGTCATAGCTGATTTTAATCTTGGGAAGATTGCCTGGAATGATTCCATTGCCCCTTCATGCAAAGGCAAACAATTACTCTCAACATGTTCTGAGCTACATTTAAAACAATGCATCCTATTACCTATAAGAGGCAACATAATCTTAGATCTTGTTTTATGTAGTGATGAACTGGTGCTTAATAACCTCACTGTCGGGGCCCTGGTCGGTAGCAGTGACCACAATTACATTCAATTTACCTTGCAAAAACACTATGCTTACAACTCCAATTAAACCCTCACTTACCTTTATGATAACATTCGCAAGTATAAAAACTGTGCTTAATGACATTAACTGGGACTCCATTTTTTCTGACTTACAGCAAATGCCCAGGAGAGTTTGGATACCCTTAAAAATCCCATTACCACCTTAAGGGATACATTCATTCCATCAAGGCAAAAGAAAACTGAACTAAAAACAGTCACCTAAGTAGCTGGATAAATCAGTAAAAAAACTCATCAAACAAAAGAATAAAAAATATACTTATCTTAAATCTAAAACTAATAACAACTGGATTTCCTACATAAACATTCAGAAAAAGTGCAAATCAAAAATGAAAAGGGCTAAGCAAAGATGGGAATATAACCTTGCTACTACTGCTAAGAAATCTAATAGTAAACATTTTTATTCATACATTAACTCTCTAAATAAATCCGTTTGAAAAGCAGGACCTCTGTTATGAATAATCAACTGATTCAGGACTCCATAATTATGGCTGATGAGTTTAATTAGAACTTCTGTAACATTTTTAACACTGCCCAACAAAATTGCCCCAATTTAAATAACAATGATTCCCACATTAGTTTTCCCAAAGACCTTATATTAACCAAATTACTGGCTCAAAAAGGTAGATATTGTCCAGAGCCCAATAACATAGCTGGTCATCTTCTTTACCTCCTGGCTGATTGTTTGGCACACCCGTTGAGACTTCTTTTTGAAAGCTGTATATCTATGAACTTCATCCCACATGAATGGGAAAAAAGCTAACGCTATCCCTATCCATAAAAAAGGCCCTAAAAATAATTGGAAAAATTACAGACAGATAAGTGTGACATCATCTGTATGTAAGATTCTTGAAAGCCTTATTAAGGACATCATCACCCCAACCCTTAATAGTTGTGACCCTGAGCAACATGGATTTAGGAATGGCAGAGGTTGGCTTACTAATCTGATGTGTTTATATGAACACATCAGTTCTTTACTTGATAATAGAACATCCTGTGATATTATATTTATAGATAAGATTTAGTATCTGCCGTATTGGTCCTTGCAAGAACAGATCCAGAAGCAAATGATTTGATACATTTTAATGGACCAACATAGATGTAACAACAAGAACAAAGTGCTCTAGCTTTTGAACCAACCAGTCTTTCTTCAGAAGCCTAATGGCAGTTGTTTAGAAAAAACAATACTTTTAACAGCTAGATCATACAGAAAATATCCCCATTGGTTTAAATACTCATTTAAAAAGTACAGATAATGATGTCAGACAAGTTTAACAGTACCATATTACCTTCAGCCAGTAGGGTCCCAGGGTCAAAGGTGCTTGGTGCAAAACATATACAAAGAATCCTTCTGCATATAAATTTAATTGACATAAGATAACACTGCTGGAGCAGATGACTCTTAAATCAAGCTATGAGTGTCACAGTGTGTATAAGGATGTGATTACTGAAAAGCAACCCCCACCCAGATTAAAGACATACTAAGATTGTTTTAGGACTCCAAGAAGTTTCAATGCATGCATTATAGACAAGAAATTACCAGTAAAGTTGTCTTAAAAACATTAGTGCACACTGTATGATGTGTAAAACTTAGCTGGACCTATCACCCAGCTGTACTCTCCAGCTAGATATCATGCCTCATAAACTTCAAAAACCTCTAGTATAGTGACAGGTCTTTATAAATGATAATTTAAATATAAATTGACAGTATTAGTGTCAAAAAAAAACTCATGTCGAGGACCACCAAGGAATTAAGACCATATAGTCTGATATGTACTGATGTCAATATACACTGAGAATTTAACAACTTGATGTACCAGAAGTGTCTAAGGAATCTGAAAAAGAGATAAAAATTAAATTTCTCTCCTCCTCCTCCTCTTCCTCAAACAAACAATACACCCTACCCCACCCCACATCCCCATAATGTGGGGGGGGTAACTATTTTTAAGGAGATTCGACACACACACACACACACACACACACACACACACACACACACTCCTAATGAACCCTTATTCACATCAATCACTGCAATTGTTCACCAAAGGAATTCAACTTGTCATGAAATCCCAAGTAAAAGGGCTCATGTATCCTAATACCTACAGAGCAAAAATGTGACACTATTTAACCATACTCCTATCTGCGTAGTAAAATTTCCAAGTATTCTGGATAGAACTACAATGAAATAAAACTGCCACCCTCCCCAGGATAAGGTAACTAGAAGTAAATATCAAGTATGTGTGTAAGACCAGAGGTCTAACATACCTACATTTCCACAAATCACTACAATATTAGCCTAATGTAAAAAGATCTATGCAGGACCTCCATGCAAATGAGATCTCACACCCCAATATGTACAGAGTTAAAAACAATATGTGACAGTCTATGATAACACTCCTGTATGTATAGTAACAGGCTAGGTAATCTGAATATGGTGCAATGGAATCAACCCCACTCCTGGGCAAAGATAAAAAGTAAGGAGGAATTAATATTCATTGTGTGTGTGAAGTAATAGTAGTAACACACTGTAACTCCATGTAACTGAATAGAGGCCTACCTCAATGTGACAGCAAGACTCACACATGTTATATCACGTACCTCACAACACATACCCACACACATACATACACACACGCACCCACATCCCACTCGTGCTGAAGTCATATAATATGCCAATCTGAAGAAGAAGAAGAGGTCTGTGTATGTCAGTTTCTGTAATGTCCCATGAAACCCAGATCAACCTTCATCCCATCTGCTACCACACTGAGATGTAAAATAAGTTTAATCTCAAAAGCTCATCTCTGTTGTGTGTTTTCGAGATTTCCTTTTAAGACCATTAGTGACATATCTGAAATTGAGTGGTCAGGCTGGGAGAAGTGGTGCCCCACTGGTTTTTCAGTTTGCTTTGTTTTAATAGTATGTCTGTGTGAGTTCATCCTAGTGTGGAGCTGTTGGCATGTCTCTCCAACATAACCTGTTTGTGGACATCTCTAGCACTGAATGAAATAAACATGTTGTGATGTGCATGTATAATTCCCATGCACCTTGAATTGCCTGTTTTGTGATGTAACCACACAGTCTGAGGTGGAAATGACCTCACAAGTCTTATAGATGCATTGATTGCAGGGTGGTGTGCCATCGATTTCCATTGTAAGTCCATAGTTGACAACTCATGTTCTTATTTAAGTGACTCAAGACATCTCACTGAAATCCTAGAAGAGTTTAACCAGGTCAGTACAAATATGGAAAATAAAGAACTTATGACTATTGATGTACAAAATGTATATACTTCTATTCCACATTCAGCAGAACTTGTAGCCTTGTCAAAGGTACTTGAGAGCATGATGATCATGAAGATACCAAATGGACTGATTCTACAATTTGCTGGGATTGCACTGTACAACAACCATTTTAAGTTTGAGAATAATACAGATTTGCAGACACAGGGCATAATAGTGGGTGCCAGCATTGCACCCACATATGCCAACATCTTTATTGTGGACTTTGAAACTAATGTTGTCTTTAACAATGAAACAAATTCCTATTTACCATCTTAAAACTTCACAAACATTTTATAGATGATGGTATTTTGATTTGGGAAGTTGACGCAAAAAATGTAATGAAAAATCTTTAACTACATGAACAATTGTTTTAACAGTTTCTTTTATAATGGGACATAATTCCAGTGAGATAGCATACTTGAACCTGTTGATAGTGAAGGAAAACAGACTCTACACACACAGATCTACACACAAAAAAACCGAAAACATAAAGCTAGTAATACCCTATTACATGCAGGCAGTTACCACCCATCTAACTGGATAAGAAGGGTACCATATAGCCAATTGCTGAGGTACAAACGCAAGAGTGGGAATGAAGAAAATTATCAGGAGAATAACAGAGGCCTTCTACAGAAATTAAAAATAAGGGTACAATCAACAGATATTACAATAAGCAGAACAGAATGCAATGATGGAGGAAAGAAAAAAATATTTTGAAAGACACATATAAGAATGATACGGTTGATAACATTTCTGTAATTAAAACATACAGTGACCTTTTTTGCAATAAAACGTAATAAATAGGCACTGGGATATACTGCAAAGCACAGAATTAGAAGCGAAAAAATGTAATGTTAGGCCACGGGTAACTTCATCTAAAATGGATAGCATTAAACAGATGTTAGTAAAAATGCAGAACTGGGCGGCACCAGCACCCACCACCACTTGGTTAGGGGAGAACAGAAGGTTGTTTTTTTTATAGTTGTGGACATTGCATACATTGTTCAAATGCTGTTAGAATAAATGAGATTTCAAGCACATGTAAAAATGAGAAATTTAAAATCAATCACATATTGATATGTGATTCTGCTCATGTCATGTACTGCATTAAATGTCCATGTTAACTCAGTTATATTGGCAAAACCATCTGTCCATTAAAGCTTAGAAAAAATGAACAAAAGAGTGCAATATGCCATCAAAATCCCAAATCTTCCCTAGCCAGACACTTTACTACAGAAATACACCAAGGGCTTGATATTCAGAACTTTGCCCGGTGGGTAAAATATTTGCACCTGGTTTACCTAGGGTTTGCATGGGAGTGCCATATTCAAAAGGGGCAGTTGTGTGTACTAACAAGATTAGTGCATGTGCAAACCATAATGTATGTGGGTGAGCAAAGGAAGGTGTGTGGACAGAAATTCCCACCCAACCAAATATTCAGCACATTTGCTCAGCACAAATCCTGACAATCAAACCACTGACTTATTCTGGGCAACCCTAGTGACCGCCAGAGCCCCTGCAGCCAGCAACCATGCTGGTGTTTGAAGCAGCATGCCTGTGCCCTGCTGTCAGGTGACTCCTTCATATACCAATCGCTGTCCCCACTAAAGACAAATATGGCCCTGTTGTCCAGTGGCCCCTCCCCAATTGCTGGCCCATCACTAAATAAAGATTACCCTGGTGCCTAATGGTCCCCCCACCCATCATTTACTAGCCTATTATTTAATAAAGATATCTCTGGTGCCTAGTGGTGCCCCCTCCCACTGGTCGCTGGCCAGTCATTGAATAAAGATAACCCTGGTGCATGCTGATCTCCCATGTCCACCAATCACTGTCCCATAAGTTGAACGAGATATCACTGCTATCCAGTGGCCCTGCCCCGGTCTGTGATCCCTGGTCTGTAGAAGTATGAAGAGTCCCTGTCATCCAGTGGTCCCCCCATCTCTGATTCTTGACTTTGTAACAAGAACTATAATCCCCAGTGGCCAGTTTTCCCTACCAAACTCCATTCAGCAGCTCTGTTGTGAGCTATTTGTATACTTTAATGTAGCCTGAGTGTACGCTGTGTTGTGGAAGTACACTAATGTATACTACTGTATAAAAAACATAGCAATGAAACTCCCTGGCTTCTAATGGCACCACCCAAACCCATGAAACCTCGTCCCCATAACATAGCATCCTGTCCCTGGTGTCTAGTGTCCCCCTGCACTGCAGGCATTACACACCCACCCTGGCAACCCCCTTTACCTGCAGCATTTGTGGTATGGTCCAGATATGGTGACCAATACAGCCCTACTTTCACCACCTTGGTTGGCTGCCATATGACATGCAGTGAGCATTCATCATATGTATAGGACAGGGTGCATGTCATCTGTACTGTACAGGGAATGCACATCCTGTGTACATACAACACATATGAGCCCATTGGTCATGCAAATGGTCTCTTAAGCCTTACATGGCCAATGGGCTCATTGGCATGAATCTGTCTGAATATCACAAATAAAGCTACCGATGATATGTCTGGCAGCGCTACTCCCTCGACAGTAGGGATCCATGTCAGGACAGCACCACTTGACATAGTGCTGCACTGTCATGCCCCCATATTAGGTTGAATAGCACTGGTTTCTACCTGACTAAATATAGCATCTTCATGATCCTAGGCAATGGCTAAGCACAGCTCAAAACTTTTCCCTCCAATTTGCCCATTTATAAATATTGGGTCCCAAGTATCTATCTAATGATTTTTTTTCCATTTGATGGGGTCAGTAAACCTAGCAGAGGTAGAAACTAGGACAAACATCTTTTAAAAAAGAAGGCCTATAGATTGAATGATTGAATATCCTATCTGAGAGACATTGGTTAAGTACAGAAATTAAATGGGTTAATTTCATGTAGATGCATTATTACATTAGCCTAGCAACTAGTATCTATAATTATTGGATTTTTTTTTATATTGCAACCTGAATCTTTAAGTTGTTGACCCATGGTTGGCTTGCTAACAACTTTCGCAAATGCTTTTATATTTTGGGTAATATAAACATGATTATTATTGTCTGTGATTTTAATTCTTATCATAATTAATAATCACAATGAGACGGAGTACTCTAATGTGGGGCAAAACGATGTGGGACACTGTCCCTTTAAATCACATTGTTTACATCTAAAAACATTTGCTGGGTTGTAATCCTGCACAGATGTGCATCAGGTTGCCTTCATCAGCTTAAAAGAACCTCCCAATAGGTGCTATGATGACACAGTGATGTCAGCAACACATGACGCTGGCTGGTGTCATCAGTTGCTTAGAGCAGATGAACAAACACCTCCTTTAAAAGAGGAACATTTAAGGATGCTACTTCACCTTAGCAAGATGGCAGAAGGAGTGCATGGCTGATGCCAAAATTGACTGTTGCTATATAAGTATGTGAGACATTCCATTGCTGCTACACTTAACCAGAAAGATGTCTGGAAAAAAATGTTTTAATGAAATGATTTCTGAAGCAGTGAATAATTCATATGTTATAAGTTTTTGTTTTAAGTGAATTATAACTTTGTTTTCATGTTGGAAATGGCAAATAAGAATAAAACCTCTGAGGTGAGAAGCAATGAATTTATGAGTTTTTGTCAAAAAATTGAGTACGATGTCATCTTAATCATGCAAGTTAATTTCTGTCTTTAGATACAAAGAAGAGTGAAGACCCAGTTAGATTTGTAATGTACAGCAGATATTAAAACAGGTTTAGAACAAGTATGTGTCTGGGAATAACTACAATCTAATGTTTAATATTCGCTGCTGTGGTTGAATACAGAAATAGTTTGATTTATTCTACTTTAATTCTTCTAACAGGTTAAATGAAATGAAAAGCCTAGGGGATTAATTGATGAAAAATACATAAAGCTTTAATTAAAAAGGTAATTTAATTTATCATCACCAGAATACTGAGTCACTATTCACTGAACATAAATCTTATATTTGGTTTTATTTTTAGAATATAAATGAAACACCATGCAGCACTGATATGCAGTTTTACTTGTTTGGAGATACTTGACGTATTTATGAAGTATTGGTCCTCTTCATTATAATGATTCCAGAAATATTATAATCATATTATAATTGATGAACAGTGAAATATACAGAAGATCTCTGTTTTGTATTCATTTTATAGCTAATTGCCCTGAAGAAGACACCAGCTAGACCTTCAAACACTGGTTTATAAGAAACATTTGAAAAAGATGGCAAGAAAATAAATACTAAAAGAAGATCATTTTGGTCCAGTTTTCATTATTTCTGACTTGGACTTCAGTAAGGCCTTTCTCACTGTGCCATATAAAAGGCTCATTAGCAGACTGGGCATTTAGGAGCTAGCTCCAAAAGTGGTAAACTGGGTATGAAATTGGTATGATCAGTAGGAAACAGAGGGTGGTGGAAAATGGAATTCACTCAGCGGAAGGGAAAATAACCAGCAGGGCACCTCATTGTTTAGAGCTTGCTCCAGTCCCCTTTAATGTCTTCATAAGTGTCATTGCAGAAGACCCAGATGGGAAGGTATACCTCTTTGGAGATGACACAAAAACCTGCAATAGGGTGACCACCTCAAGGGGAGGTAGAGAGTCTGCAAAGATTTGAGAAAACTCAAGGCATGGTCAAGGGTATTGCAGCTGGTTTTCAATGTGAAAAAGTGGAAAATCATTCTCTGTGGTACAGAAACCTAGAGGCAGAGTATAATATGGGGAAGAGGTGTTGACAGTCACCAAACATGAAAGAAACCGTGGAGTAATCATTTCTCATGACCTAAAGGTTGTGAGGCAATGCAACAAGTCAGAAGGTAGGGCCAGTGGGAGCATAGGAAGGGTATCACCAGCAGAAGGAGGGTGGGAGGAGGTGTTGCCATTGTATAGATCATCAAAGAAACCCCACCTTGAATACTGCTTCCAGTCTTAGAGACCACATCTCAAGAAAGACATAGACAGGGTGAAGGCTGTCCAGAACTAAAATGGTGCAGGGTCAGCACCAAAAGCTCTATGAGGAGAGCATTAAGATCCTCAACATGTAAACACTGTAAGAGTGGAGGGAGGGGAGCTATGGTAAAGACCATTAACTACCTCAAAGGAGTAAATAAGGGAAGCATTTTTCAGAACAAAAGGTGATCAAAAACAAGGAGACATGCTATGACTGTGGAGGGGAGTAGATTCAGGAGAAATTTGAGGAAGTACTTGTTTACAGAAAGATTGCAGGATTTCTGGAACAGCCTTTCAGTGGAGGTGGTGGGGTGAAAACAGTGGTAGGATTCAAGAATGTATGGGATGGGCATAAAGGAATCTTAGTGGAAAGGAAATGGGGGAGATGGAGCCAGAGATCAAGCAGGGTCTGCAGTTACACTGTAGGTAGGAATAAATGGGCAGGCTGCGTGGGGTAAGCAGTCCTTATCTGGCATCAAATTCTATCTTTCTGTATTTCTGCCCTGAGGATAAGGTTTAGCACAAAGTCAAATAGGTATTCAGTGAACCTCTGAACTTCAGCAGTTTTCACCCACCTGATGCCAGGCAGAAGACTGCCATCTTCATTTTGACTCATTGGTGCATCGCTGAGCCTGATGCAGTTATATTATACTGAGCATGTGCAAAACTTTCTGGCAGCCACCTGACCTTCAGCAGCCCCTCAGGGATGTGGAATCTCTGCAAAACCAAGTGTTATGCAGCTTCAGGTGCCATTGCAGCTCTGGTGTCAATCAAGGGAAGAAATTGCTGTGAGTGCTCTCTCTCTCTCTCTCTCTCTCTCTGTGCTGTGATGTCTTTTTGTCAAAAAGTGGTTGCCAAATTAATTTCTGCAGACTCTAAGAGCAGATTCTTGGAGTTAAATCTGCCACTGTAGTTCAGAATCAGATTTTGTGAGGCAGGGAAACATAGAAACATAGAATCTGATTGCAGATAAGGACCTCTTGGCCCACCTAGTCTGCCCATTTCCCGACCTGATGAATAAGCTGCAGATTCTAATTAATCAACTTCTTTTTCGAGGAGAGAGTGGTGGATACATGGAACAGCGTTCCTGAGGAGGTCGTTGGGTCTAAAACAGTGGGGGAATTCAAACATGCTTGGGACAGACACAAAGCAATTATAGTGTGGGGTTGCAGGAAGCAGGCTGTTGGTTAACTAGAATCTGCAGCTTATCCAGTAGGTAGGGAAATGGGCAGACTGGGTGGGCCAAGTGGTCCTTTTCTGCCATCAAAGTCTATGTTTCTATGTTTCTAACAGCTTTCTTCCTCCTACCTCCCACTAGAATTGCCTTATGCCTGTCGCATGCATCCTTGAATTCTCCCACTGTTACTAACTCCACAAGCTCCTCAGGAAGGCTGTTCCAAGCATTCACAACCCTCTCTGTGAAAAAAATACTTTCGAACATTACCTCTGAGCCGTCCCCCCTCTATCTTCAAATTGTGCCCCCTTAATCTTGCACATCTCTTCTTCTGAAAGATGCTACCCACTTGTACTTTGTTAATTCCCTTGAGATACTTGAAAGTTTCTATCATGTTCCCCCTCTCCCTCCTTTCCTCAAGGGTATACATATTAAGCTGCTTTAGTCTCTCCTCGTATGTCTTCTTGTGCAGACCCTGCACCATTTTGGTTGCTCTCCTCTGAACAGCCTCCACTCTGTATATGTCTTTGCGGAGATGGGGTCTCCAGAATTGCAATGCAGTACTCCAGATGGGGTCTCACCAACCGTCTGTACAGAGGAATAACAACTTCCTGTTTTCTACTGTTGATGTCTCTCCCTGTGCATCCCAGTATCCTCCCAGCCCTCCTTACTCACTTCTCACATTGCTTGCCTATCTTTAGGCCATCTGATTTAATTACTCCTTGGTCTCTTTTGATTTTTGTTGTTGTTAACTCACCCCCAATGGGGGCATTTTGTACTCTTCCCCTGGGTTTTTGTTTCCCAGATGCATTACCTTGTACTTCTTTGCATTGAATCTGTGATGCTACATATTTGACCATTCCTCCAACCTTGCCAAGTCCCTTTTTATCCTTTCCACCCCACTTTGTGTATCAACCCTGTTGCAGATATTTGTGTCATCTGCAAGGAGACATACCTTTCCTTCCAGGTGATCTCCAATGTCACTTATAAAGACATTAAAGAGGACCAGTCCCAGTACCAAACCTTGCAGTACCCCTCTAGTTACCCTCCTTTCTTCACTGTGGATTCCGTTTACTATTACCCTTTGCATCCTGTTGTCCAGACAGTTTTTTATCCAGGCTACCACCTTGGGACCCACTCTAAGGCTGGCTAACTTGTATGTTAGTCTTTTGTGTGAGACTGTGTCAAATGTCTTGTTAAAATCTAGGTATGCCATATTCACAGCCCCTCTCTGGTCTACTACTTTGGTCACCCAGTCAAAGAAATCTATTAGGTTCATCTGACATGACCTTCCTGCTGTGAAACCATGCTGCCTTGGGTCCTGTGCCCCACTGCCCTCTAGGTACTCAACTATTCTTTCCTTCAGAAGTGATTCCATCATTTTCCCTACCACTGAGGTCAAACTAACTGGTCTGTAGTTTTCTGCCTCTGCCCAGCTCCCACTTTTCTGAAGTGGAATCACATTTGCCCTCCTCCAGTCCTCAGGTACCACCCCATCCTCCATGATTTGTTAAAGGGGAGTAGTCAGTGGTGTTACTAGTTCTACCCTTAGTTCTTATAGAATTCTTGGGTGAATCCATTAGGCCCCATTGCTTTGTCCACCATCAGTTTCAAGAGTTCTTTCAAAACCTTTTCTTCTGTGAATAGACTGGTATCAACCCCCATTCAGAGTTTCTCTCTTGTTTGGTTTAGGTCCCTCCCCCTCCTCTTCCGTTGTGAATACTGAGCAGAAATATTCATTCAGTATCCCTGCCTTTTCACTGTCACCCTCTTCCCACATTCCCTCCCCTTTATCAAGTCTATGTATCCTTCCCTTGGTCTTTCTTCACTCCCTAATGTACCTATAAAATGTTTTATTTTATTTATTTATTTGAACATCAGTTTACAACCTTTGAGCCAGTGGCTCATTTCCAAAGGTAACTCATCACATTGAGGACAAATACATTACATTACATCTTATCCCACTTCTTAACATAGTTGGCTATCTTTAACTCAGTTTGTGCCTTTGCTATTCTGACTGCCTTCCCTGCCTCCTTCTGCTTTAACTGACAAAAGTTCTCTGTCTTGCTCTTTCTGTGTTTCCTTATATTTCCTGAATTCTATCCTTTTCTTCTTAACCTTCCCTTCCACCTCTTTTGAGAACCATAGTGTTTTTTTCCTTCATTTTGTTTTGTTGATTTGCTTCACACAATGGCTTGTTGCCTCTGTGATGGCTGTTTTGATTATTCCCATTGTTCCTCCACCCCTTCTTCTTGCCTGTTTGCTAGTGCTTTTCTGAGGCATTCTCTCATTTTCCCAAAGTCAGCCTTCCTAAAGTCCAATACTCTTGTTTCTGTATGGCTTGACTCTATGGCTGTGTTTATTGGGAACCACACTGTTTGGTGGTCACTTGTTCCCAGATGGCTACCCACTTCTAAATCTGAGATCCTTTTTCCTTCTCCATTGGAGAGTACCAGGTCTAAGATTGCTCCCTCCTGAGTGGGTTCCAACACTAGCTGTCTGATGTATGCCCCTGTAGGGCATCAAGAATGACCCTGCTCTTGGATGTGCCTTCAGCAAAGGTACTCAAGTTAACATCTGGCATATTCAGGTCCCCCATCAACAATACCTCCCCTTTTTCTGCCATTTTAAGGATGCCTTCTATCATTTCCTTGTCCGTTTCCACTCCCTGAGATGGGGATCTGTACTCAACCCCCATGCGGATTGCGGTGCCATTTCCTGTCTCCAGGGTGACCCATAGTGACTTATCAACATCTTGTTTACTCATTAGTTCTGTTGTTTTAATCCCTTCCCTTTTATAGAGAGCTACTCTTCCTCCTCTTTTACCCAACCTGTCCTTCCTGTAGACTGTATATCCTGGCATGTTGACACCCCAGTCATGGTTCTCTGTGTACCATGTTTCAGTGACTGCCACAATATCAAGGCATCCCTCTTCCATCAAGGCCACTAGTTCAGGGAGCTTGTTACACAGACTGCAGGCATTGGTACTCATCATCTTCCATTTTTCTTTATGGCCTTACCCTTTTTAGCCCATCTTTGTCCTTACTGCCTTTTTCTGCATTTACCCCTGTCCTGCTCCCTACTGACTTCTCTACCTTGGTGTTTACCTCTCTAACTAGTGTGTTTTGTGGGGAGAGGCTGAGACTTCCCTGCTCCTTTTCAGTGCCTCCCCCCTTGGCTAGTTTAAATGCTTGCCAATGAAGCATTTAAACCTATCACCTAGGATCCTGGTTCCCTCCCTGGACAGATGCAGACCCTCATGCCAGTATAGGCCTGCATCCCTCCAGGTGGCTCCCCAGTCCCCAATGAAGCCAAAACCCTGAGCTCCACACAAGTTTTTAAACAATTCATTGAATCCCATGGTGCAGAATACCCTAGCATCATCCTTGTCATAGACAGGCAGCACCTCCAAGAAGGTTACCATACATGCTACTTGTGTAAGGCCCCTTCCCAACTCTACAAACTCCTCTTGCACTGCTCTGATCCCATTCACAGCCAGGTCATTTGTCCCTAGGTGGACAATGACATCCAGCTCCCTCCCTCATGCAGCTGCTCCCGCTATCCTCAGGATTTGCTTCCTGTCTCTCTGAGCTGTGCTGCCAGGCAGACACCTTACCTCCCTATCCCCTTCCTCACCACTTCTACCCCCTAATAATTGAGTCTCCATCAGGAGTTGTTCCCTTCCCCTGTGGGATCTCATGCCACCCTCCTGTGGGTCTCCTTTGTGGATGTTCCCAGCATCCTCCTTGGTCTCCATTGCAGGTGCCTCCATAGAGGAACCACTCTTTTCCAGGACAGCATATGAATTGTGGAGAGGTACAACTGGAGGGATGCACCTCTGCTCCATCACCCTCTCCCTCCCTGAGCCCATCTTGGTCCAACCGCTCCTCTTTCCTGGCAACTTCTGAGGTAACAGTGATGGCCCTGGTGGTCCCTGGGTGGGGGAAGAGGTTTCATGAATCCTAGCCAGGTCAGGCTGGAGACTGGCAACTTTCTCCCTCAGACCAGAGAGATGCCTGCAAACAGGGCAGCATTGCACCCTCCAGAATGTCTCCCAGAACACTGCTGCTACAGGGCCATTGCACTGCACCTCTCCCATCTTGATTTATTTTATGTCAGCTCTCCTGTTGCATTGTATGCTTACTGTCTCCTCCCTCTATGTATTTTTACACTTACTTTCCCCCTGCCTCTGTGCCCTTACAACTCTCACCCTTCCTGTTCTGGGACAGGAACTTTCTGCATTTTTCAGTAGCATCCTTCTTCCGTGCTTGGATTCAGACATCCAGCAGCTTGGGGGGGGGAGTTATTTATTAGATTCCTTCAAGGTTGATGAAACTAATGTGTCTCAGTGATCCTTCCCTTCCTACTGCCAAACAGGAAGTTCCTGTTGTTGGTCAAATCCTGTGGCTGTAAAAGTAGAACTGGCTTAGGGTGGGAAGGAAGACAATTAGCCAAAAAGCTGTAGTTCTAAACTGCTGTTTCTTGCTCTGAAAGCAACATTATCCTGTCTCAAAAAAGCAAGAAGCTGTAATTGGATACACCTGTTTTTGTACTCCAAAGCCATGCCCCCTATTAGATTCACCCTCTGTTCCTGACTCAGTAAATTAAGCTGATAGAGCCCCTTAATCAGAGACACAAACAGTGACCTTATTTTTTTTTACTTAAATGAGACCCCCTTCTTCTAATAAAGTATCTGTTTGCTTAATCAAAACAGGCACTGACTCCTGCTGAGATAGAAGTGATTTATTAGTCAAAAAGCTGTAGTTCTAGACTGCTGTTTCTTGCTCTGAAAGCAAAGTTCTCCTCTGTCAAAAACAGCAGGAAGCTGTAATTGTGGACCCCTGCTTTTGTAATCCTAAACCACACCACCAATTAGATTAACCCTCTGCTCCTGACTCAGTAAATTAAGCTGATATAGCCCCCTTCCTCAGAAAAACACACAGTGACTTTCTTTTTTTTTTCTTAAATGAGACCCCCTTCTTCTAATAAAGTATCTATTTGCTTAATTCAAACAGGCACTGACTCCTTCTGAGATGGAAGCGATTTATCCATCAAAATGCTGTAGTTCTAGACTGCTGTTTCTTGCTCTGAAAGCAAAGTTCTCTCAAATAGAAGGAAAAGAAGAGCATTTTGAAGTCAAGCAGGGGGTAGTAGAGAAGAGCACCAGGCCTGTCTTACTGCCATCCAGTTGTGCTGTTGTTGTACTCAAATTTTCCAAGCCAACATTTCTAGTACTTTTCTTGACTGGGTGGGTGCCTAAGCACCAAATCTAACTTTTTATCAAATTGCAGTTTTGGTGATTGTTTGTGGCTGGCTCATGGCTATGCTGCTGAGTTAAGTACAGGGTGCCACTAGGCTCCAGCTTGCCTGCCCCCATCAAAAGAAATCTTGAGAAAAAAACTTTATCCAATAGCAGCTTAGTCTTCATGACAGGCAGCATGTGCTGTACCTGGCTTGCCTGTGGGAGCTTGATTCCCCTCTAAAAATCTTGTGAAACACTTCATTCAAGTGTAGCTTAGTCTTCATGACAGGCAGTGTGTGTGTCATGCCTGGCCTGGCTAAGTGAGCTGGAACCCCTTCCCAAAAAATTATTGTGAAACACTTTATCCACTTACAGCTTACTCTTTATGACAGACTGTGTGTACCATGCCTTGCCTGCCTGAGGGAGCCGGTGGCAGAGCTCCCCCCAAAAAGAAATCTTGCTTGTGAAACACTTTATGATAGGCAGTGGGTGCCATGCTGAGCCTGCCTGAGGAAGCTGGAGATGGAGCCCACCACAATCTTGTGAATTTCATCCAATTGCAGTGTAGTTGTTGTGACAGACTAGGCACACAGTGGATTCCTGCTAGCCACTTTTCTGAAAAGCATTATCTGACTGCAGCAAGCTGCCTACAACTGACTTCAAGATGAAGCAGTGATGTCCTGTAAGGGGAGCAGGGAGGACTGGGAGAGGAGGAGCAGTGGGAAAAGGTTACACTAAGGTACCCATCCCCTCAGCAAGTAGCAGTTCTGCAAGTAGCAGTCATACTGTAGTTGTGTGGCCCATGGCAAGGCTGATGTACATGGTAAGGATGTTAGAGGGAAAAGAACAGAGACAGGGAGTGGTGTTGGTGTTGGTGCTGTGAGTGGTGGTGATGAGTCCCAGACAGAGATGCACTAGGGCAGGTCATCTAACACTGCACCAAAGAAACCATGGGGATTTGTTTGGCTGCAGTAGTCAGATAGTTGTATGGCCACTATAAGCAAGACCTTTCCCAGTCAGTCACAGTCATTATCCAGTGTGCCTCTGGTAGTGCTGAAACCAGCCAAAGCAAAGCAGAAGCAGACATGTCTTCCAGTGCTTGTGATCATCTTCCTTCTCTTCCTCCAAGTAACTTGCTTTCCCCTATGACCCATGGCAGTGATGGCAAGGGTCTTCCAATCCCATTTTAAAGATGTACAGGCAAGTCCTCAACCTTTGCATCTTGTGTGACGCACATGACAGCATCTGGCAGTGTCAGGTGGGGTGCCAACTCAGCAGACTGTGCACCCTCACTGTGGTGAGAACCATGGGCAAATTCAAGTTGGCCACCACTGGCTTGAGACACTATATGATGCTCTTCTTTGAGTGTACCCACAGGCCACAATTCAGTGAGTGAGTCTGGAGAATCTGACACTACTGTTATCCTGTCACCTGAGGAAAAATAACTGGTTGATGCACACCATAAAGGTGCTGCTTAGGTTACACTTTCTGTTTCATTAAACAAAGCCAGTAGCATGCCCACCACCAACACAGCAGGTTGCAGTGGAGGAGACTGCCACAGAAGAAGAGGATATGGAAGTGGAGGTTCCAGAGGAGAGAGAGGTACTGGTGATTCAGAAGGGGGAAGCAGAAGCACAGGAAAAGGAGGAGGCAGCAGTAAAAGGGCATGGGAAGGATGAAGATTCAGTAGAGAGTGAGGTGGAAATGGGTGGGGAAGCAGAAGTTATGAAGGAGAATCAGTCAACATTATAGGAGGAAGCAGGAGAAGAGAAATAGAAAGTGGAGGATTACGATTCTAATGAGAAGAGGCTGCGACCACCACCACCACCTCCAGTAAGGAAGGACAAGAGTGGGAAAGTAAGAGATGCAATGAACAAAAGAAAAGAACTAACACAACTTGATGAAGCATGGAAGTCCAAAGCCCATGCCATGTTCCTAGTCCCACCTCCTAATTGTGCTACTACTGCTACTGCTGCTGCCTCTGGTGATCATGTGGAGCAGCCACATCATTCCTACCCCATGATCAGGAAAATAAATCTCACTGTGGTCACCTTAGTTCTGCTAAGGCCCCCTAATCCCTGAGGATATAGCTAAGAAAGCCAAGTGGTGTTCCACAGTATGGGACTATTTTAGGGATGACCCCATGAATCCACTGAGAACATGTTGCAATATGTGTGAGAAAAAGATCAGCAGGGGTAAATTCACAAAGACACTGGGAAGCAGTGGTCTGACTGATCATCTAAAACATGAACATAGCATCTTGCTAAGAGTCACATTCCTTCAGAGTCCACATACAGGTCAGACGCAGTAGCAGCAGCTGCATCCAGGTAATGGTGGTGGATCAAATGTTTTTTTCAGATTATACAGCCTCTACGGTAGCAGAAGTCAAAGTCAACAGACACCACTTGTGCTCCTTCCAGGACAGCACTCCAATCAACAACATCATCATCAGCACCACCACTAGGCAGGGATAATAGTTGTAGTGGATGCAATATTAGAACTAGTGCTAGTCTGGAATTTATTACCACCAAACAAACTGCACTGCAGGAGTCGTTACATGCCCATGCTAAAAATCCCACCAGCTACTGTGCTAATCACTCAATTGATAGGTGAGATGATGGCGCTTTATCTACAGCCATTCTCCATGGTAGAAGACATCGCCTTTTTAACACTCTTATAGAAACCCAAGCAGAAACCCAAATACAGCATTCCATCAGGCATCATATTTTCCTGCCATGTTTTCCCTGCAATGTATGGGCCATACACATGCAGATGGTGACCCTTCTGAAGCAGACGGGACTGGAGGGGTGGGGATGTCTATATTTCACTAGTGACATCTGAAACAGTACTGCAAGCCAAAGCTTCCTGAATCTCATCACTCATTGAGTTGTGTGAAGCACCAGCAGCACCACCTCCATCACCACACCAGTCCCTGTAGGGGATATCATGAAGCAGACAGTCACACAGAGGAACAGCGCTATAGGGAATGCCTTACTTAATGTGTCAGTCATGCAGGGGAAACATAGTGGGGAGAACATTCAGTTCTTCATACAGTTAGTGCTGGACATCTGGATATACCCTCACAACTTGAAAGTGTGAATTTTTGTGACAGACAGGAGAACAACATGATGAAGACCATGGATAATGGGAGTTTGTGACATGTACCTTGCTTCACAATTACAGTGAATCTGGTGGTGAGTTATTTGCTTGATAAACATGCATAATTAAAAGAAATACTGGACACCATTATGGACTCTACAAGATATTTCCAACATTCCCCCAAATGTGCTGAGCTCCTCCGATATTACAAAAAGAAGCACGATATCCTACAACATTGCTTGTTTAAAGACATGGTGACATGGTGGAACTCTAACTTTTGAAAGATGGAAAGCCTGGTGGAACAGAAAGCTGTGTTCTGGGCTATGAAGTTTAATGATGTGCCTTGTGGGTAATACCTGTCCTTGGTGTAGTTGTGTGTGCTGCAAACTCTGATTTTGCTCTGAGATCTTTTGAATAGTCCACCAAAGATCTGTCTGCTGAATCCACCACTCTTATCATGGTTCTGCCCATGGTAAGTCTACTTGAACAACACACGTAACATTATATGACATCTACCAGAACAGCAACCCAGCATTGAAAGTCTGGTCATGGGGCTGCCAATGATGGTACAGGCAGATGTGGTGGTGGTTGTGGGATTAGTAGTGATGGAGGTGATGATAATAATTTCAGCAGGGCTGATCATGATACTAGTGGTGGACAGGGTGGTGGTGCTGGTAGTGGTCTTGGTGACACTACTAATGCATCATCTCAGCAGCATCCAAAGCTGGCTGCAATCCTTATTTGGGAAGTGGCAGAGATGTTTCTGAAACAACTTGAAGAATGATTTCAAAGTGTTTGACTGGACACTCAATTCAGCATGGCAACTCTACTGGATCCCACCTATAAACATGTCTGCATTCCCTCTTGTACACATTGACTGTGTCAAACAGAATGTCTTGCAGACAGTTCAAATAGAGCAGTGCAGACAATGCACAGAAACCAAAACTCAACTTCCTCTTCCTACACTTGGGCCTACCTCTCATGCTTCCAGAGCCAAGGGTCATCAGAGTCAGCATGGGGATGATGATGATGATGATGACATCAGATGGGCAGAGGAAGAAACTGATGATCTGATCCCAGGAGACAAAACAAAATACATATATGGGAGTTGTTTGACACACAAAAACAAGACACAGACATTATGGATGAAGGTATGGACATGACATCAGATTACATGATGGAGGCATATTTAGCAGAGCCACTGTCTAGCTGAAATTCAGATGCCATCAACTTCTGGGAAGACAGAAAAGATATTTGACCTGCACTGGCTAAAGCAACTTTGTACTTTCTGGGATTTTCCCAAGCATTGGTTGCTTCCTGAAGGTGTTTCAGCAGAACTGGAGACATTGCCTCAACTCACCACTCCAGTCTAAATCCAGACAGTACTGAATTCCTAGCCTTTTAAAACTGAATTGATCACACATCAACTTCACCTATCCATTCAGTTATTTCAAATTCCAACAGGCATCATCAACTAACCCTATACCACCTACAGGAAAATCTCCCTGCACTCACACTGGCAGTGGCAGTGCCACAGTCCAGCTCAGCACTGCCACTCCTAGCAGAGCAGTCACCAGCAGGAAATGGATTTGGACACACCCTGACATCTCAAGTCCTCCAGAAGATAGTACAACCACTTTTACCATGTCATTACCAGCAAGCTGAATTTGAGCAGGTGGCAGATGTCACCTGCCTCAGTGCAACTCCACCTAAGTCTCACATGCTTACAGTCAATCCCAATTAAATCAGACCTGTGATTAGAGATGTTACAAAGTTTTAATTCTCAAGCAAAGTTACAAAATTTGCCTCTGTGGAACATTTCACAAAGTTTTTCTGATTAATAGGAAATTCATCATTGGTAACTTTGCCTATAACTTCTCCTTGGTGTACACAAAGGTGAATTGGGTCAAAACTACTTCAACCAATTACCCCTTTTGGGTATTGTAGGCATAGCTTAGTCAAACTTCATTCAATTTATCTGCAACTTTGTATGGTTGTATTCAAAGAGGAGGTAAATGTGTGGTGTGTCATTGATGATTATTGGACTTAAATTGTGGATTTGGCACCATTGTCAATCTGGGAGGTGATTTTGGGGTGTTATGCACACCCCATTAGTTTTTCCAGGGTGTGAACATGTGAGATAATAACTGACACAACAAAACAGGGGTTAAAGTGCATAAAAAATGCACAAATGCGTTCATTAATTTATTTTTAGAAAAACTATAAATACTTACAGAAATGAAAACAAAAGCCAAATAAGACCTGTTTCCTTCAGCAGAGTCTGTGGCTTTGCTTCAGCACAGATAGTCCAATTAATACTTTTCTCAAGTAACCTGTATGAAATCCACACACACATAACAACTGTAGGTCTTACCCTACTCACTGTCAGCACTAGACTGACCTGACTATCTAACATTCCCCTAGTGGTGAGCCCATTTTATATCTCCTTGTGATTACATTACATAATTGGGGAGTTTCCATAGGCCATGACATCACATAATTGGGGAGTTTCCATAGGCCATGACATCACAGGCTTCATTATTCTATTTCATGTGCAGCCCTCATTCACAGCATCTCTGGGGCTGCTTCTGTACAGGATGCACTTTATTCTAGACACTATGGGGCTTACAGTTACCCTTGCCCATAGTGTCTCACTAGCCGGCAGTCAAGTATTCAAGCAACTTTGATCTTGCTAAAGCGCAGCAGTCAGCTTTTTCTTGGGAGCTTGCCTTTGCTCCAAACCAATCATTCTTTTACTTGTTCCAAACAAGGAGTGTACATTCAGCTACATAAGTCAAAGGAGCTGCACTCAGCAGCAGCGGTTCCAGAGCTTGGCACCCCAAGGGGCACCAGACATTAACAATAAAGTGATATTTGCTCTATTGCCTATCTCTGCAATCGGGAGCATAATGATGTGTGCATAATGAAGCGGTAAAGACAATAAGGACAGCAAAGAGTTTATGGAGATTGTCAGGTTGGCCACCCTGACAAGAATATAAAGAATAGATAGAAAAGATAAATTTACACAATGAGTGAAACAAAAAATTGGGGGGGTTGGTCGGTTTGCACATTTTTATATTAATGACAGGGTTTTAAACACATAACAGGTACTCCCTGTTATACACACCCCTCACCAAGAGGAAACAGTCATACTGTTGTCAGACACCCTCCCTGAACCCTAGAAGGGTTGCAGCTTCTGACCACCCACTCTCAGAAACTCCACCTCAGGGACCCTTATAAACTGAATCGGTACCTATAATCAGACATACCTAAACATATCTCTGATACTGATCTACTCCCTGAGGCATAATATTAAGGGTTTAATACAAACCTCTATCTCATATATCATATGCGAAACATTTCAACATTGTCAAAGAAAGAAAAACACATCATATCAACACAGTTCCTTAAGTTTCATCAGCATGGGCCCCATATCGAGACAAGAAATCAGCACTCTGGTGTTTCAATCCTGCTCTATGCTGAATGGTAAAGCAGTAAGGCTGTAAAGCCAAATACCACCGCATTATTCAGCCATTTTTTTCTTTCATCTGTTGGAGCCAGCACAGAGGGTTATGATCAATGAGAACCTTAAACTGTGTGCTCCACCGATAAATATTTCAAGGCCTCTATTGCCCATTGTAATGCTAAGCATTCCTCCTCCACTGTTGACTACTTCCTCTCCTTCTCATGAAGTTTGGAGCTGATGTATATGACTGGGTGCTCCCCACCCTTCCTTGCTGAGAAAGGACTGCACCGATGCCAGTATCAGAGGCATCAGTGTGGGCTTCAAAAGGGAGAGAAAAATCAGGACTGATCAAGACAGGGGATGAACATAGGGTTGCTTTAATGTTCTGAAAGGCCTCATTACAGTCCTTGGTCCATAGCACCTTATTGGGACATTTATTTTTGGCAGATCTGTGAGTGGGGTTGCTATGGTGGCAAAATCAAGTATGAATCAGTGATAATAACTAGTCAGTCCCAAAAAAGGAATGTATGTGTTTCTTAGTCAGGGGGATGGCACTGTTAGGTACTGGCTCAATTTTGCTGATGTTTGGTTTGATTGTACCTTCCCCAATAATGAACTCTAAGTATCTGGTGTTAGTCCTGGCAATGGTGCATTTGGTAGGATTATGGTTAGTCCAGAGTCTTGAATGGACTGAATGACTACACTAAGATGTACTAGCTGAAGAGGACAACATTGTCTAAGTCAGCAGCACTGCACTGTGTATGGGCACACAATACTTGATCCATATAGTGTTGGAAGGTTATGGGGGCACCATGCAGTCCAAAAGGCATGGTTGTGAACTGATAAAGGCCTATCAGAGTGCTGAAGGCAGTCAATTCCTGTGCATGTAAAGAGAGGGATTTGCCAGGAACCTTTCATTAAGTCCCGGGTGCTTATGTATTTGGCATTTCGCTATTTTGTCTAGTAAGTCATCTGCATGGGGTACCCATCAAAGGTGGAGACAACATTAATCTTCCTGAAATCCAAGCAAAGTCAGATGCCCCCCTCCTTTTTGGGCACTACTACCACCGGTGAGGACTAAGCACTTCTTGATGGTACTATAACCCATAGGTGTTACATTTTCCTCGTCTATGACTTCTTGTCTAACTCTCATAGGCAGCCAGTAAGGTTTCTGGTGTATGGGTCTCATTTGTACTACATTTATGATGTGCACTACCCCTTTTGCTCTCACTGGTGTGTTAGTAAAGGTCTTCCCATAATATCCCAGTAGTTGTTCAATCTCCTATCTCTGGGCTGTATCCAACCCAGGATTGATTTGAACCCCACCACTTCTGTACCTTTATCCAGTCTCTCACAGGCTACTTCAAGCTCAGTTTTCTCTTGCTCAGGGTATATAAAATAACTGGGTACTGGGTCTTGCCTATCAAACCATTTCCTCAACAGGTTGGCATGGTAAATTTTCTTTTGATACCTTTTTCCTGGTATTTCAGTTTCTAAATTTGCCTTCCCAGTTTGCCTGTTAACTACAAATGGACCTTGCCATTTCATTAATAATGTTTTTGGTAGATGGCAACAATAACAGTACTTTATTCCCTGGATGGTACATTTTACTTTTCAGTCCTTCATCATACCATTCCTTCTGTTCTGCCTGTCTATGGACAACATTCTGGTGTGCTAGAGTAACAAATTTCACCAATTTCTTCCTAAGACTGTTTATATAGTTTACAGTATTTGTATGGCAGACATCCTTGCCTTCTTCCCAATGTTCCTGAACCACATCTAAAGGACCTCTGGGGTGTCTTCCATATAAGATGGTAAAGGGTGACAACCCTGTAGTGGCTTGGGGCAGCACCTGCTACGTGAACAAGTGATAGGTAGATATTTATCCCAATCCCACCCTTCTTCTTGTATATGCTTCTGGAGTCTTATTAAAACACTCCACCAAACCATCAGTCTGGGGATGGTAGGGAGATGTTTTCACTGCAGTTTCCACTAACAATCTGTACAACTCCTTGAGGAGTACTGAGGTAAAGTTTGTACCTCTGTCTATGAGAATGACCTAAGGGATACCTAATCGACTAAAAATTTTAGCTAGTTCCTCAGCTATCCGAGGAACTGTCACAGTCCAAAGTGGTATTGCCTCAGCATACCTGGTTGCATAACCAGAAATCACCAAAATATACTGTTTACCTTTTGAACTTTTTGAAAGGGGGCCTACCACATCCATAACTAGTCTCAAATGGTGACATTACTGCAGGTATTGGCTGTAGGGGCACCTTATCCCCTTTCCACCTTTGGCTACAAATTGGCACTAAGGACAAGGCTAACAATACTCAGTCACATTCTCATGTATCCCAGGCCAGAAGAATTGATTAGTCAAGTCTGCCTAATGTCCCATCTCATCCTTCATGGCCAGTCATAGGGATATCATGGGCTAGGTACATCAGCCTATCCCCATATTTTTGGGGTACCATCGTTTGCCTTATACAGTCCCCCATAGCAGGGTTAGTAAACATTCAATATAAAATATCATTTGTCATGAAATACTGTGGCGGCCCTTCTGCAACCACCTGGCCCACCTGTAAGAAAAAGGGATTCAAAGTCTCATCCAAATTTTGCTCCATTGACCTGTCACGTGATGTCTGGCTAGAAGGAAGCAGCACCGCGGTACTTCTCTTGCTCTCCCAACCTACATTTCAGCTCATAAATATATGAATACAGCAGCAATCTAAAGTGGAAAATACTCGTAGGACATTACTAAAGGTCTGTCTAATGAAGAACTTTTTGAAAACGCAACGTGGATATAACCATGAGGCAGGAATTGCCTCAACATACTCCTCCTACCTCATTAGACAAGGCCACAAAGAAACTAAAGCAGCAGAGCTCCAAAGCTGTCCTGACCTCGCTTGGTAAAGTGGCACTGATACCACTATCAGAAGAGTGCTTCCTAATTGAAACGAAATGAAACTTATACAAGAAGCCATCGCTCTTTTGACAGCAGATGTAACCTCACTGAAATCTAATTTATTGGATATATCCTGACAGGCAAAGGACACTGAAGCAACAGCAATATCGCTGGAAAAGTAGAAAACAACTATGGAGCCAGAACTAGTAGCAATTAAAAGGCAACTTGTTAGAATGGAAACCAAACTGGAAGATTTAGAAGGACATAGCCACTGCAACAATTTTGTAGTTGTTCGACTTCCTGAGGGACAGAATGGCTCCTCTCCTATTGTTGTTGCTCAAAAGTTGCTGGAAAAAATAGCTGGTCCTTCCCCTAATGGCACTTCATATCTGGTGGAACAGACTCATCTGACATTGCTCCCACACCGGATCCAAGCTCACCCCCTTCCCTTCCTTTCCTCCTGAAGCTCCTGAACTTTTTAGCTAAACAGCACATAATTATGAAAGTTAGAGAAGTTCAAGCCATGATGTGGGAAGGTAATAAGATATGCATAGCACAGGATCTGCCAGTTTCAGTGTGGCAAAAAAGGGGATCTTTCCTCTCCACTATCTCCTGGCTCATCCCTGCAGGAGTGTGGTTCAAAATGCTATACCCAGTGGAATTACAAGTTAAAGTTCAAGACAAGTGACATGCATATGAATCCAACAAGCATGCAGTACAGGAATTACAGCGACTCTTGCCAGACCTATTTAAAAAATGATGGCTCTGCAGTAGGGATCCTTCAGAGAAAAGGCGGAGACAACGGAAGGCAAATTTTCAGTGAGAAAATTGTCAAGTAGAGCAAAAGAAAAGTTAATTAAAATCATCAGGATGGACTAATCTCTGGACTGCAACACTTCCATGTTTTGGAATTTAAGAATAGAGTCTCAGTCAATAATAAGGAAGGTTTTGGAGCGATACCTGGGATCACTTCAGGAAACATAATGATTGTATGTCACAGTAGAATGGATCTATCAGTTTCAATTTGGATAGTCATTCTTCACTAGAAACTAGCTGAACTAGATTAACTGTAAGTAGAGGGAAAATTTCACGAGAGTGCACAGAGCTGCAGAGTGGGGGATGGATTTTTAACAAACTGTTTGAATTAAAGGGGACTGCAGTCCACTAAAAGTTTTTGTTTTTCTAGGGGGGAGGTACTTCTCTCCTTCCCTGATAGGTATAGCACCTGTCGTGCTGATAATGATAAATAAGGGGCTAAAGCATACAAGGAGGGACTAGGTTAGATGTTTTGCTCAATTTAAGTTAGAAGGGCAAGGTATTACAGACCCTTCTCGATCTTTACAGGGTTTAAGGATTGCATTACAAGATACCAGAATTTTAGATATTTTACTTGCTTAATTAAGGAGTTCAAATAAAGTTAATAAGAATTAGTGACAAGGCTAACGCTACACACAATACAAGGGAAATGAAGGTTAATCTCTTGGAGGAGCTAAAGGGGTCCTATATGATCACATTACTCATTAGAGCAGGATTATTCACAAAAGGAATGATATAACACCAAACTAAATCATCACCAGCAGGGGTCAAAATTAAGCCCTGATTCATGTTTTTTGTGGGATACTTATTAGTATTTTCAGGTTCTTACTGATTAATAGGAAATTCTGTTTCCCTTTTTTATTAGAACGTTGTGGGCAATAAGAGATAGTTTTGATATTTGATTGGATTCTTAAGAGGAGTCAGGGGTAGCGGGAGGACTGGGGAAAGTTGAGCCTGGCAGCATCACATACCATATCAAGGGAAGGGTCCCTTAATTCACCGACTCATGCCAAACAAGGTAGAGTAGTTGAGGGAGGGGTCACGTGACTTCTCAGACATCTCCACATTCCAGAGAAACAAGTCTACACTGCAAATGAGAAGGTGAAGGGAATAAGAGGAGGGAAGGGGGATGTAGGGCTGGGTACAGGAAAGTGTTGACAGGCATTGGAGAAATGGGGGAGGAGGGACACCATGGCATCGGTTAAGGGGGGGGGTATTTTATATTTTACTTTTAACCAGTCATTACTTATTGTTATAAATCAGAATGTCAAATACATATAAGCTTATGACATGGAATGTGAAAGGGATGTGCAGTAAGAGTAAACAGTACAGGGTCCTTAAACATTTACAAGTGATTAAAAGTCAAATAAGTTTCCTTCAGGAAACACACTTACTAAACACAGATGCTAATCTTCTGCGAAGGATGCAGATAGATCAAGTATACGCATCAGGCTCATCCACTCAAAGCAAAGGTGTGGCAATCTTGCTGACAAAGAATTTGGGGTTCCAATGTAATCAGTGCATCCAGGACCCAATGGGTAGA
Organism: Neoceratodus forsteri; assembly: GCA_016271365.2. NCBI lineage: Eukaryota > Metazoa > Chordata > Ceratodontiformes > Ceratodontidae > Neoceratodus > Neoceratodus forsteri. Next base: position 855,585,989 of record CM057450.1, read on the forward strand.
TATGTGTTGGTAAGTGGCATGCTGGAGAGGTCTGATATTGTACAAGGCTTCATTTATGGTCCAAATACGGACACTTCCTCCTTCTTTATGGAATTGCTTAACATATTATTGCCTTTTCTATCTATGCCTATAATATTAGGAGGCGACTAGAATCTACCTTTTTCCCCAGATGCAGATACAACAGACAACACAAGAACAGGGCTGTCTCCAGCACAGAGAGCCATTAGGGATATGGCTGACAAGTTGGGACTCTGTGATCCATGGAGAGTTTTATATCAGGGAGGGAGGGAATACACTTTCTGATCAGCAATACATGGTACCTCATCCCATACTGATTATTTTTAGTCAATAAACATATGCTACCGAATCTCATGGACTGCCAGATCTCTCCAGAAGTCATATCAGATCATTCTCTGGTGGTTTGCAATCTATCTTTCTGTTCCACTCACCAGGTAGAAATAACATGGACAATTAACAACTGTGTATTGAAGGATAAACGCATAGCTGAAAGCCTAAAAACTAGTATTGAAGCTTATACACAGTATAATTAGAACTCCACAGGCCATGTGGATATGGAGTTGGGGGCATTAAAGTGCTTCCTTAGGGAGAAGCTTATAAAAATTGCTGCTAGACAATAGAGAAAAAGGGAACCGCAGTTATTAACATTACTAGAAAATATTAGAGAATTGGGAAAAAAAAATAAACCTTCTAACTAGTGAGCTACAAAGACAGGAACTCATTTGTCTTCGAGCTTGCTACAATGATTTGCTGGGTGAAAAAGCCAAATATGCAATTATCAAAACAAAGTCCACATATATTGATCAGGAAGAAAAAGCTGAGAAACTTCTTGCCCTAAGGGTTATGCAGCAGGAGACATCCAGAGTGATCAATACAGTTAAATCAAGGGAAGATGGCACTCTCCAAACAAATACTAAGGAAACTGTGACTATATTCCAGGAATTCTATGCAGATTTATACACGTCTAGGTCCCCCCTCCCCAGTAGATAGTATTGACTCTTATTTATCTGACTTACCTCTACCTGAGCTAACTGAAGATCAAAGAGTAAGAATAATATCCCCCATCTCAGAATCTGAGATACAACAAGCAATTAACACATTAACTTTAGATAAAGCACAGGTACCAGAAGGATTCTTCCCCAGCTTCTACAAAGAACTGGGGAAGGGACTGTCTCCTTGCTTGCTTTCATTATTTCACAGCATACTGAAGGGAGAGTGCAGTGACCCCCACTTATTCGAGGCCTTGATAGTGGTATTGCACAAGGAGGGGAGGGATACAGAACTAGTTTCAAACTACAGACCAATCTCACTGCTAAACTATGACCTCAAGATACTGGAAAAAATTCTAGCTATTAGGCTGAATCAGGTAATACCCTATCTCATCTGTGCAGAACAGGTAAGATTCATGGCAAGAAGATCATCTTCAGATCATCTCAGGAAATTAGACAACATATTCTCAGTTTCCAGGGATACTACTACACCGACTGTCCCGATGTCACTCGACGCAGAGAAAGCTTTTGACAGAGTAGACTGGAACTTTTTGTTTAGGGTATTACACAAATTCGGCTTCCCTCCACTCTTTGTGCAATGGATTCAAGCATTATACCCCACACCCAGTGCACGCATATACTGCAATAAAACTTTTTTGCATAGCTTTTCCCTATCCTCAGGTACCAGACAAGGATGCCCGCTATCCCCCTTATTGTTCGACTTATCTCTAGAATCCCTTCTAGCCTGGATCAAAATGGACTCAGAAATTCAGGGAGTCAAAATAGGGAGACATGAACTTAAGCTATCAGCATTTGCTGATGATATACTACTGCATCTGTTAATCCCAAGGAAATCAATAATCAAAATGTTACAAGTGATTAGAGAATTTGGGGAACTATCTAAATACAAGTTAAACTTGGAGAAAACTAAAATATTTCCTTTAAATGTGGTCTGCCATAAAAGTGTAACCGAAGATCTAGGGGTTCAGTGGAAATAAAAACAGTTGAAATACCTTGGTATTATACTAACAAGGGGCACAAAATCTTCCAGAGTATACAACCTGGACACATTGATACAAGTTAGCAAATATGACATGGAGAGATGGAATAAGCTACCGCTATCCCTTTGGGGAAGAATCAGTCTAGTCAAAATGAACATATTACCCCATCTTTTTTGTCCCATTAACATGCTAAATATATGGCTACCTCAGTCATGGTTCACTAAAGTCCACTCTCTGATCACCACTTTCATTTGGAAGAACAAACAGGCCCATATAGCTTATAACAAATTAACAGCCCCTAAAAACAAAGGCAGCCTAAGGCTCCCAAACATTAAACTATATTACTGGGCAAGTCACGCAGCAAAGTATATGAGATGGGCAAGCCCAAATACACTTTCAGACCCATCCCAAAATACACCCATCTGGCTAATACTAGAGAAGGAAATGTTAGCAGTTCTTAAAATAACACTGGAAGCCCTCCTATATATACCTCCCAAACTACTCCCTCAGGTACTTAGTAACACCCCAATTGGAATATCAGTAAGGATACATGCACAGATGTGTAACTCTTTAACCTATAAAAACTCACAGGATCCGAATCAACCATTGATGGGAAATCCAAACTTTAAAATTGGAGGTTACATGATCAATAAATAGTTCTCACAATTATCAGGGAAAAGGGCCACAGATTTATGGGAAGATGGAAAGGTCCACTCAATGGGTGAAATTATCAAAAATAACAACCTAGAGCTCAAATCTAGTTTCAAAGTATCACAGATCAAGCACATGATAAATTCCAACTGAATGGTGAATCAGGACTAAAAGGGAAATTTCTAAATCATATTATACAGCTTGTCACAGGAAGACATGCCATCACCGGGATTTACTCCATTCTCTTGAAGGAAGTCTTCCCAAATACTGGAGGAGTCTCTAAGTACTGGGATAAGCAATTCCCAGACAAGACACTTAACTGGTACAAGATTTGGCAAGATATGTACAGGTACACATCTCAAGACAGATCTAGCTTAATGCAGTACCAAATCATTCATAATATATATTACACCCCAGAAAGTCTGGCTAAAATGGGAAAAGACCCTAAGGTGGTATGCAATCATTGTAGAATAGGAATGAGATCACTATTCCACATATTCTGGGAGTGCCCAAAAATAGCCCCCCTTTGGTCTCTAATTAAGCAAAGAGTTGATCCTTTACTGGGTATAACAGAATGCATTGAACCATTTATCTGCTTGGTGGGAGATTACTCTTCTATAGCTGTTACAGAAAGGAGATTCCATAAAAACATGATTGCTATGTCAATTGAAAAAAATTGTCCTCAGGCACTGGCTGGATGAAGATATAATATTGTACAATGAGTGGCTACAAGAAATACTATTCAGTCTGTCTGTGGAGAAAATTATAGCTAGTATAAACAACTGTATGTCTAGATTTGATAGAAGATGGAGCAAATTACAGATTGTATATGCTATATGAGCATCCCAGTATATAGTTACAGCTGGTAATTACAGGATTAATTTAAACCGATGTCATGGCGGGGGGAAGGGTGGGGAAGGGGGGAAGGTATGTGTAGAGTGTCATATTGTAAAGTAATGTAATGTGATTTGAAAGTTTGTCTTGTATCTAGTCCTATTTGTGGATATGTAACAAAAAATGAATAAAGCAATTTAAATATCAAAATACAAATTTTGCTCCATTTTTATTAGTCCTAGTTAAATCAGACCCAACATCAGGTATTCCTTCCTGATGAGTATCCCTCCATTTTCTTTTTTCAGCCCTCTTCTCCTTTCTTGATTTCCTTGTTTTCCCTGGTACCCTCACATACCTTCTCATCAAATGGAAAAATGTTCTGTGACTGTTCCTGTTTAGCCTGGGCCCGAGTGGTTACTGTCACAAGCTGGTCACAGGTCTGTTGATTTTCTATCAACTGGTCAAAGTTAGGGAAATCCATGCTGATAATAATAGGAACTGGCAATATAGGTACTAAATCAACAGAGATGAGTTGTTTATCCTTCCCTACCATCATTTCCACCATAGCGGTAGGGTACTGGTGGACATCGGCATGGACACAGGTTACCTTTGCCTCCAGCCCTTTACTGCAGTAGTTCTTTAAAATGTCTATGCTCACCAAGGTTTGTTTGCTTCCTGAGTCCAGAAATCCCACTATTTCATCCTTGCTGATTCGCACTGTGGTAAGATACCCCCAATTAGCCACTGCCAAGTGGGCAGCTTTGTTTCTTCTATTGGGGTAATTACAGGCTATGTGTCCTTTTCCCAAACAGCTGTGACAAATAATGTCTGCAGAGTAGGGCCTTGACCTTCAGTCCTCTCACCAGTTAATTCCCCCAACATTTAACTGTCTGAAATAAGTAATTTCAAAAGGTCTTACTGGTGTTGTAGGTTGTGGTGAAGAGCCTTGGTATCCTCTGGACTTTGATGGTCTAGCCACCAGGTAATCCTCCACCAGAGTAATGGTCTTCTCTGCTGTGTAGGGTTTGTGCTCCTTCACCCATATCTGAACATCTTGGAGCAATACTTGGATGAATTGCTCTATGATTATCAATCCCAGGATTTGGTTGAGGGTTTCGACCGTTGGTTGTAACCACTGCAGACAGAAACTTTTTAACCTGGCAAAAGTCTCTTGAGAGGTATCTTGGCCTGTCATCTTTTGGGACCTGAAACATTGCCTATAGGTCTCAGTATTGATATCACACCGACGGAGGATTTCCTCCTTGACCCGATCATACTCATTAGAACCAGGGGCAGTAAAATGACTATACACCGGTTGGGCCCATTCGGATAGTTAAGGGACAAGTCTGATGACCACTGTTATTGGGGTCAAGCACATGTCTGGGCTACATGCTTGAACATAATTAAGTAGGCTTCTATTTCATCAGCCTCAGTCAATTTTGTTAACTTTATGTCACGGGATACATTTCAGTCAGGTTGCCCAGGGGCCAGGGCATGGCTTGTGAGGCATTGTGCCATCTGTCATCCTGTCTCTTCCTTTCCTCTTCTTGTAGTCTCATGTCCTCATCTCACTGTCATCAGTCCTCTGCTCACTCATGCTCTATCTCTAACTGTTTTAGACAGAGCCAGTGCGGCAGGTCACTGGGGTCTTTCGTTGCACTCTCCTCCATCTTCTTCCCATCCTCTTCTTCCAAGGGTTCCTCATCTGTGGCATCCTCCTGCTCTTTCTTTGCAATCTTCAGTTGGGCACCAGTGTCCAACCTGGGCACTGTCTTCAACCCGAGTTTTTCAGTCATTGCTCTAGTCCACTTGACTTTCGTTAGCTTCACACTATTTACCCTGTGCATGTGTTGGGCACTGGACTATACCCTCCTGGCAGTATCTCCCAGGCAGCCTAGATGAGCCAGGTATCCTGCTTCTAACACCAGTGTGATTGTGTGGGATAATAACTGACACAACAAAGCAGGGACCAAGTGCATAAAAAGAGCACAAAAGCATTCATCAATTTATTTTCAGAAAAAAATACAAATATTTACAGAAATGAAAACAAAAGTCAAATAATTAGTCCTGCACAAAGAAATTCAGAGTAGACCTCTGCTTCCCTCAGCAGTCTGCAGCTTTGCTTCAGCCCAGATAGTCCAATGAATACTTTTGTCAAGTAATCTGTGTGAAACACACACACACACACACACACACACACACTCACACACACACACCAACTGTAGGTCTTACCCTACTCATTGTCAGCACTAGACTGACTTGACTATCTAACATTCCCCTAGTGGTGAGCCCTTTTTATAGCTCCTTGTCTCACTAGTCAGCAGTCAAGTATTCAAGTGACATTAATCTTGCTGCTAGCGCAACAGTCTGCTTTTTCTTCAGAGCCTGCCTTTGTTCCAAAGCAATCATTCGTTTACTTGCTCCAAACAAGGAGCATACATTCAGCCACATAAATCAAAGGAGCTGCACTCAGCAGCAGTTCCAGAGCTTGACACCCCAGAAATGGGTGCTACACTTCTTCTTAAACCAAGGGGCACCAGACATTAACAATAAAGCACGATTTGCACTTATTTCCTATCTCTGCAATCGGGAGCATAATGCTGTGTGCATAAAGAGGGGGCAAAGAGAATAACAACAGCCAAGAGTTTGTGGTGATTGCTAGGTTGGCCACCCTGGCTAGAATATAAAGAATAGACAGAAAAGGTAAGTGGACAGAAAGTGTAAAAGGAAAATTGGTGGGGGGATTGCACATTTTCATATTTATGACAGGTTTTTAAACATGTAACAGGGGCTTCCTGTTACTGGTGTATTAAGTGTTACTATTGTAGTACACAGTGGGACCCTTGATTGGATATATAGACTGTCCCCAGCCAATAGCTCCCCTAGAGTATCAGGGATTAGCAGTTTGATCTGAAAAAGTGCTATGGTAATAGTAGGTAGCAAAAAAAAAGATTTTTTTTCACACAATACTGGGATTGATAAACCAACACGACACACACAATAGGTATAACGGGGTAAACATGTTTTTGTAGAGCAGCTTATATTCACAATCCATTTAATTTAGCTATAATCGCTATCAAAATGTTTCAGTGAAATTTACCAGATCGTGAATATATCCTGCTATAGTACTTTAGGATAACTGTTGTGAAAAAAAAGTGGTGAAGCAAATGCTTTATGTGCATATTACCTTTACAGAGTTATGGTTTTCTCAATCACAGGAAGAGGAGTGCAGAATCATTTACAAAAAATATAAGAACTGAATCCTGACTGTAGTGCAGTATCCTAGCCGCTCTTTTCATCCATAGTTCCATAACCTCAGTGATGTCCTCTCACATTGTGGGCAAACACCTGTATCAAATTCTGGCAGCATCCTGTAAATCAGAAGAGATGGGATAGTATTTATCTGGTAACCATGGATACAAAATTTGAATGTAAGAATGGAAGGTGTGTGTGGGCACCAGATTTTGATCTTAGAACAGCTAGTAGCCTGCCGGAGTCAGTGTTTCCCTTTGTGCTGTAACCAAGAGTCCAGAGGTGAGAAACCTGGCATTTTTTATAATTCAGTGTCAGAATGGATTACAAGAGATTAGTGCAATTGGTAATTGGTTCAGTTGGTACTACAAGCAACTAACTGACAAGTGCTTGACTGTGGTTGACAGCTGAATACAGATTGGAGGACTGCTGACTGTCAGCGGTACCATTGTGCCATATTTCTGTATGTGACAGCCGCAAGAATTCCTTCAGGCACGTATGTATATAGCTGGCTGAATGTACAAAATATACCGGACATGTATTCAAACTGCAACGCTAAAAGGACTTAGCACACACAAACAAAATGTGGGATGCCACAACATAAAAGGTTTTTATGTAAACAAACATTTTATTACATACCTGATGGACATCTCACCTGACATATTTTGAACTAAATGGTTCTTTATCAAAGGCCTTTGATAAAGAACTGTTTAGTTTGAAACATGTCAGGTGAGATGTTGTCCATCAGGTATGTAATTAAATTTTTGTTTGCATAAAAACGTTTACGTTGTGGCATCCAATTTTTTGGTTGTGTATGCCAAGACCTTTTGGCATTGCTATCTAATTTGGTCTTATAACACCGATATCCTTGTACACACTCTTTTGGTTTTCTCCTTATGTATTCAACCTGATCTACTGTATTAACTATCAGCAATGGCAGACAACACCTACCCCTAAAGAATCCAGGATCAGCAGTGTAATCTGAAAAACTACTACTAAAATGACCCAAAAAGTTATTTAAAAAAAAAAGAACAGAGATTAAAAAAACTGGGGTAACGGGTTATTTAATATTAAAGCAGCAGTGCAACAATCTGGTTAAAATTTTGGCCTATGCTTTTTTATACTATTTTAGATTGCCACTTACCTCCTGACTTGTATGGTACCCTTCTTTCCACATTTTGAGTTCACTTTAGTACTTTTTTTCATGTCTGAAATAATAAAAGGAGCGTTCCTTTTAATACAGTGTGGATCAGGTCTTCATCAGTATTTTTAGCTGTTTTTGACCATCATTTGTTTACATATCACTTCTGTTGTGATTACAATTAATTATTATGCAGCAGACAGTGCTCTCTGATCTTACAGAATAATAGTTGTTCAAAAACAGCTGTAAATACTGATGACAACCTTACCTGAGCCATATTAAAAGGAGTGCTTCTTTTATTATTTCAGACATGAAAAAAAGTACTAAAGCAGACTCAAATTGTGGAAAGAAGGGTATCATACAAGTCAGGAGGTAAGTGTCAATCTAAAACAGCATAAAAGTATAGGTCAAAATTGTCACCAGATTGTTGCACTGCTGCTTTAAGTATAACAAAAAGTGACAGAACACTGTCACTTTGAGAAAAATATAACTAAAACATAACTAAAACTGCTACAGAAAGACACTGACAAAATTCTTTACTTAAACATAGTAAACTAAACCGCAGAAATAAAAATGAGAAATTACTCACTGCAGATGAAAAATTATGAACAAAAAAGAGTAAGAAAACCAAAATATAACACAAAATCTCCTGCTTAGACAAAACAGCTTCAGATCTTTCTGTGCTGCCTTGCTTTATAGTACACCTACCCCCCCACACCATTGCTTCACAGACTGACAAAACAGAAACCACTGCTCTAAAGTAAATAATCAGCAAAACCATAAACAAAAAAACACAAATCTAGCAGCACAAGACCTCCCAGAACAATTTGTAAGCAATTAGGATTCAGAAAGCTCGGTTTTGAGGAGTATTTTAAGTTTTTTTCTCAGACGAGCACACACAGACTTCTCTCCTACTCTGTCTTCAGAAGACTGTGCTGAAGACAGCCTCTTCATTGCATACAGCTTGTTTCAGCAACATGTGACCTCCAGTCCCATAGTACATTGCAAACCTTGCCTCTCTACCAAACTTCTCTGGTGAAGTTAGCAACTTCGCATTTTGCAAAGTTATCAGTTTACTATGAATTTGGACTTCACAAAGCAGATTAACTTCATAAAATGAGGCTAATTTGTGAATTAATTCATGAAGCAAAGTTTTCCAACTTTGCATACCACTACCTGTGATCTAACCTAAACCACTGGCATGGCACCTTCAAAGGATGACAATGGTCACCTTATGCTGTACGGGATGGGCAGCAGCCTGGGAGGATGTCAGAATGATGCTGCCATTGGGCAGCAGCTGTTACAGTAAAGCTTAGCACTAAATGTACCAAAAAAAATTGAAAAAATTCCAATTGTTTGCAAAACGTAAAAACAAAGACAGAGTCTACAGGGGATGCCTTGATCTCAGGCATGGAAACAAATAGTTCCATGTCATAATGGTGTTTGCAAAAGAGTAATCGCCATTAGAGCATCACCGAAAAGCATGACGGCGATGTACACTTGTTGGCGACAACACATCTGGCAAGTTAAAATAGTATTTATGCAGGGGGGCTGCACACCCCCTGCACCCCCCATCTTGGGGGGCTTTGCCCCCACACACCCTGATTTAATTTAACCTATTCCAGGGGGATGCATGTCATGGAGGGGGAGACAGTCTGAAAAAAAAAAAAGCAATACGGCAGCAGTAAAATATTTCCCGGTCCCCAGCCCCAAACCCAGTACATGCTGCACTGAAGCTAGTCACCCTCACCACCACACCACATGGTTAGCTCAGTAACAGCATGGCACACTACCCTGCACCAACCTTCTTATCTATTCTTCCCCTTCTCTTTCCTATCCCTCCCCTCCCGGGTGCCCTCCCTCGCTCATCCGAACTCTCACTTCAGCATTCTGTCGCTACCCTTACAGGGTAGCCCAACAGGGTAGCGGTGTAAATGAGTCACTCTTTTGACATAGAAACATAGAAGCTGACAGCAAATAAGGACCGAAAGGCCCATTCAGTCTGCCCATTTTTTCTACCTTATGAATGTGCCATAGGCCTTTACTCTGTCAATGGCCTATCTATTCATACTCATCTGCATTGCTTCTTTATGCATATCCCATACCTGTTTGAAGCCCTGCACTGTATTCATATCCACCACTTCCTAAGGTAGGCCATTCCATGTATCCACCACCCTTTCTGGGAAAAAGAACGTCCTCACATTACCCCTTAATCGGCCTCCCTCTAATCTCATGCTGTGTCCTCTTGTCCTGCTATTTTTCTAATATTGAAACATGTTAGACTCTTTCACCTTGTTAATGCCCTTAAGGTGTTTGAATGTTTCAATCATATCACCTCTCTCTCCCTCCCTCCTTTGCTCTAATGTATACATATTGAGCTATGTTAATCTGTCCTCATATGTTTTCTGATGCAGTCCCTGCACCATTTTGGTTGCCCTTCTCTGGACTGCCTCCATTTTGTTAATGTCCTTGTGCAGATGCAGCCTCCAGTACTGCACACAGTACTCCAGATGGGGCCTAACCATTGTCTTGTAAAGAGGGATTATTACCATCCTCTTACAATTTGTGATACCTCTACTAATACATCTCAACACCCCACTAGCCTTACCTACTGCTTTAGTGGTCTGCTTGGACAATTTCAGATCATCTGTAATGATGATGATGCCCAAGTCATTTTCTTCCTTTGTGATTGCCAGCAACTCCCCTCCCAACCAATAGGTGGCTTCAGGGTTTCTCTTCCCTATGTGCATGATCTTGCACTTCTTTGCGTTAAACCCCAGTTGCCACCCTTACAACCATTTTGCCAGCTGACGGTCATTCATTTACAGTCACTATCATCACTGGATACCAAAAACAAATAATTTTTATAGCTATTATCAATACATGTTAGCAAAAAATTCAAAAAAAGAAAAAAATATATTGACAAAAAATGTAGGGACTACACAAGGGGGCTTGAGCACAGCCATAGAAACTAAGAATTCCTATAGCTCCTAGCAGTCAGCCCTGCATGTTAGCAAAATGTTTTAAGAAAGGAAAAAACTCAAAAATATTTACAAAGAAAATCCTTAAAAAGTAGGGCCGGGAGATGGGCTTATGCTCAGCTAAGGAAACTAAGAATTCCTATAGCTCTTATCACTACATGTTGGCAAAATATTTAAAATTATAGAAAAAGACTTAAAATATTTACAAAAATATAAAAGAAAGCAAATATGCATATCTAGGAATGTAAGCTCAGCACAACAATGCCCTTGTATTGCACAGTAGTACTTGTACACATCTTTGGGATTCATATATTTTTTTTAGGGGGAGGGGTATTCTGAAAACCTATGTGGAACTGACATAGTAATTGGTATTATGGTCAGGGGGAGCCCTGACAGCAACAAAGGAAACTGAATCCTATAGCTCTGATGGGAGTGCTTAGCAGTCTTACTGTATGTATTTGGCACTGTGGCACCCCCAACATCATCTGCCACATATAAGCTATAGTAATACATGCCCATTGCTGACCTCAATGTTTTTTCTCCTTTTTCTGTAGCGTGTTTTTATGCCCTGTGCCAACTACTACATTGTGAGACAAAGTGATTCGGCCAATGTGTCCAAGCTCAACCAAATTCTACCTCCCCCGTCGAAGCCAAACCAGGTGCAGAGGCTGTATTAGAGGCCCAATGAGAAGAGGCTAAGGAATCTTAGTATGTACGCCTCTGCAGAAAGGAGGGGGAGGGGGGATATATTAAAGACCTACAAATACCTTACAGCATTGAACAAGGTAAAGGAGATGAATATTTTTCAGAGGAAAAGGTTCTCAGGAACAAGGAGACATGAAATGCAGCTGGAAAGGGGATCATTTAGGAGGATTTGAGGAAGTATGTCTTCACTGAAAGAGTGGTTGATGCCTGGAATGGTCTTCCAATGGAGGTAGTAGGGGTGAAAATAGTGGTGGGCTTCAAGCATGCATGGGATATACACAAGGGAATCTTACCTGGAAAATGGGGGTAGGTAGCCAGAAATCAATAAGGTCTGCCAAGAAAGTATAGGCAGGTGAAAAAATGAGCAGAAAATGGGTAGACTGGGTGGACCAAGTCGTCCTTATTTTCCAAAACATTCTATGTTTTTGTGTTTCTGTGAAGGTTTCTGTGGCTAAGGAGGCATATAATGTGGAAAAAGTAAACAAAATGCTGTTGTTATATGGACTGGACTTGTAATGTATGGGACACATGCAGTGCTCAAGTGTGATGCAACTCCCAGTCCCATTTTCTAGCCTAATGAACATGCACTGCAGTCCACCAGTACACCTGTAGCACTGCCACTATATGAGTTGAGATGCTCCAGAGTTTGAAGTTGAACCCAGGTCTGTGCCAGTGGTTTTGCTGAAGAAGATGCTCCTGTGCCAATGCAACAGTGAAAGAATCCATCTCAGGAGGTGGAAGTTGAAGAACATAAAGCTGAATTATTGGGTGTTGGTGGTAATGATGTGGACTATCTGAAAATTAGGAAGAGAAGGAGTTTTCTGCTAGTCTGAGATAGACCAGATGTTGATCAGGAAATCTCCTACTGTACCTGAAAATGTTGGTCCTAGGACTGGTAAAAAGACTACCAAAAGGAGGTCATCTGTTGCCACAAAACATAAAACCCATGCTGGCAGAGGGTGAAGGTGGTTGTGAATGTGATGAAGGAGAGAGTCCAACTACTATACCTGTTGTTCCTGCCAAAAGGTTAAAGGGTCTGGGGTATGGACATATTTTGAAATATGACGAGGTGGCTGCACCTATGCTATGCACATTGGTGTGTTTGGTGATGATCAGCAGGTCCAGCTACAAGATCTGGGAAACTCCTGTATATGCCCCCACTTGTGCACAAATCATTATTCAAGTGGGCTGCAATGACTGGCTCATCTATAACCACACACACTAGAGAAGGTGCTCAAAAACAGCTAAGTTGCTGTGAGAAATATAGGTGCACAAAACTCAGGAAAGTAAGTTACATCAATGTACACAGTTTGTTGAAATAAACCTTTCGGACTGGAGTCAGCAGCATTTGCCAGAATCACAGAATAAAAACTTCTTACCAGATTGCAGGTGGTAAGACTTTAATGTGAACACCACCTATATGACTATTACTTATGCTACTCCTCCTCCCAGGAAATGGGCACCCCAATCCAGGTCTCTCTGGGCACACAGTGGAAACTTCGATAAGGAGGGACAGGTCTCTCACCCTGGCATCTTTTAATGCCTGTAGCATCCTCAGCAAGCTAGACTCCTTCAAGCATGGATTCAACAGCATAACCCTGATGTCCTCTCTGTGGTTGAAACGTGGCTAAACCCCAAGATCCCAGATGCCTCCTTCTCAATCCCTGGCTACTCCATATTCATGCAAGACAGGGCTTTCAAACGTGGTGGAGGCTGTGCCATATACCTCAAGAGTACCCTTGTAGGTCACCCTGTGCCATCACCTAACCTGGGCACCTCTGCTCAGATGCTTGCCATCAAAGTCCTCCTTGGCACTCACAATAAGGAACTCACTGTTGTCTCAGCTTATATACCTCCAAAAAAACCAGGTCACTGGCCTCAACAACATTCTGGAATACATTAGGCACTTGCATCATAACACAGAAACTATAATTCTTGGTGACTTTAATATTAACTGGCTCTCCCCTGAGGCTCCTGTATACAAGGATGCAGTAACAACATAGCACCTTTCACAACTGGTCCTCACCCCCACCAGATGCAGCTACAGGACTGGAACTCTCACACTGCTAGATTGGATTCTGACTAACCACCCTGAATGAATTTCTAATGTCACAGTCCTTCCAGACTCATTTAGTGATCACTCCCCTGTCCTCTGCTCTTGGTCTAACAAGTTTCTCAAACCCCCTCCCAACCTTCTCTACACAAGGGTAATAAACAAGGGGCACCTTCAACTTCTAAAATCCCACCTAAGCAGACTTGACTGGGCAGTGCTGGATTCACTCAATATCACTAACAAAGCCTTGGACTTGTTTATCGATTGCTTTAACTCGGCCTGCAATATCTATACTCCACTAAAAAAGATGAAGGTCAAAGGACAGTCAAACCCCTGGATTACCTCCGAGCTTTTAACATCTCTTAAGCACAGAGACCACCTCTGGCAATGTGCTCGTGCTAACCCTTCACAAGGAAACATACAAAAATACAAAGCAGTCCTCAATGCCTGCACTTGCCTAATTCGGAATACCAAAAGTAAATATTTCAAGGAGGCACTGTCCAACTCCTGGGGTGATGGGAAAAACTTCTGGAACAACTTGAAATAACTCACCAGCAAGGAATCTAAAGCACCCCCAACCATGCTCACCTTACATGGCACTCCAACACTCAACCTTGACACCATTACTAATACCTTCAATAATGCTTTCACGAATCTGAACAATGTGCTTCCACCTAATTTCTTCGATGATCCTTTCCCCAATGCCCCCCTCGAGACCAACATAAATGCTCATTCAGCTCCACCTTTCTTCTTCAAAGAGGTTCCTCCTCATGTGGCTAGTACCTATGTCTGCAAAGCCATCTGCAAGTCCAGGTTCAGTGGTGACTCCCTTGACCTCAGACTACTGGCGCGTGTCCTGGATGAGTTCATTGAACTCCTGATGAAAATTTTTAACCTCTCACTAAGATTGGGCCAATTACCTGCATACTGGAAGCAGGCAATTGTCACACCGGTGCATAAAAATGGAGACAGGTCTCTTCATTCCAACTACAGACCTATATCACTCCTCCCACAGCTATCAAAGGCACTTGAACGAATAGTGTCAGACCAGCTAATCCCATTCCTGGATAAATATGAAGTCCAATGCAGTGAATAGCATGGCTTCAGAAAAGGGTACAGCTTCTTGAACTCAAGAGTTTCATTCACTACACGCTCGACAAAGGACACTGTGGTGGTGCAGTCTTCATTGACCTCACTAAGGCCTTCAACACCGTTAATCACCCTCTACTTCTTAGGCAACTGTCCTACATTGGGCTCTCTAATGAGACCCTTCAATGGTTTGCTAGCTACCTCATGGATCAGACCCAAAGGGTCAGGATTGCAGGTGTCATGTCCGATGTCAAGCCTGTCTGCTCCGGAGTATCCCAGGTGTCCATCCTGGGACCTCTACTCTTCTCCCTCTTCCTCAATAGGCTCCCTAGTGTCTGCCAGCAAAATGTTTTACTCTACCTGGATGATGCAGTACTATTGTCCTCTCACTATGACACTTTACTCCTTGAAACCAGATGCAACTTGACTTCAAGGGTGTTGAAGATTGGTTAAGCTCGCAAAAACTCATCATTAATACAGCAAGACCAAAGTTATGAAATTCTGTACTCTGAAGAGCAGATAAAAATCTCAGTCCCTCAATATCACGAACAACACCAGGTTTTTGCTCGAGCATGTCCTGGAGTTCAAATACCTTGGTGTCACACTGGGCAGCTCCCTCTCCTATACGTGGCATATTGACACTGTTGCCAATGCTGTTAATATGTGAATTGGCCTACTTCACAAGCACAAGTCCTGGATGACTGCGGATGCCCTTAGACTGGTCATCTATAGCTCTGTCACCTCTATCATTGACTATGGTCTGGCTATCTATGGCTCTGCTTCCTCCACTGCCCTCTGTAGAATTGCAGTCTCGCTCAACAAAGCCTGCAGACTCTTGACGAGCACTGCCAGAGATACGCACACATGTGACCTCTATATACAGACTTGCTGGCTACCACTCCTCAGCAGGATTCCATACCAGACCTGCCTGTTCACCTAGAAGATTCTTCTAGGGCTCATGCCTCCTGGTGTTTGTAAGCTCCTCTCTGCCTTCAGTGACAAACAGCAAATGCATAATGCCCAATCTAAAACCTTTCAGGTTCTTAGATGCCGTATCTCTTTGGGTCAGCGGTCATTCTACTATAGGGCTCCTTATTGGTTTAATACCCTCAACAAAGAAGCACTTTCCTTCCCTACAATTGGACCCTTTAAAAAGAATCTCCATCTTTACCTCACCTCTACCTCCAAATGTGACTGCTTCTCCTAACTGGCTGGTCCTTTCTCTAACCAGAAGATCTTTGACCTGTGCCCTGCATCCCTCCTGACACTACTTCCACTGGCATATGTTTTCCTGTGCTCCTTTTCCCCCCCATCATTTTTCCCTCCTTCCCCTTCCCCCTACACTCCTTCTCCACTGTTCTAACCCCACCTTTTCCCCTGTCCTGATCCCCACCCACCTTCCTTCTCCCCTATATGACAAAGGCTCCTCAGCCTGCCTCATCTCTCTTGCAACTATCAGGCTGCTTATCCCCTTTTCCTCTTAATTCCCTTACTCTGCTGTATCTTCTATCTGCCCACCTTCGTTGCTCCCTACTAATATCCTTTATCTCTAAAGTAATCCTCAGCTGCTAAGAATTGTCAGCCTTGTCTATACTATGCCTGTTTACCATCACCAACCTTTGTATGTATGTTTCCCATTACTTTGACATGGAACCTTTGTAAATGAGCAGCTCCTGCTCAAAGGTACTTGTAATCCGAGAGCTTAATAAAATAAAATAAATAAAATAAAAATACACAGCACACCAATCAACTTGCATACTTTAAAGAAGCTGTCATTTTGATGTTGAAATGTGCTTCAGCTAATTATAGCCACGCAACACTTTGCCAGCATGTTTGAGTAGCGGAGGCACTCATTGTTTTTATTTTCCAACTTTAGTTGGTTTGTTATATGTCTGAAAAGTAAATGGCCAGCACGTGAGTAGGAACATGGTTCTGTGAATGCAGAGGTTTCTTAGCCTGTTCTTACTGATAGGTTATACTGAAGTATTGCTGTCTTGAAAAAATATAACAGCCCCCCTCCCCTGACCAAAGCCTACAATGTTACATGGAATTGGTCTTTGGAATTCATAGTTCTGCCATGTGCTGTCTCTTAAGCCAGCAGGTGTATGTTTGCATTAAAATATCATCAAGTGCAATCTGGTAAGATGTTTGTATTCTGGGATTCTGGCAAAGGGGGATGACTCCAGTTTGAAAGGGTTCTTTCAGCAAGCTGTGTACATTCACTGGCTTGCTGTCCCAGAAAAGCACAGCAGACTGGTGAGCATTTCATGAGATCCCAGAGAGAGACACCTAAGAGGGGTAATATTTCACCTCAGTCTGAAGAACCAACTACTACATTGTCCCCAGTTGCTCCACCCATTTCCATACGGTGGCAGTTGACCTTGAAGAAATATGCAGAACACACTGAAATGTTTGAATCTAGCCTTGCAAAAGCTAAGAAGGTAAACAGGGCTCTGGTAGAGCTGCTGGTGGGAAACTTACTGCCCTTCTCCTTCTTCTCCAGCCCAGCATTCTGCAGGTTAATGCAGGAGGTTGAACCTTGGTACTGTGTACCATCAAGTTATTTCTTCACTCGAGTATTATTTCCTGAGTTGTACAAGAATGTCTGTTCTGATGTTTGCCATAGCCTGTGGTAGTCTAATATCCCACAAGTTCATCTGACGAAAGACATATGGATGAGCGGTCAAGTAATGGATGACATGGCAGTGACAGCACATTCAGTGTGCCTTACTGACACAGAAGTCAAAAGGTTAGAGGACATTGGTAGCAGTGCAAGATCTGGTGGTCATCATGATACTGCATACAAACATCGTGCAGCACTGAATGTTGCTGAGTATGACAACATCTATACTTTGGGTCATTTGCTGGACAAGCTTGAAGAGGTTAAAGATAACTAGTTGACAAGCAATGGTTTGGAGGTTGGGGTGGCTGTAACTGAGAATGCTGCCAGTGTGTTGAAAGTTGTGGATGATGGTGGGTACAGCCAAGTGTTATGTCTCACTCACTGCCTTCACTTGGTTGTCCATTATCTGCTCAGCAGAAACAGAGCTGTTGAAGATATAGTGGATATTGCTAATGTGCCCACTTCTCATACTGTGTTAAGGCATAAGGGAACTGCATGGGTTACAGCAAGAAAAACACATTCTGGAATATGCTCTGATAGATTACTATGTGACAAGTTGGAACTCAACATATCATATGTTGGAATAGCTCCAAGAGCAGAAGCTGGCAATCCATGACTATCTGCTCTGAAATAAAATCAGCAGAGCAGCTGTCATAGGGACTTCTAGAGGCTAGCATACAGTCAAGATATTAGTGGAGGTCTTGCAACCATTTGATGGTGGTATGGGGGAAGTCAGTTTCACATCATCATGCATGAGTATGATTCTGCCACAGCTCAGATTCTTTCACATATTCTTGGAGCAGCAGCATTCCTAGTATGAAGCTGGACATCATGAATAGGCACAAGTTAGAAAGAGTGTTGTTGACTTACTGCTGAATTTCTTGCTTGACATCTGAAGAGTTCAAAAGATGTTCTAGGAGAATCAATATGTCTGCAACTATGTTGAACCCACAGTTCAAGGATCAGCTTGGTAAGATCCTGCTTCCTGACATTGATGTAGAACAGTGTTGAGATGTTCTGTGTGACCACTTATTGAAGAAGATTAATTCTTGTCTATCAAATGATCCTGAGGTTGAAGAACATCAAAGACAAGAAGAACACAAGTTGAACACAAAACAGTGATGATCAGATGTCTTTTTCTGCACAAGGGACATCACTGCTGGAGTAAATGTCAACAATGAACCTGATGATGAGGACCTAGAAGAAGAGATCTTCCTGCAGAGTCTTAGTGTTCGGGTACTCAGTGATCAGGGAGTTAGAGAGGGAAGGTGTCATGGGGTGATTGTATTGGAGGGGGATGGTCTGGTGCCTCCCTGGGGCATCAGCCAGCTGGGATTTAGACAGAATAGGGAGTATGGTGGAGAGGAAGCAGAAGGAGCAGGGGGAGCTGGTGTGCTGGTACACTGTGCACCAATGATCTGGTGAACCTGTCAGTGGAAATAGTGAATCAGCCCTTCCATAGACTGGGGTACAGATTGGCATCACACTCAGCCTCCCTGAATTTTTCTATAGTCCTCCCCATGTGGGTCGGTGGGAGCAGGCTAGAATAAAGAGTGATGTGATACAGGGGTTATACAGATGCTTAAGAGATGGTCTCAGGAGAAGGGATACCACTTTGTAGGGGATTATGGAGACTTCTAGGACAGGAGACTCTACAAGGGTAATGGACTCCACCTAAGAAGAGAGTATCCTGCGCACTGGGACAGACATTTATGCCTATGTCAGATGTTTAAACTGATTGCAGGGGAGACTGGGTCTAGGTGAACCACAGTGGCAGGTGGAAGAAAGGAATCCTAGCTAGTACTCCCCCACATCTGGGGGCTTGTAGCAGCACAGTGGGTAAACAGAAAGCTATGACCCTAACTGGACTAGGTGAATGTACATTACAGAGTGGGAATGCAAAGGGTGCAAACACCAAGAAAAACAATGGGATGAGGGGACAAGGAAAGTATAAGGGTAGTAGTAAAGTAGGATCAGGGGTCAGATGGAAAGGGGGTATGACTTCATGCCAGGAATCTAGGTAACAAAGTCAGAGAGATACAGACAGTGATGGTAGACATGGAGATGGACCTTGTGCCAATCACAGAAAGGTGGGCATCAGAAAATAACAACTGGGAACTGACGATCCCTGGGTACTCAATGTTCAAGAGGGATCGAGGAACAGTTAGAGTGGGAAGAGTAGCCCTTTTTGTCAAGAAGAGCGTCGAGGTGGCATGAGATGGGTGCATTATGGGCAGTAATGGGGAGATGGAGTCACTGAAGGTGCAACTCACGGCAGCCTCAGGCAAGAAACTATGCTTGGGGTGATATATAGACCATATACAGACCTCTGAGGCAAGTAGAGGAAAGGGACAGAGAGCTCAAAGAAGAACTTGAAAGATGGATAGCAAAGGAGGAAGTAGTGGTGGTGGACAATCCAAATCTGATAAACGTTGACTGGGATGCTTCAGTGGCAGGGAGCCAGATATCAGGTCTTACTGAATGCATTCCGCTTGTACTACTGGTACAGCTAGTTAAAGAAATCACCAAGAAGACTGCGATTTTTGATGTGGTGCTCACCAGCTCAGAGGTGGTAAGAGCTGTGGGAGTTGGGGAACCACTAGGAAACAGTAACCAATACCAGTTTGGTTTGAACGGGCCATTGGGTCCAATAAACCACAATTGAGAGCTGCAGTTCTTGATTTTAGAAGGGCAGACTCCAATAGGCTGAGGGATCTTGTCAGGGATAAGTTAGTAGGGGTAGATAACATAGGTGAGTTGGAAGAGAGGTTGGGGGCAATTAAGGGGGCCATTCTCAAGGCACTGAAGGTATGCATAAGAATGGTAACCAAAAAGAACAGGTTCAAGAAACTGTTATGGTTCCTGACAAGGGTCAGGGAAGAGGTGAAAGCCAAAAAAGGTCCTCTACAAGTGTAAAGAAAAGCAGGGTAAGGAGGAAGAATGGAGAAAATGTTTACAGAAAAACAGGGAGGCAAAAAAGGTGGTTAGGGAGGCAAAAGCAAACATACAGCTGGGTATTGTGGAGGGGGCCAAGAGCAGAGAAAGGCAGTACTTCAGATACATTAGAGAAAAATGGAAGAAAGGAGTGGGAAGCATAAGTCTAGTTGAGGGGGGAAGGGTGATAGAGCAGGATGGGCAAAAGGTTGTTGTCCTTAACAATTACTTTTGATCAGCTTTTACTAGGGAGGATGGTGAGCCCTTGCCTCAGAGTGACATCAAAGCAGCCACTAAGGGGATCCTGGAGATGAGACATCAAATATTTACAATCAAAAAGGTCCTGGAGAGGCTGGCAGCCCTAATGATAGATAAGGGCCATGGACCAGACTGATTGCCTCTGAGGATACTCAGGGAATTGGTAGCAGAACTGGTTAAACCCCTGGTAGGTCTAATCAACAGCTCACTTTGGATGTGGGTAGTTCCAAAGGATTTGAGGGTGACAGATGTAGCTCCATTCCATGTGGGAAGGGGACAAGGAACAAGGAGAAAACTACAGGCCTGTCAATCTTACCTCTATTGTAGGGAAGCTGACGGATTCACTGGTCAGAGAGGACTTTGTGGACTAGATGGAGAGCAACAGTATCAAGGATAATAAACAGCATGGATTTGTGGCAGGTAGGTGTTATCAGACTAACCAGATATTCTTCTTTGACTGGGTGATGAGGGAATTAGATAGAGATGATGCTGTGGATTTTCTCTGCTTCGATTTCAGCAAGGCTTTCGACTTGGTGCTCCATTGACACTTATTGAAGAAGATGGAGGATCTGGGTGTGGCTAAGGTCACAGTTAACAGGGTAGGTAACTAGCTATAGGGGAGACAGCAGAGGGTTGTTTTCAACAGGGTTAAATCAGAAGAGTGGGAGATCATGAGCGAAGTGCCACAGGGATCTCTCCTGGATCCGGTCATCTGCAACACATTCATCAGCGACATTGGAGAGAGAATCTGGGGCAGGGTGGGTCTCTTTGCAGATAACACAAAGCTGTGAGGAAGGGTAAATAGTAACAAGGAAATAGAGAAAATGAAGAGAGGGGGTGATGTACAGTTACTGGGATGTATCAGGAGGGGTATTATTAGCAGGAAGGAAGAGTTAGTACTTCTCCTGTATAGATCCTTAGTGAGACCTCATCTGGAGTACTGTGTCTGGTTCTGGAATCCTTAATTCAGTAAGGAGAGGGATTGTCTCAAGACGGTGCAGTGCAGGGTAACAAAAATGATTCATGACAAACACAGCAGGTCCTATGAGGAGTGCCTCTAGGCACCCAACATTTACTCGCTAGAACCAGAAGGTTGTGGGGATATGATAGAGACCTTCAACTACTTAAAATGAATTAACACTGTGAACTACAGGGAACTATTTATCATGAATGTTAGTTCATGGTCACTTGGACATGAGTAGAAACTGACAAGAGGGAGGTTCAGGAGGGAGTTGAGGAAGTACTATTTTACAGAAAGGGTGGTGGAACCATAGAACAGTCTATTAGCCAAGGTGGTGGGTGCAAAATCCATTGATGGCTTCAAGCACAGTTGAGGTAGAATGAAGGGTATAGTGCTTACTTGGGGCAGCAGAATCAGGGAGGAGAATAGGAGGGCTAGGATCCTGGAGGAACAGTCAGTCCCAGGGCTGAATAGGGAACTCAGACTGACTGGATTGACAATTGGTCTTTATGAGTGGTGCTTGGATAGTGCTTTTATGGCTCTGACTACACTGAAATAGTGCTGATATCCAACCTAGGATGCAGCCAAAGTCCGATTCCAGATCCATAGTCAGGTCAGTTGAGAAACTGAGGTCAGGTCCATCAGATCAATCATCGGATAGTTAGATAAGATGGTAAGATACCTGGATCCAATGGTCGGATCCACAGATACCTCTGATACATATTATTGATCATAGGAGGTTGGATCCCTAGTTGGATGTCTATGCTATCTGTGGCCAGCCAAAATACTGCCAAAATGATGGCATCCAAGGGTATCTGACCTGGTAGGATACTATCTGAGCAACACTAGTCTTTTTCTGACATCATTGTCTATGTTTCCTTATTTTAAAGTAAATCAAACTACAAGAGATCCATTAACATTAGTTGTCAGCTGCAGGACTACTGGAGAGACTGCCAAATTCTTCACTGTGATTTGGATCCACTGGAATACTGGAGCTCCAATATACATGCATGGCCTGAGCTGTTTCATCTGGCTGTGTTCTTCATATCATGCCCATGTAGCAGCATGTATTCAGTATGAATTTTTGTCAGTGCTGGAGCAATTGTCAGTGACAACAGAACCAGACTAAGTATGGGAAATGTGGAGATGCTCACATTTCTTAAAATAAATTAGGAGTTTGGCCAAAGTCCTGTTCACCCACTGGATGTCAGTTTTGACAGCTTTTCTCTTGGAAGTCTTAGGGTTCGTGTTGCTGCTAACACCGTATGGGAAGTTTGTTTCATTTCAGTTCTGTTTCATTTCTGAAGCCACTGCATGATACATATAGAAACATAGAAGTTGTTGGCAGATGGGACCATCAAGTCCATCTTTGGCTTCCTACCTCCCTACTTAACTGTCTGCTTGTGTATGCCACAGTGGCTGTACCATGCCCACTTGAATTCCCCCACTGTCTTGGCTCTCACCACCGCCTCCGGCAGGCTATTCCATGGTTCCACGACATGCTCTATGAAGAAGAATTTCCTTGTATTGCTTCTGAAATTTCTTCCCTTAATTTGAAGGTTGTGCCATCTAGTCCTGCTGTAGTCCTTTACCTGAAAGAGGTTCTGCACATGCACCCTATTGTTGCCTTTAAGGTATTTCAATGTTTCTATCATATCCCCACAATTCCTGCTTTGTTCTAGGGAGTATAATTTGTGGTCATCCAGTCTTACCTCATACAGTTTCTGATGCAAGCCCTGCACCATCTTTGTTGCTCTTCTCTGTACCATCTCCAGTCTATCTATGTCCTACTTGAGGTGTGGCCTCCAGAACTGGACACAGTACTCCAGGTAAGGCCTGACCAGGGACCAATACAGGAGCATGATTACTTCATGCCTTCTGCTCATGATGCTCCTCCTTATGCATCACAGGATACCACTAGCCTTTATTGCTGCCTTTTCACATTGCCTAGTGACCTTGAGGTCATCTGATATGATCACCCCTTGGTCTCGCTCCTGCCTGGTAGCCAACAACTGCTCCTCTCCCATTAAGTACAGTTTTCCTGGGTTACGATTTCTCAGGTGCATGACCTTGCATTTTTTGGCATTGAATTTCAATTAACAGGTCTTGGACCATGCCTCCAGTTTTCCATGCTTTGCTGTCCCTCTGTTGTGTCTACTCTGTTGGAAATTTTGGTGTCATCTGCAAACAGGCACAACCTTTCCCTCCAGTTCATCTGCAATGTTGCTGATGAATATGTTGAAGAGGATCAGCCCCAGAACTGAGCCCTGAGGGACCCGGCTAGTCACCCTGTCCTCCACAGACAGTGCCATTTACTAATACTCTCTGAGTTCTCCCATGTAACCATTTTCTGACTCAGTTTGTAACTTCAGACCTAATTCCCATGTTCTCCAGTTTTTTTGACTAGTCTCCTGTGAGGAACAGAGTCAAAAGCTTTGCTGAAGTCCAGGTAAAGCACATACACTGCCCACTCTGATCCACTGTTTTTGGTGACCCAATTGAAAAAATTAACCATGTTTGTCTGGCAGGACCTCCCTACCATGAAACCGCATAGATTTTTGTTGAGCTGACCAGTTTGCTCCAAAAAAGCTGATTCTTTCCTTCAGCAGGGACTCCATCACTTTTCCCATGACTGACATTAGATCAACTGGTCAGTAGTTACCTGGCTGTTCCTTGCTTCTACTCTTGTGGAGTGGTACTACAGTTGCACTCTTCCAATCCTCCGGCACCTCCCTGCTTCTTAATGATTAGTTGAAGATCATTGCTAAGGGGGCTGCCAGTTCCCTCCCTAGTTCTTTCAGTATTCTTGGGCGTATCCCATCTGGTCCCAAAGCTTTATCTACCTTTAACTTGTCTATTTCCTCTAGGACCCTTTCCTCTGTGAAGGGACCCATGTCTATTCCTTCAATCAGACACTTTTGTATGCCTATTGTTGGTCCGTTATCACCTGCTTCCTGTGTGAAGACTGAGCAGAAGTACTCATTGAGTGCCTCTGCCTTCTCCCCATCTTGCTTTGTGGTTTATCCATCTTTTTTCACGATTCTAATAATGCCTCCTTTGGTTTTCCTTTTTTCGCGTATGTACCTGTAGAAGGTTTTGTTACCCTTTTTTACTTCCTGAGCTATCCCAACCTCTGTTTGAGCCTTTGCATTTCTTATCACTTTCCCTGTCACTTTTAGTTTCTGTTTATATTCTGTTTTGTCTGTCTCATTCCCCGACTTCTTGTACTTTCTGAAGGCTATGAGCTTTTCTCTCACCATGGTTGCCACCTCCTTGGAAACCCATAGTGGGTTTTCCTCCTTTTTTTCTTACTAACCTGATTGGCCCACTGTGATGTGACCATGGTGATTGCATCCTTCAACCTTGCCTGATATTCCTCAATGCTCCCTTCTGTCAAGTTGCTAAGGTTGTCTCTTAGGCAGGCCTTCGTGTTTGTGAAGTCTGCCCTCCTGAAGTCAAGGACCTTCAGATTGGAGTGTGTGGAGTCTACAGTCCTTTTTACCCTGAACCATACCGTGGTATGATCACTGTTGCCCAGGTGTTTCCCTAGTTCAACATCTGTAACATAGAAATATAGACTTTGACAGCAGATAAGGAACGCTTGGCCCATCTAGTCTACCTATTTCCCTACCTACAGGATAAGCTGCAGATCCTAGTTAATCAACAGCCTATTTCTTCCTACCCCCCACAAAAATTGCCTCATGTCTGTCCCATGCATTCTTGATTTCTCCTACAGTTTTACACCCCACAACCTCCTCAGGAAGTCTGTTCCATGTGTCCACCACCCTCTCTGTAAAAAAATACTTCCTCACATTGCCCTTGATCCCTATCCCTAACCCTATCACTATTTGTGAATATCAGATCTAGAACCGCATTACCCCTTGTAGGTGATGTTACTAACTGACTTAGGCCTGCTTCCTGCAGTGTGACTAGGAATTCCCTTCTCTTCTGTGATGCCACTGTTCTGGGTATTCCAATCTATGACCGGCATATTGAAATCCCCCACCAGTACCATGTCCCCTTTGACTGACATCTGGAGGATGATTTCCAGGATTTTCTCATCTCTGGCTTCCTCCTAATTTGGTGGTCTGTAGATTATTCCTACCCTAATGGGTTTCCAGCTTCTGGCCTCTATTGTGAGCTAATGTTCCTCTGTTTCCCCTAGTGCCTGCTGCATTTCTGTAGCATTGATGATATCCTTAACATAAATAGCTACCCACCCTTGTATTATGTATGTTAAATCTGTTTATCATGACCAGCATACCTGTTGTGAAAAGTATCCCAACGTGATATTGAGTTAACACCCCCTTACGGCCATCTGTTTGCCGATCCGAGTACGCCCGTCAATAGGGTGCCAACATTTAAATTTTGCCACTCCTTCCCCGAGGTCTGCCCCCCCCCGACTTAAAATATATAGTTGGGATCATGGGGGGTGCAGCACCCCTCACATAATATGGGTGGTGAAATAAAAATCTTAGCACCCTAATGACAGTCGTACCCGGATGGGTGTGTTTCGATGGTGGAACTGTTGACATCTGCGTTATTACATCATAGATACTCTGCCATAGCAATATATTTTGTATTAGTCACACTACCATATACAGTAATGGATGGAGGGAAGATATTCTTTTTGTTTACAACACCTTAAAAAAATAAATAAACCCTAACAAATTAAAAGGGGCCTGTGATATAAAAAAAAAATGTAAAACCAAAACAATGACTGTCATTGTTCTGGCTCCAATTTTGTTTAATGAAACATCCAGCTAAATGGTGGGAGAAAACCATTTATATGATGCTCCATGGACTTGAATGGAACATAGGACTGTGACATCCACACTTACATCACAATATACTGGAGTGCATGGATGGAGTCAGCCTTCAGGAAGTGGAAGTGACTGCATGACTAGCCCTTAGGGGGCAACTACATATCCCTTCACTTCATTGTGGGGCATTATGAAGAAATCAACAAGAGCTGCCAAACAGGAACTCCCATGGAGGTAAGTCAGATTCCAAATCCATTGTTTTATGTTAATAAAATCAACAAAGGTTCTCTTTAATGGATTCAGTTTTTAATGTAACAGTAGGAATGTATTTAACAACTTGTAATTAGTGGCCAGGATATTCAAAGCGGTTGTGCTGGCACAACCCGGCATTACCTCGGCGGCATATTGAGAAGGCTGCCTGCCGCAGAGCAAATCCCGATGCGCTGGGGCACAATGATAATGTACGCAGCACAGATGCAGGAGGCATGCACATGCATATGCGTCACATCTCGATATTCAGTCCGGGATGTGCAGTGCATATGCTTGCGCACCCCTGCACTGCACCGCATAGGGGGGTTCAAAGTTGAGCCCCTGCAGAGTAGGATTAACTCCTGGCCACCCACAGGTGGGCTGCTGAATGACATGGTGCAACACAGCAGCAGCTAGCCATGGGTGGCCACCCGCCCACCCAGCACACCGTCACAAAGCACCCACATAACCCTGGTGGTCTAGTGGCACCCCCCTTCCTCCTTCCCATGTCTCTGACTGTGGGTATCTGATGTTTATGAACATCCCTGGTAATCCAGTGGACCCCCCCGACCATAGCCACGACCGTGGTAAATGTAACATGAAACATGCCCTGGCAGTCTAGTGGTACCCCCTTCCCGCCTCTGTCCCTAATCACCGGTATTGGACGTTCATATCAATCCCTGGCAGTTTAGTGGTACCCCCTTCCCACCCTCGACCCCAATCGTTGGTATCAGATGTTCATCAAAATCCCTGGTAGTATAGTGGAACCCCCCTCCACCCATTGCCGCAATCATGGCACATCTCCATATTATTAATCCATGAGTGATCCAGTGGCACCCCCACCCATCCACCACAAAGAACCCTTGCTCACCCGCTCACCCCATCATTGCTGGGCCTCTGCAACTCACCCATAACGCCCTGCCACCCGCCGAATGACAGGTACTGTGTGGGCTGTAAGTCCATTGGCCCACAGTGTGTGAGCTTGCAGGTCATACTGTATTAGACAGTCCCAAATATGTGAATGAAGTCGTTCACATTTTTGGGACTGTCTAGTACAGTATGCCCTGCAAGCCGATTGGTCCACACTTTGGACCAATGGGCTTACAGCCCATACTGTACCTGTCATTCAGCTGGCAGTTGGGCGGTATGCGGGTGGGTTGCAGCTGCCCAACAATGATGGGGGAGAGGAGTGGGGTGGGCAAGGGGTTCTCTGTGGATGAGAGGGGTGGGGGGTGCCACTGGCTCACCAGGGATTTATAATATGGAGCTGTACCACGATTGCAACAATGGGTGGGGGGCGTTCCACTATACTTCCAGGGATTTATCTGAATGTCTGATACCGGCGCTCGGGGAGAGGGGTGGAAGGGGATGCCAGGAGGTGTTCTATTTTACATGTACTGCGATCATGGCTATGGGCAGGGGAGGTTTCCACAGGACTACCAGGGATGTTCATAAACATCAGATACCTGCACTCGGGGACATGGGAGGAAGGGGGTGCCACTGGACTACCAGGGATTTAATTACACATCAGATACAGGTGATCAGGGACATGGGAGGGAGGCGGGTGCCACTAGACTGCCAGAGCATGTTCTATTTTACATTTACCATGATCGCGGCTACGTGGAAGATGTACCCCCTGGACTCCCACTGTGTACAGGTCATTCTGTGCAGGGCTCCAGGCGCAATTCACTGGGCTGCCCTGTGCAAGGCATGCAAATGGGGCCATAATGACATGCAAATGGGCCCAGTTGTGCCTTACATATATTATGGCCTCATTTGCATGCCTCCTGCTAAATATCACTGGTGATGTGCCTAGTGCAACTTGCACTTGCACTGGCGCATCCTCATGCTCCTTATCTGTGGCTTACACTGGTGCAGTGCCACGGTGCCATGCGCATTATGTGTGCTGTACGTACCACATTCAATGGTGCTGTGCCATGGCACATACCCTTTGAATATCACCTGGACCTGGCCCCTGTGCATCACAGTTGCACTGCACCCAGGCTTGCGCCACTGCCTGGCACAGTCTGAATATCCCGGCCTTAGTGAACTGTCTATTTGTACTATGCAGCTGAGTATGTCTTTATAATATTACATTTATGATGAATATCCATTTGTGAAGTAAGAAAGCTCAAGCTGTTTCTGGATCCAATTTTCCTATGGTGAAGTAAGCAATGTGTTTTATTTATCTTTCATTGGGAGATCCTACCTACCTGGTACGCCCAATTGCCATGTATTTTGGCTGCTATAGACTGTTATATCAATTTCTCTCTCAACTTTTGGTATTGACTATAAACTCTAATTTAAGTGGAATTATCATAGCGTTGAAAACCGCTCTATTTTTCAAGCACTTTAAATTGAAGGAGATAGAGATGCATGAAAGTGTTTTTGCACTGGTCTTTGATAAATGTTAATAAAAAATTTTTACAAAATCTCCAGTTTACACAAGTGGTGCTTATCCACTCGCCTTCTTGAGTGAGTGTTGTTTTTTGATGCATTTCAATCTGCGGCATGTCACAGGTATGCATTGCATATGGAAAAATAATTATTGCATTTTTTTTCTTAATGGAAAACTCTGTTGAATATGTAAGTCATGTTTTTCCCTGTTGCAGCTGTTTTTTTTTTTTGTTTTTTTTTTGCTAAAATACTGGTTCCCATTCTGTTATGAATCTATTTTTAGTGGACTTTTAAGTAAACACAGGGGATGCTTCTGATTTGCACACTAGTGGTCAGTACCTTTTTAAAACTATGAGACAGTTTATATCCTTCTGAGTCACAGAGCTCTGTATTAGAAAATGGGTCAGGAAAATCCTGAAACCTGTTTCGCTGACAGCATTCCAAAGTTATGAGCTCAGTTTCCAAAGTGCTGGGAATGATGCACGGTGCTTGTGTAAGAAAGAAATGATGCACAGGGTACCTTGCACCACACCCTGCATCATTTCTGATTTTGTAGGCAGCCTGCACCATAAGGGGGGCTGCCTGCACCAGTCAGGCTTCTGCTGTTCTTGCGGCAGATGTATGGCCACACCATAGCTGACTGAAGCTTGCATGCAACAGCGCTGCAGCAACCACCAATGTGGGATGTCAAGAGCCCCTAATGACTATATGTCATGTTGGGGTTTAGATCAGCCAGAGCTGGTCTAATGGCCCCATGCACCACCATCTCACATATACAGTGATAAGCTGTGTGAATGGTCATGGTCAGAAAACAGTATGCCATATAGCCCCAAGAGGTTGTGCAGTGCACAGGACCAGTATGCTAGTCCTAGTACTGCACAAAGTATGGAGCCATGCTGGTGTTCCAGCACAATGATGGAGAGCAGTGATATTCCATATGGATGCAGCCACCATTGTAATCTATAAGTTGGCATTGCAACAGAATGCAATGAGTTTTCAGGGAAGTACGTTAGGGGTGTACAGTGCCCCCATAGCCGTCCCCTTGCTGTGTCACCCATTTGGCCTCAGAACTGGCAACTGATAGGATGTAGCACCTGTATGCCAGCACACCCTCACCTGCAACACACATACACACGGTAACAGCTGGTTCTTCCAGAAGGACCCTCTCCCACTGCCAGGCCACCGTCTGCAGGTGGACAGGCACATATCACTAGCAGTCAGTCATCCCCAATGTGTCTGTTCCACAGGCTATGGAGGACATCACATGTGTCCCATTCAGAGACATGGGAGGGGCATGCCAGACCACTGACATGTGCCACAAGTGCTGCAACAAGTGGTGCCATTGCCTAGACACTGCCAGCTGAGGTGGAGTCTCCAGGTCATTAGAGTGTTGAGTATCAGGTACATGTACAGTGCCTGGGGCAATGAACAGTATGGATGTACAGACTTTCCCAAGCAACAGTGCCACTAGTGTCTGCATCACTAGCAGCCAGTCATCCACAATGTGCCTATCCCATAGGCTATGGAGGACATCACATGTGACCCATTCAGAGGCTGGGGAGGAGTGTGTGAGACAATTGATATGTACCACAAGTGCTGTAGCAAGTGATCCCTTTGCCAGACACTGGCAAGTGAGGTGGATCCTCCAGGTCATTAGAGTGTTGGGCGTCAGGTACGTGTACAGTGCCTAGGACAATAGACAGTACAGATGTCAAGATATTCCCAAGCAACAATGTCACTAGTGCCTGCCATCCACAGTACACGTAGGATGATGTTCTGTGATAGTTAGTGATCGTTTTGTGCTGTCTCGGATGTGACCATAGTGTCCCCCTCCACTGTTGTTATGTGTGTGAATAGCTGAGTACCACATCACACCTGGCACTGTGGCAGATATAGATATTGCAACCTATGTTTCTCTGTATAGCATGATCTGCAATGTAGAATGACAGATGTGTACTCTGTAGCCTGTACCTGTGAGGCACCCTGTTCATGGGCTATGAGCTACATATGTGAGGCACTTGTGTCTTCCAGTTCTATGTAATGGTGACATACAGTGTGTCACTGAACCCATACTGCAATCCCAGCTATCTGAGTTGACTGTCCAGTGCTATAAAATGTGCCAGTCTGCAGACATGTTACATTGTTGGACTGCAATGTACTGCGGTGGCTGTCTGTGGTGTGACATATGCAGGTGCTCTGGGTCCCATGGTGTGTAGAGCAGCAATGCCAGTGTACCCTTCTGCTGATGGTGCCTCCATCTTCAATCTATGCTCACATCCAGCACAGCAGTGCTACTATTGCCACACAGCACTCCTCTGGTAGACACTTATGCTGCAGTGATATGTAGCCATGGTGGCAGAGGGAACAGCTCTTGGGTCATTGCAAGTATTTTTGCAGCACATTGCCTGCATGGAATGAACTGAACATTGTATCCACCATTAGCATTTACCTGGGTCATAGAGTGTTGCAGCACTGACACTGTGTTGGGTATCATCTGCCCTGTGTTCTGTCAGACACCACACATTCTTGTCTGTCCAGGTTCCATTCCATTGGTGGCATTCGCAATATGTGGTCAGTAACTTCCAGTCT
This sequence comes from Neoceratodus forsteri, assembly GCA_016271365.2. Taxonomy (NCBI): domain Eukaryota; kingdom Metazoa; phylum Chordata; order Ceratodontiformes; family Ceratodontidae; genus Neoceratodus; species Neoceratodus forsteri. The sequence goes on from CM057450.1 coordinate 855,617,477, forward strand.
GTAGACATTTCTGCCTCTGTCCCTTTTGCCCTACCCTCTGCCAAGCCCCTCACATGCACCATGTGTTGGATGCAGTGCAGCACTAACAGCAATTTTGGTGCTTTTGCCACCAGGACCCCTCTGGTACTAAAATGCAGTGCAGGGTCCATGGAGCACCAGCCATTGCTGCATACCTGTGTTCAGTGCATCTTGAATCGCTCTACCAGGCCTCTTAAAATAGAGCCGACATACAGTATGTTTATCAGCCAAAGGCTGGTGCAGGGTCCTGGGCGCACTGGCTACTGCCACATGCAGGTGTTCGGCTTCATCTTGCATCAGTCTAACGGACCTCTGAAAATTGAGCCCACATATGTTTATTAGCCAACAGAACCCTTAAACAAAAAAAAGGGACACACTGTGACTGAATAAGGACTTTTTTTACCTATATAAGCCTTTCCTTAAACATTTAAAAACATTTTTTTTGTTAGTTGTGTATGAGCAAAAGCACAATTTCTAAGTGCAATAAGACCCTTTAGGATATGTGGTGTTGCTGGATTCCGGAACTTCATGGGGCTGTATGGCAATCTGTTTTCAACATTAGGCCAAACTGTCCTCTGTGCATGCAGGTATTCTCCAACACACACACCCCCCCCACACACACACACACCCTGTTGATTCTTGTCACTTATATGGAACATGGATGCATTGTGCCAACAATGGAAGACCTGAACAAGAACGTAAACTATCTTGTTGCATTGTTTATTGTAAAGAAAAATACCTTTGAGCAAAAGCTCATTTACAAAGGTTCCACGTCAAGAAACACACTACAGACATTTGAAAAAAAGCACGGTACATCACGCTTTGTACAAAACAATGAAGTTAAACCAATACCAACTGTCAGTAAATTAGCATGAACTAATCAACAGTGTGAATGATTTAACAGGTAGCAGCCAAGATGATGGCCTTGTCAAAAGGGGGACTGGACAGTAACTGGGCAGAGTGCCATAGATGGGAGGGCATGCAAGCAGGGGTAGCAAGGCACATAATCAAACCATGACTAAGGGAGTTTGCATTTCAAGGGCTGATGCAACTATAAAGCAGTGGGGGTGGGAGAAATAAGGTACTGACCAGTGGTGGAGTCGTGGGGGTAGGTAGTACGGGGAGCAGACTAAGTGGAGGAGAAGAGAAGGAAGGGGCTGGGTGATCTTTCAGGGTTCAATTTATTCTTGTAGTCCATGGAAGAGACTAATGCATGGTGTCAGGCAAGTGTCACAGCAAAAGGGGACTTTGGGGCAGCTTCAGACATGGGATCTTTGCTGACACTCACAAGTGCTTTTTGCTAACTATGAACTGTTTCAATTCAGATTTGAATGCCAGCAGGCTCAAGGAGTTGGATGAGGCCTCAGGGACCTCATTAAGCCATAAGGGGGCTCTATAAGACAAAGAACATTGTCCAAGTGCTGTTCTCCAAAATGGGTCTCTGAGCGAGCTCTGAGTGTTACCTCTGGTGCTGTACTTGTTTTCTGATGGGGATAACATTGTATGAGGTAAGTAGGTGATCATTTCAACAGGGCCTTCTTACCTATGAGGCAAGTTTGGAACTTTATTCTGTTTCCAAGGGTGAGCTAATTGGTTTGCTCATACAGTGTGCAGGTATGAGTGAAGCAATCGGCACCGAGGGTAAGCCTACAAGCCTTATTTAGGGCTATGACTACCCTTTTCAGAGCTGTGTCAGTGGCTGCACCTTAAACAACCAAACCATAATCTATGACAGATCATATTGAGCTGGAGACAGAGAGCCGGAGTGCGGTAGGTGTGAGGCTATACTGGTGTCTGTATAGAACCCCGAACTTGGTGTTAACTGCCTTCACCACCAAGTCAATTTGCTGAGCATAAGAGGGGGTATCAGCTATTGTGACCCGTAGGTCTTGAAGGCATGTACATGCTTGAGCTTGATAAGCTTATTGTTAGCGATAGTTAGAGAGGGGTGTCTTCTTAAATTGTGGGCTGGAGATAAGCATGACTTTTGTTTTTTTGTAGTTGAGTAAGAGTTTTTGTGAAGTGAATCAACACTCCAGTTGGTGAAACATAGATTGCTGCTCATCTTCCAGTGGCTTGATATGGGAATTGCTGCTGAGGATGACAGCATCATCCATGTACAGGATAAGGCTGATGTTGCAGGCCTCGGGAAGCTTGTTCAGGAACAGGCTGAACAGCAGTGGCCCAAGTATTGAACGTTGTGATACTCCTAAGGTGACTTGTTTGGAGTTGGAAGCAGCTGGACCTACTTTAACGCTCTGTGATCTGTTGAATAGGTAATCTGTGAACAAGTGAACAGCACTTGAGACTATTCCCAGGGACTGTAGCTGATTCAGGAGGAGTGGGTGGTTGACCATGTCAAAGGCCTTTGTTAGGTCAATGAAGATCGAACCCATCATCTCTCCTTCATCTAACGCTCAATGCACGTATTCAGTGAGGTCTACCAGCGCAGTAGCAGTGCTGTGATTTCTCCCAAATCCATGCTGTTGGTGACACTGCAATTGGTATTTTTGCAGGTAGTCAGAGATTTGATCAGCTACTATCCTTTCCAGTTCTTCAGATAGTGGAGAGAGGATAGATGTGGGCCAGTAGTTAGCAATGCAGGACCTGTCCCAACTTTTGAGAACAGGGGTCACTATGACTTGCTTCCAGACACTGAGGAATGTGACCAAGGTGAGCAATTTATTAAAGATTTTGGAAATGGGGTAGATCAGTACATCAATGGCCAGGGCAACCAGCTTCATATCTAGGATGTCACTCCCTAACCGGGTTTAACCCGGGACTTCTTTTACATGACATGATCTCCTTCACTGTTACTCATTTGAAGTAGAAGTTAGGGTGCTCCTTCACTCTGGTTTTACTGTACTGATTTGCCTCCATCCTCTCCAGGTAGTCTGGAGGGAGAACTGAGCCTAGACCCATGAAGGCACTATTGAATGACTCAGCTATTGAGTGTGGATCCGTGGAGTTGATACCACTGATACTGAGCATTGAGGGTGGTTTCTTATCACCCTTCCCGAGGAGATCCTTAATGTTCTCTCAGTAATGACTCCATCACCCCAGTTCCTTTCCAGCTGGTCCTTATAATAATTAGCCTTAACGAGTCTAATGAGCAGTGTGCATCTGTTTCTGACTGCCCTGTATTTCTGGTAGACATTTTTGACCCCTGTGGATCTGGCCCTCCACCAGAGGTTGTCCCTTTCCTTCATGAGATCCAGCAGATCACCAGTTATCCACCCTTTATTATTGCCATGAATCTTTAACTTCCGGATTGGGCCAAATTTGTCACAGACACATTTAAATGTGCCTGTGAAGAATTTTAGTGCCTGATCTATATTCTGCATAGCATCAATAGGTGGCCAGTCAATTGGGGCAAGCATTTCTTTAAAAGAGTTAAGCTGTCCTTTTTTAGGACTCTGCTGTCTGTGATAATAGGCAGGGCTTTCCTAAATTTGTTGGACCACCAGAATGTGACCGAAGAGTGGTCACTTATGGCATCAGCTAGGATGCTGACATCAGATAACCTATTGGGTGAGCTTGATAGGAACCAGTCAAGCAGGGTGCTGTTTCCTGTTTTGTGGTTCCTCCTAGTATGTTCCATCACAAGTTGAGTTAGATATGAGATGGCCACTATGTCCTTCTGGGCAGTTGCCTCCTTGCTGAGCCAGTTTATATTAAAGTCACTGGTGATAATGAGTTTGTGATCCTTTTTAAGGCTGCCTGTAGCAGTGAGGACTTTACTGAGTCCTGTGGTGGCCTTTTATGGAGGGAGGTAGACTGCACAATGACCAGTGATTTATGGTTTGAACCAAAAATGAGTTTTACCCCTAGAAATTTGTGGTCATCAGTACTGCCTGTAATGGGGAGGACAACACCTTGTAGAGTGTCCCTAATGTAAATAAGACACCCACCCCCCTTTTGGTTTTTCTACCACATCTGAAGGCTTGGTATCCCACCAACACAATTTCATTATCCTTTGTACAGGAGGATAACCAAGTCTCAGTGAGCCAAATAATGTCCAGGCAATGCAAGGCCATCCAGGCCTGGACTTGTGCTAGCTTAGGGAAAAGACTGCATTTATTTAAGATTGCGATTTTAGTCCACCATTGCTGGTGCTATTTGCACTTATGGTATTTAGTGGTCCCGGATTAGGATGTACATTACTGGACAGAAGGAGCAGCATCAGGATAATTTTTATTGTTGTTATTCTGATGGTCAATGAGGATTTACCCTTCTGGAGTTTTTGGATGGGCAAGAGTTTAGTAATACAAATAGGTGGGGACAGGTAGGGAGTGACATAGCCCTTGTGGGTTGCTTGTTTATAGAAATCAGGATGCACGAGTGGTACATGCATTTTTAGGGCAGCATTGAGATAAGGAAGTAATGGTTGGTGCCTTCACATAACCTGCCTGGTCTGGGCATGGAGTAGGAGAATCAGGAGGTGATGATACAGATCGCTGTTCATCTGGACCTATGGCCAGTAGGAGAAACAGCAGCCCTATACTAGTATGGCTAATCATTTTATAAGTGTGCGGGTTGACTCACAGATGGACTGGTAGTGAAGTATCACTTTAATAAGACAAGTGGCCAGTGCACCCACATTCGAAAGTAACTTTAAGAGAATAGCTTTGTGGACAGGAGCCTAATAAGCCAGCGAGCTAAAAACATTGGTGCAGCTTAAAGCCATCCACTGCTTCATGCACCTTTAAGAGGTAGGCTGGGTCAGAATGCAGAGGAGTGCCCGGGGTCTGGAGGAGCATTTAATGAAGGCTGTGGGGGCAGGTGGGTGGGCCAAAAATTTGGCTTCTTGTATACACTTGTGAGGCAGCCTGCACTTGTGCAGTTCGGACCCTTTTCCACAAGGTAACTTTCAGCTGGGAAAAAGTAAAATTGCTCACAGCTTTTCAGCCTTGTTTGAAAATAAGGTGCAGTTCAGTTGAAATTTGCTGCTGCAAAAGCAACAACACTGACGGGGGATCACTGCAGAAGCCAGATGGCTAACCTGGGAGCTGGAATCTTTGGCAGAAGGTGCCAAAATTCAAAATCAGTCAGCGCCATACCTGTGCTGTGGGGGATTGGGCTGGCAGCAATGCCAAGGAGGGAGCTTTGCACCCTTGCGGGTTGTTGATCCCCTGAGGAAAGAGGGAAAAAAGAGATAAAATTAGTAATGGCCCAAAGGTTAGGGGAGCTTACTGCACAAAGGGGATAAAGGATGCAGGTGGGTCAAAGCTAAATCTGTGTGAAGGGGGTTAGATGAGGCAAGGAAAAGGGTGCTACGGGAGCGGCCAAAAGTTTGCAGGTTTCAGCAAGGGCCGGGTCCCTAATTAAGATCTGCCATCCCTGCCTCTCTTCAAGCTTTAAAATAATTCAGTCCACAGTTTAAGTATATAAATTAAAAAAAACAAAGAAAAAGGCTAATACTCTGGCAACTTACGAGGAGTACAAATAAACTGTGGACAGTCGGCTGACTAAATAAGATGTTAGTCCCACTTTACATAGTAAACTAGTTAAATTTGTAGGCAGGCGGCTAACTAAAATGGAGACTTAACCCCAGTTGAAATGGAACTAGTAGCAATTGATTATTCAGAGTAAACAGACAAATGGCAGTTTTCTCAAAAAGAAAGAGGAGAAAAAATATAAATAACTTATTACTTAGCCCCAACAGTACTTTTAGCAACAAAGGCTGTAAAACAGGACAGTCTGAACAAGGAACATCAGCAAAAAAGTCTATCTGCCCAGAATTTAAGTTTGTCCCTGCATGCTTTGGACATTAAATGTCTACTACCCAGAGCTGAATTCTGCCCGAAATGTGGCTTCCAGCAAACACTTGGGAGGCAGCTTGCACTTGTGCAGTTCAGGCCTATTTCCACAAGGTAACCTTCAGCTAGAAAAAGTTAAATTTACACACAGCTTTCCAGCCTTGTTAAAAAATAAGGCACATTTCAGTTAAAATTTGCGGCTGCAGAAGCAGCGACACTGAGGGTGGATCACCGCAGGAGCCAGATGGCTACCCCGGAGGCTGGAGTCTTTGGCAGAAGGCGCCAAAATTCAAAATCAGTCAGCACCATACCTGTGCTGTGGGGGACCAGGCTGGCAGCAATGCCAGGGAGGGAGTCTTGCACCCATCAAGGCTCTTGATCCCTTGTGCTGTGTTGATAATAAGGTAATAAATGCAGTTCATGAAAGGAAGGGTAAGAATCCTTACCAGAAAGGTGTGAATTAGAAACATGCTTAATGTGTACCAAAAGGCCTGCGAGCACATGATCACTGCCTTGATCTTTAAAGAGATCTGTTCTGCTGGCTGTCAATCATCCTGATCACTCTTCATTGCAACATGTATAGCCAGTGCTTATGTTTCTCACAGTGAGTACTGTGCACAGTGTTCCAAGTGTGGCCTCACTGACAATCAATCAAGAGGTAGTAATACCTCTTTTTTTATACTGTTAATACCTCTTCATATGCATCCCAATACTCTATTTGTCTTACTATTGGCCTTGTTGAACTGGTTTGATTGTTTAAGGGAGTCACTAATGATGACTTCTAAGTCCCTTTCTTCACTGTAGTGCTCAGCCTTACCCCTCCCATCCAGTACTCTGTCCTGAGGTTTTTGTTCTCTAGGTGCATCACCTTGCACTTTTTGGCACTAGATTTCTACTGCTGAACCTTAGACCACATATGTAATCTTTGCATGTCATTCTGCACCTCCCTAATTCTCTCATCACTATCTATCCTCCCACAGATCTTAGTGTCATTTGCAAAGAGACGCAACTTTCCCCAGATTCTTTCTCCAGTGTTGCTGATAAACATATGGAAGAGGACAGGACTGAGGATGGATCTCTGTGGCACTTGCTCATGACTTTCCTCACTTCTGGTTTGGCTCCATTACTCACAACTCTCTGCTCCCTCTCCTTCAACCCATTTTCAACCTATTTTCATATGTCCCTTTCTGTACCCAGATCCTTCATCTTCTTCAGCAGTCTTCTGTGAGGCACCAAGTTAAAAGCCTTGCAGAAGCTGAAGTAGAGTAATTACATGGCATTGCCCTTATCCAAAACCTTCATCACCCAGTCAAAGAAAACAATCAGATTGGTATAATAAGATCTCCCTGCCATGAACCCATGCTGTTTATTATCCTGGAGACCATTGCTCTCCAGGTAGTCCACAAGGTTCTCTTTAACTCACTGACCACATCACTTAGCCCACAACAGAGGTAAGACTGACATTTCTGTAGATCCCTGCTTGCTCCTTGTCTCCCCCACCCCACTCTTATGGAGCAGAAATATGTCCATGACACTTAAGTCTTTTGTAACTACCCTAGTCTGTAATGATCATTGAATTGCCCCATCAGGGACCAGCTTGTTCCACTTCCAGCTCCTTCAGTACCCTTTGATGCATTCCATCAGGCTCCAGAGCCTTATCAATCTCTTCAGCCACTAGCCCTTTCCAGACCCTTTCACTTGCAAATACTGGCTGCCTCATCTCCAGGACCCCTTTATGGCTGCCTTAATATCACTTTCTGGTAGGGGCCCACTGTTTTCCCTTTTAAAGACAGAGCAAACGTAATTATTAAGGACAGCTGGCTTATGCACATCCTCATTTTTCTTTGTAAGTACTGTGGCATCCCCTCATAGTGCTGGAGGAAGTTGCAGCCCCAAAGAGCATGGTGGAGGAAACTGAGAGCAGATTCAGTGGTGGGATGCAGGCAATGGTCATCTTAGTCAATGGCTGTGATGGACAGTGCACAATGAATCATGTGACCTCCCACAGCCAATCAGGGACCAGAAGGAAGTAGGAAGGGGGAATAAAAGGCAAGCACCAATGAAACTCAATGCTGACTGTGGGAAGGGAGGGAGAGCGACAAAATATTAATATAAGTAAGCAAGAAAAACTTACAGTACACAGAAAAGCTCTAACTCAGTATTTGCTCTTAGTATTCTTTTCTTTTACCTTTTTCCAGAAACTGATAGCAAGTTCGGATGCTGGAGACAAGCAGCAGCTATCTTTGGAATGACTGTGATTGAGAATGTGCACATCAGATCATGTGACCTCCCATAGCCATTCGACGGCCAGCAGCAAGTGGGATAAAATGTATATGAAAGTGAAACTTGGTGCTCAGTATCAGGGAGGAATGAGCTGAAAAACAGAGTCAGTAAGCAAGACAGACTTACACAGGGCAGCTGTAAACTCACTGTTTGCTGTGAGTTTTTTTTTTTACCTTTTTTACAGAAATCAAGAACAGGTTCAGAGGCAGGAGGCAAGCAACGGTCATCTTAGGAGCAGCTGTGAGGGAGAGGGCATTGTGGATCAGATGTGACCTTCCATACTTATTGCATGAAGCAAGGAGGGGGATACAAGTGCATCCAGCATGTCCCATCATGCATGGTCATAGAGCATGAGTGGAACAGAGCAGGAGTGTAAAAATTCTCCTAAGGTATCTAAGGCATCTACAAATGTTCACAGATCAGTCACAGTCCACAAGAGGCTATACAGGGGAGACACATGACCAGATAGGATGAAACACAGTACTGCATTCACATGGTATCAAATAAGTAGGGTAAATAATAACTGGTACTGGGGTAATAACAAGCAGAAAAAATGGCAAGACTGAGGTATAGGTATCTACTAGTAGAAGGAAACCAGGATACACCTATCTAGGATAAGGTAATAAATGCATTTCATAAAAAGAAGGGTAAAGTTAAGAAGGAAACATGCAGAGAAAGGAGTCAATAGAGTACTGGAGAAAGTTCAACTGACAAAAACAGTGGTACAAGGGACATAAAGAACATGATATCTAGGGTAGGGCAATAAATCCATTTCAAGTAAGGAGGGGATAGGAAAGACAGTAAACAGACATAGAAAGGAGGCACAAGGGGACAGGGAAGGTTCAATAAAAAGGAAAAAAGGGGTTAAGCAAGTAAACAACATAGGAGTGGTACAGTGTAATGAGGGTGAGCCGCTGTCTGTCAGTACACCTTCTGGAGACTGAGGTGCTGCTCCATTTGCCCTTACTTCTCTAAGTTGAGGGCAGAAGTCACTAAACTCTGAGCCCAACTGGCAACGGTGCACAGAACCTTTTGCCCAACCCAGGGGCTACCAAGGTTGCCTCCACTACCACAGAGGATGCCTAGGCAGAGGATAAATAGCTGGACCTTTGTGTGCTCTGGGAGGATGGGTGAGATCGGTAGGGTACACACTCCTCAGCCTGTGCCTCTTGAAAATTCCTGTTGCAGTACTGGTGGTATGGAACAGTAAGAAGGAGGCACCCAAAGCAGTGGCAAGGGAGGTTGTGGGGGTCCTCAGGAGGGGAGGACCCAAGGTGGAAGAAAGAGGCCTCTAGCGGAGGAACAATGGCTGGTGGTGGTGGTGAACTCTATCATCTGGGGGAATAGACATGGCAGGTGGGAGAAAGAGGCCTCTAGCTGAGGAGGAACAGCTGCTGGTAGTGAACTCTATCTTCTGGGGGGGATAGACATGGGAGGTGAAGGGGGGAGACAGGGGTAAAATTCCTTCCTGGTGCTTTGGCTTGGAGGGATGCAGAGTGGATGCAGAGAATCATTATGGTGATAGGTAATGTAAGGGAGCCAATGTCATTGTTGACCAAGGAACAAATGATCTGGAAAGTGATTGTGTAGAACAGGGTAATTTTAGAGAGCTGGGGAGCATCTTTAAGCAGGTTGCATGCATGGTGGCATTCCCCAAGGTGTTACCAGCGTATGGCTGAGGAGAGGACAAGGTACTCTGTACTAGAATTTTCAACAACTGGTTGAAAGGATGGTGCAAGGAGGAGGTCTTTGACTATATTGGGACTGGGAACAGTGTGGTTCAACATTAAGATGGTAGCAGAGGCAAACCACACAAGTACGAGGGCCCTGAGCATTAAGAGGGAGGATTATAATGGAATGGGATACTGACTTAGAAACTGCAAAGTTCTGTATGGTAGAAGTACCAGGGAGGGGTACAGGAACAGTGGGGAAATATAAGCAACAACATAATTAAAGTAACCAGCATATGGGTGAAGGAAGTAAGCAAAAGGAAAAATAAAAAATGATGGTACTCTAGGGAAGTGGCCATGGTGGTGAAGGAAAAAAGGGTGGCATTCTGGATGTACAAGAAAATGCAGAGGGAGGAAGACTGGGAGGTGTACCAAGTAATGGAGCAACATAAGCAAGAAGAAGAGGGCAAGGTGAGGGATAGTGAGGCTAAGAAGGATGATAGAGGGAGACCGCATTTGAGGATCAAGAAAAAGCAGTCATCCTGAGCAGGTACTCAGGTACTTCTGGTCTTTCTTCACATTGAGGGATGGGGCACAGACAACCAAGAAGTAGTAGGAATTGTGGTGGTGGGGAAATGAACACAAGTCCATTTTCAGAGGAAAGTGTCCTGAAGAGACTTGCAGCTCTGAATGTGTGCAAGTATATGGGACTGGACAGGATACACGCAAGCCAACTAAAGGAACTCAGGGAGGTGTGTCCTACACCACTGACAGCCTTAATCAACTTCTCACTGAAAACAAGCATGGTTCCGAAGGACTGGATGAGAGCAGATGTTGTCCTTCACCCTAAGAGCAGCAACAGGGAGGCGTCTAGCAATTATAAGCCAGCCAGTTTCACATCAGTGATGGGGAAATTAATAGAAACCCTGTCAAAGGAAAGATTAGTAGAGTATCTTGAATGCAATAAGCTACAAGGCCAAGGGCAGCAAGAATTCATGTGGGGAGGTCATTCCAGACCAATCTGATTGATTTATTGATTAAATGACCAGAGAAATAGATCAAGAAAGGTAGTAGGCATGGCCTATATGACCATTCACATATCTGGACTGTGTAGTACGGTATGGGCTGCACGGCCATTGGCTCACGCTGTGGACCAATGGGCGTACAGCCCTACTGTAGGGAGTCAGTCGGCGGGCGGCAGGGTGGCAAGCGTGTGGGGAGTTGCTGCCCACCGCTGACCGAGGGGAAGTGGGGCAGTGGGGCTCAGTGGGTAGGTGAGGAGGGGGGTACCGCTGGACCACCAGGGTTATGGGACTAGTATTTTTATAGCATATGCCCACGATCGGGCTGCAAGCGATCCACTGGACCACCAGAAATATAGGACTTACATTTTTACAGCATATGCCTGCGATCAGGCTGCGAGTGGTCCACTGGACCACCAGGGATATAGGATGATTTAGCATTCAACCTATGCCCGTGATTGGGCTGTGAGCGGTCCACTGGACCATCAGAGATATAGGACAATTGTAATCAACTTATGCCCGCTATCGGGCTGCAAGCGGTCCACTGGACCACCAGGGATATTGGACGATTTTAATATTCAACCTACGCCCGCGATCAGGCAGTGGGGCACTTTGCCGCGATGTGCAGGGGGCGTCAGTCCCCGACAGCTGCAGCCTGGCAGGGCGCCAGGCATAAGTCACCGGGGATCGGTGCACCTGCATGCAAATGGGGCCATAATGACATGCAAATGGACCCATTTGCACCTTGCATGCATTGTGGCCCCATTTGCATGTGCGCTTTTGAATATTGCAGTTGTTGCACCTAGCGCAATGGAACTTGCACTAGCACATCCTCCTGCTCCACTCTGGCCACTTGTGCTGGAGCAGTGCCACTGCGCCATGCGCACTGTGGGTGGCCAGGGAGCGATATTCAATGTTGCTGTGCCATGGCGCAGCTCCGTTGAATATCACCCTGTCAACGCCCCTGAGCAGCCAAGTTGCACTGCACCCTGGCTTGCACCACAGCCTGGTGCAGTCTGAATATCCGGGCCCTAAAGTATATACAGCACTATTTAAATACCAGTGATACATACAAGAATACATGCAAGAATACAAGGCACGTTCCTTCAATGGAAAACAAAAAAAAAACTTTGTTTAATAATAGACTCTAAGACATACAGTACATACAGTAACATAAAAATATAGTTCAATCTATGTACAATAGCTACAGTGTAAGACAGAGCATCGAGGAGGTATCGTGATGGGAGAGTGACAAGCAGAGTGATGCAGGGCTCAGTACTAGGCCTGATCCTCTTCAGTGTCTTCATAAGTGACATTACAGAAGAACTGAAAGGAAAGATATGCTTTTTTGTAGATTACACCAAAAACTTATATAGGATGGATATTCAGGAGAGGGGTGAAAGAATTCATTGGGACCTTGGGAAACTTGAGGAATGGTCAAGGGCATGGCAGCTGGGGTTCAATCCCAAAACAGCAAAATTATGCACCTAAGGCATAGGAACCCAGGACTTAAGTATAGACTGTGGGAGGTACAGACAGTCACTAAGCTGAAAAGAGACCTTGAGGTTATGATATTTAATGACCCCAAAGTGGCAGAGCAGTGTGATAAAGCAGTGAGTAGCGCCAGGTGGATGATGGGATGCATAAGGAGAGGTATCGCCAGCAAGAGTAGGGAGACAGTGTTACCACTGTATTGCATGTTGGTGAGACCCCACTGGTATGCTGTGTCCAGTTCTGGAGATTGCATTTCAGAAAGAACATAGAAAGGGTGGAGGCAGTCCAGAGAAATGCAGCTAAAATGGTGCATGGGATGCATCGAAAGCCCTATAAGGAGAGACTAAGGGATCTCAGCATACACCCTTGAAAAGAGGAGAGTGATAAAAGACATGGTAGAGATCTACAAGTACCTCACACGGTAAACAAGGTAAAAGATGGAAGTCTCTTTCAAATGAAAAAGAGCACCAGGACCAGAGGTCATATGATGAAGCTGGAATGGGGGCAGTTTAAGAGAGATGTCAGGAAACACTACTTCACTGAAAGAATGATGGATGCCTGGAACAGACTGCAAGCAGAAGTGGTGGAGGTGAAAACAGTAAGGGGCTTCAAGCATACACTGAACAAACATAGTGGAATATTTGTAAATTGGAAGGGAGGAACAAGAGCCACCAGAGACAAGTTGGGGTCTGCGGAGACAGACTAGGCAGGGACCAGCTGGGCAGACTAGGTTGGCCAAATGGTCCTTTACTGCTGACCGATTCTGTTCCTATATTTTTGTGTTTCCTCTATTATGCTACCTCCTTTGATAGCCTAACAATTTCCCACCTTTCTTTCTTTTTGTCTGTCATAGACATGAAGAACTGATTTCTTCTGCCCTTCACTCCCTCTGCAATACGTAGCTCAGTGTCAGCTTTGGCCTCCCTAACCTCTGTTTTTGCTTCCTTGTTTCTCAGTTGGTGTTCTCCCCATGCTTCCTCCACCTGCATTTTCTTGCATCTGGTGAAGACTTTTTTCCTCCCTCAATACTTGCCTGACTCTTCAAGAATCATATTGGACTCTTGTACCTGCGTCTTTTGATTAATATTCTGATGCATAACTTAGATGCCTCAAGAATGACCCCCTTAATTGTCCCTATCTCTCCTCCACATCACTGATGCTGTCTACTCCAACTAACTTGTTCTGGACCAACTCCCTCATCCTGTTGAAGTCCACTCTTCTGAAATCTAGGACCTCAGTCCTAAACTGGGGCTTTCCAGACAAAAGGGCCAGCTCAAATTAAATAAAGTTATGTTTGGTGGATCATAGTGGCTCCCCTACATGCACACCTTCTACAACATCCGAGTTGGTGGGCACCACATTGAGAATGGCAGCCTACCTGGTGGGTTCCTTAGCCAGTTGCAACAGCAGTCAGTCCTGGAATGTATCCAGCAGGGCCTGACTTCTGGTGCTCCTGGCAGCTGGAACATTTCAATCAATATCCAGTAGGCTCAAATCACCCACAAGCGCTACCTCCTCCTTTGCCACTCCCCTTCCTAGTTCTTTCCCAAATTTCCAATCCCTTTCTGTCCCTTGTCCTTGTGGTCTATACATTACCCCCAACCATAGTTTCTTGCTTGAGGCCACTGTGAGCTGCACCCACATCATTGACTTTTGACTCCACATTACTTCCCCTGATGTATCCACTTTCCATACCCTCAAGGCTTTTCCTGACAGAGGGATATGCCCTCCCTTTACCTTTTCTTCTATCCCTCCTAAACATTGCATAACTAGGGATTGTCATGTCTCAGTCATTATTTTCTGATGTCCACATTTCTGTGATGGCTACATAGTCCATCTCAGTCTCTGCTATCATTGCTTGGAACTCACTTATTTTATTACTCACATTCCTGGCATTATGGAAGATCCCCTCCCATCTAACTCTTGATTACCTTTTGTATTATGCTTGTCACTCCCTTATTCTTCCCTATTCTCCTTAACCTCTTGTTTTTTATGTTGAAGGTTTTGTGAGCCCAGCCTCCCTCCTTGGCCCCTTCCCCATGCCCAGTTTGAACTTCAGTCTTATTTTTGCCCACTGCGCTGTTACAAGCCTCATGTTTATGAGTAGTACTTGCTAGGTTCCCTTTCCTCTCTCCTATAACCATGGTTCCCCTAGCCTCAGTCTCCTATTCAGTCAAACTGTCCAATAAAGATAGCCATCTTCTGCCTTAGTGCACTGGAGTCCTCTCTTGTCAGGTGAAGACTGTCACTGTTCATGAGTCCCCTTTCCCAGAAGTCCCTTAAGTCTCTCACAGAGTGGTAATCCATCTCCTGACACCATCCCTTTAACCACCTAACCACCATTTAAACTCCTTGTCTCATCCCTCTTAATTCTATCTTATCCCTTTTCCTACTCCACACAGGAAGGACGTCAGAAAATACCAGGGAAGCTGAGTGTGCATTCAGTCTATCCTCCAGTCTGTGAAAGTTCTGCTTCACTGTCTCCACAGGTTGGTTCACCAGATTGCTGGTATTCAAGTGTACCATCATCCCTAGCCCTTCTCCCACCATTCTCCTTATCCTGACCATATCCCAGATGGCCAATGCACTAGGAAAGTACTTCACCATTCCCCTACCATGCAACTCCCATCATGCCACCCTCTCTACCCCCTCATTATTGAGTCCTCCAATCAATTATACTCCCCTGGATGACTGCCTTCTGCTTGTCCCTGTGGGTGAGTTATCACCAAGTCATCCTGTCCATTAACCACAAATGACTCAGTGTCCCCCCACAGTGGAGTTGAGTACTTGAGTCTCTTCCAGGTGTGCAAAGCAATTTGTCATCTGGATGGTGTGGAGCTGGTCAGCCTACTTGTGGCTATCCAGTACTGCCTTCTTGGTTCCCTTCCCTCCCATTCTCCACTCCCAGGAACAGTGAGCCTCTGGAGAACTTGGGCATGAGCTCCAGCTGAACCAGTGATGCAACTGACATATCTCTTCCCTTGCTGCTACCAGCTGAGCATGCACCTCTGCAGTGGTCCTGCAGATGGGACAGTGCCCCCTCCTTCAGAGCATAACGTTAGAGAAGAACAAGTCACAGTCACTACTGCTGGCTGTCTCCAGAATGAACCAATAATAACCCTAGACCACTGATGACAGTCTGTATTCCCTTAACCAAATGCTTTCTGTCTCTCAATGTTATTTCCTTAGCACAGCCCCTGTACTCATACCATATATACAAGTATTTTGCCCAGGATTCTAATTTTGTTCCATATGGCCTGGGATTCTAATTTGTTTCAGCAAATACAATAGGATGCCAGAGTGATACAGCATGTCTCTCACTACAACAAACAGAATCAGAGCCATAACATTGGTTCTTTATAGCTCCTTGTTCATGCCAACCAGGGACCCTGAAAAACTAAAACAAAAACAATGGAGATTACTCAGTGCTATTGCAGTACACTTTAAAGTTCTATAATACAGCACAGCAATGCATACTACAAGTATGGGTGCATTTCTGTGTGTTTTACAGTGAGAGGTACATTTGCATTTCTGTGAGTTTAACTTAACTAGGCGGTATGGTTGCTGTTGGTACTCTGCTGGTTACTGTCTGTATTGCCCCGGTCCTCCCTACCTCTTTCCCCACATTATATTTCCCTAACTGCTGTGCAAAATTAGCAGATGCAGGTACAGTATAGTATTATTCTTCTGTTCTCCTGCTCACATTGTGGCTAATGAGATTAGGCTTCAGGTATTCTGCTGGTTCCTTTCCTGACTGCCCCCCACCCTCCCTGATGCTCTTGCCCAACATAACATTTTCCTGACTTCTATGTAGACTTTACAGAAGTAGGTACAATACAGCATAATCTTCCTGTTCCCCTGCATTCATTGTCGCTAATAAGATCAAGTAAATGTTACCTTTTGACTTGGTCAGGTAACAGTTGAAATCAATTCATTGTGCATGTGCACTACTGCCCCACATTACATTGCCCACGTGTGCAGTCTCTCTCCCTCTCTCTCTCTGTCTCTCTCTATCTCTCATCTCTCTTCTCGCTCTCTCTCTCCTCTCCTCATCAATCAGCCAGCATGGAGATGACTGTACTACAGTCTGTGTGTAGTTTGCATAGTATGCAACAGGTTTCCATTACGTCAGTTTGTGTGTGGGGAGATTTCTGCCTGCTATGGCTGTTATGGTTGTGCAAGGGAGCTATTGCTAATTGAAAACTGCTGACTGAAGTCAGGATCCACATGAGCCATTTGTTGTAACCAGGGGTTTGGTATAACAAAGTTTGATATAGCAAAGGAACACTGTATTATAGGTAGCTTATCCAGTTACTAAGGACCAGTCGATATATCAGTGCACTCCACATAAGAAGTTTTCAGGTTACCTCTTTTTCCAGGACTGCTGGTCTCAGCGCCTGAGGCTTACCTGATCCCCTTATGGGCAGAGTCTCATTTAGACCTGTAGTCTGCCCACTGATACCCTTCAGATGCCACAGAGACAGCTGACTCAGTCCTGCTCTGTGTCACTCACAGGATGGGACAAGAGCATGATGGGATATGCTGATAGCAAAAGTTAAGTCAAAATGCAGACACCTGCTTCACTTCTGCTTAATCTGTAGCTGTATGTAGTATTTTGTCTACTTACCTGTAGTTAGACATATTCTAGCTGCGTCAGTCAGCTCAGATGCCTCCTTGCTCTGCTAGTAGTAGCTAACTAAAGCTAATTTGAAATGCAGACACCTGCTTCACTTCTGCATAAGCCACAAGCCCCAGTTAATAGTTATTCCTCCAGCTAACTGCAGGGATGGATTTTTAGCTAACTTCCTCAACTCAGATCAGTAGGCTGCAAAGTACTGTGCCTTTTATACCCTGATTAAATATCACAATTTACCTTGTGGACTTTACACTTCTAATATAGAATCTCTCTACCTACCCCTAGTTAGAAATGTTCTAGCTGCCTCAGTTCAGCTGACTCCTTGCTGTGATAGCAAGAGCTTTCTCTTGGAAAGTAGAACATCTACAGTAAATGAATGGTTTTAGTAACTGATGTTAGAATCACTTAATCTGGGCCTGGTGGTAAGGAGGGCAGAGGCATCCATGCCTCAACTGCCACCACACTAGCAACCTCGGTTCAGGGACAGATTCAGGTCACTCAGGGGTCAGCCAGAGGGAAGAGGATCAAGCATCCCAGGGGATGCTGTCCTCCTCTGAGGAGGGATAGCAGACAACTCCGCTTCACTACCATCACCTAGGTGACCATCGGTGGCAGTGTAAGTTGGAGCAGCAGTTCCAGGTGGGGGACACTAACTGACAGAATATGTCAGCATGTCATCAGACATGTGTAGGTCAGGCCATTGCCTCCAAGGAGCATCCGTGGGTTGGGGAGTAATTGGAAACTCCTTACTGGTGGCAGGATGCTGCCCTGCAGAACCCTGCAAACCTCGCACCACGTACTAGGCAAGGGACCGCCAAACTACCTATGGCACCAGAAGGGGGTTTGGGATCCCCCTGATGTCACCACCACAGGGAGCAATCTGTGGAGGAATCAGTGGTATCCCAGGTAAGTCCCAGAGATGGTGGGTGATGGGGCTGGGGCAACCGTGAGGGCCAAAGGGGCTTCACCGTTGGAGCAGGGGGAAAAAAATCACTTAATCTGTACAAAAATTGCAGGACAGCAAAGTCAGAGCATTTAGATTTGTTTAGGTAGTACCAGTCAAATGTTTCCGACAAGTTTGGTCCTATATAAATAGTCACTGTTGTAGTGCCCCATCATCTTTTTTTCTAACTTGACTGAAATCACTAATGTCTGTGACTGTCAATACTGATATATATTTTTGTCCGACCTTTTTATGTTCACCTTAAATGGACATGGAACATCTTGCTATAAGAGAGCACTTCTGAGTGGTGTGTTACTGCTGAGCCCATTGCAGTTCACAAAAGAATGGTCTCAGCAGTCTTGACCATATACTGTGGTCCTGACATTACTCTCTGCCTGGTGAGCAGAATCTTTGTGTATTTCAAAGGACCTAGCCACTCCAATCAGAAAGGGCTGCAATTCTTTGATTTGCATGAAGCTACATCAGCAAAACAGCTGAGTGGCTTTCAGCTGTGCCTTCTCTTCCTTGCTTTCTCTTCCTTCTCTGTCAGTGCATGGCATGGTGGCAAAACACTTTCTTTCCTCTTTTATGTTGGGATAATCCAAAAATTGTTGGAAATGAATAACGTTCTTCTGCCCTACAGAAGCAGTAATTGTAGCCCCAGTGTGCTTTTGTTTGAAATACTGTACTGGAAACAACCAAACTGCCACTTCCTCATTACTGTTGCAAGCCAGACCATTACTGTAATATTTTTCTAACAAACTGGGCATAAAAAAGTTATTACTAAGCTGTCATTTAGGCTAACTCTAGAAGAGAAAAAAGTAGCATGCACTTTCTGTTGTACTGTAAGCTGCTGAGAATTGTGTTTGTTAAAAACCTATCTGTGCTTCACCAAGCAAGCAGCTTGTGGTGTTGTTTTCCCCTTCAGTATTTAAAATCATAGTGTTTTTTTTTCAACAGTCACTGTCTCGTTCGGGTGTTGTGAAAAGTACGGGGCTCAGAAACAGTTTGAGTGACTCCTTCATAAATAATGCCCTGATGGGACACATTTACCTATGCTTGTTTTTCAGAACCATAACATATACTAATGTCTTTACCATTGTTGTGTAGAATGAGAAAACCGCATCCTGGAACTTACAACTAGTACAGAAAGTGTATATTGATTAGATGCTGCTGCACCGTGTAAGATGTATTTTAAGCATGAGTTGCTAGCCTGAAAACACTGAGGCATATTCACCATTGACAGTAACAAAACCAAAACAAAAATATATACACTGTATTCAGTTGTTTAAATATGTTGTTTATGTACATTGTGAATACTTTGCAGGAGAAAAAAAATTGCAACTCAGTGAGGTCAGTTGGAAAGGAACAAGTCTTACTGGAATTTATTGGTGGCTTTGCTGCAGAATCAATGCTGTGCAATTTTCCATTGCCATCAATATGAAGAATGGTAATTGTAGTTTGTTCTAAATGCTGGTATAATATACCCTGTAAAAATAAAAATGGCCCATCGATGTCTGTTGCGTTTTTAGTTCCTCCCCTACCTAACCCTCCCACTAAGCACTGACTCTCCCACCTCCCCCAAGACCCTACTTACCCAGTGGGGATCTGATGTAGTAGTCTTCTCGGGACCAGAGACACGTCATCACTCTTCAAAGCTGGACCGCGAACTGAGGAAATCAAATATGCTGTTCAATGTATTTCGATGGGGGGTTGAACTTAGTGGCATAACTTGGCCCTTTTTGGGTATTCTTGCCCCAAATTTTCAACATGCCTTTTTTGGGACACCACTTCATTAATAATGCATGTGATGTTAGGTAAATCTGTCCTGAAAGGTGATTTCATGGTTGCTGCATGAAACAACCTTTTGGGTAGGAGCTGAACATTTTCTCTGCCCTTTTTCATGATGTGGGATCATAAGAAGGCTATGTTGAAAATTTGGCAAATAAATAAACAAAAACGATGTTATGAGCCTATGTTGAAATTTGTGAATACAGGCTTGTAACTTTAGTAATTTTCAATATTTTGACCCCAAATTTTCAACATTGCCATTTCTTCACAGCACCTCATGAAATTTGATAGCTGTCATTTTATGTTTGCTTGTGCACAGCGCAAGAAACATATTGCGGCAGCTTGGTGCCAAAGCAGGTTCTGGAGGTGCAGCACTATTGAGGCCAATACTGGCACAGCATTTTGGGGCATGTGTGATGTCCACCAATAATGGGGGACACAGCCAGTGACACTAGTTTGGAACCTTGCCACCAACTTGTGAAAAAATAGCCACTGCAATCAGGGGCCACCTCGTCATTGCAGTGTCAGCCATTTGATACAATGAGGGAGTGACCCATCATTGCAGGGTGGGACCTTGCAGTCCTGATGTTGTTTTTGAACATGGTGGTAGCTTGCCACCTGTTCACAAACAATATTAACTACCTCCCCTGCCTAGGGGGTGCCCAATCCCCCTGGCAGCATGTGCCCCCAACACGTTTGTTTGCCGACTGGGGCCCCAATCCCTGTCAGCTGCAGTGCCCCAGATGTATGTTGCCAACGGGGGAGCCCACTCCCCGTCGGCAGTATGTAACGCCCCCCTGCTTTTCTTGTCTGCCAACAGGGTGTCCAGTCCCCATCGCCATAATCAACCCCACCGTTGTTGTGTGCTGACAGGGGTGCCCAATCCCCATTGGCATAATGTACCCCCCGTTGTGTGCCAACAGGGGTGTCCAATCCCCATCGGCAATAGCGGCCCCCCAAAAAAGACTCAGTTGGCACGCTGGGAGCCCACCCCAGTGTGCCACATTGCCCTGTAAATAAAAAACCGTCCCATGATATCTTTTTTTTTTTTACCTGTAACGAAGGAAACGGTACCCCAGCAGTCTCCCTGACCCCACTCCCACAACCCGCACCCACCCACTGTGCACCCAGCCTCCCAACACCCCCCTCACCCCATACTTACCTCCGGAGTCTGGCGCGACAATTTCCGGTGGACCGGGAACACGTCTGCACTCTTCATAGCTGATTGCGAACTGAGGAAATGCCAGTAAGCTGCATAATGGAATAAATAGGGTTTTTTCAACTTTGCAGCATATCTCAGGCATTTTTGGAATTTTGCCACCAAATTTTCAACATGGGGTTTTTGGGACCCCTCCTCATGAATTCTATCACTGTCCTGGTGTTATTTGGCCCTGAAAGGTGATTTTGTGGCCACTGCGAGGAATCACCTTTCAGGACTGATTAATGAAATGACAGTGCCAGTGTTCATGAAGCGAGCTCTCAAAAAGCCTATGTTGCAAATTTGGCTGAAGAAATCCAAAAAATGACTGTTTTACGAGTGTGCATTGAGCAGTTGCTATGCACGCTTGTAACTTTGTGAATTTGCAATATTTTCACCCCAGATTTTCAACATTGGCATTTTTTCAGACCTCATTGTGAACAGTACAACTATGATTTTTCACACCCTGGACAAAATGTGTTTTCGCACTTGCGGCACAGAATAGTGCAGTCGGTATGGGAAATCAGTGTTCCACACAGATTAAGAAACTGACAGTGGTACTGTTCATGAGCAGAGGTCCTAAAATGCCTATGTTGAAAATTTGGTGATGATAGTCCATAAAATGACTGTGTTACGAGCATGCATTGCACTGTTCCTACGCACGCTCATAAGTTCGTGAATTTTCAATATTTTCAATCCAGATTTTCAACATTGCCATTTGCTACACCTCCTTATGCACAGTACAGCTGTTATTTTTCACATCTCACCCAAAATGTGTTTCCGTGCATGTAGCACACAATGGCACAGTCAGTGTGCAAAATCAATGTTAGGAACAGATTAAGAAAATCACAGTGACATTGTTCATGAGCAGAGGTGTTACAATGGCTATGTTAACAATTTGGTGAAAAAAGTTCATAAAATGACTGTGTTGTGAGCAATCATTGTGCAGTTTCCACACACCCTCGTAAGTTCATGAATTTCTAATATTTTCAGTCCAGATTTTCACCACTGGCATTTTTCCACAGTTCCTTATGAACAGTACAGCTGCCATTTTTCACACCATGGCTGAAATGTGTTTTCTCATCGCAGAAATGCATGGTCGCTGTGGGAAATCACTGTTCAGGACAGATTAAGAAAATCACAGTGACACTGTTCATGAGCGGAGGTTTCAAAATGCCTGTGTTGACAATCTGCTGTAAAACATCCCCAAAATAATTGCATTATGGGTGTGTGTTACCCAGTTTCTACACACACTCATGACTTCACCAGTTTTTTTAAATATTTTCACTGCAGATTTTCAACATTGACATTTTTTCCACCTCCCCATGAACAGTACAGCTGTCATTTTTCACATCCTGTTCGAAATGTGTTTTCACACCTGTGGTGCCAAATGGCATAGTCGCTGTGCAAAATCAGCTTTCAGCTAAAGAACTGATATTGCCACTGTTCATAAGATGGTGGTCACAAAAAAACCCATGTTGAAAATTTGGAGTGAAAATGCCAACAAACGCCTGAGACGTTAGGGTTTCCCACCATAACGCCCCAACCTGTAGAGATTGACAGGCATCAGGGGTGTGACTTGGGATTCTCTCCTGTAATGCTGATACCATTCCACACCCTTTAGCCAGTGACAGGCATTGAGGTGTGCCTTGGACTATTCAGCTCCAAAGTTCACCCCATTCTCCTATTCAGCATCCATCTCACCGTATTTTCTGATGGAATGGGGTGAGCATAAGGGCCATAGACCCCAAGGCACACCATGATACTTGTCGGTGTATGCAGGGTAGGGTGTGGTGAAATGGTGTGGCCGTTATGCCTGATGACCCAAAGGCACACCCCAATGCATGTCCATTACTACAGGGTGGTGGCGGGGTTGGCTTAAGTTCAATACTTCACTGCCATTCCTATTATGCAGCTCTCTAACTCCTACACTACCAATGCCAATGCCAGCAAGCAAACATTCAGCATTGACAAATGCTTGTTTAAGTCCTGGCCAAAATGTGTTTTCACATCCTGAAAGGTGATTTCACAGTTACTGCACAAAATCACCTTTTCAGCAGGAGTTGAAAATTTTCCAGCCACCTACTGGGTTCCAAGTCTGATCGGGCGGCCCCCAGTGGTTGCCACCCACCTGCCCAGCTGCCTATCCCTGAAGCCCAGAAGGCTTGTCTCCAGCCCCCTACCAGGTGCCAAGTCTCATCCAGTGGCTCCCAGTACCTGCTGCCTGCCTGCCCAGCTGCACATCCCTGAAGCCACGAAGGCTTGTCTCCAGCCCCTTATCGGACTCCAAGTCTCATCCATTGGCTTACAGTGCCTGCCACCTGCTTGCCCAGCTGCCAGTCCCTAAAGCCCTGAAGGCTTGTCTCCAGCCCCCTACTGGGCTCCAAGTCTTGTCCAGCAGCTTCCAGTGCCTGCAGCCTACCTGCCCAGCTGCCCATCCCTGATGCCCAGAAGGTACAGGTTCCAGTGTGAGGATTTTTTTCAAATCTGGCACCTTTTTAATATACAGAGTGCAAATCCTGTCCTAGCATTCTGAGCTGCCCCTGAATTTCTCACTCACTTCCTGAGCTGATTTTCACTATGCGTGATGTTTCTGGTTTTACTGGATGCTTACTTGAATTATTCTCTTGAACTGCACTACTGTTTTAATTGATGTATTTGTTCTTTATAATTTTCCCTTTTTTCCCTCTTTCTCCCCTGTCCTGCTGCTTTCTTAGTCCAGCTCCCAGCCCACACTATCCCCCTGCTGTGATCCATCCCTCAGATTTGCTTAACAGCCCTTTCTCCTTTTTCTGGTGTATTTTTCTCTCTCTACTTAAAATGCTCCCTTTCTTTCTTCCTCCAGGCTTTTTTTCTCCCTTTTCACCTCCTTCCTTCTAAAAGCATGGAACACCCATACTTTGAGCATCTAAATAGTTGTATAATAAGCACCAGGCGCTATTCTCAGCTAGGCTGCAGTGCTAAACTGTTGTGTTTGTTTCTGTACACACTTCAAAAGCAAGAGCACATCGGGTTATCTTGACCCCTGCCTTCAGACAAGAAGCAGAAAGAGAGGTATGTTGTCCTCGCTCACAGCAGGACTACAACTCAATGTATTTTAGTGTGTTTTTTAACTTGTGGGCACATTGTGACACTTAAAGCATGCCAAAACCATGAATAAGTGGTCTTCACCCGGCTTATAGTGCTACTCTTTCATTTTTAGAAGTTAAGGGACCAGAGTCAGACTGCTGACTCTGGAGCTCTACTTCCAGGTTACATCAATAGATGTAACTCTCTCTGCTGTGAGCAGAGTGAGTGCAGCGTTGTGTGCAAAGACATGCACATTTTAGCATGTGTTTTGCATGTCTAGCGTGAATAGCATGATAAGGGACCCAGATGCAATACTATCCAAGTTATAAGGTAGGAAGGACTGGTGACCTATCTGCTTGTTCACATATCTTGTGATTTACTAACAAAGCATTATCCTTTAATAGGAAATACCTGATATACAACAAGGACTGTTTGAACAGGAACACACAGCACTGTAAAATATGTCACATACAATAAAGGGGTGAATTGGGCATTAAATGTGCATCTTGTGGAATGTACAAAATTGTAGACACCATAGATATCAGTCAAGTTTTCACTTGCAACAAATGTGAAGAGAATATTAAACTATCTCTATAAATTAGTCTTATTTGAGGAAAGACTTGCTGCAGTTGAGGATAGTCAAAAAGAAATGGCATGCAGACTTCAAGCCAGAGCTGACCATGGTTTACACAACACAAACCTAAGCTTAAACCATAAAAGTACACAGAATGGAATTGGAAATGGTAACATAACCACCCAAGCTGAACAATCTGGGCTTTCACTCCCTCCTTGACTGTATCAACTCCCTGGATCAGAATACAGAAGTTATCCTACTTGGTGATTTCAACATCAGCTGGCTGGCCTCCAACTCGAATAGTTATAAGGATTCCCTAGCTGCTGCTAACTTCTCACAAATGGTCAAATCATCTACTAGAGTAAACTACAGAACAGGGACCTGTACACTTCTAGACTGGGTGATAACTAATCGTCCAGAGCACATCTCCGAATCAACAGTCCTCCCAGACTCCTTAAGTGATCATTCCCCTATCTTGTGTAGCTGGACCTACAAATACACCAAACTCTCCCCCAAAACTATTAACAGGAGAATGCTGACTCTCGGTCATCTTGAGTCACTTAATAAAACACTTCTTCGTGAACATGACTGGTCACCAATTGATATAGCCCCTGATGTAGACACAGCACTTGAATACTTTATCACCTGTTTCAACTCAGCCTTCGATGGTCATGCTCCGTTCAAGAAGCATAAGATCAAGGGTGTCAATAACCCATGGATGACACTAGGCTTCCTTACACAAATGAAATGTCTAGACCAGCTCTGGTATTGTGGTAAGGCTACTGGCACCCAGACTGATATCCGGGCCTACAAAACAGCAAGGAATGCATGTACCAGAGCAATCCACCATGAGAAGGCTAACTATTACAGGAACGCCTTAGCCAGCACCTGGAATGATGGGAGTAAATTCTGTCATAACCTTGCTGAAGTGACTGGAAAGGATCCCAAAACAACACCCACAGTGTTGAACATAGATGGTACCAGCCTGAGCTGGACAGATGACAGAAACAGCAGTTTAAAAGGTTTTTTTTTTTTGTTAATAACCTGAGAAGTTCTGAGGAACAATACAGTAGTATCCCCCCTCCCTTCAGATGCCTTTAACATAGAGCAGCAAATAACAAAAATCAGAGGGGGAGTGCAGTATTTTGCAGCTGTGGAGGAATACTTCCAAATGTCCAAAAAAGGAGTTCCACGATCAGCCATTTTAGAGCTACAATCTGATCCCAATAGTCCTGTAGGTTCCACCCACAGCCCTAGAAAATAAAGGAGTTCCTGTATAACTAGGACTGGAAAACAGAACTAGCAAACATCGATTTGGATTATGCTTGGAATAACTTTCAAACTAAGTTAAACTACTGTATTGACAAATGGGTCCCACATATATGTAAATATCTTAATAATCATAGACTCCCCCTTGGTGGAATAGAAAAATAAATTAGGAAGAAAAAATAAAACTGTATTTAAGGTTAAAAAAAAAACAACTATCAATAAACACCAGTCTAAAACTCAAACAATGTGTTAAGCAGCTCAAAAAACAGATCAGGACATCCAAAAGAAAGATAGAAATTACCTTAGCCACAAAAGTAAAAGTTAATTAAAAAACAATTTTACAACTATATAGTATCACTTAGAGGAAACCCGAAGGAGATAGGACCACTCATAACACCTGGTGGAACTCTGACAAGTGAAACTGATATAGCAATTGAACTAAATACCTACGTTATGAGTGTATATGAACCAAAAGAACAAGTTATGTTTAACTCATCAACGAATGCAGAAGATATCTACCAAATTAGTGGAAGAGAAGTTTGTGAAGTTATCAAAGCACTAAAACCAAGAAGCTCAGCCGGCCCTGATGGGATAAATCCCAGATTCATAAAGGAGTTGTAAAAAGAGATAGTTGGTCCACTCACTCGCTTATTTAATATATCCCTCAGAGTGGGCAAAACTGTGCCTGAATGGTGTTTGGCTCTGGCTACACCAATTCACAAAAATGGTGCAAAAACTGATAAAACAAACCACAGACCTATAAATCTCACATCTGTTATAATGAAGGTTTTAGAAAGAATTATACAACACCATATTGTTACTCACATGAACCAAAAGAATATAATAGACATCTCACAACATGGATTTATATGGGGCAGATCATACCTCACAAACCTGATATCATTTTTTGAACCAGTAAGTGCAGCATGGGACAAAGAAATCCCAGTTGATGTAATTTTCTTGGACTTTGTCAAAGCTTTAGACAAAGTGTCACACAAAATACTTATAGAACAACTCCATACAATCAAGATGAATCAAAATATAATCAACTGGATAACATCATGGTTGGAGAATGGGAGACAAAGAGTAACAGTGGGGGGATATCAATCAGACTGGGAGAATGTGATTAGTGGAATACCACAAGGCATAGTACTGGGTCTGACCTTATTTAACATAATGTTTTCCACATTACAAACATCTGGGAATGCATGGATAAGTAAATATGCAGATGACTGCAAACCTGGTGGTTTAGTGCAAACACCAACGAATGGTATACAGCTCCAGGAAAACTTAGACATACCATACCAATGGGCTAAAACAAACAAAATGACCTTTAATGTAAAAAAATGCAAAGTAATGCTCTTTGGTTCAAAAAAATCTGAGACTGACCTATACACTTGATAATTACATACTTGAAAGAACCTCACAAGAGAGAGATCTGGGCATAGTAATTACTGATAACCTCTCCTTTGATGATCATACTAAAATCACTGTCAAAAAATGTCAAAAAATATTAGGCTGTATTTTGTTAAATATTAAGTCGAGATCCTGAAGTGATATCACTGGTATTTAATAGTCTTGTTTCCACTCATGTGGAGTACTGTTCACAGCTTTTTGCACCTATAACAGTCAGAGGCCAAAACCGAAAAGAAGGTGTACAAAGAAAAATATCACAAAAAGATCACAGGTCTACAACACAGAAACTACATGGAAAGAATACAGCATTTGAGGTTATGCTCCACAACATATAGACAGACTAGAGACCTTTGTCTAACATACAAAGTATTGAAAGAGCATCGTCTTCTGGAAACCATAGGTCTAGTCAAACTAAATGAAACAAGGATTATCAGATCACATAATCTCAAATTATTAGGAGAAATCAACTTTTCAAAAAAAATGTTCACACTTTTTAACCCAAAGAATAATTAATATATGGAACACACTACCAAGTCATATAATAAATAGCAACAACATTATTATTTTTAAAAATACAGTAGGTTAGATTAGTACACGTGTGATAGAAAATATATGTTCCACCTTTAAAGAAAACAAGGTGGCGAGTTCACTAAAAGGCAAAATTATCTATATGAACTCTTATTGCACTATGAATCTATAAACCCTTTTCTGGAGGCAAAGAGTTAAGCACTCCCACCATCGCTGGATCTCAACAGAAATTATACACCTCTGTAAATCGTGCGCCCTTGCCTAGGCCTGATTCAAAGCCTCCTACTCCCACTATGACCTCCTTTCTTATAGGTTCCTATGGAACACCTGCACCAAGGCCATCAGAACAAGAAAGGCAATGTACTTTAACTCAATGCTTCAACCTCACTCCCTCAAACTTCTGGTATACTATTCACTCCCTTTTTGACCCTCCATCCAAATCCTCAACCTCCTCATTATCCATACATGGATTACTTTCTCTGACCCTGCCTTCATAGCCTCCATCCTCAACTAGTTGTTCAGCACCTGCACCCTACCGCTAATCCCCCCTCCTCCCCTGTCCTCCTGGCCTCCCCCTCATTGCAGAGCTACTTTTCCTCTCTTGTCACCAGCCACAAAGTTTATCATGCCCTTTTCTTGCTAAACCCCAGTAAATCACGTCCTGACAGGCCGGCCCGGTGGTGCTGAGGTTTGAGGCGCTGGATGCCACCCCTTACATCATGCTGACTGCCTGGGTTTGGGAATGACCTCAGCTCATTGGGGTGCCAGCATGGGAGGGGGGGAGCGTGCTAGCAGAATCGAGCAGTAGCTCTCCTCTCTCAGGAGGGGGGTCACCCTCCTGCAGTTCTGCCTCACTGGGTGGAGGCCTAGTGGCAGCGCAGGTGGGTAGGGCAACCGGTAGGGTGGGGCATCCTGCAGTGAGTGGATGCATGTGCCTCCATATGCGTGTACTCTCACCAAGGATGTGAGGGATGGGGGATGATAACAACAGGGAAAATGCTCCATAAAGACATAATAAAAAAAAAAATCAAGTCCTGACAGCCTTGACCCCTACCTTCTCTGCATTTCTGTCCCCACTGAAGCCCTTCCCCTCACCTTCCTCTTCATAAAGGGGGTGACCCCTCCTTTCCTGGGAACTATAGACCCATGTCCCTCCTTTCCTCCCTGATCAAATTGCAAGAATCTCTGTTATTCTCCCACCTTTGCACTTTTCTTAACTCCCCTGAATTCCTCTCACCTTTCCAGTCCAGTTTCAGGACTAATCACTGAGCAATTACCTCCTTCCTTTGTGTCACTAACTCAACCCTCACCAGTATGGATCAAGGTCACATAACTGCTGCCATTTTCATAGACCTGGCAAAAGCTTTCGACTTGGTATCTCATCCCCTGCTCCTAAAAAAGCTCAGTTCCGCTGGCTTATCTACCTCTACAGTCAACTGATTCAACTCTTACCTCTCCAGCCACACACAGTATGTCCTCACTGAAGCTGCATATATCCCCCCATTACACATCCAGGCTGGTGTTCCCCAAGGCTCCACCCTTCACCACATCCTGTTCTCTTCTTCCATAATAACCTCCTCTCCGCTTGTTCCTTTTCCAACATATACTGTATATGTACGAGGATGATACCATCCTCTACACCTTAGATCCCTCTGCCCCAGCTGTCATGGACTCAGCTTCAAACTGATTTCCATTCAGTCCTTCACTGGTTTCAATTTAATCAACTCAAAGTCAATGGCAAGAAAACTGTGTTGGTGACCTTTGGTACTCCTCGAACACTATCCAAACTCTCTACTCCACTCCACTCTCCTTCTTCTACCCTAGAAGGCATCATCCCAGATGAGGTCCACTCTTTCAAATACCTGGGCATCTAGCTTGACAACTGACTTGACTTTTCAGAACATGTTAATCATATCCACTCAAAGCTTTGTCCCAAACTGGGTACCCTGTTCAGAAATAAAGATTCTCTATCCTTGTTGGTGAGTCAGGAACTCCTCATTAAAATGATTCTCCCTCTATTTGACTACACTGACATTATCTATGGGACCGAACCTGCCACCTCACTAGCCAGGGTGCCCACGCTTTACAATGCCTTCTTCCACTTCACAACTAACGCCCCCCACTCTCACAATCACCACTGCTCCCACTGATCCTCCCTCTCCCTATTTTTTCTGTGCCACTGCCATCAGAATCATGGCACCCTCCTCATCTCTAAATTCTGATTTGGATCCCTTCCCTCCTCTCATATCTCACCTACCTCTTCTCTCTCTCATCTTTGTCTTCCTACCCCTTTCACTCCAGAGACACCCTCACTTTCTCCCTCCCTTGTCCCTCATCTTGTGCCGGGCAATCAGCCTTCTCCTATTGCCTTCCCTCTCTCTGGAACTCCATCCCTAATATTATCAATCTCCTAGTTATTTTTGAAGCAAGCACTTTTCCAGTCTAACCAGCCACCCTGTTCCTGCCCTATCCCCTCCCAGTAGCCACTAGAACTCTCCCTTAATTCCCATCCTCTAATCTGTGTCAATACTTCACCAGCCCGCCCCATTTAGCACTGATCCCATTTAAATGTGACCCCCTTCAACAATTCCCCCTACCTAAGTCAATGAATGCATCCATTGGAAGAAAGAACCAATGCGCCACTTTCTCTCCCAACTGCACTTTGTTCTGCTCATGTTCTGTATACCTATTTCCCGTACTTTTTCTCATTTGATTCGGCTATGCTAATGTACTGTTGTACCCTACTTACAGGTTTTTCTTTACCGTATCTTATTTACTAATGTATTTTTTCAAGTGAACGCTGTGTTGTAAAATGACCTGCCTTTAATGTTGCACTCCCCTATCCCCTTTCCCCGGGTCACACCTAGAAACATGTCTTGGCTCAGTGTGCCTTTCCCGGTCACCAAAATTATAAATAAATAAACTATTCATACTTTTTGTCAGCCCAACCTGGTGAAGAGAGGGTGCAGTAACATTGTTTGAGCAGACATTTATTTATTTAGATTTTTTTTTACCAGAAAAAGGGGACAAAGCAATTCTGCCTTTTTTTAGCCTTGTCCCAGGGTGGGTGTAGGGGCGGGAATCCAGATGGAAACCAACTTAAACTGAATTAGATTAAGTTGTACATCATATTTTTAGTGAATGTGGGAAATTTGGCCAGAACACCAGAGAAAATCTCATAATCTTTTTGAGAAGTGCCATGGGATCTTTAACATCCACTTGAACAACCACCAAAACAGGCAAACAGAACCTTGGTTTAACATCTCCTCTGAAAGATGGCACCTCAGGAATGCAACATCCCCCTCATGCTGCACTACAGTGTCAATATTGGGATTTTACCCCGAGTTCCTGGTGAGGGTCAAGAACCCACAACCTTCTGATCTTCCCATCCCAGAGGTGAATGTGCCACCTGCTAAGCCACTAACACCGTATATTTTCAAGTTAAGAGTATTGTGAAGATAGTGAATGGTGTCAGACCTTATTATTTGATGCCTTAGTTGACAAGTATTTTAAGTCCATAGTTCAAGAACATGGTAATGTGTAATGTATACCTGTAGTCCATACTTTGTTGTTTTAGATAAATGTACTGTACTGCATTTTTCTTCTCTTTTATGCCTTCTCAATGTGCACACATGTTGATGCTTCCTTAGATTTGTTTGAACAGTTACCTTAAGAATGTTCATGAATATTTTATAACCATATCAACAAGAGAAATTCAGTTGATTTCTAGTGGTTGCATTATTTTCTAATGCGGCCAGGGCTAAGTGGTGCTGTCTACTGTGGTAATACTAAATGTTTTGTTTCTCTATCTAGGTATTTATTTGTTTATTTCATCCTTCTGGGAACAATAATCAGAGTGACAGAAATGCACTTAAATTACTACAGCAGACTGGATTCTGAAACATAGCATTCCTGTAAATGAATTGTCATTTCTACTACTGATACAAATGATAATCAGGTTGCTTGGAGACCGTTAATGAGTCCGTATAATATGCTGGTCTTTTACAAATCTCTCTTGACAGGAGAAAAATCAGATGTCATCCTAGGAATTTATCTGCAGTATTGAAACATTTTTTTTATACAATTTCAAATCTTATAGGATAGATTTGCAGACACTTTCTAACCCACTCCCCAGTATGGAGACCCATCAAGTCCAACTTACAATTCTGTCCATCTGCACACATGTCTGTTTCTCTATTGCATGATGGGCACATTTTCCTATGGACAACTAAACTTGTTCATGAGATGGAACAAGAGTTCCCAAATGATGTGCATGTTTACAGTTCCAGTGGGGAACTGTTACTGCACTCAGCTGTTTTCTTCAAACAGTGTCCATCTCAATATATAAAGGGCAGATAATATTAAAGTGCCCTAGTAAATCCTGTGGCTAGACTTAACTTTTTTTATTATTATTAAAACTGCACTTTACAAAGCACTTTTTGAGGTCACGCACAGTTCTGCAAGTGACTGACTATTGAAAATAATTAGATTCTTAGAGGCCTTCTTTTTTCAGCAGGATCTGTTTTTACCTCTGTGAGCATGTAATGCATTTAAATCAGCAGTTCTGCTCTGGCATCTTTATCTCCCTTTTCGAGTGGTGTGTGCCCAATTTTATTTTATTTGTTTTGCTGCTTCTAGTATAGTGAGCACCCAGCTCCCAGTGCTCAGCTGTGCCTTGTGCCACATTACACTCATAGAGTGTAATTAAGAGACTGTTACTCTAACCCCTGGTCATGCCTTAGTGCTTAAATGCTCTCTTCCTCCACAGTTTAAAACAGGAAGTATCCCCTTTATGGAACTCAACTTTGCATATGCTACTGCATTTGTGTGAACAGTACAAGGCCACAAGAGGGTCCTTGTCACCATCAGAGTGGAAATTGTTGGACATTCTAACAACAGTTCTGACTCCATTTGAGCAGAGCACACAGGAGGTGAGCAGTGAGACAGTCTCCTTTAGTCAAGAAATACCACTCATTTGTTTGCTAAGGGAAGAACTGATGAGGCTGGACCTTAAATTCAAGGACCAGGATGATGCAGATGGTGCAGTCATGACACAGTATCTCATTATGTGTAGTTCTAATTATCAGAGACTGACAAAAATGAGGCATTATACACATTATGCATTTGTTTGCATGCATAATGGATCCATGATATAAAGGTGGAATTTCATCCTTCCTCCATCATGGTGCTGAGGAGACTGACAGATATAAAGAGCTATTGGTTAAATAAGTCATTGTATGGTGTGACCTTCAGTCCAAGTTAAATTTTTATTCCAGCATTCCCTTTGATTCATGTCAATCTCATCACAAGTCAAAGGAGCAAAGTCAACAGACAGAAACTATATTTGCAAATACCGAGACTAGAATGGCAACCAGTTTTTCCATCTTTTCCTCTTGCAACTCTATATGGGCAAAAATTTCTAAATTTAGAATTGATTATGCACAGTGAACAGAGTCTTATAGAGACCTATTACTTGCCAGTATGGTAGAGTCATATCTAACTGATAACATCACAGTCTGTTACAGAGGAACCAATATTTTATTGGCTTGCAAATGAAAAGGACTGGCAAGCACTTACAGTATTCAGCTGGCATTTGAATATCTATCATTTCCTGCAGCCAGCATTTCAGCTGAATGTATATTTAGCATAGCCTTTGCAATCATAATACACAGACAAACAGTCTTTCCACAAGAAACATATAAATGCTGACACGCACCAAGATGAGCCAGAAATGTTTACATGCACATCATACTCTTTGGAAGGGAATAAATACTGAACTAGATGATGGTGGCAATTCCGGCTGTCCTGTAATAGAAACTGATACATCAGCCTAAGAGAATTCAGAGGGTACAATACTAGATTAATCAAAGAAAAGTACCACGATGTAGGAAAGATGTAATTCTGCTCGGCAAGTTGTGGTATTCTGCAATGTGCATAATAAGATGCTACTCTCTATGCAAATGCATTGCATCTTGCAAATGATCAAAACAATTTTCATCAAAGTCTTTACTGTAACTGAAGGCCATATTCGACTGGAGTCCACTTGCGATTTCCATTTTAGATGCTATCCATCCTCAAAAAAGGCATATCTCTATTACATCTGTTGCTGCATCCCAGGTTGTCCCCTGGCCCTCAGCCCCCATGATCACCTGTCCATATATCAGAGTGTAATCCCTGCTGGCCAACTGGTACCCCAGCCCCCGCCCCGATCATTTTGCTGTATATCAGTGAGCAATTCCTGCTCATCCACTGGTCCTCCCACCACTCCTGATTGTCAATTCATAAAAAAAAATATAATTCTCGGATGTCCACTGGCCATGACAACATCTGTAGCCAGTAGCCACACAACTTGTGCCTCCCACTTTGGGACATCCACCAAGGTTTGCCCCACATTCACCACAACACCCCCTCTTGTATATCTCCCCTTAAGGTTACTGTCACAAAACCACCACTGATTACCTCAGCCTGCTTTTGTATAAATGACAAGGCATAATTGTATACCTACTGTGCAATCATCTGTAACTAATGTGTTTGCGAGTGGACATAAACCATGCCGGCTCACCTATGCAAATCAGTTGACAGTGCCTTGTATATAGGTGCACCAGCATATTTGTAGATGTGAAGAAGTGGTAACTCTCAGGTAGTGACCTGTTGATTACTACATCCTCAAGTCATGCCTTCTGGACAGTGTGTTCACAGCTGCTTTCTCCCCTCAGATGCTGAATTTTGTTGCTGTGGATGATGTTAGCAGCAATGTTGATGATACTGATGTTTCAGTCATAAAGATTTCTAAAACAAGATTCATCCAGTACAGCCAAATTCCTCAAACAAAATGTAGAAGGAAAGTGTAAGTACACTTCTCATGGGGAGCGACCACACTAATACCAGTACAATAGCTGTCACTTAGTAACAGAAAAACAAGATCCTGGATAATTGGGCCCACTCCCCCCATAAAGAATGAATCTGAAAATTCAACATTTTTCTAGCAAAAATTTAATCATGTGACTTCCAGTATTTGCAAATCAACCTTTCGGGTAAACCCTCCTTCAGGAAACTGGTTTACTCTATAAAGTCAATCAAAAATATTTACGTAAAGAAAGATTCATTCAGTATTTAACTCATAATCTGATGCCATGAAAAAAATGATTAAATCTCTAAAAGGAAATAAAAAATTTCAGTTGCAGCAGATGCGTCCATTGTCATAACAACTATAGGATTAAAACTATTAGGAATAGTAGTAGAGGAGAGGATTTTAAAATAAAATAATTTATTAATTGCCAAACAGAAGGTGTTATTTATGGCATAAAATGTCCATGTGATCTTATGTACATAGGAAAAACTAAGAGAGCTTTAAAACAACAAGTGGGTGAACATAAGGGATATATAAGAAATCTTGATTTGACATCACCAATAGCACAACATTTTTTAGATAGGGGGCATTCTATCACCACTTTAAGGTTTTTGGGGATTGAAAAGGTACATAAAGATAACAGAGGAGGAAATTACAATAATAAATTGTTGCTAAGAGAGGCAAGATTTATTAATTATTTCCAAAAAATAACCCAAAGTTTGGATTAAATGAAGTAATAGAATGGCAGCCAATCTTATTAACGAATCATAGGTTTGATGACAATTTGATCTCATTCTTGGATTGATAGTATATCAATTCAGAGAGATCTATAATAACATTTGTTACCCTAGATATAGGTACTGATTACATTAAGATTTCCCTTGAAACTGTAAATAATAATGTTGTGCCTACATTGTAATAGTGTTAAATTTTGAGTACATAAAGAATTAATAACATGAGAGTCATTATGGTCCAGAGAAATAGGATCTTAGGGTTTGATACTTTAATAGTCCGATTGCTCGAGAATGACTGATAATAGGTCATATAAAAATATATTATTAAACTAAGAACAATATACTTTGGTTCAACTTATCATTTTTAATATTGGTAGTTAAGGTATTTGAACCAGTTTTTGGTACAGTAATAGTTGGAATACTCGAGAGCGACAGGGGAAATTTGTTCAGAAAAGAGTTATTTTTTAAACTGAAAAGACTGTTATATGGTGTAATTTGGTTTGATATATTACCCCAACACTGAGAATTATGGTACTCGGTGCCACCAGAGGCGGGTCCAGCACACAGGTGAGCACTTGTTGCTTGTGTAAATGCTCAGTGTTGGTTGCTGGATTTGGGGATGGAGTTCTCCCTCCTTTTAAATGCAGGTAGTACAGGCCTCGTGCGCTACTCCCACTATACAATACTTCAGATGCTGAGTTACATCTCTTGTAAGTTCAAAACAAAATAATTTGAGTAGAGGATGTAGGATAAAATGTTTAAAAGGTTAGAACTGTGATAACTGATAAGATCTCTTGTTTTAGTTTTAAGTGAAGTACGCTGAAATGCACTGAAATGTTTGAGAGAATTGAAACAGGTTAGCGTTTTTGACCCCTTGCGGCTTCTTTTACACTCTGTATGTTACCATATACCACTTTACATACAAACACTGATCTATTGATGAAAAGCACGTTTATTTAATACTATTTGGAAATGTTAGTGATACACGGAGGTATTAAGAGTGAAAAGTAGTTTAGCAATATTTAGTAAAATGAAGGAAGCCATATGGAGATAGGAAATGTTAAAAGCAGCACTGTTTCATCTTGTAGCAGGAATGTTAAATTATAGCATAGTAAACTGTTTACCATATAATTGATCTTCCTAAAAGTGTAATATCAAGTGTTTTAAGTGGTCACTTAAGAATATTTATATATATTTTGAAAAAATTGTAAAGTTGAATACTTTTTTTAGTTTTAAATGAAAAGTGGATATAAATTTACTAACTACATAAAAGCAATTATTACAATTATTTTACTGTGTGAATGGACTAGCTATTACAGCAAATTTTCAAATGTTTTGGTTTTTTATCAGTGGCTGTAAGCGGGAGTCAAACCTGAACCTACAGTAATTGTAAGAAAAGATAATTAATTATAAAATGTAAGGACAGTTCATTTATTTCCTTTTAAAGATTTAATCATTTATTTCATAGCATCAGATTATGAGTTAAATACTGAATTAATCTTTCTTTATGTAAATATTTTTGATTGACTTTATAGAGTAAACCAGTTTCCTGAAGAAGGGTTTACCCGAAATGTTGATTTGCAAATATTGGAAGTCACATGATTAAATTTTCGATAGAAAAATGTTGAATTTTCAGATTCATTCTTTATAGGGTGAGTGGGCCCAATTATCCAGTATATTGGTTTTCTGTCATAAAGATTTCTGTAAACAATTAAATGATCATCATGGTAGACATACCCCCATTATCATTTCTGGAGAAGAAGGTTTAATGGGTTGGCTCTGTGGACAGCATTTAGCCATGTTTATGAGGGCATCCCATTTATAATAATAAGACTAATTTTTACAGGCACTATGTCACAAAGCTGCATGAAAAAATGTCGATGTCAAAAAGCCCAAGGTAATGCAACCAATCACAAATATCCGGCACTGGAATTGCGTCACACATCAAAATATCACAACTCAGAGGAAACCCCCAAAGAAGTAACAGAGCACCCCACACACATTTCAAAGGTTGCACAGCGTATAGTGGGTGGCTCTGCCCCAGCAACCCCAAACTATATATAATTAACTCCAGTCCACACAGCACTGGAGAAACAGGAATGTCACAGGTGGCCATATGTTCCACAGTATGTTATGACGTGGCATTTTCCCGTCTGTGTTTTTGTGGTGGTATTCTGAAATCGAGATATTAGCTGGCAACCATTTTTACATAATGTACTTCTCTTACAAGTACTGCTAAAAACTCAGTACTGTGGTAACAAGCAAGTAAAAAGGTTGACTTGTGATTTGTGATTTAAGCACCTTTAGTGGCCCCAATCCAGTTAGTGCAACACAGTAGGGATGCACAATCTTTGCCCTTACTGACAGTTACTGTAATTATGTTTTCTTTCATGTGTGGCCAGTGGTATGGATGCCCATAATTAAGGACACTAAGCTCATTGGCATGAAATGTGTTTACTGGGGCATAATTGCACAGCCTACACATGCTCCCGTCTTGAGCAGCCATCTCTCTGCATTTCATAGAGTGCTGCCAGAGTAGTCAGATCTATAGAGGTTGAATCTCAAACAATCCATCAACGCCCTTCGATACCATCCGTCTAGCAAATCCGAGTGAAATATGTTTATCAGGGCATAATCAGATAGTACAGCAGGGATCACATTTGCATCCAAGTCATCACTGACTCCAGTCTGTTGCCTCAAGGTACACTGGACTGATTCACCACCAATCTGCAAGTCATCTGTGCCAAATCTTTCTTGTAGGCTTCTGTTAGCAGTCTCAGGAGAGCAATTACTATTTTATTCATGACTTTCCACCATGGAGGAGACTGCCTAATATTTTGATTCTGGAGTCCAGACGTATGGGATTCTTTGTCAAGAAAAGTAGCAATGCCTTGGTTCCCTTGTATTTTAGCTGTTTCATTATGGCATGTACTGTAACTGCTTTGTTTTCTGCAAAGGCCAGGGGGGTCCATTCACTCACCATATTCCTTCTTGCACACTACTGGCTGATCACCTCCCCCCCAAAAAAATCACAAAAGTGTTTTTTTTTTCTTTGAAGATACAAACAGAAACACAATTTGATTGAAATTATTAGTAGGGGTGGCTCTACTGACATGTACTGTACTTAATTTCAGTGCTGCTAATTCTAACATTGCAATTAAATTGGTGCCTAGGAGATAGTCCCAATTAAGTGAACTTCCTCTTTCAAAATGTCCCCATTAAAATGATTTACCAAGATTGAGTCATAACTTACATTTTCTTGAGGCTAATGACAACAGTAGTCTTTGTAGACAAACATAAGAATTTTCAGTGCAGTCTGTACTGAAGTGGAAGGGATCTTATTTTGGCCTTGACTAGGTAACAAGCCAAAACCTCTCTCTTTCTGCTGGTGATACCCTTCCCTATGCACCCCAGCATCCCACTAGCCCTGTTAACTGCCTTGTCATACTGCCTGACCACCTTAATGTCATTTGATACGATTATACCCAGATCTCTTTCCTGCTTGGTGGTTGTCAATACCACGCCTCCTATTTTGTACTCTGCCTCTGGGGTTTCTGTGTCCTTACTACATTATTTTGCATTTTTTTGCATTGAAACCCAACTTCCATACCCTTGACCACCCATCAAGTTTTCTCAGGTCTCTGCTCATCTTTTCCACTCCTCCTGGAGTGCCCACCCTATTGCAGCAGATTTTGCTGTCATCTGCAGAGAGGGAGGCCTTTCCTCCCAGCTCCCCTGCAATATCACATATAGAGATATTTACGAGGACTCGTCCCAGTGCTGATCCTTTGAGGCGCCCAGCTGGTCACCCTCCCTTCCTCATAGTGAACTCCTTTTACTACTGCCCTCTGTCACCTATCCCCAAACCAATTTCTTATAATTTACCACCTTTGGAAAAGTGCATATGCTACCCAACCTGCTTACAAGTCTCCCGTGTGGAATAGTGTTAAAAACTTTACTGAAATCTTGGTAGTTCACATCCACTGCTCTACCCTGATCTAATTTCCATGTCACTCAGTCAAAGAAATCTATCAGATTTGTTTGACATGACCCCACCACACACACGCACTCACACACACACACACACACACATATACATGAATCCTTGCTGCCTCAGGTCTAGTAACTCAGTGGATTCAAGATATTTCTCAATCCTTTCCTTCGTCAGTGATTCTATTAACTTTCCCACTGCTGATGTCTGGCTGACT
This sequence comes from Neoceratodus forsteri, assembly GCA_016271365.2. Taxonomy (NCBI): domain Eukaryota; kingdom Metazoa; phylum Chordata; order Ceratodontiformes; family Ceratodontidae; genus Neoceratodus; species Neoceratodus forsteri. The sequence continues at coordinate 855,656,939 of CM057450.1, forward strand.
GGCCTACAGGGGTGCCAGCCAGGATGCAACACAGCAATGCAACAATGTATCACAAAATGCTGCAGTATACTGCAGCCAACGAAATAATTCAATGGCAATTAAGCCCTATTGTCATTCAGCATTTTGTGACATGTCATTTACTGCAGGTTATTGCATTCCATGATGGCTGGCTCTGTTGCTCTTAATTGCCAGCCTCATCCCTTCTACCAGTTTGGTGAAGTGAGACTTCATCTGCCCTCCTCACGTCCTCTGAAACCACTCCTGTTTCCAGTGAACAATTAAATAGGACTGTCAGGGGTGCAGTCAGTACCTCCCTGAGCTCCTTATACCTTCTGAATGCCACTCTTTACCTTTTCAATCACCTCTTTCGAGAACGATAGCGGTCTCTTTTTCCTTTTGCTTTTGCTCCCTTGCTTGACACAGAGGTTTGTTGCATTCACTATACCCCTTTTAGCTCTGTCCACTGTTACTCCACTCCACCCTGGTCATCCCCCCCTAACTAGGTCATCCTGGAGACAGTCACCCATCTCTAAAATCTGCCCTTCTGAAGTCCAGGACCTCTGCCCTTGTGTGGTTCAATTCCAAAGCTGTCCTTATATTGACCCACACTGTACAGTGATCACTGGTCCCCAGGTGGCTTCCCACCTTGATGTCTGCAACACTGTTCATTTCAGTGAGTATGAGGTTCAGTATTGCCCCATCATGAGTTGGTTTGCTGAATGCTTGCCTGAGGAACTCCTTCTGTAGGAAAACCAGGATGCTCTGGGCTAAATTTTAAAAGCAAGAACTTTGGTGCAAGGTGCCTACACAGAAAGGATTTGATGCAAGTGGCACCTTGCCCAAAGTTTGTGGCAATCCTGATTTTCAAATACAGGCTGCATCAAAATCAGGATGCCTCATACCAAAGCTGCTCTGCACCAGCCTTGTGGTACAGGTACCATTGCACCAGGTTGTAAGGGCACTTGCACCACAGCTGGACTGCACCACCCCCTTATTTGGAATTTTAGAAGCCCCACAGTGGTTACAATAGGGGCCCAAGTTTACACCAGCCAGGAGCTGGTATCAGGGCCCTATGCCACTGCCTTGGAGGGTGGTAACTGGGCAGGAGCCTAGAAGGTGGGTATCAGGGGCACAAGGAGCAGTGGGGGGTGCAAGAGGGTGCAACAGGAGCTCAGCAGTAGTGTGAAGGTTCTGAGGTGGCACCCGGTGGAGGTGCCATGCTCTATGAAACAGGGCCAATCAGCCTGGAAAATGTGGGATTGGGACAGACAGATAATGAAAAGTGACCCAAGTGGCAGCAACCCTGGCAACTGCCCCAAAGGAGCCCCAGTCTGCTACATGCTACAGGTGGCAGTGGTTGTAGGTTGTGGTGTGCAGTCAGTGGACAGGTATGTTCCTCAGGCACTGGAACATTATTCTGGTACACAGCCCCCCCCCCCATGTGGCTGCATGCTGATGCCCAACTACACTACAGGGGAATGTTGCTCCTCTTGGGAAGGTGCCTGGGCTGTTGCCACCTGGGTTCCAATTCATGGTCCATTCATGCCAACCATCCTCTACCGAGGCCAATTGGCTCAGTCCCACGGAGCATGGCACCTCTGCCGGGCATCACCTCAGTACCCTCACACTGCCACTGTGCCATCATCAGCTCCTAAGGTACCCCTACTACTTCCTATGCTGCTGATCCACACATTCAGGCATATTAACCCCACCCCAGAGGAGCCACAGTCCCCTACCTGTGTTAGATGGTAGTGGCTGTAGTTTGTGGTGTGCAGTCAGTTGACTGGTATGTTACCCAGGCACTGCAACATTACCCTGGTATACAGCCCCCCTTGTGGCAGCAGGCTGATGTCCGACTACACTGCTGGGGAATGTGGCTCCTCTGGGCCAGGTGTCTGGGTTGTTGCCACCTGGGTTCCAGTTCATGGTCCATCCACTCCAACCCTCCTCTACCCGGGCCAATCTGATCTGTCCCATGGAGCATGGCACCTCTGCCGGGTGCCACCTCAGTACCCTCATACTGCCACTGTGTCATCATCAGCCCCTAAGGCACCCCCACTACTTCCTCTGCCACCAGTCACCACATTCAGGCATATTAACCCCCACCACCTTTGTGGCTCCTTTATGATTGTGCAGGGTGGGGGGGGGCTTGACGGGACCCTCCATCAAATCCCTCAGGTGCACCAAATGTTTGATGCAGCCCCGCAGCTTTGGCAACTGTTGGGACTTTAATGCAGGGACCCCCATTTTCCAGAAGAGAGCACAAGATCTCTGATGCAGCTAGAGTTTGTTGCAGCCATAGATCGGAGAACCTAGCATTAATCTAAGGGCTGATAGAAAATCAAGCACCCTGTTTTTAGCTGAAAGCCACAGCTGGGAGGGTCAAATCTACATCTGGGAGATGGGAATCCAAGAAGGCATCTGTATGCTTTGTATGCTGAGGAGGATCTGCAATAGAAAGGATCTTAATGGCCTTTATAGGGTTTTAAAAAAGGTATGCCACCTTTGCCTTCTAGAAGTTTACAGTCCTTTCCAGGCTATCGTGTGCAGCCTTTTGGTACTGCAGTATCTGCCCATTTGTTTTGCCTTTTTGCCCCAGAGAGAAAAGAGTGCTGGAGGTGTAGTAGCCTTATCTGAGTGATGTTACGTGAAGCAATCCCACGGGGGCTGTTCCAAATGGACAGAGGCCGTGTTTGATGTGGAGAATCAAGAGAGTTTGTGAGGAAAAGGATAGTAGTGAAAGTCAGAAACATGTTGGAAAGATGGAACGCTGAAGCACAGGAAAGAAAAGCTGTAGAACAGCTGTAGAAGAGCTGATTACTGCAATTTATCACATTGTGCCTGCTATTAGGTTGCTGATTCTGCCATTGTAACAGTGAGGGAAGTATAAATAAAAAGGAAAAACTGAAACTTGCTTTCTTTAGGAGTTGACTCTGCGCTGAATTTGTATGGGTGTTAAAACCGTTTTTATGTTGATTGTGCGCATGCGCAAGAAACATATTGTGGCAGCTTTCCAGAAGCAGGTTGTGGAGCTGCGGCATTGTTGTGGCCAATGCCCACACAGCCTTTAAAGGCTTGGCTCCCCTTCCCCAATGCCATGGCATGCTGCTGCTGACACTAGTTCAGCCAGCATGCCACCACCTTGAAACGTTTCAACCGCTGCAATAAGAGTCATTGCAGTGTCAGCCATTCACTGCAATGAGGGAGCAACCCATCATTCCTGGGCAGAACGTTGGCAAGTGTAATATTGCTTGTAAACATGGTGGTGGTTTGCCGCCATGTTCACAAACAATATTATGAACCCCCAGTTCCGAGGGGGTGCCCAATCCCCCTTGGCAGCATGTGCCCCCCACAACAGTATGTGTTTGCTGATGGGGGCCCCAATCCCTGTCAGTTTCAGTGCCTCTGCCCTGTAGTTTGATGTTGCCGATGGGGGAGCCCACTCCCCGTCGGCTCTTGCGCCCCCCCTTTTGTGCCAATGGGGGTGCCCAATCCCCGTCGGCTACAGCTGCCCCCCCCAAAAAAACTCCGTTGGCATGCTGGGAGCCCACCCCAGAGTGCAACATGTCCCCGTAAAAAATAAAAACATCCCACAGTGGTTTTTGTTTTGTTTTTAACCTGTGGAAAAAGAAAATGCTCCCTCGCGGTCTTCCTGCCCCCCTCCCACAACCTGCACCCACTAACTGCCCATCCTGCCTCCCCACACCCCCCTCACCCCATACTTACCTCCAGAGTCTGGCGCGATGATCTTTGGTGAACCGGGAACATGTCTGCACTCTTCAAAGCCGACTGTGAACTGAGGAAGTGCCGGTATGCTGTATAATGGAATAAATAGGGGTTTTCCAACTTTGATGCATATCTCAAGCATTTTTTGGAATTTTGGCACCAAATTTTCAACATGGGGTTCTTGGGACCCCTCCTCATGAATTCTGCAACTGTCATGGTGTTATTCAACAGCTAAATCTGGTTCAAGGTCAGTGGGCATTCATCTGTATCCCCTTCCCCTGGGTCATGCCTGAAAATAGGCAGGATTTGTCTAGTGCACTTACCCGGTCAACAAAAAATAAATAAATAAAAAATACATTTGGGCCCAAAGGTGATTTTGCAGTCACTGCGTGGAATCCCCTTCAAGGAACAATTAATGAAATGACAGTGCCAGTGTTCATGAGGTGGGCTCTCAAAAAGCCTATGTTGCAAATTTGGTGGAAAAAATCAAAAAAATGACTGTTTTATGAGCTTGCATTGTGCAGTTGCTACACACACTCATAACATCATGAATTTGCAATATTTTCACCCCAGATTTTCAACATTGGCATTTTTTCACACCTCCTTGTGAACAGTACAGCTATTATTTTTCACATTCTGGCCGAAATGTGTTTTTGCACTTCTGGCGCAGAATAGCGCGGTCACTGTGGGAAATCAGTGTTTGGGACAGATTAAGAAAATGACAGTGATACTGTTCATGAGCAGAGGTCCTAAAATGCCTGTGTTGAAAATTTGATGACGATGCTCCATAAAATGACTGTGTTACGAATGTGCATTGTGCAGTTTGCATGCACGATCATAACTACGCGAATTAATAATATTTTTACTCCAGATTTTCAACATTGCCATTCTTCTGCACCTCCTTATGAACAGTACAGCTGTCATTTTTCACATCCTGGCCGAAATGTTTTTTCGCACTTCCGGCGCAGAATAGCATGGTCGCTGTGGGAAATCCATGTTCAGGACACATTATGAAAATGACAATGATACTGTTCATTAGCAGAGGTACTAAAATGCCTATGTTGAAAATTTGGTGCCAAAAGTCCATAAAATGAGTGTGTTACGCAGGTGCATTGTGCAGTTTCCACGAACGCTCGTACCTTCACAACTTTGCAATATTTTCACTCCAGATTTTCAACATTGCTATTTTTCCACACCTCCTTATGAACAGTGCAGCTGTCATTTTTCAGATCCTGGCTGAAATGTGTTTTCCGTCTTCTGGCGCACAATAGCTCGGTCGCTGTGTGAAATGAGTGTCCGGGACACATTAAGAAAATCACACTGACACTGTTCATGAGCAGAGGTCCTAAAATGCCTATGTTGAAAATTTTGTGATGAAACTCCATAAAATGACTGTGTTGCGAGCAAGCATTGTGCAGTTTCCACGCACCCTTGTAAGTTCGCAAATTAGTAATATTTTCAAGCCAGATTTTCAACACTGCATTTTTTCACACCTCCTTATGAACAGTACAGCTGTCATTTTTCACATCCTGGCCAAAATGTGTTTTTACACTCCAGGCGCACAATACCGCAGTTGCTGTCGGAAATCAGTATTTGGGACAGATTAGGATCGAGCGAGTGGGGGGGGGGAGTGACCGAGCTTAACTCAGCTCTGTTGGGACTGCTGCAGATTTCTTTGTGGGCAGGAAAAGCAGCCAATGCAGGCAGGAGCACAGTACTAAAGGGCAGCCTGCATCGCCAGGAGACACAGAACCAGCGACTGAGAGAGGGGGAGGGAGTGAGTGAGCTCAACGGAGCTCTGTGTGGACTGCTGCAGATTTCTTTGTGGGCAGAAAAAGGCAGCAATGCACGCAGGGGCCCAGTACAAAAGGACAGCCTGCAGCGGTGGGAGAAACAGAATCAGCGACTGAGTGAGAGAGAGTGATTGAGGTCAACGGAGCTCTGTCGGGAATGCTGAAGATTTCTTTGTGGGAAGGAAAAGGTGCCAACAGAGGCAGAAGCCCAGTACAAAAGAGAAGCCTGCAGCACCAGGAGAAATAGACTGAGCGAGTGAGACAGGTGGAGTGAGCGACCTCAACAGAGCTGTGTTGGGACAGCTGCGGATTTCTTTGTGGGCAGAAAAAGGTGTCAACGCAGGCAGGAGCCCAGTACAAAAGGGCAGCCTGCAGCACCAGAAGAAACAGAAATAGTGAGTGACAGAGGGGCACTGAGCGAGATCGACGAACCAATGCAATCAACATTCAGCATTGACAAATGCTTGTTTTCTTTTAGTTTACATAATTCCCCTGTTTTATAACATCATTCTTAATATACTGTAAGTGTATTGTTTTAAGATTTGTGTTTTAATTATTTAAGGGATAAGTTTGTCTTTAGTATCTGGTTGCATGGTATTGACTGAAGCTGCTCACATGTGGCTGGGCCATAAGTGCGCATACATGGTGTCTGAAAGTTAGATTCACCATCTTTACAAGAGCAACAGAAACACAAGCAGCAGGCCAGCTATCGCACTACACTTTCCATGCTGTAATACTAAGGCAGTTTAGACCTGACACCATGCTCTTGCATAAGTGAGTAAAAAAGACTTTCTGATTTGCCACAAAAGAAAGGTTGAGCAATATTGGGGGGTATAGAGGGTATACAAGGCTTTTTAAGGTAAAAGAGCAATAGTTGCTAAGGTTCATGAAAGCAAGTAGCTGCTTATAATTTAGTAAATGTTGGCTACTGCTTTAGGTTACCCAGCAATCTCTCACACAATATGTGTATAGCCATTCATCTGGTGCTAATTTAATTAATCACCCACAGACAGATCCTTATATATTACTTTGTTTTTCTCTATATATTATTTTTTTTAGAACAACAAACAGCTGAGGTTTATGCTTTAAAGGCTGTTACCTGTTCTGGCTCCTGTTCCAGGAAAAAAGAAAATGACAAAGATTTAAAGAGGCAGTGTCACAAACTGTCTGAGCTAAGAAAAAGCCAAAAGGGGAGATTACAGTGCCAGGATACTCAAACAAACATAACTTTATGCTAGAATTGGATCAACTGTTTTTGAAAAGCAGGTGTTCCTTTTTTACATTTTCCTCCATCTACTTCAGAATATTAGAATATTATGTGAGGATGCTGGTTACCTAGTGTGCAATATACTTTAAAGGTTAAACTTACAAACTGTCACTGAAATCTGATTTGCGCAAATCAGTCGTGGTGTCTTGAAGAATCTGTTAGTGTCACATTGCAGAGTTGCACAGAAATATTTGACTATGGTACTTTCTTTGATCCTGCTTCTGAACATTATTTGGACTATTTAACTTACTGTGTGTATTTGAAATCACGATACTATGGTACTAACTAGAAAGCAAGCCGCTGCCTAGGGGGGAAAGGAGAACACCAGTATACCAATAGATGATAAACATTATGTCCAGAGTGGTGTGAATGTTAGCCACACATTAAGTGATTTTTAAAACTATAATTAATAAACATAAGTCTAAGAAAAAATAAATAAAAAAATCAAGCATAAAAAATACTACAGGGCTAAAACCAGTTAAAAAACCAAATGGAAATAAAAATAAACAAAGCATTGCAGATCAGTTTGTGACACAGAGTAATTGGGTACACATCAGTCTAAGCAAATGAAAATTAATGAACACTTTGTGAAAGCAAGCTCAGACTCCAATCTCTTATCTGTGCTACAGTCAGTACAAAATGAATTAATAATAGATCAGCTGCAAGACACAGAGCCTATGGAGTAATCTAGGCACTCATCCACCCCAAAGCTATTTGATGTTACTAAGTTTACTTTGTGCAGTCAGGAAAATGACAAACGCAGTTCTGAAGAGATAGTTAACTCAGAAAACACAGCCAAGTAACACATTTGAAGTTAAATGGGACTAGTGATTTAAACAAGCATTTGTCAATGCCGAATGTTGTCGCACTGGCATTGGCTTTGGTAGTGCAGTGCGGAAAAACATTTTGGGCAGGATGTGAAAAATGACAGCTGTACAGTTCATAAAGAGGTGTAAAAAAATGGCAGTGTTGAAAATGTGGCATGTAAATATTGCAAATTTGCGAAGTTACAAGGGTGCGTGGGAAATGCACAATGCACACTTGTAATACAGTCATTTTATGGAAGTTCGGCACCAAATGTTCAACCTAGGCATTTAAGCACCTCTGCTCATGTACAGTGTCACTGTTATTTCCTCACACTGTCCCAAAAAGTGATTTCGCACAGCGACCGTGCTATTCTGTGCCGGTCATGCGAAAACACATTTTGGGCAGGATATGTGAAATGACAGATGTACTGTTCATCAAGAGGTGTGGAAAAATGCCAATGGTGAAAATCCAGAGTGAAAATATTACAAATGCACGATGTTACGAGCGTGCATGCAATCTGCCATCGCACGCTCGTAACACAGTCATTTTATGGAGTATCGTCACCAAATTTTCAATATAGGCATTGTGGACCTCCGCTCACGAACAGTGTCACTGTCATTTTCATAATCTAGCTGAAACACTGATTTCCCATAGCAACCATGCTATTGTGTGCCGGAACTGCGGAAACACATTTCGGCCAGGATGTGAAAAATGACAGCTGTACTGTTCACAAGGAGGTGTACAAAATGACAATGTTGAAAATGTGGCTTGAAAATATTGCAAATTCATGATGTTATGACCTGCATAGCAGCTGTGCAATGTGCGCTCATAAAACAGCCATTTTGGGAATTTTTTCCATCAAATTTGCAACATAGACTTTTTGAGAGCCCACGTCATGAACAGTGGCACTGTCATCTCATTAATCGATCCAGAAAGGTGACTCCATGCAGTGACTGCGAAATCACCTTTCAGGACTGATTAACAATATGACAGTGCAAGAATTCATGAGGAGGGGTCCCAAAAACCCCATGTTGAACATTCTGTGTAAAAATTCCCAAAAATGCCCGAGATATGCATTAAAGTTGAAAAATCCCTATTTATTCCATTATACAGCTTGCCAGCATTTCCTCAGTTCGAGGTCAGCTTTGAAGAGTGCAGACGTGTTCCCGGTCCACCGAAGATCATTGCACTGGACTCTGGAGATAAGTATGGGGTGGGGAGATGTGGGGAGGCAGGATGCACAGTGGGTGGGTGAGGGTTGTGGTGGGGGGTTGGAAGAGTACGAGGGACCGTTTTTGCTTTACAGGTAAAAAATAAATAAAAGACATCAGGGGACCGTTTTCATTTTAATAGGTGCTTTGGCACACTGGGGTGGGCTCCCAGCATGCCACCAGAGTGTGTGGGGGTGGGTGCTTTAGCCAATGGGGGATTGGGCATCCCCACTGTCAAACAAGGAAAAGGGGGTCTGCTGGAGCAGAGGGGGATTGGGCACCCCCTCAGCAAGCAAAGAAATGGGGGGTAACATGATGCTGATGGGGAGTGGGCACCCCTGTAAGCACACAATAAACAGGGATGTTAACAGGCAACAGCGGCAGTCACGGCCGCCATGTTGCCTGATGTAGGGGGAGGCGTGTTGTGGTCACGTTGCATGAGAGCTTCACTCTCATTGCAGCAGACCTTTTCTCTGATCTCTTAGCCTCATTAGCTAGGCAGGGTGTTGGCCCATGCTGCTGGCTGATTGGGGAATGTGGAATGCACCTACTGGTGTGCCTTCCTGCATTCACCCAACAGTGACCATGCCTCCAAATCTGCACTACCGCGAGATGTTGGCTGTGCAAGCACACCAACATAAAATGGGGGAATTTCCTTCCTCACCAACTAGCACCATGAAATCCTCTCAGCCTTACTCTGAAAAATATGAATCTCCATCTTTGTTTTTCCCTGGAGACATATACCCCAATATTAACTAGGGAGTACAATGGTTCCCCTTTGATGAATGCTGATATAAATGAAGTCTTAGAGGAATTTCAGATCACAAGCTCTGGCTTAAAAAAGCTTGATATGTCTGTTGAATCTCATAGCCTAAACTGTATGTCAGAGGCAGTAAACAGCTATCCCTTTGCATTAAGTGAAGATCTTAAGAACTTTATAAAAAAAAATCTATGTGCTGCCCACCTGATGATCTTAGATCAAGTAGTGGGCATACAGAATGAGATAGAAAATCTCAAACAAAATATTACTCTCAACAGTTTTAAACTAGAAGACATATTAGAAAAATTTAATAGAATCATGCTGAGTGTGGGTTCTCCTTCTCTGCCTCTGGAAGAAACAATCCAGCTGAGACCTGATTTTTTGGTGGTGGAAATCCCAAACCCTCCTGGTAAAATTAAACCAAAAAAGAAATGCAGAAAGAAAAAAAAGTAACAAAAAGATTAATGTAGATAGTATTGTCAGGAATATGGTACAAGGGTTGCAACCTTTACATAATGAATTAATTAACATATCTAATTCTGAACAGATTGCTGTAAAATCACTAGGAAAGGACAGTGCAGTTAACAAGGTGAATTCAACAACCCATAAAAAAGAAAGCCTGCACGATGCCCCCAAAATAATAACAGTACAGGCATTTCAGGGAAACACTACTCAAAAGGAATCAAAGTTGGATACACAATTAACTACTGATGCATTTAGCACTTTGGAACTTGAGTTAAAAGCCAGAAGGCAAGACCTGAAAAAATGGTCAGATTGTACTCAAGATGCTAATAGTTTGAAATCACATGAGAAATTGTTACTAGTGCTGTGTGGAATGCGAAATTCTGCTGGTGGAATTAGTGCAAAATTACCATTTCACCAGTGGAATTTCCACCAAAATTTCACTTGTTCACCTGCAGAATTCCATATACTGTGATCCGGTGAATAATATTCCATGGAACAGTAATTTTTCTGTAGAAAATAATTCCACAACAATTTCGGCAGAAAATATTGAGATCCGCTGAATAATATTCAGCAGAACAGTGATTTTTCTGCAGAAAATCATTCCGCAACCATTTTATGCTGTGAAATTCCACCATTCCATTTCTGGCAGATTTTGTCGGAATTCTGGTGGAATTTTGAATATTCTGTGGGATTTTGTTCCGTATGAATTTGAAAATTCCACACAGCACTAACTTTTACCATATACAACTAATGAAATTTAGAAGAGGGTTGATATTGATAGCAGTGCAATTTTATGTTTATACTTCTATAAATGGGATATGAATAAAACAACTTTGAACAACAAAGAAAAGCTTGTGCACCAATTAAGGGCAGTCTCCGGGGCTAATACTGTATATGTGATAAGGCTTTTATACAGATCTGGAAAGATAAAGATGAATCAGGCATAGATTGTGTTTTTATGTTTTGTATCTCTCCTTGTTTAGCCAATCATGTTTGAATAAATAATGTTGCCTTAGGCAAATTTGGTTGCCACGTTGAATACTTGAACAGAAATCTAGTGAATAACAAAAAAAGCAGAAGGGATGGTGACTGTTCACAAATCAATGTCTTTGGCTTTAAAACCCTGTTTAGAAAAAATGAGAGTAAACTGAGGAATGCCTTATCAAATTTATTTGTACATTTCTTACAAATCCTCACTGAAAATTCCTTAGGGCTCTTAGATGGATCTCTGAGAGAAATCATGGCCAAATAGATTTATTACCTCAAGGCTAGAAGTTGCTGATATGATCTTGCAAAAGGCCATAGTTCTGGATGATCAAGGCATTCATATAATTGACAGTGCAATTTTGGGCACTAACAAAATAAAAAGACACACGTATGTAGTTCAGAGGATAACAAATTGACTGACAAAACAATAACTATATTTGGTCTTGCACTTCTTCCATGTTCCTCGTCCATGAATGATGTAGGGCCAATGCTTCTTTGCCTACAGAGCACCCCTCTGGTTTAATGCCCTCAGCCAGGACATCTCCAACCAACCTACTCAGGGCCATTTTAAAAGACTGCTTCACCAACATCTTTCCGCATTCAGCACCTGTGACTGCTACCCCAGTCCCCTTTGCCTACAGTCTCTGCCCTGCCTCTTAGTGGCTCCCTGCATTGGCATGGCCCCTTGCCTCCTTTACCCACCCCCCCTCACTCACTCCCACCCCCTTGTTGCCCTGCCACTTAGTGGCTCACTGCACTGGCATGGACACTGGCCACCTTCTACTAACCCATCTCACTCCCTCACACCCTCTCACTATGACAATGTCAATGACTGCTTCCCCTTTTTATCTCACCTCACTCACTCCCCCCCTCTCATACCCGCTGCCTCCTTTAGCCCATCTCTAACTCCTATCTGCCTATCTCCAAATATTTGTTTGCCAACTTACGGTGTACCAAACCTATGGTATTTTACCTATTATTGTCATGGTTTTACACTCTTGCTTGTATAACCTTTGCAATTATTGTTCATGTTTTATACTCTCTTGTTTGTAAAATCCTAACATAGAAACATAGAAACATAGAGGTTGATGGCAGATAAGGACCGCAAGGCCCATCCAGTCTGCCCATTTCTTTTTCTACCTTATAAATGTGCCATCAACCTTTGCTCTGTCAGTGGCCTATCTATTCATACTCATCTGTATTGCTCCCTTATGCCTATCCCATGCCTGTTTGAAGCCCTGCACTGTATTCATAGCCACCACTTCCTGAGGTAGGCCGTTCCATGCATCCACCACTCTTTCTGTGAAAAAGCATTTCCTCACATTCCCCTTTAATTTGCCTCCCTCTAATCTCATGCCGTGTCCTCTTGTCCTGCTATGTTTCTTACATTCAAACATGTTAGACTCTTTCACCTTCTTAATGCCCTTAAAGTGTTTGAATGTTTCGATCATATCACCTCTTTCCCTCCTTTGCTCAAGGGTATACATATTGAGCTCCCCTGCACCATTTTGGTTGCCCTTCTCTGGACTGCTTCAATTTGGTTAATGTCCTTGTGAAGGTGTGGCCTCCAGTACTGCACACAGTACTCCAGATGGGGCCTAACCAGTGTCTTGTAAAGAGGGATTATTACCTCACTCTTACGATTTGTGATACCCCTACTAATACACCCTAACATCCCCCTAGCCTTACCTACTGCTTTAGAGGTCTGCTTGGATGATTTCAGGTCATCAGTGATGATGATACCCAATTCTCTTTCTTCCTTTGTGACTGCCAGCAACTCCCCTCCCAGCCTATAGGTGGCTTCAGTATTTCTCTTCCCTATGTGCATGATCTTGCACTTCTTTGCATTAAATCCCAGTTGCCACTCTTCTGACCACTCTTCTGACCATTTTGCTAGCTTATCCAGATCTCTTCTCATTCTGCCCACCCCATCTGGATCATCTACTCTTTTGCAGTCTTGGTGTCATCTGCAAACAGACAAGCCTTACCCTCTAGTCCATCTGCAATGTCACTAATGAAGACATTGAAGAAGACTGGTCCCAGGAATGATCCCTGAGGTACCTCACCTGTGACTTGCATCTCTTCTGACTGTATACCATTTACCACCACTCTCTGTTTTCTGCCCGTCAACCAGTTTGTCACCCAGTTGACCAACTTCTAACCCACCCCGAGCCTACCCAGCTTATTTATCAATCTTCTATATGGAACAGTGTCGAAAGCTTTGCTGAAGTCAAGGTAGGTGACATCAACTGCTCCCCCTTAGTCCACCACTCTGGTTACCCGGTCAAAGAAATCTATGACATTAGTTTTACAGGACCTTCCTTTTGTAGACCCATGCTGTCTTGGATTCTGTGCCCCCATGGATTCCAGGTGTTGCACTATCCTTTCCTTAAGGAGTGCCTCCATAATCTTGCCCATTACTGAGGTAAGACTGACTGGTCTGTAGTTCCCTGCCTCCTCCCTGCTACCACTCTTGTGGAGCGGGATCACATGAGCCCTTCTCCAGTCTTCTGAGACCTCTCCTGTGCTCAGAGACTCACTAAACAGTTCTGCTAATGGCTCTGCTAGTGCCACCCTTAGCTCTTTAAGTACCCTGTGATGTATGCCATCAGGTCCCATTGCCTTGTCCACCCTAAGCTTAGCGAGCTTTTGTAGGACCCTTTCTTTTGTGAAGGGAGTAGTGCTCACCTCCTTCCCCCCTGTGTCCATGGTGCTGAACTGTGGGCCCTGCCCTACCTTCTCTTTAGTAAATACTGAGCAAACGTATCTATTTAGGATAGATGCTTTTATAGGGTCCTCCTCCTGTGTATTATTGTCTTCCCTCCCACTGATGTGCAACCTTTGTAAACGAGCTCCCAGCTTAAAGGTGTTTAAACCTAGATCTCAATAAATAAATAAATAAAGCCCAGAAGAAACTGATTATAAGCTGAAATTCATACTGAAAGATCTGTTTGAGCACACATTAAATATCCCTAGTTTAGCAGCTGATTCTTTTATAGTACAGTGTATTGGACATGAACTGGAGAATGATCAAATTCTAATTAATATAACTTATCTGGATGTGTACAATAAGTTACTAGCTTTTACTCCCTTACTTGATAGGTTTGGCATATATATTGGAGATTGTGATGACTCAGGAGACACCAGAATGTATGATAACAACCTAAATACACATGAGAATCAGGTTAATATTAATCATGTGTAAAGTTAATGTTTAAATGACCCAGTTAACCAAATTATATATAGTGTTGAGGTTAACGACAGATATAATGGGCCAGATTTTCAAGGGCAAGAAAATGATGCAGGGTGCTTGCTTCAAAAATAACCGACACAAAGAGCAGAATCCATCAGACCTTGCACCAATTCTGATTTTCCAGTTGTGCTTGCATCACAAACAGGTCTGCATGCACCAGAATGGCTTGCCCCATGCTTGCACCAAAACAATGCCTGTACCATGTCGGAAGGGATGCCTGCATCACTGAAATGATGCATGATCCCCTTATTTGGGATTTTTAAAGAATGCCAGTCCTATCTTTGCACCTAAGATGCATGTCACTGTTAGACCAGCCAGAGCTGGTCTGAGGGACATTAGAGCATATAAAGAGACCTATTGCAGATGGACAGACCTAACAATGCTACTATTAAGGGCCAGTATTCTCATGCAGGTCTAGTTTAGAACATTGTGGGGGCTTATTATTGGTGATTTCATCTGCTGTTTTATTTTACTTAGCTTGCATCATTCTCATCTTTTGTGTCATTTTCTACTCGATTTGCACCATTTTATGGCTCAGCTTACACCATTGTTTACTCAGTTTGCACCATTGCTTACTCCGTTTGTGTCATTTACATTCCTTGAGTCATTTATTTGACTCATCTTGCACCATTTTTACTCAATTTGTACCATTTTCTTGATTCATCTTGCACCATTTTTACTCAGTTTGCACCATTTGTTTTACTCAGTTTGCATCCTTTTTGTTCCTTGACTCATTTTTTTGACTCACCTTGCACCATTTTTGACTTGACTTGCACCATTTATTTTGGTGCAGCTTGCATCATTCTCATCCCTTATGCCATCTTGTGTCAGTTTAGGGGACATTCTTACGGAGAACACTTTCCTTGTAAAATATGGTTCCGAGTATTTGGTGCACTGAAATTTGACTCAAGCTGATTGTTTGATGCAGCTTGTTTGGATCCATGGGCCCTTTGAAAATCTGGCCCAATGTGTTACCTGAGGAGGAAGCTTAACTTGAGACATCAGGAATGGAGGGAAGTAATTTCATCTTAGAAGATGATTCCTCGTGGGCATTGTTCTCATGGAATATATCTGGCCTGGCTAATAATTTTGCAGATACAGAGTGGAAAGATTTTATTAGCATACACCATATAATATGCATCAAAGGAACATGACATGCAAATAATTCAGATATAGCATTACATGGGTATAAC
The DNA here is from genome assembly GCA_016271365.2 of Neoceratodus forsteri. NCBI lineage: Eukaryota > Metazoa > Chordata > Ceratodontiformes > Ceratodontidae > Neoceratodus > Neoceratodus forsteri. Next base: position 855,672,401 of record CM057450.1, read on the forward strand.
TGCTTCCGTGTCCCTGGTAACAAAAAACCAAAATCATGCTAAGTGTCAGGTGGTCTTGTGACATGGGTAAAAACTGGAAAGAACCTTGTGATGCACCCTATATCTAGCACCACATTTGAGCAAGTTTTTCTAATACAAGCAACAGGTTTTGTAAGCTGTTTATTAAATGTCTATATCCCACCTACAAATTCAAATTATTTTTTTCCCACAATTTGGGAGGAATTGGATTTACTAATAAATCATACTTGGGCCACCACTGCTTGTGAGGATGTTCTCATGTGCGGTGACTTTAGTGCTAGGTTGGCTAGCTTTGATGGATATGCAGATAATGATATACACAACTGGTTGTATGTGGATGCATACAGATATGTTAGATCATCATTAGACACAAGGCTAAATCCTCCTGGTAAAAGACTTATAGAACTCCTCTCAGTACATAACCTGGCACTTTTAATGGTAGAATAGATGATGATGATCTGAATGGTAACTACATATTTTGTAATATGGTTGGGACATCAGTTCTTGACTACTTTTTTGGAGTGGTCCTATGCAAATCTGGACTACATTAGAATTCTCTGTGAGAAGTGAAAGTAACCATCTTTCCCTCAGCCTGAAGTAAAGGCATACGTCCACCAATAGTATAGATAATCTAACTTGTTTTGAAATAAGGAATCAAGCTAAAATTAGATGGGACACGGAAACTAGACACTGTTGTCTCAGTAACACAGGAAGTTATTTGCATAATGGATGCCATACCTGGCAAAGATCTTACATTGGAATCGCTCCTTAACATTATTACTAGATATTCTAATAATGTCAGAAATATAATTACTTGTAAGCAAAACATAAAACATAGGCATGAGAATATACTGTATGTACTTGAGTTGACAATGATTGTCGCAGGCAAAATAAACTTCTTACTCAACCCACTAGAGAAACAAGGCTATTGAAATGTAAAAGCACACTGAAAGCATTAAATGAGGCTAGACAAAGTTACAAAAACTCTTTCTGAATGGCAAACATAGGGACTTTCAACTGAAACAATGGGAACATATGCTAACTGTCACACATAATAATGATCAGCAATCATTTTGGCTTCTTTTAGCCAGAGGTACCAACAATAGAAAATATCAATTTTATTCAAATCCTTAGAAAAAATGGATTTCTCATTATTCAAGCCTTTTTTTGATCCAGGCATTAGTGAATATACTTTTATATGGGAAGAGGATACAGACAGGGCAAGCTTTATACCTTTTACACCTCAGGAAGTTTATCTAGCAATTGCAAATTTGAAAAAGAAAAAAGCACCTGGCCCTGATCTTATACCCACAGAAGCCTTCCTTATTGCTAATTTTCTTTGGACAAGGTTATTAGTCCCCTTTTTAAATAAGTGTATATTAAAGAAATGCATTCCTCTTCTTGGAAAGATGCAACAATCATTTCTTTGTTTAAAAGAGGAGACAAATCTGAGCTAAATCTGTAGAGGCCTACAGTGGCAGTCATACAAAAGTTAATCAGTACCAAGATCATGCTGAGGCACTCATGTTACAATTAGCTTTGACTGAAATTTGATTCTGCCTCAGCATACCCTTGTATTCCACCATCATTACTTCAGTACTGATCAACTTTTGTACAACAACCACTTTACTGTATATTATTATTGGACATTAATGGAAAACATTTTTCTAAAGTCATTCTAATCAGCTTATTAGAGCAATTGGTCAATCTGGGCAATCTTTCTGAATTTCAAGCTGGCTTTCATGCTGGTTGTAGTATGTCAGACAACTGTTTTATATTAGTGCATCTGATTGAAAAATATGTGATGTTAAGGAAGCAAAGATTGTTTGTGACCTTCATTGATCCTAGTGCCGCTTTGTTAACATCTCACAAGTGAGACGCTGGCAGATTTTGTTCCAAAAGGGAATATAACCAGAACTCATTAGTATAGTAAAGGAACTTAATTGTGAGACTTGGGCGCAAATAAGACTGGGAACAACAGGACAATTATCTACAAAAATTGTAACAAACAAAGGGGTCAGGCAGGGCTGTGTCATTGCACCAACTTTATTTTGTATTTATGTAGATTGTCTGCTTACACAACTTTTACAATCAGGTACAGGATCACCATTAATTGACACTAGGCTCTGTCCAGCCATAGCCTATGCCAACAATTTGGTACTTTTTTCTTTATCCCAATCAGGACTTCAGAAGAAATTGAACATTTTTAATCAATATGCACAGCATTATAATCTAAAAATAAATGATGACAAAAGCAAGGTCCTAGTGTTCTGTTCTAAAAAAAATGTAACAAGCTTTGACAGGTGGGGAATAGTTATATAAAGACTGTTAAATTCTATGCATACCTGGGACTAACACTAACATCTAATGGTTGTTGGAAGCGATATGTCTAAACCCAATTAATAAAATTCAAACAAGCAGCTGGTGCTTTAATGAATTTTAATAACAGATATGGAGGTAGTACAGTTTTACCCCTTTTGAAAGCAGCTCAAGCCAAGTATACCCCATAGGCCCTTTATACGGTATGTGTGAAATTTGGGTTGGTGATAAAACAAAGATGCTAGAATCCCTTCTAAACAAATTATATAATGTAGCCCTAGGTGTAGGAGGCTCTATCCTTGCTGCTCTGGTTAGAGGATACCTTGGAACTTTCAGTTTGGAGGTGCTGGCAGACACTAGAAAAATAGGATACTGGATAAGGGTCACTAGAATGGAGAATCATAGACTATCCTTTGAATGTTTAAATGAGAAGAATAAGTGGCTCAGTGTGGGGTGTAAGCAGTCAGGCTGGTACAAACACCTTAACAATATATTACAAAATCATGGCTCACAATATTTGAAAGGTTATGTTGATAAAGGAATAAGGGTTTGTCTTAAGTATAAAACATATTGTACTAAGAAAATTGTGAATTGCATTATGAAAAAGGATATAGATGTTATAGCGGACCACAAGATATCGTCATGGTTGGTCCAAAATAATAATTTGCATGCTTTCAGATGTTACTTGGAGGTTCTTACAGACAATACTGTATGTTAAGAAATCTGTATGCAAAATACAGAGTGGAACAGCTTAAAAGTAATGTGCTCAAAAGCTAGATACAGGAAGATTACAGACCCTTTGGCAAAATGTTGTAATTGTACATTTAAGGAAAATGAGGATTTATACCATGTTATATTTATACGTAGCTGGTATGCCAAACCCCGGTTTTACTGGTCAGATCCATTATGGTCAGAGATAGGGACAAAAGACAAGAGCTCTTTATTAAATATAATGTTTTCCAAAGAAGACAAGTATATAATAAACAAAGTAGTAGGTTAGCGCAGGACTATCAACATAACCTTTCAGATATAGTCAACCATATGAAATATGAATGAAAGCTGGTGATTGTTTTTCTATATACAATATTAATTGATGTAGTATAGTATGTGAACTGCATTTTAAATTGTACTTACTTTTAAGATATTATATGTTTTGTATGTCTTGTAATGGTCTATGACTGAACAATAAATATTGCAACAACATCTGGTAGATTGAAGTCATTCACCAACAGCATCTTCCCCTTTTCTACCATCTTGCTAATGGCTTCCACCAGTACCTTATCTAACTCCTCCTTCTATGCTGGAGATATGTTTATCATGTCAGTGTGAATATTGGCTCTGTTACCCATCTCCAGGGTGACTCACTCTGCCCACCCCTGTGTTCCCTATACTTCCAATGCTTTTATGCTTTCCCTCACATAAAGCACCACATCCCATCCTTTCCATCCCACCTTGTCCTTCCTGAACAGAGTCTAGCCTTGTATGTCCATGTCCCAACCATGGTTTTCAGTACACCATGACTCGGTAATGGCCACAATATCCAGACTGGCCTCTGCCATGATGGCCTCTAGGTCCAGAATCTTATTTCCCAGACTTTTAGCATCTGCATACATTGCCTTCCAGATCTTGTATTTATTTAAGTCTCGGATTACATATACCTTTAAGCTAAGAGCTCTTTTACAAAGGTTCCACATCAGTAGAAAGAACAACAGATTAAACAGGACAGTAAAGAATGGTACAATAAAGTGTAAATGAGAGATACAAAACTCATAATGGACACAAAATCGTGTTACCACTCTGCTTGTTACCCTCCTTTTTATGTTTACCACTGTGCTTACACAAGGGCGAACATATTGGTATGATAGTGTGTTTTGAGAGGTGTATCGCAGTTGGTCCAGTGCAGTGCAATCTGCATGGGTCTCAACACTGTCAAACTAATCATCAGCCAGTTCACTGCCACACCACAGCACCCCAGAGCTCACAGGCATACACATGGCAGCATGACCCATACCCCTCACCCTGCTGCAGCATGTCAAGGCACATGCGTCACCACCAGTCCCACCAGTGAGGATCAGAGAGCCACCGTGTGGTGAACATCACCACAGGTTGGCCACAACAGTGATGAGGAGGGTGCATCAAGACACCTGCCCTGCCATGACACTCCAGGAGGCCACTGGCCGTGGACCTCCTGCAGGCATACTACCACAACCTGCAGCAGTTCGAAAGGGACAACCTTTCAATACAGAGGGACAACACAGTGGCACTTCATGACCTCACCATGGAGGTGAGAAGAATGCACAGGGGCATTGCCAGAACCAGTGATATGCTTGAGAGGTTGAAAGAATGCACCTTCATCACCTACGGCCATGCAGGGCATTCCCACAGGTAGTGGTGTGGATGGGACACCACAGGGCATGGTGGGAAGATGTGATGCAAGGAGGAACCCCAGAGTGGACAGAGCACTGTTGAGAGGACAGCATCCAAAGAGGACAAGAGGTACAGGTGGCCAGACATCTGGGAGGTGCCTCGGCAGAAGGACGGCAAGAAGGACTGCAAAGCCATGACTATACCATACCAATGTGTGGACCACCACAGCATGGTGGCCTGCACCATGGGATAACATGGTGCACAGTCACCGACACAACACTGCTCACATCACACAACCACAATACAATACACGACAGGCACTGCACACTTCCAACAAGCACTGCCAATGCACCCCACACACATCCTATGTCAACCGCACACCCCCATGAACCACACACAACACATATGTTCCACACACACCCTCTATGAACCCCACCTATCCCCATGAACCACACACAACACATATGTACCACACACAGCGCACAAGCACACCACATCACATAGCATGGGTGAACTCAGAGGGGTACATCATCATAGTGCCACCTGTTCCACCCAGCTAATGTGCGATGGTGCCTTGTGTCACAGCATGCCATACAGCATGTCCCAACAGCATTTCCCCACCCCCCACACATTGTGATCATTTGTCTTTGCAGAGTGGCATGTTGTCCTGCACATCAGCATGCATGGCATTGGTAGCCATTGTTGCGTAGCATGACACAAACAGTGAACGTTCCGCACACCTTCCCAGGGGTGAGCATCATCATGCCACTGGTGTGGTCTAGGCACTGGAACCTCATCTTCAGCCATCTGAATGTGCATTCCACAAGACTGTGTCCTCTTGTGCGCACTATTGTATGCTTCCTCTACTGACCCCTGTGGCTCCAGGTATGGTGTCAGAAGTTGGGGTCATAGTGGGTACCAGGTTTTGCCTATGAAGAGATGGGACAGTCTTAGTATGTGTGGACAGCTCAGCATGCACTGTGTGGTCCTACTGGTATTCCTACCAAGCAGACAGCCATCCACGCCACCCCGGTCCTCAAGGCTGACACCCAGACCAGACCAGTAGAAGATATAGATGTCATGACAAGAACCTTGGTACTTCAGGCATATATTTGTGATGAGTCCATCTGCACTGCAGATGGCCTGGCAGTTAATGCAGTGGAAACCCTTACTGTTTCGGTATGTCTCCTCATCCACAATCAGGGCCAGGATCACTATAGGTGCAGTCAATGATGTCAATCAAATTCAGCATGCCTTGCATGCTGTGGAACCCCTCCTTAATGGCATAGATGTCTTCAGATGTTGCTGTGAAGGTAATATATTCCTGCATATGCCACAGCAGGGCATCTGTGACCTGATGCAAGGCATGGAACATGGATGGTTAACTCACACCCATGGCATCTTCCACCACCCTCTAGAAGGAGCATGTGGTGTAGTAGGTTAATTCACATAAGATCTTTGTTTCCACTGTTAGTGCCCATTACCATCTGGTGCGGGGCATGACGTGTGGTCTGACCATGTCACACAGCTGTGATAAAGTGGCTTGGTCCATCCAGAGCTCCTGTATGCAGTGCATAGCCCTGAGGGACAGCAACAGTAGTTTGTAGAGGAATACATGAGGACAGGAACAGGCATTGTGGCACCATACCCATGTAGGCTCATCATCCAGCATGTAGGTGTTAAGCAGAAGTCTGGGGCACATGGCACACAGGTGTGTGCTGGCACAGCCAGTGGACTGTGGAATATTGATAGTCAGCATGGCAAGGTGGCCTGGTCATACCATCTAGCACCACTGGTCCTGACCCTGGCCCTTGATGCAGTTCCTTCCTGTACACACCAGTATGTGGTGTGTCATGATAAGGCATTTGCCATGTGGAAACATCCAGTGTGGGGAGAAAGATGGTGGAGGTGGAAGAAAAGTCTGCTGAATCAGTGGGGTGACTGGGAGGGTACCCCTGTAAACTGTGGCACCATCCAGGGCTAACATACCAGGATGAATAGGATGGTGGTGCCATATGGGAGATCAAGGAGCTGGCAGGGGTGAATACATAGCTGCATGGGGTTGACTTGAGGTTGACACTTGGCATGGCACCTCAGGCTCATGATCTGCCTTCCATTGTGTTTCCACAGGCATTCAGCAGAAAGCCACTCACAATGACACTCGAATGAAGGGAACTGGACCTGGGGAAGATGGCTATGGTGGTGGTGAAGAGGAGTCAGTGGATCCAGACAATCCCAGAGCTCCTGTCCCTCAGGGTGGGATCCAGGGACATATTCTACCAGGATGATGTCAGGGAGATGTGGGCAGTGAAGAAGGGCTTTGAAGGTAGGTGTTACATGGCATGTGTGTGGTGTGTGTGTGTGGAAGTGTCACATCAAAGCAGGTCACTAAGTCATTGCCTCTTCTTTCTGTTCCTCTCATTTCAGAGATACACAGGCCCACTCTGCCACATTGTGGTGGTGATGTGACCACCCACAATGAGCACTCCACCTCCATCATCTGGTAATTCTTCTGAGGGAGAGGATCAATATACTGAGTAGGGGCCAACAGTGTAATATATATTGTTACATTAGTAAAGCTTTTCAAAATGTATCTCCAATGTCTGTACCATTTTTCCAGCTGGTGCCACTGGGCATCAATCTGGGAGGGGGGCTGTGGCATTCATACTACAGTTCCTAGGGGCATATATCTCAGTGTCATGGCATGTTTCACTCAGGTGGGGCATCCACAGTCATGGGCACATCCTACATCTCTTATTGGATGGTAGTAAGGCTGATGGTCATTGAGATTTGTTTTGTGCTGTCTCTTCTGGGCCACGGGATTCTCACTGTCCGGCATGTGTTGCTGTCATGTGTGCATACACGCCCCACTGTGCACACACATGCATGCCCCTTGTACAGGGTGTAGGGGAGGCTGTCTTGGGGCTCCTTCTATGGATATCCTGTCTAACACGTTGATTGGGTGGTTTTGGGGGGATCCTGACACTGGTCTCTGGCTGGCCACATTCCAGCATCATGAGTCTGTTTGGTTGTGGGGGGCGTGCCTGGCCACCAGTCTGCTATGCTGCAATATCCCTTAGCCACTGTGTTTAGGTGGGATGCTGCCTTGGCATTGTCTGGGTACACCCCTCTAGAGGATGTTTTAGCCTATGTGCTGTACACAGAGGTTTACAGCAGCCCTACTCCTGGCATAGTATTGTGCATGTAGTCCTGCTTGACTTCCAGATGTGGTTGCAGTTATGGATGCACTTCACAGGGGGGCATGTAGTGCACTGTGCAGACATGCCCTTTGCATGCTTCAAGTTGCATGACTGCATTCATCCATAACAGCAGCATGCATGCAGGACTACACAGGTTGTGAATGCAAACTGTGCAGATCCAACGCGCAGCCCAGATGTAGAGCACTACACTCTTTATCTATGCAACCTGCAAGAGTCAGACTCTGTTTAGTGCACAGGCCACAGTAGCATCTGAAAATGATGACCAATAAAAAAAGAAACAAGAGAAATTCTGTTTTAACAATGCAACAGAGTCATGTCTTCCTTCAATTTACATGGGTACTATCTGGTGCCGAGAAACATGTGGGAGGGGGCAATGACGGCAGTGCATAAGAAACTACATCTACAGTGGCCACAGTAGGACAAACGTCCTAAGTGAAACAAAATCGCAGGAAGCTTCTTCAGGAGGAGGAACTACAGATGCTTACCTTAAAACAAGTGAGCAAGTTTATTTCTTTAATTAAACTATATCATTTAAATTTTTCAGCCTCACCTCAGTAGTGGACAATATTATGGAGGCTGTGTCTGTGCTTTCTGTTTGCACCCTTTGCAGATTGTGTGAGAGGCCCTTTGGCACCATGCATTCCTGCTTTAAGATGAACCAGCCTAAAATTTCATGGTGATTTGTATATACATCCCATTATGGTATGCATTATGGGGGGTATGTGTGATTTTGTATTTCTAAGACAATGGAGACACTGCTTAAGGAAAGGATTGTGGAATACTTAGAATCCAGTGGAGTACAGGATCTGAGGCAGCATGGATTCACAGCTTGAAGGTCATGTCAAACAAATCGGATGGACTTTTTTGACTGGGTGACGAAGGGAGGCAAATCAGGTGGGAGCAGTGGATGTTGCCTACCTTGATTTCAGCAAGGCCTTCGACACCATTCCACATAAAAGACTGGTTAACAAGTTGGGTAACCTGGGTGTGGGTCACAAGCTGGGGAACTGGGTTAGAAACTAGTTGAGGGACAGAAAGCAGAGGTTGGTGGTAAATGGGATGCAATGTGAGGAAATGGGGGGGTGACCAGTGGGGTGCCTCAAGGATCAGTCCTGGGGCCAGTCCTTTTTAATGACTTCATTAGTTATATTGCAGAAGGGCTGGAAGGGGAAGGTTTACCTATTTGCAGATGTCACAAAGATCTGCAACAGGATAGACACTCCAGATGGGGTCGAGAAAATGAGGAGGGACCTAGGAAAGCTGGAAAAATGGTCTAAAGTGTGGAAACTAAAATTTAATGCAAAAAAGTGCAAAACCATGCAACTGGGATGCAGAAACCCTGCAGAGAGTTACAGGATGGGGAGCTGCTGATGATCACAAAGGAAGAAAAGAATTTAGGGATAATCATCTCGGATGATCTAAAGGTGGCCAAACAGTGTTCAAAGGCTGTGGGGAGGGCCAGTGGCATGTTGGAGTGCATAGGAAGGGGTATCACTATCAGAAAAAGGGAGGTGGTGATACCGCTGTGCAAAACACTGGTGAGACCTCATTTGGAGTACGATGTACAGTTCTGGAGGCTGCATCTTCGTAAGAATATAGACAGGGTGGAGGCGGTTCAGAGAAGGGTATCTAAGAGGGTGTAGAACTTGAACCAGAAGATATATGAGGAGAGATTAAAAGACCTCAATATGTATGCACTGGAAGGCAATCAGGAACAGGGAGATATGATAGAAACCTTCAAGTATCTTAAGGGTATAAACAAAGTGCAAGTGAGCGACATCTTACAGTATAGGAGATGTACAAGGACAAGGAGACACGATATGAGGTTGGAGGGGGGCAGTAAAGAGGAATGTGATAAAGTTTTTCTTCACAGAAAGGGTGGTGGATGAATAGAATAGCCTACCCCAGTAGATGGTGGGAGCTAGCACAGTGGGGTGATTCAAACATGCATGGGATAGGCATTAGGGAACCTAGCGGTAGGAAGGAGAAGCTAAATCTGATGACCAAGTAGGGTCAGCAGCCATTGATGTAGATAGGGAATACAGGTGGACTGGATGGGCCTAGTGGTCCTTATCTGCAATCAGTTTCTATGTTTCCATGTTTTCCAACAATGTAAATTACATAGACCCATTTTAAAAGTGCAATAAGACACCCTGGGTGGTGCATTGAACAGATCTAACTGCACTTCCAGGGCTGAAGGCACATGGCCTACTACACCCATGACATGCAGTTAGATCTGTTCAATGCACCCCATCATGTCTTATTGCTTACTTAGTCCAGCCAACCATCATTAATTGCTTGATGTGCATAGGTCTTATGCCGTATGTTGCTATGCAGTCCATTTGCATGGTATTTCTGCGTAACTCTCTCCTCTTGTTCAGACCTGAAGGGCTTGTGGGTTACCCACCTTAAAGAGCACATAGTTGTTAAAATGAAAGGCAAACATCAATATTTATAACAATTATGTTTAAAGTGATTTATTGAGATTCCGCAAATGCCTTTTTCACATAGTATGCCATTGTCACCTATGCTTCAGATGTTGAAGCTGCAATTTGTTTTTTTTTTTAAATCTGTCATAGTCATTTTTTTATATATATTTTATCAGCACTTTGTTTCTGCCCACCCTCCAGTTTTCTGTGTACAGCCACACCCCCAGTATGATGTCATGCAAGGGATCTGTCAATGTTTTACCTACAGCAACAATGAATTCTGAGTAAATTATAGAGTTGACTTAAATGTTCATTACTCAGAGGTGTAGTCCCTTATTTTGGTGGTGTTGACTGCAGTATAGCACCTAATATGTATATGTACATAGCAAGGCATTGTGGGTACAAAAATAAGTTGTTTTCCAATTTCCTTACTGTGAGGTGCAGTCTCATATTTCTATAGTATTTTCAACAATAAAAGCTCTCATATGCTTATTTTCAAAACAAGGCATTGTGCATATAGTATTTAGTTGACAAGATTTATTTACTGAGAGAGGTAGTCTCCTAGTTTCCTATTTCTGTAGTGACCACAGAAATAAAATAGCATGTATACTAATTTACATAATGAAGCATTGTGGGTACAGTAAATAGCTGATTTTTCTGTCTCCCTAATCAAAGTGTAGTCTCCTATTTCAGAAGTGTTTACAGCAGTACAATCTGTACAAAAGTTTCTGGAAATTTTTGTGATGAAAGTAGGCCAAAAAGGTAATTTGCCATGCTGTGAAGATTTTGTTTCACTTTTACCTCCTGCTGGTGAAGTGGCAGGTCTGAAATGAGAGCTGCTGTCGAAATGTGGGAGTGTGATTATACTGTACTTTTCTATGTTTATGTTATAGGGCCTGAATGACTGTAAGTAGTTCAGGAGTGTAATTATGGGTCAATGATTACATGGCTCTGAGCTGCTTTCAGCCAATCAAATCACTAGACATTTTCTACACTTTTTATAATACTAGATACAGCTACTTGCAAATAATGTAAAAAGTCAGCTAAAAATTGACAGTGTCCCTTTAAAAACTTTTCCCTTCCATGATGTCATGGTTGGGGGCTGCAGCATGAGAAAAAAAGGGTCAGGATTATGCAAATGAAGCAGAGCACAGAACTAAATGCATTTTTTTTCATGGAGAACACTTTTTGGCTGTTTGAATGTAGGAGACTGATTCATAACTCCTATAGGTTACTACTCCTTTTTCTATGGCAAACCTCAGAAAATCACTTTAGCATTAGTGCATTCTGTGTTTATTTTGTTTGTGTTGTTTTGTTTTTAAATTTTAGGGACCCCAACCTTAAGAATGCTTAAGGCTAGACTCCAAAGAGTGTAACATCAAAATTAGAAGCCATTCCTTCCTGCTCAAGGGGAGAACTTGAAAACAGGAAAAAGAAGGAACTGGTTTACACAGATGGCTGTTCTGAACAATATACCACATGACATAGTAAATACTGCAGCATAGAGGTGTATCAATAAAAACTGATTATACATGTTATCTTGAACCAGGAAAGACTGATAGAACATAGTGAATGAGATTTATAACATAACTTAGCTGATACACATTGTGAGACTACCAAAATGATGCATTAGAGGAACAAATGGGCTTCTCTCAGTAGTATTTCCGGTCCCATAGGTAACTAATATCACATTATAGCACTTCTTTAGGAAATAACTTAAAATACAGATACAATCTAAAGGGGGAGACATTGAAATAGATATTTAAAATGGACCCAATGATTCTTCCTAAGTTTTAAGAACGGTTATCAAAATTATAAATAGATCCAGTAAGTTACACTATACAGCACTTTGCTCAACTGTTTTACATATTTTATTTGAAAAAAAAAAAAACTATAGCATGAATGTACTGTACAAGCCTACAAAAATGTTAATAGAAGATAACGTTACTAGAGATCCTAAATATATGTAGCCCACTTATGCAGGGAAAATGACATTGTTTAGGGATGCTGGACTAATCCTGTCTTCAAATCCAGGGCATACCCCGTTTAGTATGTCCCACTGATCTAATTAGCAAAGGAAACCAGTGCTTCAGGGCTCTCTCATTCCTGAGATATTTAGAGAAACTCTGGCTAATGTTGATAAAATATTGCTGCTTTGTAGAATATATGAATACATTGTGTAAGACAACAGGGAGCAGGGGTTATTGAGAACATGAGTTTGAATTTGAAATGAAAGTCCTGTAATATTTATCAGGAAATAATCCTTAATAATGAACAGCCAACATAATAAAAAAATCCTGAACATTGTTGGCTTTCAAATCATGGGGGCAGTATAATGCATTTATAAGGTTAAATGCTGCCTGTGATTGAATTCCTGAAGGCAGATGCTTCAGAAATGCAATTTCTTGGGGTTACAATCTTTTAAATCATATATGTGCTTAATATTTGAAGACTACAAATCCCAGAGTTCCCCTTTGTCAGTACTTTTCAAATATCACATTAGCAAGCCAAGACATCTAAACTATGCAAACCAATATAATGACTGACATCACTGTAATAGGGAAAAAAGAAACAGTTGTAATCACAGAGGACTTGCTGCTATTAAAATATTTAATCCTCTGGGGTTGAAATGAATCAAAGAGGTTATAATTCTAAATTATAACATGGTCCAGGTATGAGGATGATGTATTATTCATTATCAGTGGACCAGATAGAAATAAACCCTACTACCTTCAATAGCATTTTATATTATTCAATTTTATTCGGTTCCAGAGGGTCTTAAGATACTAAATGGGATTCATCTATGCAGACCTAAATCAGATTTCAACTTTATTTAGAAGACTGTTCATTGTATAGAAATTTCATGCAAACGTGCCTGTCACTTCTAGGAGGACTAGGTATCCATCAGGAAAACCATCCAAGGCCTGCATAATCCAAAAAAAAATGCCTGGAGTCTTGCAAACAACTTTGAATGAAATATTTCCCTGTGTGCACAGTTATTTTGTAAATTATATGAGAAAGAATAAATAAAAAAAAAACTCAGCCACTCGCAACTTCCCATATCCAATGCTAAAGTGAGTTTATAAACTATTACCTGCTGTGGTACCTTGATTGTTGTTTTATTAAATTACTGTAGCTGCACTTCAGAGGTGCCACTGCCAAGGTACTACACTGCTCCTGCAGCATTAGACATGGGAGTGGTCAGTGACTAAGATTCAATGGAAAAAAGATGTGTGTTAATGTTCGTGTCTGTGAAAGGAGCTGGATTGTAGCACTGGAATCTGAAGCCTTTGATTTATCCAAATGACAGGTGAAAAATGGGTGGTTACAGTGCAAGCTTTCCTACACTGCCTCACCAGTTTGCCTTGACCTGGGTAGTTAGGCTATGTCACAATTCATCCCAGTCATTTCACTCTGCAACAGCTTGCTCTGGGCTGTTAGCTCCAGTATCAATCAGCTCCCATGTTAATTCATCCCCAGGCAATAGCCCCCAGTGTAAATAGTATTAAATAAACTCCAGTTGGGTGCAACTCACCCACCAGATGAGGCAATGTGCGTGAGGGGTTGTAGAAGTGTAAGTCATACCGTAAGTGTTGCTGTAGTACAGTATGATATGTAGTGGGAGCAAACCGTCCAGGAAAAAATTGAGTGGCAACCAATTGATGGCAACGCTGAAAGTCCAGGACAAGTTGTTGCAGAACAAAATGACTGGGACAAATTGACGTGTTCCCCGGTAGTTAAGATTCCATGGCCATTCAATCCTTGACTTCTTTTTTATTTTACAATTTCTGGCCAGGAAAGGCTTTGATCCAGTGGCTGAGATCCTTTTCTTATTTGTATGGCACAGGCAGGCATTTCTTCATACAATCTGGATCTCCAGATGTATCTTTGATCTTCTTTATAAGAAATAACATTTTTGCTTTACTAGGAAAACAAGATCATTTGGGTAGTTTGATACTTTTTGTAGCACTAGTATGGATATTTTACATACGGTATAGGTGAATCAGAAGGAGACAGTGTGCAGAAAGGCTGTAACTCTATTAAGGGGTTTTAGTGACCTTAAATGAAATCACAAGAGTAGTATTCAATTGGTTTATGATTTCACCAGAACACAGCATCTGATTTATATGGGAAGTTGTACACTGTTTCCTATTTGTTATTTTCCATGTTTGATAGCCAAAGACTAACAACCATATCGTGATTGGTGTGAGTTCTGAAAGGGCTTTTGGGGGCTTTCACCTCTTCCACCTATCACAGCTTCAGAACAGCCAGCCCTCCTCAGTTCCTTCCACTCTCTGCCTTTTTCTGACCATTCTCTGCTTTTTTCTTTGAAGTGCTTGGCCAACTACAAGACTGGAGCATACAAGGTGGAGGTGGGTTTTTCTTGATCAGTCTGTACTTCCTACTAGTAAGGTTTCCTCTGCATATTAATCTGCTTCGCTGGTGCTGTCCAGTGCCTTGTTACTCTGCTGTCTTGAGGACAGCAGAGGTACTGCACAATGGCCAGAGCTTTTTCCTGTCTGTGGCCACCATGTCAATATCCACCCACCCAGCTAATAAACAAAACTGGCCAGGCCAGCTGATCGACTCCACACCAGCCCTCTACCCTCCCACTGCTGCTGTCCTCCCTCCTGCTGTTCCCCACAGTCACGACACCTGTCATATTCATAAGGTGGGTAATAAAAAGCCTACCTAGTATGTTAATAATTTATGGTCAAAATCTCAAAAAAAAAGCAAAGTTATGAAGAAACATTGACATTTTTTAATATTAACTCATGACATTGCATTGTAGTTACATTTTAAACAACATTTTCATTGTGTTTTTTTAACTCTATCTAATGAATACATTAGGTGACACTTTAAATTCCCCCCCAAACCTGTTTTCACAGTCATTCTTTAAAATCACATTTAGTGTGGGCTTTGATACATGACACCTCTCATGCTCATATGCTGGGGTAAAAAGCAATACTACTGTATCTTGAAAATAAGGGGTCACTCACAATCTAGGAAAACAACAATGTTATGTGTGTACCATTTCATTTCTCAATCATGACAGTTTCAATATGAAAACTTTTGGCATTCTGTTGTCAATTTTAACTGCTGTGCTATCTTTGCCCACCAACTGGACAGCAAATACAGGTAAGCAAACATGATTGGTGTTGGCCAAGGCTTGTTTATAGTATGAAATCCATATTGACAGTGTACAACAAGATTATATTTGTTTTGAATCTCTCTTTCTTTTGCCAGTTCTGTTATTTATTTATTTTATTTCTTGAAAGAAGTGGAATTACAATCCTTTGAGTCATAGACTCCTTTGCAAAGGCTTCACATCAGTACAGGAAAGCACAAACATTACATTCACTGGCCTACGCAGCCAGTATAGTGTTATGCTTGTGCAACTGTGTTAGTTTGGTTTTGGCAGTTTGCACTGTCTATTCCAGAGGAATTACCATCCTGTAGGGGTATGAAGGCAAGGAATCCTCAGAGAGGGCTCCACTCCAGAGATGTAATGGTATGGTGCCCGTGGCTAAAGGTACCTTAGGAATCCCCCTAAGGAAAGAGTGCTGCCACTGGAGGAGGAGGGGAGGATGGTGGGGCAAAGAAAAAATGCTTCACAGTGAGGCTTAGAGGAACTGCTTATATATCTCAGGAAGTGAGAGTGGCTGGCTGCTTGGCCACTGAACTACAGGCAAGCCTTTCATTTCACTGGCCTATGCAGCCAGTATAGCGTTATGCTTGTGCAACTGTGTTAGTTTGGTTTTGGCTGTTTGCACTCTCTATTCCAGAGGAATTACCACCGCGTAGGGGTACGAAGGCAAGGAACCCTCAGAGAGGGTTCCACCCCTAGAGGTGCAATGGGATGGTTCCTGTGGCTAAAGATACCTTAGGAATCCCCCCAAAAATGTAGCATCATCCCCAAAAAGGAAGCAACACGAAGCATATGAGCAAGCAGTAACTGAGACATAGGAGTAGCAACTGTAACATAGTAGTAGAGAAGTATAGGCAGTTTGATAGTGCAATGATGCTCAGTTGTCGTAATGACTGCCCAGGACTGTGTAGCATGATACTGATGGTTTGCTTTGAGAATAGGGGAACTCCTAAGCAGACAGGGAACAGCAGGACATCCTCCACCTCCATCCAACAACGGAGCCTACCTAAGAAACTAGGGGAAACAACTAAGCTAACTAAGTGTTATGACCTGAGGCAATGGAGGAGAGAAAAAAAAAACCCTATGAGAAGGAAATCTCTGGGGATCCAAGGCCTAGGTCACCTTCCCTCCAGGCTTGGGGCAGTTTATTTAGTGACAGCTCTGCAGCTGTAATTTGGAAACCCCAATTAAAGGGAGATGGAAAATATTCCAATTGGGAGGAAGGCTCTCACTCAAACCCTCTAGTGGGAATGCCATGGAAGGTTGCAAGAAAACTCTGCATCAATATATGCAGCCAAGGTTCAGGAGGAGAGCAACAATTGCTGAGGCACTCACCTGGCCTACCCACCCTAAATCAAACCAGATGAACCAGAGGCAGTCATTGGGAGGATGCGGTGAAGGTGCTTCACTAGGGAAACACTATATAGTGGAACACTAGAGCCAAAGGAGATTGTCGTAACCACCCTTCACTGCTAGTCTTAAATTCTACACCAGGAACTGCTGTCATGTAGCAGGCAGCTAAAGCCAAGCCCAGTGTGAGAACATTCCCAGCTATGGGCAAGGTGAGAAGGATCCCACCCCAAGTTGGACACACTCAAGATGCGGACTAAAGCAGAGAAAGATCTTTGGCTGCAGGAACCCTCTGCCAAAATAGAATGGCTGGCATGCCCCAGAAATTGATTGACAGCTGAAAAGCTGGTGAGCTGAATGAGCACAGCGTGCTGAGATCGTAATGAGCATTGAGTGCTGAGACCTTGCAAGGTCGAATGCAGATTGAGTGCAGCAGAATCCCAGGCTGAAGCCAAAGGGATGGCAGTAGGCATGAAGCAATGGTTTACGAAAGCAAGGAGCAATGGTTGCATAAGCAAGTGTGGACCTGACAGGTCAGTAAGCAGTAGTAGTGATAGGTGGACCTGCATAAGATATGGTATAGCAAATTAAACAGCATTGAATTGGGGCAAGCCAGCCAAACAGGAATAGCCAAATCAAGGGGACAAACACTCTGAGGATTTTCGGTAGTGAGGCAATTTTAATAACAAAACTGTATTAACTGCCTCAGCAGGAGCTTAGTAGGTTGACCTCAGAGTTGTACTATAAGTGCAATGTAACAGGAGACAATGCTTGAAGCAGGTGTAGCCAGGCAGTGCAATGAAGCTGCAAGAGAATGAGAGCAGCAATGAGCAGCATAGCTAAGGCCAGTAAACTATGTCTGGTGAAAAGAATTGAGTATGCAACATGGAGCAGCTTTGGCTGAGCTGAAACACACAGATAACAATTGAAGCTGCATTGCAGTAGTTTAAGCATGGTGAGCACAGCGTAAAACACAGGCACTGGGTATAATAGTACCTAAACAGTCAGCAGCAGTGGCTATAGTTGTAGGTAACTGAAAGCAGTAGCATGAGCTCTGCATAGCAGAATGCTAGGAGTTGCTGTGCAAGTAAATTGAGAGTTGTGAGTAAGTAAAGCAAGCAGTATGAGTCTGAGTAGCAGTATGCTAGGAGCTGAGAAACAAAGCCCTCCAATAAAATGCAAAACCAAACAGAGCAAAACAGAAAACAGGAAAAGCCCCCCCCAAAAAAAAAAGAAACATAAAACACAGGGAAGTACAAAGCCGGAGGAAAGATACAAACCAGAAGCAGGAAAACAAACACTGAAGTCCAGCAGAGACACACAGAAAACAGCAGGCGGGGGGGGTAGGCCCAAGCCAGCACAGAGGACAAACCAACATAGTCTCCGGCTGCAAAGAAAAAATGCTTCACAGTGAGGCTTAAAGGGACTGCTTATATATCTCAGGAAGTGGGAGTGGCTGGCTGCTTGGCCACCTAACTACAGGCAAGCCTTTCATTTAATAACAGTTATACATAGGTCACTCAGCACAGTGTATTTCCATTACATATTAGTTGCCACCTTTAGAGCCTAAGAAGACCCTGAGTCATAGCTGTGAGACAAGTCTGGTTACAGAATTTGGAGGGTCATTAGCAGATCCCTGAGTCAGAGTTTATTTACAGTTGGATTGTGGGACCAAAGGATGTAGTCATATGATAAGCTAGACCATTATCCTTAACTTGTCCATCTTTTGGGATACGGGCAAGGGGGAAGAGTATTTGCTACAGTACAGCCACAAGCATCAGAATTAAGGAGAAGGTTCATGATACCAGTTTTGAATTGTCCAAGACTAGGGGCCAGGGAGATAGAAGGTGGTAGGTTGTTGTGCCAGAGGGGAGCACAAAGATGGAAAGACCTTTTCCCTAGAGAGGTCCTACAGTGGGGAACTAGGAGGGATGTACTTGCAAGGCGTCTAGGGCCCTTCTGCCCTTCTGTGTGGGACTGGCTGAATGAGTGGGTGGAGGCCTATGGGTGTTATTTTCATAAGTATTTTTTTGGCTTGGAGGCAAGTGTGATACTTAAGCCTCCCTTCGAAGGTTAGCTAGTCAGCAAGCTTGTAGATTTCACACTTGTGTGTTAATCTATCACAGCCTGTAGCTAGACAGCAGGCTCTGTTGAGAGCTAGGTTGATACAATGGAGGGTGGCTTGGTCTGCGGTGCCATAAATTACAATCCCGTAGTCCACTAATGAGAGGACTGAGCAGGATACAGTGAGATGTAGGGCCTGAGGGGGTAGGCAGTGCTTATGTCTATATAGTATCCCCAGCCTGGTGTTTACAGCCATGGAAAGGTGTTGAATGTGTGTGTGGTAGGTGAGGGATGTGCCAGTGTGACACTAAGATATTTGAAGTTTGAGACCTGTTCGAGAGGAGGCCTTGTAAGTTGGATATGGTTATGGGGCACTACTGAGAGGGCTTTGATGATGGGCAAAGATCATGGATTTCGTCTTGTAGTTGAGTACTAAACCATGCTCAGTGAATCAGGATTCTATTTCTCTGAAAAAAACCTTGTAGGGCAGTTTGGAGGGAGTGAGGATGGGGGTGTTTCCTGTGTTGTCCACATAGAGTAAGAGCTTCCCACTGCAGGATTGAGGGAGGGAATTAAGGAAGAGAGTGAAAAGCAGTGGCCCTAGAATAGACCCTTGCGGGACGCCCATTAGGACTGGTTTATTGAAGGAGAGGATGGCGTTGATTTTGACCTGTTGCATCCAGCCTGACAGATAGTCTTTGAACCAGGAGATGGCCTCAGGGGAGAAGTAGTAGGAGGGAAGAGAGTGGAGAAGTAGAGCATGACTGACTGTGTCAAACGCTTTTGTCAAGTCGATGTAGATTGCGCCAGCTACTGAAGCTTGTTCCAGGACCTCGTGTATGTACAATGTAAATTTGAGGAGGGCAGTGGTTGTGCTGTGACCCCCTCCCCCAAAGCCGTGTTGTTCTTGGCAGAGCAGATCATGTTTGGTTAAGTAGTCAGTGAGTTGGTCTGACACAATTTTTTTGAGAGCATTTGGGGGGGTAGGATCGAGATGGGCCAGTAATTACTAGGGGAAATGGGGTCACAACTCTTCAGGATTGGTGTTATAATCCCTTTTTTCATAGAGTGGGGAACTGGCTGAGGTGTAGTGACCAGTTAAGTATTTTGGTAAGATGTGGCAAGGTCACATCCAGTGTTAGCTGGAGAATTTTGAGGTCGAGGGAGTCAATGCTATAGCACGAGTTTGCCTAGGCTCTGGTTAGGTAGCTCATAGCCTCCCTACAGGAGATGATTCACTGCTGGAAGGGAGGAGGGACCTTAGTGTCTGAGGTGCCTGAGGGGCAACTAGGGACCGGGTCAAAGAAGTTTTTTGGGAGTATTTGACTAAGGTCTGAGAAAGTGGTGTTTAGGGTATTGGAGATGGTAGTGGGGTCCTGGGATAGAACCCCCTTGACTTGAAGCTGTGCAGGGGCAGGGGAGATGGTTTTCCTGCAAAGCTCCTTAATATTGTTCCAGAAATGTTTCCCTGAGCTCCATGTGGTGGTGAAGGTATGCTTATAGTAGTTTGCCTTTGCTTGCTGGATTGCCCAGGTGCATTTGGTTCTGGCTGCTCTGTATAGTTGTCTGTCCTGGGGTGACTATAAGTTTAGGACCCTGTGCCCGAGGTTGTCTCTATGGTGATTCTGGTAAAGCAAGGACTGCGAGATCCATGGGATATCCCTGTTTTTTTAGGATCTGCTTTGTGAAGGGGGCAAAGATATCACAGGCAGTGTTAAAGCTGGTGATAAAGGAGTTTGGGCAGTGTGGGATGAGTGACCAGTCACATGAAGTAAGGAACATTTTGAGGCATGAGAGGGCTCCTTTTTTGAGACACCTTTGAACTGTAATTTTAGGGATGCTGGGTGGGAGTTTATTAGACCACTTTCAGGTGACTGGGGAGTGTTCACTTATTGCATCTGGGAGTTCTTTAACCCTGGAGAGGTTGTTAGGGTGGTTAGTAAGGATGAGGTCGATAAGGGTGGAGGACCCAGTTCTGGGGTCATGTCTGGTGGGGGATTGGACAACTGGGCAAGAGGTCGTAAGCAAGGATGGCATCTTTGTAGGTAGTAGATGTGGGGGATAGCCAGTTCATGCTGAAGTCACCCATAATAATTACTTTGCTCCTGGAAGGGAGATGGGTGATGCTGATCAGTATAGAATCAAAGTCTGGCTTTTGGTTCATGGGGGGGATGTACACTGACATAATGTATAGCATTTTACCCGGATAGCCCCGAGTGACCTTAATGGCTATAGCTTGGGCACCATGGGCTGGTGGGGGAAGGAGGACTGAGGGGGCGTGCAGAGACGTTTTAACGTAGATGGCACATCCACCTCCCCACTCGCCTATCCTGTCTGTTTGGAAGATGGAGTAGCCAATGAGGGTGACAGAAGCATCTGGGATGTTTTTTGAGAGCCAGGTCTCTGATAAGGCAAGGATGTCAGGGTCATGTTGTGTGATCCAGCCCTGGAAAGGAGTGAATTTCCTGAGTAGGCTGCAGATATTCTGGGAGGCCAGCAGTAGGCTGCTATATCTATCCTCCTTGGAAGCTTCAGCAGCAGGGAGGCCTGTATTAGGATGCACGTTACCTAAAAGTAGGAGGAAGAGGATGAGAGTATGCCGAAGAAGAGCTCTCCATCGCAGTTTGGGTGAGGAGTGATGGAGTTGAGGAGCAGATTGGATTTTGGTGGGCCAGCTCGGTATTGCGAGGGTGCAGACAAGGTGGGCTATCAGAGCTGGAGCCATAGCGGGATGTGGGCTGCTTGAGTGGAGGGGGATCTGGTGGTGTGAGAGAGTGAAACTCTAAGGTGGTCCTGATGATAGTGCAGCTAGGTTAATGGGTGTAATTGTTGCTGACCTGTTCTGGGATGATTGGAGATTGAAAATATCATGGGGTAGCACTTCGTGGGGGCAATTAGTGGACCTGGCTAGTGGGTCCCATAATAAAGGCTCTTCCACTGTGGGAGTGGGAGGGGGAGAAAAATATGGGAGCATTGAGGTGCTTAGGATAAGCACTCAAAGGTAGATATAGTAATGTTTTTTTTTTCCTGAGTGAATTATTAAAGGCACTTAGATGGGATGGTGGCCTCTAGTGGTGAGTGAGTATAGGCTGCAAATCACAAAGTGGGCCAATAGATTTTGCTTGATCATGTGATCTTGGCTATATAACCAAATGCTCATAAAGTGTGGTGGTGGGGGGCAGTGGGGCAGCCGGCACGGAGCGCCGACGGGGCCAACAGTAGAATACAGAGCTTGTAGGCAGTGTGTGAGCAGTAACTCAGTCAGGTTCCTCCAGGGCATTTTTCCTGTGATCTGTACCTGCACAGTTTTAGCATGGGGGAGGGCAGCTTCGAGACCCTCATGACCTCTCAGTATAGAGGTCCTGCTGCACCATTTCAGCATGGGGGAGGGCAGCTTTGAGACCCTCACGACCTCTCAGTACAGTGCTTCTGCTGTGGATGTAATGTTATGGAAATGTAACACCCTACCCAGCCTCCTTTCTCTGGACCCAACCCCATAGCTTCACATAGTGATTTTCTCTAGTTGTTAGAACTCAGTGGGCCCACATAATCATTTGACTTACAGTAGATTCTATCCATCAACTCTGTACAATTCTTTGAGTATTAGTAACTGTTACTAGGAACTAACAGACAGTTGTTGCACTTGCACTTGTTGGTGAGAACTACAGATGTTGTAATTATAGCTAAAGCACCAATTTGGGGGGCTTTCCAAGCATAGCTGATTGCTACCAATCATGTACTAATTGCATTTGTCAGATAGTGGATTGCTGAGGTAGAGCGAGGAGGATCTAGGCCACTTGCCCTCCTCCACTCCTGCACTGTCTTCAATTCAAGGATCCTTTTCAAAGCAGGGTGGGATTGGGTGCCACAAGTATGGTACCACTGGTTGGGTTGGAAAGGTGAATGGGATGAAGTGGATTGCTACAAGGGTTGGGGAAATTATGAATGGAATGTTAAGGTTCACTTACCTGGGAATGGGAAGGGGGTGCCAATGGGTGCTATGAGAGGAGCAGTTTTTTCAGTGGTTGGAGCTGAAGGCAGGAGAGCAGTAAGAGTACTACAAAGGTGGGAGAATAGTTTTTTTTTTTCTTTCTTTGAAAAAAGTTAATCAGGTGAGCTGGTGTTGGGAAAAGAAACTACAGGAAGTTTAATGTAATTCAAAGCATCCAGCTTTATATGGAAGAGTCTGTCTGGAGTCAGCCATGAGTTGCCTGGTCAGCTTGTCACACTGCTCCCCAGCCCTATACACACTTCCACTGAACTTCCCCAGTTGTAGGTTCCTGTGTACCATACCTGTACTTCTGTGTCAGTCTCTAGTATCGTTAGTTGTGCAAGCTGCTCTCATGGTATTGCTACGATAGTTCTCTTAACCACCACACTTAAGTACCTACTTCTTTGCATGTCTCACTAGTTAACTTGACCTCCCCTGTTACTGCACCTGTTCAGCATGTCAGTAATCAGAGTCCCTATGTGCACACCTGCTACTTTAACCTGCTTCAACATGCAGGCACGCCTTTGCCTTTCACTTGCTTTAGGCAGCTAGCTCCCTTGACCTTGGTTGCTTCTCACCCAGTATAAGGTTGTACAAAGTGTTACATGCACCTAACTATACAATGGCTAAGTTCCCTTGTTTATTGCTTACTTTCTTTTCCACAGTTGCTTACCCCTGACTCCAGTTTATATTGTGCTTGCCTGTACCTGGACCCTGTATCCTGTGTCTCCCTTCACTCATGTCTACAACTTCCTTTTCACGTCTTTTCTAGGTCAAGTGCCCTCTGACCCCCAAATTACCCTCTGTCTATCAATTCCCTAGCACAATGCTCTGTTTGCTACCTATATCTTATCCTCCTCCCCTTCTCCTCCCCTGCCACTTCCCTCACCCTGTTTCTCTCTCTCTCTCTCCCCCTGCCCTCTTTCCTTCCCCTCCTTCCTCTCTTCTTATCTCTCTCCCCTCTCATGCCACATACCCTTGCCTCCACCCTCTGTTCCCCCTCTTCACCTCATCTCCTTTCTACCCTCTAGTCCCACCTGGTCTCCTACGTTCTCACTCTATTTTTTGCTTAACCTTAAACTTTTTATTGAACAATTTTCACTTTTATAACATTTTGAACTTACAGTGCATATAGTCATATTATAGGTGTTCTTTACAGTATAGTACATACCAATGCAATTTGTCACAGCAAACATGCAATAGGTTCTCTGAGGTGTGCGGGGAATTTCCAGTCTCTTGGTGTGGCTAGGCTTGTTATTGGCCCTGGCTGATTTAGCTGGGATGCCTGTGGCCTTCCCACTAGGACTAGTGTGTACCATTTTGTTCTAGGTTTCTCAGAAAAGGGGCCCATGCATCGTTATACATTTGGAGCTTGCCTAGTGCAATGTGTTTTAGTTGTTCCATTGATGCTATCTGGACAAGGGCCTTCAGACATTCATTAGATGTTGGCACCTTCTCTGTGCACCAATTTCTGAGTAACAGGCAATTTGCCACAATGGTTGCATTTATGTCAAGATGTATGCTGCCTTTTTTTTATCATTTCAGGAGAGCTAATCATGCCCAGCATAGCAAAGGCTTCATCTACCGTTACTTCTTTTGAGAGTACTTTTTGGAAAAATGTAATGACTTGCTCTCAGAAATGTAGTATCTGAGGGCAAGCCCACGGGATGTGAGATAATGTTCCTGGGCTGTTATGGCATCTCCAACAGCTGTTATCTAAAATAACTCCTTTCTGTTGTAGGTACACCAGTGTTCTATTCTAGCAGTGGATAATTTTCTTTTGACTCAGTTGCTCTTTTGTATTCCTGCATGCTCGGTAGACCCTTCACCAGCAGGCTTGCCATTCTACATTTGGAATATATATATATATATATATATTCAGTTCCTTTTCCCACTTCCCTGTACTCTGAATCATAGGTTCAGTATCCTTATCTCTTAAGCATTTATATATCCTAACACAAAAACTGGTAATCAAAGGAACCCACTCACCCAATCAAATATTTAAATATCTTTTATTGTTACATAGTATTATTTTTTCTTGTTTTTCCTTCAGTTAAGAGTTTCTTTAGCCATAAAATATATGGACATCAAATGTTTCGGACCTTGTCCTTCATCAGTGAAAGTCACACTGTTTTACTACAGAAAAATATTTTTTAAGAAAAATAATATTTTCCAATACATATGTGATTATTTTCATATATATATATATATATATATATATATATATATATATATATATATATATATATATATATATATATATATATATATGTGTATATATATATATATATATATATATATATATATATATATATATATATATATATATCCTTATTCTGAATTTATGGAACCTGATCATCTCACCATTAAAACTCCTTAAATCCTTCATGTGTTTGCTCAATAGAATTCAATAAAGCACAAATACCTGTTTCCAAAATTACAAAGTAAAATTTAAATAAATATGTTATGTTTAACATTCTCTGTATTAAATGTGTTTCTTTTTATCAGTCTACAGGTATTAATACAAGTTAATTTATCACTTATTCTTCTAGATACCCATTCTCCAATAATCAATCAAAGTTCTAATTCTGAAGTAACAAAATAGATTTTTTTATATTAACAAAATCAGGACCATCTCTAAGTTAATAAATCTCATGATAAACAAATACACCAATGTTTATAGTTACCTTCTAGTTTGTAATTAGTGAGATTTCTCCTAATTGCAAAATACAAAAAATGTAGATTCATTGTGAGTTTCATGTGTCTAACATATCTTACAATACATAATGACCATATATCTAGTTACAGCATGTGATTTTTCCTACTTTCCTGTTATTAAGCAGCTGCTTTTAACTTAAACCAAAAATTCTTAAACTGTCATATATAATGCTCTTAAATCCAGATCCATCCTTTCTTTCATACTGTTTTGCTCTCTTGTTTCAACATATTTTAGATTTGAAAAGAAACAGCATATTGTTCTGTCTCTCTCTCAACCCCAAATGTTGTTTGTTTTTCCTGCTCATAGCAGTTGTGATTAATTTCTACTCAAATAAAACCTTTCTACACACACTATTGTGAATATTACACTCGTATTATAGAAGTCTTCTTACATTAAAAAAATATTTCATAGTTCTACCACCCTTGGCGTTCCACTTTTTTTTAGTTCAAAATGGAGATACTGTCCCACGCTCTATGCAGTCTGTTTTATAGAGGTCCTTCTACTCAGGAGAATTGGGCACACGGTGATGCAACAGTGACATGACCTATTACAACACCCTGTGTGCCCGACCTGCTGATTGCAGTGCCTAGCAACTGAAAACAGTAATATGCTAGGTGTCCCCTGTTTGACATAACTAACATGTTGTTTTTCAAAGATTTCTACCTATTTCAAAGGAATCAAGTTTCAGACTGCTATTCATTAAGGTCAGTCATGTATTTAGTTATAAGAAATGCATCCAATTTGTTTTGAAGAGAGATTTTCACCTCGGTGAACCTTTCTTTATGACAATGTCAGTCTGTCAACATGATTACTAATTCTAGGTTTTTAATTCACCTTGTGTCTTTCTGAAACTTTTACATATTATACACTAAATGATTCTACCCTAGATGTCCCTCTAACCTAATGTCCTTCATAATTTAAGCCAATTAATTGCAAAATGAACTCAACCACGGCCAGTCAAAATCATGTGCGGTTATCTCAAATTTATCGGGAATCCATGTAGAAAAATCTAAAGTTTAATTTGTCTGACAATACATGGTGTCTCTCCTCAAAACCATTATCGAGGAACTCCAAAATCATATCTAGTATTCATATAATATTGTTTTTAATATATTGTACAGAGTGGAAGGTCAAATAATTTGAAAACAGTCAAAGAAATAAATCTCTTCCTAGTCTCCTTTTAATTTAATGCAATTATATATACATAGATTCCGCTTTTAAGATATACTTTTCTTAGATATATGTATTTTCTTTGTACCACATTGGGTGGCCAAATATTTTACGAAAGGTCAAAAACCCATTTTTTATTTATTTGTTTATATCACATTGAATAACCTATTTGTGATGTAAAATTGCTTGAATACCTAATCCTTCCCTAAGTCAGTTCTCCTGGTGAGGAGTGAAGGACTGTGTCTCCTATAGAAACCACATAGCTTTTACTTAACAAAAAAAAGTTGAATCCAAGTATAGCCATGAATATTTTTTTATAATACTTTTTTTAATACTTTTTTTATTATAATACTTTTTTTTTAATTCTAGCCTGTTAATTACTACAATAAGGGTTACCAGTCTATATTATCATTTAACCCATATCTTAAGTTTGTGGCTTCAAAACAATCAATGTAATAGGCTTCCTGTCGCAGAAGCTGAGTTTGGTAGTCATCTCCCCTTTGGTTTGGTTCCACCTTCTCCAGATGAAAAAATATGAAGTGTGGTCTCTGATGTCATGTTTCAATAAAGTGTCTGGCCACTGGTGATGTCAAGTCAGCTCTTCTAATGTCGCTTTTGTGCTCTCCCACCCTACTTTTAAGTGTTCTTTCTGTCTTGCCTATGTACATTTTCTCACATGTGCATTTTAATAAATATACAATACCTTCAATTTGACAATTAATAAATATTCAGACCTTAATGAATAGCAGCCTGACATTCGATTCTTCTGAAATAGGTAGAAATCTTTAAAAAAACATATTACTGTAGTTATATTAAGCAGGGGACAGCTAGCATATTACTGTTTTCAGTTGCTAGGCACTGCAATTAGCAGGTCTGGTGCACAGGGTTTTGCAATAGTTCATGTGACTGTTGCATCACCATGATCCCGATTCTCATGAGAAGGACCTCTTTAAAACAGACTGCGTAGAGTGCGGGAAAGCATCTCCATTTTGAACTGAAAAAAGGCGGAATGCCAAGAGTAATAGAACTATGAAATACTCTTAAAATTAAGGAAACTTCTGTAGTAAAAGTGCAATATTCACAATAGTGCTTGTAGAAAGATTTTGTTTGAGTAGAAATTAATCTCAGCAACAACTTTGAGCAGGAAAAACAAACAACTTTTAGGGTTGAGAGAGAGGGAAAAAATTTAGCTTCTTTTCAAATCTACAATATGCAGAAACAAGACAGTAAAACTGTATGAAAGAAATCATGGATCTAGATTTATGAGCACTATATATGACAGTGTAAGAATTTTTGGTTTAAGTTAAAAGTGGCTGCTTAATAACAAGAAAGTAGGAAAAATCACATGCTGTAACTAGATATATTGTGCCAGATTCTAGAACAGTTATGCCTGGTGTAACAGCACTTGCACCAAGTAGAATGGCACAAGTAGCGACATGTCACAGGCCGCTTGAACCGAACAGCTGTTATGCCGGCAGTTGCACCATAAACCCCCTGTGACATGGCTCTAGGGGGTTTGCAGCAGCAGTTGCACCCCATTCCAGAAGGGCAGCAACAAAGACACCAATGTCAGGATCCTACTAGAACCCATGGAGGAGAACCGGCATCGTAAGTTACACCTGCAATTAGCTGGTGTAACTTACATATGTCCTCTGAGGGTTCTGTAGAGCTCAGTCTATCTGCCCCCCATGCCCAGACTGCCCCCGTTGGTGACTCAGAGGGCACTGCATACAGTCCCACCCCATCCCCCATACAGTATGTGTCCTTACCCCCAAAACAGTATAGGCCCCACAAGGCTGCCCACACCAACTGCCCCAGACTCCCTGTATAAGTCATGCCCTGCAGGACTGCCCACACCCCAGCCCCCTGAATACCCCATTGGAAAATGCTCCACAGGGTGGCACTGTCACCCCACACCCTTGCCCTGACCCCTGAGTTGCCAGCCATAAATGCCCACAGGGCTGCCCACAGCAACTGACCCCCATAGTGCAAAACATGCCCTGCAGGGATGCCCACCCCCTTCCCCTGAATACCCATTGTAAAATGCCCCACAGGTATTTGGGGGAAGGGGGTGGGCAGCTCTGGGGGACATGTTTTGCACTACAGGGGCCAGTTGCTGTGGGCAGCCCTGTGGGGTGTCTAACATGGCTAGCTGGGCATGGGGGGGCACCTGCATTCTGTGTTGCAGCATGTGACATGCTCACCAGGTGCACCCTCTGTTCAGTGTACCTGGCCACATGTTGTGTGTTGTAGGAATTAGCTGTGGAGACCTTGCCCTTCTAGAATAGGGTGCAGGGCCAATGTCACAGTTGCGGGTGGTGCAAGTTGTGTTTGACGGTGACTTGCGCCACCCTTTTAGAATTGGGCCCATGGTCATTATGTATTGCAAGATATGTTAGATGCATGAAACTTACAATAAATCTATATTTTTTGTATTTTGTAATTAGGAGAAATCTCACTAATTACAAACTAGAAGGTAACTATTAACATTATGTATTTATTTATCATGAGATTCATTAACTTAGAGATGGTCCTGATTCTGTTAATTTAAAAGAAAATCTGTTTTGTTACTTTAGAATTTGAACTTTGATTGATTATTGGAGAATGGGTATCTAGAAAAATAAGTGATCAATTAAGATATATTAATACCTGTAGACTTATAAACAGAAACACATTTAATACAGAGAAATGTGAGACATAACACATTTTATTTCAATTTTACTTTGTGATTTTGTAAACAGGTATTTGTGCTTTATTGAATTATATTGATCAAACACATGAAGGAATTAAGGAGTTTTAACAGTGAGATGATTAAGTTCCATAAATTCAGAATAAGGATACATATATAGTTTTGAAAAAATTCACATATGTATTGAAAAATATACCTTTTCTTTAAAAAATCTTCTTCTATAGTAAAATAGTGTAACTTTCACTAATGAAGGACAAGGCCCAAAACGTTTGATGTCACTTTATTTTACAACTAAAGAAACTCTTAATTTAAGAAAAAACAAGAAAAAATAATATGTTATTTATTATTTTTATTTATTTATTATTTATTTGTGTCTAGGATTACAAAGTACCTCTGAGCCAAGGCTCTTTTACAAAGGTTCCACGTCATGCTGGTTACTGGGTAACAGACACTAAAACATAAAACAGCTACAGGTACAGGGTTTTAGATGGTAACTTTGCTTGACAAAATCACACTGAGCGATGAGTAACTCAAGAAATAATAGGAGGAAGAGGGCAAGAAGGGGAGAGGTCTGACGATAGGGGAAGGCATAGGTGTAGAGGGTCAGGGTGAGGCAGCTGAGGGGCCTTGTCAGGACAGACACAGGGCAAGTGCATTAGAAGTTGCATTGGACAGGTAAGTGCAAGAAGAGAGGGCAGAAAGTGACAACTATATGGTCAGAAGCAGCGTAGGAAATGAAGATGTTATGGGGTGCAAGCACAGATGGAGGTGCCAATTATAGCGTGGCGGGGCTTTTTTTTGAATGCTTCAGGCATTGCTGTGGATGAGGTGTCATAAGAGAACTCATTCTGCCAACTCGGAGCCCCGTATGCAAATGATCTTTGGCCTTGGAATGTGCGGCAGCAGGGGATTTGAAGGATTTGGGGCTTAGAGCTCCTGGTGTTGTGGTTGGTGATTTTGGGTTTGAGGAGGGTGCTGACTCCTGGTGGTGCCTTTCCCATCATGATTTTCTTAGCAGTGATGCAGGTTTGGTATTTGATTTGGTTATTCAGTTGCAGCCAGCCTGTTTTGGAGTAGAGGTCGCAGGTGTGGGTGAGACGGTGGGAACCAGTAACGAGTCAGCAGGCTTGATTGAGGGAAGTCGAAACATGCATGAGAGATGAGGTTGTGGCAGATTCATAGATAATGAGACTGTAGTCAATGATGCTGATGATGGAGCTCTGGAACGCTATGGACAGAGCTTCTGGGGTTAGATGTTTCCTATGTTGGAATAGTAGGCCCATCCAGGTGTTGGTTAGTTTTGCCACATTATTGATGTGTGGGACATAGGAGAGATTACAGTCGAGTGTGAGGCCGAGGTATTTGAAGGTATGAACTTGTTCGAGGGTGATTCCTTGCTTGGTTTTAATGGAGAGCTGATATTGTTTGTGTTTGTTTTGGGAGCTGCAGAAGAGCATGGTCTTTGTTTTTTTCTGGTTAAATATAAGTCTGTGTTTTGTGAACCAGTTTTTGACTGCAGAGAAGGCCTGTTGGAGGTTACCTTGTAGATGGACTGGATCATGGTGGGATGCCAGGATGACAGCATCATCCAAGTAGATTAGGATCTGTTCAAGGCAGGATTCTGGCAGTGAGTTCAGAAAAAGGCTGAAAAGGAGGGGGCCCAAGATTGAGCCCTGTGGGACACCGGACTGGACTGGTCCTTGGTCTGACAGTGTGTGCCAGCAATTCTCACTCTTTGGGATCAGTTGTCTAAGTAGCTTTTGAACCAGTTCACCGAGTTAGGTGACAGCCCTGCTCGTTGAAGCTGGGCAAGTAGGAGATTGTGGTTGATGGTATCAAAGGCTTTAGTTAAGTCGATGAAGGTGGACCCAGTAAGATGACTGTTATCGAGTGAGTGATGGCTTGCACTAGTGAATTCAAGTAGTGCCGTGGAGGTGCTATGACCTTTTCTAAAGCCATGTTGCTCCTTGCACAGGATTTTGTGATTGTCTAGGAAGTCAGTGAGCTGATTTGACACAATCTGTTCTTGGGCCTTGGAGAGTGTAGGTAGGATGGAAATTGGATGGTAATTCTCAATAGCTGTTTTGTCACCACTTTTATGAATTGGGGTTACTGTGGCAGATTTCCATAAGTCAGGGAACTGGCTGAGGCTGAGGGAGAGGTTGAAAATCCTGGCCAGTGGTTGGAGTACTTCTTCAAGTGTGAGTGATAGCAGTTTGAGGTCGAGTGAGTCACTGCTGGCTCTGGAGCTGCAAATGGCTTTGGTAATGTAGCTGCAGACTTGATGCATTTTTACTGCTTTAAAGTAGAAGGGAGGGTGGTTGGAGGTGGCTGGGGGGGCAAGGTGAACCACCTCATAGAAAAAACCCTGTGGGAGTACAGCACTGAGGTCCGTGAAGGTGTCATTGAATGTATCAGCAATGAGTTTCTGGTCAAGTGTAGTTTCACCATTTATGCTGAGTACTGATGAGGGTGATTTAGAGTGCTTATTCCAGAAGTCCTTACAGTTTCCCCATGAGTTAGTGAGAGCATTATGGAAATAGGTGGTCTTCGAATCCCAGATATATTTGGTGCACTCATTTCATGCACGTTTATAGTTAGCAATATCAACTTGTCTCCCGGTGTTTCTGGTAATCTCCCAAAGGTGGTCTCAAGCTTTTAGTCATCTAAGTAGGTCTCCGGTGAGCCAGGGTTACATAGGGCTTTGGTCTTGCACTTCTTGAAGAGTGCAAATATGTTGCATGCTTGGTTGAAGATCCTGAAGAAGTGTTCCTGTGTGGTGTTCACATTGTTTGCAGTGAGAATTGAGGACCAAGCCTGTTGATGAAGGAAGGTTTTGAGATGAGGTATCTTGCTTCTAGGTAGAACCCGGCTAGTAAATGTTTTGAGGGGGCTTGATGAATTTATTGGACCAGTAGCAGATGATGCGGGAGTGGTCACTAAGTGTGTCAGGGAGGACAGTGGTGTTTGTGATCCTGGCGGGATGGTTTGTTATGATCCAATCCAGAAGGGTGCTGGTACCCGTTTTATAGTTTGTTCTGGTTGGGGAACTAACCATCTGAGAAAGGTTTGCTGCCACTATCAGGTCCCTGTATGCCCCTGCCTCTGCAGCAGGCCAGTTAATATTAAAGTCACCGAGGAGGAGGATGTTTTCTGAATCAGGTGAGAGAGATTTGGTAAACTCCAGGACTGTATTAAGCCCATTACCTTGCTCTCTCGGTGGAATATAGACTGTGACAACTGTGATGGCTTTATTGTGTGCACCGAGAAGGATTTTGACCCTAGAAACCCAGGGGAAGCATACACAATGGGGGGTGAGATACTGACAACAGTAAAAATGGAAAGGGACCTGGGGTTAATTATATCAGATGACCTAAAGGTGGGCAAGCAATGTGAGAAGGCAGTAAGGAAGGCTGGGGGGATACTGGGATGCATAGGAAGAGGCATCACTAGTAGAAAACAGGAAGTTGTTCCCTTTGTACAGACAGTTGGTGAGATCCCATCTGAGTACTGTGTGCAGTTCTGGAGACCCCATCTCCACAAAGACATAGACAGAGTGGAGGCTGTCCAGAGGAGGGCAACCAAAATGGTGCAGGGTCTGCACCAGAAGACACACGAAGAAAGACTAAAGGAGCTTAATATGTATACCCTTGAGGAAAGAAGGGAGAGAGGGGACATGATAGAAACTTTCAAGTTCCTCAAGGGACTCAACAAAGTCCAAGAGGGTAGCATCTTTCAGAAAAAGAGATGTGCAAGAACAAGGGGGCACAATTTGAAGATAGAGAGGGGATGGCTCAGAGGTAATGTGAAGAAGTATTTTTTCACAGAGAGGGTTGTGGATGCATGGAACAGCCTCCCTGAGGAGATCATGGAGTCAAGAACAGAGGGGGCATTCAAGAATGCATGGGACAGACATAAGGCAGTCTTAGTGGGGGGTAGAAGGAAGTAAGCTGTTGGTTAGCTAGGATCTGCAGCTTATCTGTTAGGTTGGAAAATGGGCAGACTAGGTGGGCCAAGCGGTCCTTATCTGCTGTCAAATTCGATGTTTCTATGTTTCAATGTAGGGCACAGCCACCACCTCTTTTTGATGTTTGATCAAGTCAGTAGACATTATACCCAGGGAGGGTGATAGCATGGTTGGGAACCGAAGGTGAGAGCCAGGTTTCTACGACTGCTACTATGTCTGGGTTATGCTGGCAGGCAAAAGTCTGAAGGGCATCAATTTTGTGAAGAAGACTGCATATGTTAAGTGAGATTATTGAGAGGTATCCTGGTTGATTGGTCTGAGTTGTTCTTATTGTAGGGGCTGGTCCGGGATTGGGATGAATGTTTCCCGACAATAGCAGGAGAAGAAATATACGTTTTAGAGTACTGGTGTGAGATACCCATGACTGGCACCTGTTTTTTTGGGCCAGAGAACTCCAAAATTCACCAGGGCAAGTAAACGGGTGGATCCATGGGTAAAGCATTGCAGTAGTAGTGGTGAACAGGGGAAGTACCCAAAGGCCATTTGGGAGAGAGGGCCATTTCATAGTGATTGGAGATGCCCAAGGTGGGAACATGAGATCAAGAGGGAGGGTACCATGGAGGGGGTGAGAGAGCGTGAGTTGGTAGATGTTCGGAACAGTCGGGAAACATGAGCAGGGGTATGTAGGAGCGGGAAGAGGGCAAATAAGGTGAGGAGAAAGGGGTACAGAGTACCGGTGCCATACATGATTCATTGTGAATGCGGGGGGAGAGCAGGCACAGGGTGCTGGGTAGGTGGGAGGCAGCTAGTGAAAGTGGCAGGAGGTAGGCAATGAGGTGTAGGCTCGGGGGCAGGGGGAACTAGGTAAGCAGGTGGCTGAGGGAGAACTGGCAGAGGGTGGGGCAGTGAGAAGACAAGGACAATAGCAAAAGAGGAGGATGTAGCAGAGAGGTAGTGGGGGCATTAAAGAGTGTAACAAGACAGGGAGACCAGAGGTAACAGCTCTAGAATAGAGTTCAGGAGTGAAAGGGTGCAGGGGAGATACAGAATGACAAACGGGGGGTTGGCCAGTCATGGAGTGACAGAGTGACTGGCACTAGGAGATATAAGGAGGGTGTCAGGCACAGAAAGGAGGCAGGGGCAGTGAGGGGACTGAGTTGATTAGCAGAGGGGGAGGAGAGAGAGTGGGCAGTAAAGAGAGGAGGTACAGGAGAGAGTATCCAATAGGAAATGAAAGGGCAGAAGTGGGTGGAGATAAGGCCTATTTAACTAAGGTGGGGGGGTTGGGTGAAAATTTTTGAAACCCACTGAAGTCTATGGGAGCAGAGCCCAGCAAAACAGTTTGAATCAGTCAAGATTGCAGGGCCAATCAGTGGCCGTGCGGAGCACAGCAGTCCAACAGGAGATGGAAGCAACAGGCAGCGGCCAATGGGAGCCTTTCAGCACTTCCCAATTCAGCCTGGGAGCTTACCAGCAAGAGGAGGATTCCTTGGCGGTGAGCAGTGGTTGTGTGGACAGCTGACCCAGGTAGCCCCGTCCATTCAGATATTTCCCCAATCAGGGGCTGAGAGATCTGAGGGAAGGAACAGAGCAACAGATTGTGAGTCACAGTAATAACAAACGGTGACACTGGAAAGTGAATCATGGGTGTGTGCAGTGGAGAGAGAGAGAGAAAGGGGGGGGAATTTGGCAGAGAGGTTGGGGGGTAGGCTGCCACAGACAAGAGAAATAAGCTTGAACTGGCACCAGGGGGAGGACAGAGGGGAGACTTAGTAGAATATGAAATTTACAAGGGGAGGAGAAGAGAGATGCAGGGTTTAGCAGCGGGGAGAGGATGGAGAGAAAGAGTGAATGCAGAGGGGCAGGAATTACTTCACAGCTCTAAATTACAGCAGTTTCCAACTGCACTTTACAGTTCAATGCTAAAAGATTTAGGCAGGTCTACACAATTAATTTTGACTTTGACAAAAAAAAAATAGCAAGCAGCCTAGTAATTTAACCTAGATTATTGGCTGAGACCCAGAGTTTTTAGAAGTCGAGTGCTAAGAACATCAAGACTGGTCTACACATTAATTGAGACTTTAACAGAAAAATAAGCCAGCTGTCTAGCAATTTAACAAAAATTTTCTTCCGAAACCCACTGAAGTCTATGGGTGCAGGGCCCAGCAAAACAGTTTGAATCAGTCAAGATTGTAAGGCCAATCAGTGGCCGCGTGGAGCACAACAGTCCAATAAGAGATGGAAGCAACAGTCAGCGGCCAATGGGAGCCTTTCAGCACTTCCCAGTTTGGTCTGGGAGCTTACCAGCAAGATGAGGGTTCCTTGATGGTGAGCAGTGGTGGTGTGGACGGCTGGCCCAGATAGCCCCGGCCGTTCAGATGTTTCCCCAATCAGGGGCTGAGAGATCTGTAACAATAAAAGAGATTTAAATATTTGATTGGATGAGTAGGCTCCTTAGATTACCAGTTTTTGTGTTCTGATATTTTGCCGTCATTGGTAATTGAGTCTACTTTTCATTTTTACTGAGGTGGCTGGACTGCATTCTCTCTCTTGAGTTTTGGAAGCATCGGGCAGATGCAATTTCCAGGAGGCCAAACAGCTCAGCTGATGAACTCTTTTTTAATTTGGAACATTTTCTGAACTTTCTGTTGGAACTCCTTAGACACATTTTTGGTACATAAAACTAGGGGACATTTAGATGTGGAATTCAACTTAGAACTATACTTGTAGAAAGAAAATTTTGGATCTTTTACACTTTGGTTGGACCTTGTGAATGACATAAGGAGACTACGGTCAACATGATTAATTTTGACCAACTGGATAACATTACTGAAAACAGATCACTACCCCTGTCCATCACAGACCAGGAAGAACAGAGAATCCTACAGACTTTTTTAAAACAAATCGGGAGTTTGGTGGCTCTACAACTGTTCATTCTGTCACAAATCAATATGAATAACTTAGACAGAAACAGGTAAAATTAGAGTGGCACACCTAGATATTTGACCTCCTGATGTGGGACAAGGAAAATACATATATCTAAGGATAGTACATCTTAAATGTGGAATATATATATATATATATATATATATATATATATATATATTGCATGAATTTAAAAGAATAAGAAGATATTTCTTTCTTTGACCCTTTGCAAAATATTTGACCTTCCACTCTCTACAATATATTAAAAACAATGTTATATGAATACTAGATATGATTTTGGAGTTCTTCCTTAATGGTTTCAAGGAACGACACCATGTATTGCCAGGCAAAAGAAACCTTAGATTTTTCTACATGGATTCCCTATTAATTTGCGAGAACTGCACATGATTTTGACAGGCCATGGCTGAGTTCATTTTGCAATTGATTGGATTAAATTATGAAGGACATTAGGTTAGAGGGACATTTGGGGTAGAATCATTTAGTCTAATATGGAAATGTTTGAGAAAGACACAAGGTGAATTTAAAACCTAGAGTTAGTAATCACATTGACAAACTCATATTGTCACAAAGAATGGTTCACCAAGGTGAAAATCTCTCTCTTCAAAACAAATTGGATGTATTTCTTATAACTATATAAATGACAGACCTTCATGAATAGTAGCCTGAAATATGATTCCTTTGAAACAGGTAGAAATCTTTGAAAAAAACATGTTACTTATATTAAGCAGGGAACACATAGCATATTACTGTTTTCAGTTGCTAAACACTGCAATCACCTGGTCAGGCTCACAGGGTTTTGTAATAGGTCATGTGACTGCTCAGCATGCACCTGATTCTCCTGAGAAGAAGGACTTCTTTAAAAACAAACTGTGTAGAGCATGGGATAGCATCTCAATTTAGAACCAAAAACAAGCGGAAAGCCAAGAGCGATACAATTACAAAATACTCTTAGAAGTAAGGAGACCTCTATAATACGAGTGCAATTTTCACAATAGTGCATGTAGAAAGATTTTGTATGAGTAGAAATTAATCTTAGCAACCACTATGAGCAGGAAAAACAAACAATTTTAGGGATTGAGAAAGGGAAAAATGTGGTTTCTTTACAAATCTACAGTATGTTAAAACAAGAGTGCAAAACTGTATAAAAGAGTGGATCTGGATTTAAGAGAACCATACATGACAGTTTAAGAGTTTTTGGTTTAAGTTAAAAGTGACTGCTTAATAACAGGAAAGTAGGAAAAATCACATGCTGTAACTAGATATATGGTCATTTTGTATTGCAAGATACATTAGACACATGCAACTTACAATGAATCTATATTTTTTGTATTTTGCTGTTAGGAGAAATTTAATTACAAACTAGAAGGTAACTATAAACATTGGTGTATTTGTTTATCATGAGATTTATCAACTTAGAGCTGGTCCTGATTCTGTTAATATAAAAAAATCTATTTTGTTACTTTAGAATTTGAACTTTGATTGATTATTGGAGAACAGGTATCTAGAAGAATAAGTCATAAATTAGCATGTATTAATACCTGTAGACTGATAAAATGAAACACATTTAATACAGAGAAATGTGAGACATAACATATTTATTTAAATTTTACTTTGTGATGTTGGAAACAGGTATTTGTGCTTTACTGTATTCTAGTGAGAAAACACATGAAGGAGTTCAGGAGTTTTAACAGTGAGATGATTAAGTTCCATAAATTCAGAATAAGGATATATATATATATATATAGATATATATATATATATATATATATATATATATATATATATATATATATATATATATATATATATAGTTATGAAAAAATCATGTATGTATTGAAATATATTCTTTTTCTTAAAAAAATATTTTCTGTAGTATTACAGTGTGACTTTCACTGATGAAGAACAAGGTCCAAAACATTTGATTTCACTTTATTTTATAGCTAAAGAAACTCCTAATTGAAAGAAAAAACAACAAAAAATTATAATATGTAACAATGAAAGATATTTAAATATTTGATTGGGTGATTGGGCTCCTTAGATTACCAGTTTTTGTGTTCTGATATTTTACCCTCATTGGTAATTGAGCTACTCCCTGATAAGTTTACTTTTCTTTTTTACTGAGGTGGCTGGACTGGATTCTCTCTCTCTCTTGTGTGTATATATATATATATATATATATCCTGCCAGCCATCTCTCTTTTATGGCTGCAGTAGGCAGAGCCTGCAGACGTTTTGCTTGTACAAAAGGAGTAATGTCATGTCTTCTGTCTGTGGAACTGACTAAATGTGTAAATAGCCTCCTCCAAGAAATGTTTTCAGCCCTCAAATAAATAAGCTTTCATGTTAGTCAATATTTGCAGGGTACTATTTCCTTTCTTAACTGAGTGGTACAAGAACTGGAACCTGAGTAGTGGGAGGCAGCATTGTTTTTTGGGGGGAGAGTAAGATCCACCCCACCTCCACCTGAGAAGCTCCTAAAGATCCACCCCACTTTTTTTTAATCATGTGTGAGGGGCATGAGGTGGATCTATCATGTTGAAACAAGACTCACTAGTTTGGGATCTGGACCAAGGAACAGAACAATTCTGTGGAGTCCCTGAATTTTGTTAAGGAGTAGAAGAACAGAAGATACTTAATGACTTCAAACTGATTTAAAAACCCTTGGAACAAATGATTATCAGAGTCACCTGGTGTCTCAAAAGGAAAGACTAAGAAGTGTCTGAAACTACAGCTTCCAAGGAAAATAGACAGCTTTCTGGTTGAAAGAGCCACAGGTATTTCTTAGACATTTATATACTAAAAACAAATTTCAGCTTTTGGGATTAACAATATTTGTTTACCATATTCTATACCATATTCTCTCTCTCTGCCTCTCTCTCCCTCCTGCTCTCTCTTTAGATATATATAGTTTATCTTTTTAGTATTTTCAGAACTTTGAAAGCATTGGTGTTAGTAATGCATTTAGAAATACATGTTTTAATTGTCTTTACAGTTAATCATGCTGGTTCATGTGAGGGCATATTTTGCGGGGAGGGGGTTCAAATTATTTTAATCATGGGCACAGTACTTGGTAAACATAGCCTTTGATGAAGTGTATTTTCCTTTTAAGTTTGAGAAGTGGAGTTGCCTTTCACATGTTAAAAATACCAGCTGCAATTAACAACTACTTGTAGAAACAAAAGACTGTTTTTTTCCTACTTACTCTTTTCCTGGCTCAGTTCATATCAGTGAAAAGAAAGACTGGAACAACTATCAGAGTTGCCATCCCCCTGGAAAGGCGATTTATCACTCATTTAAAATAACACAAATGTAGTTTCACATTTTTACCATGAGGGAAGCAAGAAGATGAACCAGCATGGTTAACAAATACATTCATTGACATATGTGAATGAATGGAGAGGAGTCATTTTTTCTAACATTTCGGCTGAGTTTATACTCCTTGGAACCTGTTATTCAGTTTTTTTTTATTGCATCATGTCCCAGACAATCTCCCCTGAGTGCAGTTTGCTCTATTGTTTAATATCTCCAGTGGAGGCCAGTGTCTTGTTAGTTTTGTTTTTTTTAAATTAACCACAGACATCATGGCAGTCAATGGAGACACACTTTGAGTCTTGGGGTATATACAGCATAATTAACAGAAAAAAACAATGAAGTGGAGCACCAAGCAATTTACTGTGGTGCTCATTTTGACAAAAAGTAACAGAGGAAGTGGTAAGAGCACCCACAAAAATCAGACAGCACAGGACTTTGATGAAGCAAGCATTTGTCAATGCCGAATGTTGCTTGCTTGTATGTGCTGTGTAGGTATTTGGAAGTCAGTGGAGTGCAAATATTGAAAATTTGCAAACTCACGAGTGTGCGTAGGCACTGCGCAATGCACACTCATGAAAGAGTCATTTACAGGAAGTTTGTGACCAAATTTTCAACATAGTCATTTTAGGACCTCTGCTCATGAACAGTGTCACTGTGATTTTCTTAATGTGTTCCATACATTGATTTAGCACACCGACTGTGCCATTGTGCGCTGGATGGGCGGAAACACATTGTGGGCAAGATGTGAAAAATGACAGCTGTACTGCTCATACGGAGGTGTGGTAAAATGGCAATGTTGGAAATCTGGAGTGAAAGTATTGAAAATTCGCGATTTGCAAGCGTGCGTAGGAAGTGCACAATGCAGGCTTGTAAAACAGTCATTTTTAGGAATTCTGTCACCAAATTTTCAACATAGCCATTTTAAGACCTCTGCTCATGAACAGTGTCACTGTGATTTTCTTAATGTTCCATGCAGTGATTTACGTGCAAACTGCGCCATTGTCGCTGCATGGTGAAAACACATTTTGGGTGAATGTGAAAAATGACAGCTATACTGCTCATAAGGAGGTGTGGTAAAATAATAATGTGTAAATCTGGGTAGAAAATATTGAAAATTAGCGAACTTCTACGGTGTGCGGGAACTGTGCAACCTTGCAGCTCATAAACAGCCATTTTGAATTTTCCACCAATTTTCAACATAGGCTTTTTGAGAGTCCACCTATGAACACTGCAGTGTTGTTTTGTTAGATCGGTGTCGAAGGTGATTTCGCACAGTGTCTGCAAAATCACCCTTCGGGCCCGATTAACACCATGACAGTGAAAGCATTCATGAGAAGAGGTCCCAAAAACCCCATGTTGAAAATTTGGTGCAAAAATTCCAAAAAATGGCTGAAATATGCAGCAAAGTTGAAAAAAACCCTATTTATTACATTATACAGCTTACCGGCATTTCCTCAGTTCGCGGTCGGCTTTGAAGAGTGCAGACGGTTCCCGTCCATCAAGATCGGGCGCCGAGTCTGGAGGTAAGTAAGGGTGAGGGGGATGGGGAGGCAGGGCGCAGTGGTGGTGCGGGTGGGGCCCAGACAACGAGGGACCATTTTTCTGTTGCAGGTTGTTTTTTTTGTAAAAAAAACAGGAGGACAACGCGGGATGTTTGCCACACTGGGGTGGGCTCCCAGCATGGCACAAGGGGGCTGTTTGGGGGGGCCATGGAGCCGACGGGGGATTGGGCACCCCCTTCAGCAATAGCATTTGTTGCCACACTGAGGTGGGCTCCCAGCATGGCACCGTGTACTCTCATGGAGGGAGACAGTGAAGCTGATGGGGGATTGGGCACCCCCGTTGGCTATACGATGTGTTGCCACACTGGGGTGGGCAACAAGTGTGGCATGTGCAACTCTGTTTTGGGGGGAGCGCAGCACAGCTGATGGGGGATTGGGCACCCCCATCAGCTATACAGTGTGTGTGGGGGGGCAAGCATGCAGTATGCGTGTGTGTGCATGTATAGGGGGAGCGCGCATGAGCAGGCGATATCTTATCATTGCTCACTGAAGTGTAGCTCCCCCTTTCAACTGTACTCCACTGCATTTTCGACTGCTGTCATAGACAGCTCCAGCAGCGATTGGAGAACTGCGGCCACGCCTGCAAACACACTGACTGAATTGGAAGAGGACTGCCACACCTCTGAAAACTTGGATGATGGCACTATGTTTCTTACACATGCGTGCAAGCAACATAAAAATGAAGTACTTTTATTTAAATACAAAGCTGCGTATTACATGTGCACCAAGTCCCAAAAATAGGCAGTAAAAGCTATACCAATGCTCACGTTTCTCCTGACCACTGTTAGGCATCATCAGAGTGAATCTAAAACATCACAACAGTGCCTCCATATAAAAAGAGAACAATGGATAGGTTAGTGTCCATTACTGGGGAGTAATACCATCGAGAGATTCTGGACACAGGAACCTCAAGAGCTTTGGTCTCGAGATTCTAATGTGTCCAGAACCTTGAGATGGTAGGACTCCCGGTAATGGACACTAAGCTGTCCATTATTTTTTAATATATGGATCCAAGGTGTGCATTGAATAAGTTACACTGACATTGATGTCTGCGGCGTGGGGGTCCTGAGTGAAGAGACAAGAGAATGCAGCTGCGGGACCGGCTCTGCAGTTCCTCAAGTTTGTGGTGATTTTTGGTAAGTGGGCCAGCTCGGCATGTGAACCAGGCGCCTCGTGGATGTACTCATTACAAGTAGATTTGTAGAAAGGAGAAAAAGGCTGGTCATCAAACATTGTATGGTGAGGGTGTAATTTTTTTAAAAAACAGCACTGCTAGCACCGGAAATTTCTCTCGCTAAGCGAGAGAGTAAGCCGCCATGTTTTGTGAGTGTTTCTGCCCGGTCACACAGGAGAAGCGGCCAATCACGAGGCACGCTTAGGAAGACGTCGAGGACAGACTTGCCGTTGTGCTGTTGAAGCTTCGTGATAATAGTATCGTTCAGGTATGGAACAGTAGTATTACCACATCTGAACGATACTATTATCAGTGGTGAAGTGTAGTATTATCGCTGTGGAACCGATAGTATTACCATGAATTTTTTGTATGCTTTGCAATGCTATTAATTTCGACATCCATATATTAAATAGTGATTAAATTACCTGTTACTAATTAATTCTAACCAATCATAAACTAAAAAAAATAGTTTTATT
This sequence comes from Neoceratodus forsteri, assembly GCA_016271365.2. Taxonomy (NCBI): domain Eukaryota; kingdom Metazoa; phylum Chordata; order Ceratodontiformes; family Ceratodontidae; genus Neoceratodus; species Neoceratodus forsteri. The sequence goes on from CM057450.1 coordinate 855,715,323, forward strand.
ACCAAAAGTAATTTTCAGTAAACAACTCTAGTAACCATTAATTCAGACTTGAAATAGCAGCAAGGTTTGTGTGGAACTTTAAACTGCACATTTAAATCACACTGTTGTCTTTTACATGGGTTACCATGCTCATATATTGCTAGTTGCAGCACCTAATTTTATTTCATATTGCTACCTCATATTTCATTTAAATATTTCTGGCCTACGATCCATATAAAGAATCAAAAACTGTGAATAGAGGAAAAAGGGTGCAACTACAGCAAATGTCTTGAGCTGACTATTTGTTGTGAGGTTTGGATAAAAAACTATGTTGGCTCCAACCCATCTGTTTAAATTGCACTATTGCCATTTAAAACTAAAACAATTACCATGCTCATGCATTGCTAATTGCAACACCTCATTATATTGTGTTTTGCTACCTCATATTTTATTTAAATATTTCTGACCTATGATCCATATACAGAATCAAATAAATCCATAACTGTCCTTTTGTGACTACAAATTCCAAACGAAGTGACAAAATAAATTAAATTATAACTAATAACTGGCCCATACTGCAATTAGAGCCGTGATTAAAAGAATTGGTACAGGAGGGTCCTAAATTAGTATTCAGGAGGAGTAAAACCCTAAGATATTTACTGGTAACTAACTCAGTTCCAAGTCCAGAGGAAGGCAACCAAAATGGTGCAGGGTCTGCACCAAAAGACATATGAAGAAAGATTAAAGGAGCTTAAGATGTATAGCCCTGAGGAAAGGAGGCGGTGGACATGATAAAAACGTTCAAATACCTCAAGGGAATCAACAAAGTCCAAGAGGGTAGCATCTTTCAAAAAAAGAGATGTTGAAGAACAAGGGAGCACAATTTGAAGATGGGGGGGGGACTGCTCAGAGGTAATGTGAGGAAGTATTTCTTCACAGAGAGGGTTGTAGATGCATGGAACAGCCTTCCTGAGGAGGTCACAGAGTCAAAAACAGCAGGGGAATTCAAGAATGCATGTGACAGACATAAGGCAATTCTAGTGGGGGGTAGGAGAAAGTAGGCTATTGGTTAACTAGGATCTGCAGCTTATCCGTTAGGTATGGAAATAGGCAGACAAGGTGGGCCAAGCAGTCCTTATCTGCCATCAAATTCTATGTTTCTATGTCCAGAACCTTTACACAAGCAATTTAGTCAGCCCCCCCCCCGAGGGCACACATAGATGTGGGAGGTGCATGCACACATGTCAGGGATTTGATAATCCACATACAGAACAGTATGTACAAACTAAAGACTTTATTAACTGTGACACCAAATGTGTAGTCTATTTACTTCAATGAAGTTGTGGGAGTTGTTATGTGGGATGGACAATAAGAAGTTTTAAAATAAGGGTAGGAGAGCATGCGCGTGCCCTAGCTAAAAATGACATGACTTATGCCATAGTCCAGCACATAAAAGGTAATAGTAGAGTGAACCACAAGGCTAACTTTGTTGGCATAGAAGTGGCTAGACTTGGTTTGGGGGGGGGGCATTGAACAAATGATTGGCAGACAAGAACGTTTCTGGATTTATGTACTGGCGAACAGACATGGACAGGGTTTACATGATGCCATTGATCTAGTATCATTTTTAAAGAAAATTAGGAAGAAATAATTTGTACCATGAAGTTGGGGTGAAATAGCTAATATATAAAATAAATTCCAATAATTCTAGAATGCTTTTAGGAAAATGTTTCCTATATGTCCAGTTCTTTTGTGACTGAGGATGCAAGATGACACATGATGGTGACCTTTTTATTTTGGTTTAAGGCACAAAGGTTAATAAATATGAAATATTTTTGTGGATATTGCATATTAATTTTGTAAAGCATGGTTGTATCCTCAACACAGTAAGTGCAGTGCCTGTAATAGCTGCTTATTTTTGTGTATTGTAACTCCAAAGGATTCATGATTTATAAAATGGGGTTGTATTTGAGGGAAATAAAACAAAATAATTTATTGGTAACTTTGTTGAACATTATACAGTATATTATACAGATGGGTTGGAGCCTAACATAGTTTTCTATGTAACCCTCATAACAAATAGGCAGCTCAAGACAGTTGTTGTTGTTGCACCCTCTTTGTTCCTCCAGTTATGGATTTATTTGATTCTGTATATGGATCATAGGTCAGAAATATTTAAATAAAATATGAGGTAGCAAAACACAATATAATGAGGTGTTGCAACTAGCAATGCATGAGCGTGATAATTGTTTTAGTTTTAAATGGCAATAGTGCAATTTAAACAGATGGGTTGGAGCCCAACATAGTTTTTTATCCAAACCGCACAACAAATAGTCAGCTCAAGACATTTGCTATAGTTGCACCCTCTTTTTCCTCTATACACAGTTTTTGATTCTTTATATGGATCGTAGGCCAGAAATATGTAAATGAAATATGAGGTAGCACTACGAAATAAAATTAAGTGTTGCAACTAGCAATATATGAGCATTGTAACCCATGTAAAAGACAACAGTGTGATTTAAATGTGCAGTTTAAAGTTCCACACAAACCTTGCTGCTATTTCAGGTCTGAATTAATGGTTACTAGAGTCGTTTATGGAAACTGCTTTTAATAATAAAACTAAATTGTTTTTAGTTTATAATTGGTTAGAATTAATCAGTAACATGTAATTTAATCACTATTTATATGGAGGCACTGTTGTGATGTTCTAGATTCACTCTGACGATGCCTGACAGTGGTCAGGGGAAACTTTAGTGTTGGTACAGGTTTTACCATTTATTTTTGGGACTTGGTGCACATGTAATATGCAGTTTTGTATTTAAATAAAAGGACTTCATTTTTTTTTATCAAAGTCCTGTGCTCTCTGATTTTTGTGGGTGCCCTTACCACTTCCTCTGTTACAGCATAATTAATAAGTTTTCGTATGCATAATCTTTCCATTCACGTTATTGCTAGACATACTGCAGCTTGCTTGGCTTGAAAATGGGTGAACTTGGTCAGGACCTCTTAGCAATTGAGATGCATATGTAGGAAATAAATCCAGATGTGCTAACTGCCTACTCAATAAGGAAGGGTTGCAGAAACCCAGGGAATGATTACAGGGGGGGGAACTGATGGTCATCAAAATGGAAAGGGATTTTGGGGTAATCATATTGGATGACCTAGAAGTGGCTAAACAATGTACCAAAGCTGTGAGGGAGAGGTATTATAAGCAGAAGGAAGGAGGTAATGATCTCACTGTGTAGATCACTGGTGAGGTCTCATTTGGAATGTGGTGTCCAGTTCTGGAAGTCACATTTCTGTCATGCAACTTTAAATTACAAATGGGTTAAATGGTTCTATTTTAGATTTCTGTCTCCTTCCCCTACTTCTCCCACTGGTTAGCCTTATGGAACGCAACCAGAACATATCTTGGCTAGCATGATGAATGTGCCTACACAAGCTGCTTCTCAGTCTATAGCACTGTCTTTTTAAAATGCTAACTTCTTGTTGAAAATATGGCATCATTTTTCCATCCATGTTATTGTTAGACATACTGTAGCTAGCTTGGCTTGAGGAAGGATGAACATGGTCAGGACCCCATAGCAATTTAGATGCATATGCAGCAAATAAGTCCAGATGTACTAACTTACCCTATCACTGTTAAGTGTCACGGTTTGCATTTTCTTCTTGAAATGGTTACTTTTGCATTTATGTTTATTTTAAAATATTTTATATTTTGACCATGTGTTTATGTCATGAACCATAACTGATCTCCAGCCTTAACCCCCCCCCCGTGCTCCAACTTGCATAGAAAATAATGCTTGTAGACAAATCTAACCATTTTGCCGCTGTGTTCTGGCGAATTCGTGGTGTGTGTGTGTGTGTGTGTGTGTGTGTGTGTGTTACTGTTACTGAAGCAAGGAATGTACAGCTGTCATTTTTTACATCCTGTTCAAAATGTGTTTTTGCACCTGCGGTGCCAAATGGTAGAGTCGCTGTGCAAAATCTCCTTTCGGCTAATGAACTGATAGTGTCACTGTTCATGCGGTGGGGTCATAAAAAGCACATGCTGAAAACTTGGAGTGAAAATACCAAGAAACACTCAGGGCATTAGGGTTTCTGACCATAACACCCAGCACTGTAGGGACTGACAGGCATCAGGGGTGTGACTTGGGATTGTCAACAATAGTGCTCATGCCATTCTACCCCATCCCCACCTGGCAGCCAGTGACAGGTATTGAGGTGTGCCTTTGACTCCTTAGCCCCAAAGTTCACTCCATTCTCTTATAATGTACCCATTTCAGTGTATTTCCTTATGGAATGGGGTGAGTGTAACGTCTGAAAACCCCAATGCACACCTTGACTCTTGTCTGTGTCTGCAGCGTAGGGTGAGGTGAAAAGGTATGAGTGTTATGGGCAATGATCCAAAGGCACACCCCAATGCCTGTCCATGTCTGTGGGTTGGGGGTAGGGTTGGCATCACTTCAATACTTCACTACCATTCCTATTCTGCCTGTCTGTCTGTGTGTCTCTCTCTCTATCTATATGTCTATGTTTTTATCTATCTTTCTATTAATTGCATGTATCGCTATTTTTAGCTGTTTCTAAAACAAACCTGCATATCACATTTGCCTGCACTTTTAGCACATACTTATGAAACTGTGCATATTTGTACTCCACTTCTGCGTAGACCTCATACTTTCCTAATATTCCCATTATCACAAGCATAACTATCTTGCCCTTATCAAAAGTGACCAACTCTGAAAGTTAATATCATATTTTCTCTAACAGTCCATCATCATTACACCTGACTTTCTGATATCAACACATTGCTTAAATATAACTTACATCACCTCATGGACAAAAACTCTGATTCTCTTAAAAAAAAAAAATTAATAATAATAAAAATGTGTAAATAATCCCAAGGCTGAACATATGTCAGCCATTACTGTTTCATGTACTGCTACCTTCCGTTCCATAATGGGGATTTGCATACGTTTCCCTTGATACTTTGCATTATTGGGATATGTGCAATTGTGTTTTCTTTAAAATGTGGCTGTCTGGCCAATATCATCCTGGATAACACATACATCTGTAGCATTTGCTCTGGGGTTCTTTTGTTAGCTTCCTGTTTCTTCCATTAAAATGTACACCTCCATATATTTTCCTAATAATGTGTATGCCTTCCTTAGAACAGAAACTAAAACAAATCTTACTGTTTACAAATCATTGTGTTGTTTCTTCATACCTCCTTAACAATTCCACACAACTTCACTAACTTAATTATGCAGCCGTGATGGATCTGACCAGAATTTGTTGATTTTTGCCAAGCCTCTAGCTTAGTACCATCCTAAGAATTGTGGGTATTCTTCATGTGTGACTGGACTGCTGCCCTTATCTGGAGGTACCTCGAAAAAAACTTTTTGAGATAGATGAAATTCCTGGCTTATCTCTTGGAATGTTTTCATTACCGCTAGATCTGGGGAACATAAATCTTGCAGTGTCTGAATGTCCGCCTTTCTTCATTTTTATTTGTATTTGTTTTTATTTATCAAGTCTAGGATTACAAATACGTTTGAGCCAAGGCTCTTTTACAAAGGTTCCACGTCAGAGAAATACAAATTATGGGGAACATCAAGACAACAATGTGGACATTGCAAACAGATTACAAATTAATACAATTCAAGGGTAACATTGTAAGCAAGGCAGCCAGCGGCATTTGTCAGAGAAAACAGACAAGAGATAAGAAGTGCCAGAATCATAGGGAGAGGGAAGAGGGGAGGGAAGGGGAAGGGGCAGGGGGGGGAAGAAGGAATGTAGGTAGGGTGGGGAGAGGGTGAAAAGTGCAGCATTGGGTATACCAAGATGTGAGGGTAGAATCCAGTGAGGAGAGGAGGTGGGGACCACTAGAGCAGGCAGGGAAGTGGAGAAACAAGGTTAAGTTGGGCAGTCACAGGAGCTGTTCATAGTGAGATAGTCCCAGAGTCTAGTTTTAAACATACCAGTTGTCGGGGCAGAGGAGATGGTGGGGCTGAGGTCATTGAACCAGAGTGGCGCTTGATAAGCAAAAGAGCATTGTCCCTGTGAAGTGTGACAGTGGGGGACTTTCAGTAGCTGTAGCGCGGATCTCTGAAGGCACCATTTGTTGGTTCAGTGTTGTAACAGAGTTGAGACCCCAGAAGGTGCAAGGCCAAGGTAGATTTTTTTCACCATGGAGCAGGTAAGAAACTTTATGTGGTTTGATAGTTGGAGCCAGCCGGTCTGGGTGTACAGGTCACATGTGTGGGTGAGACGGTGAGCATCAGTGATGAGCCGACATGCCTTATTTAAGGCAGTTGAGAGGCATCTAAGGGTTGTGGTTGTGGCTGAGCTATAAATGATGAGACCATAGTCTATTACAGAGATCACAGATCTGAGGACTGCAACCTTCAAAGCTTCTGGTGTGAGGTGTTGTCTGTGTTTGTAGAGGAGACCAAGCCATTTATTAGCAGCTCTAATACAATAACCTATGTGAGGTCCATAGGAGAGATTCGGGTCAAGCTGAATCCCTAAGTATTTGAAGGACCTCACCTGATCTAGAGTGGTCCCCTGGGTGGTGGAGATAGCCAAGTGGTATAGCTTGTGTGGGTTATGAGAGCTGCAGAAGAGCATAGATTTGGTTTTCTTCTCATTGAGGACCAGTTTATGATTAAGAAACCATGTCTCTACAGAACTGAAACCAAGTTGAAGGCTGTGTTGAAGAGTTGCAGGATCTTTCTGAGTGGAGAATACAACAGCATAATCAGCATATAGTATGATCTGCTCAGAGCAGTGGTAAGGAAGGGAGTTTAAGAAAAGGCTAAAAAGGAGGGGGCCCAGTATGCATCCCTGTGGGACACCCGAGCGAACAGGCAGGGTGTCAGAAAGAGCATCAGCAATTTTAACTCTCTGTGACTGGTTGTCTAAGTAGCTTTTAAACCAGAGAGAAGAGTCAGGTGATAGCCCGGCATTCAGTAGTTGGTCAATTAGTAGTCCATGGTGTACTGTATCGAAGGTCTTGGAGAGGACGATGAAAATGGCCCCTGTGAGAAGGCCGTTGTCAAGGGATTTGTGCAAAGCTCCAGTGAACTCAAGAAGGGCTGTGGTGGTGCTGTGACCATTCCAGAAACCGTGTTGTTGTGGACAAGGTTTATTGTATTTATCCAAGTGGTCGGTAAGTTGATCAGCCACGATGCGCTCGAGTGCCTTAGAGAGTGGGGGCAGTATGGAGATAGGGCGATAATTTGAGTGATTCGTCTTATCCCCACTTTTATGGACAGATGTCACAGTGACTGTTTTCCATAAGTCCGGGAATTTTCCACAGCTGAGAGAGAGGTTTAGGATTTTTGTTAATGGATGAATTACCTCATCGAGGGTGAGCAACAGAAGCTTAAGGCTCAGGATGTCGCTACTAGATCTAGATTTAGAGATAGCTGCAGTAATATAACGGTGAGCTTCATTCAGTCTTACCTCCCTGAAGTAGAAGAGGGGATGGTTAGACTGTGAGGCTGAGGTATTTAGGGAGTAGGCCCTGTTTTCAAAAAAGTCATGGGGTAGGACAGCACTAAGGTGTGAAAAGGCCGTGTTAAAGATGTTTGCGATCACCATAGGGGCGAGGGTTGAGGATCCATTAACCATTAACATGGCTGGAGAGGTTTTTGGCTGCTTCTCTGTGACATCCTTGATATTGTCCCAGAAAGCATGACCATTTCCCCATGTACTGGTGAGAGTGTCTTTGTAATAGGTGGATTTTGTGAGCCAGATATGTGCCAAGAAACCATTTTTTTTCTTAATTAATATCCTAGGGTTATCCCAGGGTGATATCTGTACTGGTGGGGCTGGTGGGCTTCCCAAGGTTATTTTTGTTTTCCACCAGTAACATAGGGATATATCTATAGTGGGTGTCTTCTCTTGTGTTGTGGTATATTCCTGATATAGGAGGTGCTGGGGGTTTCAGTTTCCATGGCCTGTCCTTCTATCTAGATCATTGTGGTGGGTGTACTTTTCTATTGGGGCACCACTGCAGCACCTGGGCTAGCACAAAGGCCACATGATACTCAACAAAATTGGAGAGATCCCATCCCCCCTACTTCCATGTCTTCTTAGTTTAGTTCTACTGATTCATGGTGGTTTCCCCTCCCACAGGAATTTCCCTATGATCTTATTAATTTCAGCAAACCATTTGTCCAGGATGCAGATAGATAGATGTGACAGCAGATAAAATAATTTGAGCATGGATATCATTTTTATGGCTGCAATCTTTCCTGTAAAGGATTGATACAAGGCCCACCATCTCTCCATTTCTGTGGTGAGATCTGCCAGAATAGAGGAGATATTGGCCCTGCATAAGTCCATCAGTGATGGAGTTATACGGATTCACAGATATGTAATATCCTTGGCTACCCATTTCCAGCTTGTATGTTGGAATTTCAATACTTGACAATGGTCATTGAGTTCAAGTGCTTCTGATTTGGTATGGCTTACCTTAAGGCCTGACATACTTGTAAAGTGGTCTAGTGTTTGAAAAGAGTGTCCATCACCCAAGAGGCATCTCTGAGAATAATGAGCATGTTGTCAGCATAGGATAATAACTTATACTCCTGCCTACCCAAGTGGGTAAGCAGGAGTATAACTCATTATACTTCTGCCTACCCACTTGGATATCCTCTATTTCAGAGTGTGTCCTTAGTATCACCAAAAGGGATTCAATTGCTAGGATGAGTAGGAGTGGGGATAAGGGATAACCCTGTTGGGTACCCCATTCCAAAGGAAATAGGGTTGAGATGATAATGTTTGTGAGTACGCTAGCGGTAGGTTTTGTGTACGGTGTTTGTATACATTGAAGGAAGAAGGGACCGGTTATCCATTGACGCATTACCTTAAGGAGGTATTCCCACTCAATGGAGTTGAAGGCTTTCTCAAAGTCGACTGTGAGTGCCGCTGCAAGTGTATCTAGTGATTTTACTATCTGGCTGAGGTTCAGATAGGTTCTGGGTTCTGATATGGTCAGAACTTAGTCTGCCTTTCAGGAAGCCAACCTGAGAGGGATGGACAACATTGGGGAGTACTGACTCTAGTCTGCTGGTGAGTATTTTTGCAAGCACCTTCGCATTGGCGCTTATCAGCTAAATGGGTTGGTAGCTTACGGGGAGCAGTGGGTCCTTGCCCTTCTTTGGCAGAATGGTGATTATTGCTTCCCTCATTGTTGGGGTAATATGTGGGATGTTATGGTATGGGTGAATACTGTCTGTAGTAGTGGGGCTAGTTCCCCATGAAAAGTATGACAGAAGTCTGCCGGGAAACCATCTCCACCAGAGGATTTGTTTTTGTTCAAGCTTAATATTGCTGTCTGAATTTCTTCCACTGTGATTGGTCCATCCAGTGCTTGAGCTTGTGTTTGAGTGAATTGAGGGAGGTTTAAGGTATTTGATATTTGAGGGGTGGACCTAATAATTGGGGGATTTGTGGAAGCATATAGTTTTGAGTAGAAGTCAGACATAATGGAGGAAATATCTTTGGAAAGGTACTTACTCAATTTTGATGGTCTATTAGCCCAAGTATGTGTCTTTCTGCCCTTTGTTTCCTGAGTCTATATGCTAAAATCTTACTAGATCCCCCCCCCCTTCCCAGAAGGTGTGTTTAGGCCATAGTAAGGCAAGCTCAGCTTTCCTGGCATACATTGTATTTAGTGTAGCCTGAGTAGCGAGCCTTTCCATAGAATCTGCCTTAGGGCCAGTCTTTTGCTTGCTTTCCAATTGCTTAAAGCTTTTTCTCTAAATTAGCTGTTTCCAGCTCTCTGGTGCACCTTCTGTGTGAGGCATAGTTTATGATCCTCAGTCTAAGGTATTCTTTAAGGGTTTCCCAAAGCATGTCATCTGTGACATTATGGTCATTATTTTGGGTTAAGAATTTTTCAATTTCCTGTTGTATCCAGGGTGGGAATTGGGAGTCCTTTAATAGCAGGGTATCTAGACTCCACTTAGCCAATCTTGGGTGTGGTGGTCCCTAAACCAGGTTGTTTGTGACTGGGGCATAATCTGATATAACTATGGGGTGTATTTGCACATCCTTGATCAGTGGTGTGGTCAGGGGGTTGCAAAGTCAATAATCCAGTCTGCTGCATGCCAGGTGCACACCTGACTGAAAAGTATAGTCCCTGACTCTGGGGTGCAGAATCCACCACACATCTGTGAGACCATGTTCAGTCATTAGGCTTCCCACCACATCCCTTGCCTTTGTGTACATCTCTTTGGTCTTATGGGATCTATCCATAGATGGGTAATGTGTTAGATTGAAATCTCCCACTACCATTATCAGGGTATACTGCATGGTGTGCTCTGCTAGGGCTTAGGAGATTTGCATATAAAATTTGGAGTCATTAGCACTGGGGCCATACAAGTTGAGCAGTATCTGGGGGTCCTCTTCGATCTTCACTTTAATCATGATCTAGCTGTACTCTTTGTTGGTATGCATGCTGGTTAGGACCCAGGGGATTGACTTGTGCACCAGTACGGACACCCCCTTTTTGCGGAGGTATGGTTGCTATATGCAGCCCATCTCACCCAGTCCCTTTTTAGTTTTCCCACTTCCAAATGAGAGAGTTTCATCTCCTGAAGGAATGCCGCTTTCATTCGCATCTTTTTCAGGTGGTTTAGTACCTGCTTGCACATTATGGGGTAATTAAGCCCCCGCACATTCCAAGATGTACATACTATCTCCTCCATTTTTGGGTTGGAGTGATATAGAATCTTTGGTACCCATTCTGATGAGTTCTCCAACTCCTCCAAGTATCGTTCTGCCCCATTTGTACAAAATATCTACTGTTTGGGTCCTCACCTGACCCCACAAACTTTGTTTGCACTCTCATGAACACCAAACAGCAGGCCCAATTGGGGCAACTATTTACAAACATGTGGATATATTGGTAGTGCTGATAGCTTGGGTGCACATCTGTGAGAGCTTGTTAGACTCAGGTTCCATAAAACATGGTGTCCCATGGGGGCACAAGGTGCTAGGTACCTGTTCAGGAGTGGTTTCCCTCCGTCATACCTACCTTGTAGAGGACAGTACTGATACCAGGCCTATGCTTTGCCCAGTATAATTTTTGTCATACCAACCTTCTTTACATAAAGAGCACTCCAACATTTATCTTTGTGACTCTGGTCATATGTGGGTATTACATACCATGTAAGGAGGGAGGGCACCTTGGTGCTAACTGCCTCCTAATAATCTCATACAATGGGGCTTAGATTTACTGTACATCCCCTCACTGTCTTTCTTTTCTTATTTCCCCTGTCTGGGGGTTTCCCACTGCTTTTATCCTTGCTAGCCAGGGGGCAAATATACATTCTATTGTTCCCCTGCCTCTTAGGCCCTTTTTAATCTCCATGGGATGCATAGGTCTGCCCTTCCCTGGGGGGAGGGTCCTATCATTAGAGCGGATGGCACATTTCATATGGGGTTCCTTTCCATTCCCCCTAGGGGGATGGTGTATGGTTTAGAGGGGGGATATATAGGATCATCCTCCCTCTCTTATATCCCTGCTTCTGATTGGACCAGTGTCCAGAGGTTTGGCTAGCTCTGAGGTGTCTGGAGTAGAATAAAGAAAACGGGGGGCAGGGCTGTATAAACTTAAAACTGACAAAGCAGGCTGAGGGATTGGGAGGTTGGTGACTACTGTATCCAGTCCCTTATATAGCGTGCTAGCTTGTTCTGGGACAGAGGGGGAGGCAATATTTTTCAGTCTACCCTGCTGGCAACTTATGGCTTGCAAGTCCTGTTCCTCTTATACCAGTACACCCCAGGACTGGGTGCTGGAAAGTGGAGGGGGAGGGTTATTGGCCATGTACCATACCCCACCCTCCACTTTGGGGGGCAAAGAGACATCTATGTTTTAAGCCCAGCTTGTGCATACGTACCCCAGCCACCCCTTTTCAGTTCCCCTTCTCAACCCATTTTCCCTTGCTTACCTCCTTAAGGTTCCCTAGTTCCTGAACATTAAGAAAGATAAGGAACTATGTAATAACCATATGGTACAATCCAAACTTCCTGTGTCCTGTAACAGGCATTGAGGACTATTCTTAACATTTTCTTCTTGTTAGCAACTGTGCTTATTCATATTATAACTGGTTATTGCATTTTTTCCCATACATGGAGATTACAGGCAATGTGTAATTAAAAAAAGTATTTGGGGCCATCGCCCTTTAAGAGAAAACCAGAGGGTGTGGCCAACTCTTTCTCAGGCAGAAATACAGGCCTGATCATATTCTGTTTGGAAACAGGCCTGTGTTATAGTTTCAAGACCCATCACCCGAACCCTGTGGACCATTCAGCCTTCACCACAGGTTGGGGAAGTCTCCAATAGTTGGCCTCCAATGCTGCGACAGCCGCACAGAATGCTTGAAGTCTTGATTTCTCTATTTGCCCACTGGGACCATATTCCACCAGCAGAGTGCCTTCCCCAGAGCCCTGAGCCTTCAATTGCAGGTTAGTAATGCATTCCCTTTGTGGCTTGGGCTGCTGGGGAGGCCAATCTTCATTTAACAGGAGGGGAGCGTACTGATTCGCTTGAGCATCCAACTTAGAGCTCCCAGAGGATGCCTTCCTGTTTCTGCTGTGGCTCCATCTGGGGGCCACAACCAGTTAAGTAACCATCTCTTCTTTGGGGTGCTGCTTACTACTTCCTCTGCCTCTTTTGTTTTGTTGCTGGGAGCCAGGTGGACTCCATGGATATTTGTGAAGGCCCTGACTCCACGGTCTGGATCAGTTCCTCTGCCCTTTGGCCTGTGAAATTTTTGAGGATGGGGTAGTGTCCCTTGGGCTAAATTCCTGTCTTTTCTGTGGTGCCTGAATTTTTGCTGATATCCGTGAACGCGGGATAAAGCTTTTCGCTGCCTCTGGTTTAGTAAAGGAATGGGGACTCCATTCCTTAAATACACAGTGTAGCTGGACAGTGGAGGCTGTATTGAACCTGTAGGGCCATTAAGGCATGCCTTGCGGGGAAAAACTCTTTGCAGTGCTGTGATAGCACTTGAGAATAATCCAGGAAAATGTATAGTCTATGCCCCTGCCATTGCAGGGGGCCACATTCCAGGGCCAATGATAGAATTTTTTCTTTATCTTGAAAACAGAGCATTTTAACTATTATTGGCCTTGTTCTTTGTCCTGGTTTGGGGTGGGGGCATTAATCTGTGAGCTCTTTCGAGCTCTAGGACTGTGTGCCAGTTGTGCTTTAGTATATTTGGTAAAGCTTGTTGAAGGAATAAAATAGTGTCCCAGCCCCCTGCCCCCTCTGGGATTCCTACAAATCAAGATTGTTCCATCTCCCCCGATTATCCAGGTCCTCCACTTTGTCTATGAACTGTCTGAGTGTGCAATCCTGTTCTCTGATATAAGCCTGCATATGATCAGTTGTGTCCCCTTGCTTTGAGATCAGTCTTTCATTTTCATTTACTCTTTGGGATATAGATATGATCTCTTGTTTAGTCTGGCAATTTTGTGTTTTAAGATCTGCGATTTCTGTTAGCAGTTGAACAAATATACCTCTTATTTCTTGCAGCTCCCCTGGTGCAGTGCTGACTGAGGACCTCACACTGGCTGCAATGCTGTACAGCAGTTCCAGCCCTCTTTGATGCTAAGTGTCCAATTTCTGATCAACCTAGACTGGTAAGCAATCCTTGGTTTGTCAGCAAAAATGTTTAGTTCTTTAGGTGCCTTGTACTGTCAGGTTTCTTTTGTTATATTTTTGTTAGCTTTAGGTCCATTCATACCAGTAGGATGTTGTAGGATTTGTAGGTAAGGTAGACAGCTACAGATTTATTCAGCTTCCATCGTTGCTTCCAAGCCAAGCCCCATGCATTTTTCCTCTATAAACCTTGAATTTTTCTATTGCTCCCTTCTCCCCCCCCACACCACTCCACCTCTCCACTCTCCCTCCCCCATCTCTCAGGAAAAAGAAAATCCTCCCCTTTTTCTTCCCCCTATTCATTCTCCTCCTTCTGGCTGATGAACTTGAACCAAACCCACATCCTCCTCCTCCTCCCCATCTGTACCCAAAGGCCTCAGTATCTTCAACCTTAATATTAGAAGCCTCCTCCTTAAATTTGACTCACTCACAGTCTGGATCTCCCTGCACTTTACTAACATCCTGTGCATTTCTGAATTCCGGCTCTCCTCTAGAGTTCCTGACTCTTACCTTGCTCACCCTGGCATTTTTACCACTTTTGCTACAACAACGGCAAACGTGGTGGTGTTGCTATATACATCTGCCAAACCCTCTCATGTTCCATCTCCTTCAAGGAAGACCTCCCTGCCTCCCATGAACTTCCTTTAGAAAACTATCCCTCTCTTCTACCCTTCCCACCTTTGTTTGTGCCCTTTATGACTCCTCAAAGGCCTCTTACTCCTCCCTCCTCACCTCTCTCACCTCTCTCAATTTCTTTTCCTCCTCTGGTGAGTTCATCCTCCTCAGCAACTTCAATATCAGCTAGCTATCTCCTGCCACTAAACCCCTCCTCCACTCTATTAAATCCCTGAATCTTACACAGCTAATCACTGAACCCATCAGACTCAACCCTCACTTATCCAACCACTCTGTCTGGGACTCGGTGTTATGCTCTCACCCCCATTGCATCTTGGCGTGCAGGCATTCTTCCTGAAGCTCTCACTGACCACGGCTTTAGCTACTGTGTAAGAAAAATTCAACACCCCATTCCACCTCCAAGTACATGTGAAACAGGCCTCCCCGGTCACTCAAAACTGATGCCCTCATTCTGGACCTGGCCTCCTCAGATTGGTACCCTGTTTACTCTGCACATGACATCAACACTGCCCTACCATCTTTCACCACCATCTTGTCCAGCACCTGGAACACTCATGCTCCCCCTTCACAAGCCCCATGTGAAATGCACACACCACCCCTGGATTATGCTTTACCTAATAGACATGTGTAAGTCTCAGGAGCTCGCATGGGCCCATTTCAAGGCCTCTCATTCCATGTCTGACCAGCAACTTTATAGGTCTCTACAGAATGCCTGTACTAAGCTGATTTGCACTGCAAAGCCCACTATTTCAAGTCTAACCTTCAGTACAACCTAAATTCCCCATCCAAATTCTGGAGAGTTTGACCCACCAGACCAATCTGCCCCTCCCACCTTCTTAGGTAATGGCTCACCAGTTACTGACCACCTCGCTGTTGCCACCTTCTTTAACAACTTCTTCACCACCTGTGCTCTACCCTTCCCATTCACCTGAGCTCCTCATCTCACCCATCCAACATGGCTGATGGTTTTACTGCCCCCCCTTTCTCGGCCAGGATGTTTTCCACACCCTCCTGTTTCTTAACCCCTCCAAACATATCCCTGATGGTTTGGACACAAAACTTCTTTATGCAGTGGTTTTCACACATAAGTTTATCCATACCACTCACTGGGCATCACTGCGTAGTAGCGGTATACATGTTATTCAATGGGTACTGCGTTTGCGCATTGCTCAGTATACCATGCTACTGGTAAACTGCTGCATGATTACCACTGTATAGCTGGTCCTGCCATCGTCCATCTTCTTACTCACCATCTGAACCTATCCTTCTCCTTCTGTACAATCCCTCATGCCTGGAAAGTCACAAAAGTACTACCTGTACACAAAGAAGGTGACCCCTCTTCCGTGGGTAACTACAGGCTGATCTCTCTCCTTCTCTCCCTTGTTAAACTTCAGGAGTCCCTAATGTACTCCAGACTCACAAACTTTCTGGATTCCTTGTCCTTTCTCTTATCTTTTCAATCTTGCTTTAGGAAAAACACTCCACCATCTCCTCCTTTACAGGTTGTGCTTACAGGTTTTGTTACTGTTATGTTTTGTGCTTACAGATTTTTCAGTTTGATCTCTATTTAGGCTACGCAAAGTTAATGTTTTTTTACTATTTTATTTTGTGCTTACAGTTTGTGCTTTACAGATTTTGTTTTGAGCTTACAGGCTTTGCAGTCTCTTTTCCACATTGAAGGTGCTAATTGGTTTTCTTCCACAACTCTTTCAGGGGATTAGGAGTGTAATGGGGGGAGGGGGGTGGAGCTGACAAAGGCTTAGCATCTTCCAACAGAAGGATGATTTAAAAGGTCAGGTTACTTTTACTTTCGTCTGAGGGTGCTGTGGTTGGTGGTGTTTGTTGGAGCCACTGCCAAAAGTTGATTGTCTTTCTCTACAGGTACCTGTACTGATTTTCTGCAGGAGAAGTACTCACCCGCCCCGCCAACATTCCGCCCACCCTGTGCTCATCCTCTAATAAAGCTTCTGACCCCCTCATAGTCTTCCTGCAGAAGTAAGAAAGGGGCGGGACTTACTGCACATCTCAGGGGGAAAACAAACTTTGATCTTCTTTTCTCTTCACTGACTTTCATCTGCACATTGCTTGTCTGGGAGTCTCCACATCATTAAGGCTAACTTCCTCCAGCTGTGGACCTTGTAAACTACAACAACTGTGGAACACTCTTTGCCAGAGCATTTGTCCTGAGGGTGGGACACTGTCCTACATGATTTTCCCTCAAGGACCTAAGGTTTTAGCTCCAGGCAGCATGGACTGAGATACAATACATCCGCCAAAAACTCCATCAGTCCTCAGAGGACAACAATATAACATCAACAATCAGAAAACCACTCTTAGAGCTACCCCTACCCCAAAGGACAAACCAGCTGGGGAGCTGGAAAATAGTGGGAACTCAAAGAGAAAAGCACACCTACATACAGTACAAGTCAAATAAATACATATCACTATCCTCCAGGACTACAAAGGCAACAGCACTCCAAGCTAGCCAAAAAATATATTATTTTAATTGAAAAACCAGTGCAATTTACACTAAAATAATCAACACAATGTGGGTTCACATACCAAAAATTACAGCCCAGCACTTTGAGGTCAAACAAAGAGGTGTTTGGGACCTTGAAGTGCTGGACTGCATTGTTCAGTATGTGACCCACATTGTGTTGATTATTTTAGTGTAAATTGCACTACTTTTTCAATTAAAATAATACATTTTTTAGCTAGCCTGGAGTGCTGTTGTTTACTGATTTTATTACTTTACATTTTACAGCACCTGACCTTTTCTGTGAGCACTATCCTGTTTTTTTCTGGTTTTCTTCTAAAGCAACAGGCATGGAGGGCAGTAGGTGCACAACGCAGCACAAGGTTGTGCACTCCACCAAAATGATCACTAAAAAAAGACATTAAAAATCCAGCACTGATCGTCACAGACTCCATGATAAGGGGAGTAGAGTCTCAACTTTAGCATTATGACCAGGCCAAAGTTGCAGTCTGGTGCTTCCCTGGCACATCAGCATGGAGGGAAATGGACTGCATTGAGAAAATAGTATATAGTATGGAACAGAACACAAGGGTCAACCTTCTCATACGTACAAATGACCTAGCCAGTCGATCTGTGGAAAAAATAAAACAAACTCTTACCAGGTTAGATAACAAACTAGCTTCTCCTTCATCCACTATCTCTTTCTCAGAGATTCTGCCTGTCCGGGGGAAAGGGGACAGCAGGCAGAAGATCAGAAAGAAGGATACTGCCAGACTTAACTGCTGGTTAGAAAACTGGTGCAAAGAAAGAGGGCATCACTTTCTAGGACACTGGCAGACCTTCTGGGAAAGGGACATCTTTAAATTTGATGTCCTGCATCTCACTAAGGAGGGGACTTGAGCGATCAGACAGAAATTCGATGTCCATATAGATCAGTTAAACTAGTGGAGGGGAGAAACTGCAGACAATCCTCACATTGCAAGGGTCACCAACTACCCCTTCCCCAGCATCAGCTACCACATCACTTAGATACCACAAAGATACCAACAGTAGTGATAGTAAAGGCACTGTCCAGCCTGATCCACTAGGGAGAGGCATAAAGTGATTAAGACACCAAATATTCGGGGGGGTGTGGCTTAGCTCCTAGTGCGATGGCTGCTTAATCCGTGCACATCACCGACCGGGGGACTAATAGATGCAAATGACACCAAATGAACCTATTGAATCAGAGGCTTAAGTAGATCAACTGATTCGGTGTCCTCCCAGGAACAGGACGATCTGCTTCTATTGCCAGATATTCATCGATAGAGTCCACCGGCAGCAATTGACTTTCCGATGACAAGCATGGCACTCAGTGGGGATCTGGCTGTTCGCACGGGTTTTAACAGGCAGCAAATTAATAATATGTTTGCGGCCCTGATGCAGTGTATGGAAGAAGTCACCCTGACATCCAACAACACCACAATGGTGATTCAGCAAATGGATGCCAGGATCTGCAGAATTGAAACGTATGTGAGTCGCAACACGGATGCCATCGACTCACTCACTTCGACTGTGCAGGAGCAGGAAAGAGTTATCCACCTGCTCCAGACTAAGCTGGATGGTATGGAAAACAGGATTCACCACAACAATCTGCAGCTCCTGGGATTCCTGGAAGGTGCCGAGCGGGGGAATCCATTGGACTTCCTATACGATGTTCTCCCTGAAGTCCTGCACCATGACCTACCACCTGGACTGGCAATGGACAGAGCTCTCAGGACACTGAATTCACCACCCAAACCTGGGGAGAGGCCTAGACCTCTCATGGCCAGGATCCTTAATTTCACTGACAAGGAGTGGATTATCTCCAGGGCCCATGAACTAGGAGCCCTATCCTGGCAAGGTCACAAAATACTAATATTCCAGGACTACTCCCATGAACTGGCAGCTAAATGAAAGGAATATACTGAGGCCTGCCACCTGATACATTCCCTTGGGATTCAATTTTCACTACGCTATCCTGTGACCATGCAACTGGAGGTGAACAGGGCCCTTGTTTCTTTTTGGACCCCAGAAGCACTCATGGACAACCTACATAGAAACTGGCTGACCCACGCTAGACCGGAGTCCCTGAACCATCAGAAACACACCCCTGGCAGCAGCATGCTCAGAAATAATGAGACCAGCTTCGACAACCAAACAGGAGAGGAGCTGTGCAGCTACAACTACAAGGAGGTGGATCTGAGCCTTCTAGCTAGATCTAGGAAAAGGCACCAGTCCAGTAAACATGCCAGAAGAGTCCACCCTCAGGAGCGCAAAATGGTACAGGGACGACAGAAGAATGATGTACCGCAGACTCCTGACACCAGTATCCATCAGTTTTCTACCCTGAACAGATATGCAACTTTGGCTCCCACAGGACCAAGTGATCCCCCTGATTTCCCAGAGTATTCGGAGGAGAAGGAGATGGTGCTTGAGGCCTCCGCGACTGAAGCCAAGCTACAGCATTGGACTGTGGAGGAGCCTCCAGGCACAGCCTCCCCTCAACCTCAGGAAATAACACAACTTGTGGATGTTAGCCTTGAGAAGCAGGCACACCCCACACTGACCAGGACAGAAGATCTCCATATGGACATTGCACCTGACTTAGATAAGTGTCCTTTTGTTTTTTCTTGTGAATCAGTGCATAGGTGTGGGCTGGAGAGGAAGATCTCCTGAGCAATAGTAATTTAATGTTTTTAATTACCAGTTTGAAGGTGATAATAGGAGTGTATTTGTGGCCCTACCCCTCCAACAGGAGCACCCAAACGTACATGCCTAGTATTTTTGCCCTGCTGTAAAAGAAAATGCTGCTGGGATACTATAATATTGGTGGTACAGCAATACTGTTTTCTTATTTTTTTGTTCTCATATTGTCTGTAACTCTGATTTATTGAATGAGGCCTGCCATTTTAGATGGGGGGGGGGTTGCCTGCTAGGTTGCTGGGTAATCAGTAGAGGCCCTAATGTGTTGTAACCAATGTTAGGATAAGTTTAATAAGCTCATTTCTTGCAACATATGGTATGTCCACCTGTTCGGTTGGATAAGCTTAATCCCCCTGTGGAGGTTTGCTCCTTTTAATTTCAGCCAATATAGCGTGGGAAAGCTGATCTGTTCTGAGATGGGAATCCTGTCGGTGGTTTGCATGCATTGGTTACACGTTTTACCTACTCCATATCCCCATGCTCACTTATGCCTCTAACAATTCACTCCACAGAGCCATAGCAGGAGAGCACTCGGCTGTCCATGGGTCTAAGATGCCTATCCAACCCTTTGCTCAGAACTGCGGCATGCTGATTGAAGCCTAACCTTATGAGGGGGCTGCATGTCATATCTTTTCCCTCTTTCCCCCTCCATCCAGCTGGAGGGTATACAGAGGGCAAATGACAATACCTGGTGTATGTGTAAATGGCAGGATGAGGGTCTGCACTTACAGACATGTTGCAGTGTTACCTCCTTTACCCCTATATCTGCCAAAATGCATAACTCAACTCTGTCCTAGGACTTGAATGGCAGCTGATGCATTGGTGTACAAACCTGGAGATAGCTGACCCCCGGGATAATGGAGGCACAGCTGAGTGCAGCCTAGCACACATCTCAACATTGTTAGTACACTACACAGAAATGGGACCCCTGGATTCCAGTGGAGCCCCACCCTGCACCCCCCAGTGGAGGAGTGAGTTCGGCCTGAGAGGATCATGTGTCCTTGGCCCGCTAAACTGACCTCGGCATAAATGCAAATAGGTTCACTAACTGTAAATAGTTTGTACTGTAATATTCTCTTACTGCTACTGATGTTTATATACTGTCACACTTTGCTTGTTTACAGGATAGTTATAGTCTATTGTATGCTGATACTATGCCTTAGTGCCTGCTGATTTTTTCAATCCCCACTCCAGACTTGCTCTAACTTTGGGTATAATGGGTGGGTCCCCACTCTTTTCAGCTGTTTGCACCATACACTCTTTTATTTATCATTGTACATGTGATCATGGATGAAGTCTCTTTTGTCACTTGGAATGTCAGGGAACTAAATACACCTGCAAAATGAAAAAAGGTGCTGACCCATCTGAAGAGAGCAAGGACTCAGGTTGCCTTTTTACAAGAAACAAAACTGACCAAGGGTGATCACACATACTTGGTGAAAGACAGGTTGGGAACTGAGTTCCATGCAAGTACCCTCATTAGAAAGAGAGGACTGGTTATATTGCTACACAAAGTTTTACGTTGGTCCCTTCCTAATAGAAAATCAGATCCTCGGGGTAGGTGGGTGATAGCACTACTCGACACCCCAAATGGTCACATCCTACTGGTGAACATATATGCCCCGAACGAAGACGATCCTACCTTTTTCCTAGATTTGACAACTAAGTTCAAAGCTATGAGTGAACCTGGTATAGCCATCATAGCTGGGGGGAGATTTCAATTTAACATTAGTACCAGTTATTGACAGGAGTGACCAGGATAAAGAGGCACACCTAACGGGAGTGCAGGCCATGATGAGGATGAGCTCCGAATTCCACCTGGTTGACATCTGCCGCCTATTGCACCCAAAGGAGCGCAATTATACTTTTCAATCTGGGATGCATGGCACTTTCAGCAGATTAGATTTCTAGCTGATTTACCAAACTATTACCCAACATGTCATAGATTCCAGTATCCTCCTCACTGTCACCTCAGACCATGCCTCAGTGCAGTTACTGCTGTCCCGGGGTCCCCCCTCACTCTCCCACTTGTTATAAACAACCAGGACTTTGTAGAATGGGCCAAGAAAGAGACAAACCTGTTCGTACAGGAGAACCCCATGTCTGATACTTCAGCCCAAATAACCTGGGAAGCGTACAAAGCCAACATGAGGGGGAAGATCATAGGATATGCTGCACATAGGAGGAAGGATAGGGAACAGGAGCTTGCTATGTTGGAAGGGGAGCTAGCTACAGCAGAGAAGGCATTTAAGGCCATGTCCCACCCCACACACCTCACTCCCCTAGAGGCCGGCAGGTCCTTACACTCCGTATGAAAATAAATGACTGAGCTTCTGTCATGAAAAGGCGGACTTGTCTCTCCTGAGGGTACATCATACCTATTGGGAGGGAGGGGACAAAAGTGGGAAGTTACTTGTAGACCAACTCTGTAAGCAACAAGATAGTAGATATATTATGGGTCTCAAAGATCCCCAAACAGTGAAGGTGCGAATCAAACCACAGGAGGTATTATGTCTGCATTTTATGCCCAGTTATACATCTCCCATGCTGAAACTCAGCAAGAAACACAGGCATTCCTGGATACCTTATCCCTGCCCAAACTCTCTATGCAACAGAGAACTGCCCTTGATGTGTCCCTTACCACAGGGGAGATTCTAGTGGCCCTGATGTCCCTTAAAAAAGGTAAAGCCCCCGGTGGGGATGGATTCTCTGTTGATTTCCTCCAAACCATGGGCCCAATGATAATCCCACTATTTTGTCAGGTGTATGCTGAATCAGAGAAAATGGGCAAGTTATCGCTCACACTTCGAGAGGCAATAATAATAACTGTCCTTTCTAAGAAGGGCAAAGATTTATCAGCGGTGGCCAGCTACCACCCTATATCCCTTATAAATACAGATAGCAAAGTTTACGCTAAGGTTCTGCCCAACAGACTAAATCCATTTTTGCCTCCCTGATTCATCCATCCCAGGTCAGATTTATACAGGGTAGATATAGCACTGACCATTGTAGGCACTCCTTAACCTTATCCATGTAGCCAAATAGGTCAACACTCCTGCAGCAGCCATAGTAATAGATTTCAAGAAGGCATTCGACTCTGTTGAATGGGGCTACCTTCACACTGTCTTCAAACATCTGGGTTTTGGGTCCCATTTTCGGGCAGCCAGCAGGCCTCTATATGCTTCCCCTCAAGAACTGCTGCTAAACAACTCCCTACTATCTGACCCTTTTCAACTTCACAGGGGGGCAAGGCAAGGGTGTCCACTCTCACCTCTGCTGTTCATATTGGTGGTCGAACCTTTTGTATCCACCATCCATCAAGAACCATGCATCAAGGGCATACACATAGGGAAGTCCCATTACTCTACCTTGATGTATGCATATGATTTGTTGGTCCCCTTAGAAGATGCACAGCAATCAATAACCCCATTATTGGATCTTCTAGAACAATTTACAGACATCTCCAGCCTCAAAGTGATCCAGAAAAAAACAGAAATACTCCCCTTCAATGCAAAATGCCACCACCGGTCTATGCCCAACCTTAGCCTTCAATGGTCACAGGATACCGTCACATACCTTGGCATCAAAGTTGGGGCAGATATGGACAAATTGTGGGACAAAAATCTAGACCCCCTGCTGCCTGAATGTAGGGGAGAGTTGGAGAGATGGAACAGCCTACATCTCACCATGGCTGGTAAGATTGCTGCCTTTAAGATGTCCATGTGGCCCAAATATTTCCACCTCATCTCTCACATCCCCTTATACCTTCCCCCTCAGTGGTATCTGAAGATAGATGGGATGATTGACTCCTTCCTATGGGGTATTAGCAAGCTAAGATACAGCTATAACTGACTAAGAGCAAACTGGAGAGAAGGGGGTTGGGGATTGCTCTGAATGGAAGGTTATAAGCTGGCGTGTCACTGTTCCCAAACCTTGAAATGGTTTAAGCCCAGATCTCATTTCTCCCCCAATGGATACACATAGAACAAGAACAAGGGGGCACCCCTCTGCTGCTATCTTTCTTATGGGAGGATATACCTCTAACGCTCCAAGCTCACCCAACAATGAGACCTACAATTCGATATTGGAAAATGTTACACAAAAAACTAGGAAACCCCCTGACCCCTCTTCCACACCCCATTATGGCTTAATTCCAACATTAGGATAGGGGGCCATCCAGTGCTTTGGCCACAGTGGAAAGATAAGGGTATATATTTTCTCAGAGACCTACTGATTCCCAATACCTGGGTGGTGGATACTTTTCAAAACTTGCAGCGCAGATGGCCCCTACCTGCTTCAGACTTTTGGAAATACAAATGAGGAATGCAGTCAAACCAGCCCTCCTTTTAGATGCTAGCCCAGCTGGATCCCCCTTCAAACCTAATACCTGGCTCAGACTACCTAAAGGTAGTGCCGGGTCTATCTATGCCTTGGTTAGGGATGTCCAACCCAACCAGGCATCTACATCTAAACTGAAATGGGAAGCTGCATTAAATATACAGATCTCTGATACTCAATGGGAGCAGTGATGGATTATGGGGCATACGACACATAGAAGCAGGTTACTACACAATAAACTTCTGCACTTATGGTACAGGACCCCTACAATGCTTAAAAAGGCAAACATTTTGACTCAGGACAACTGCTGGTGCTGTCAACAGCAAAGGGGTGACCTACTCCATATCCTGTGGCAGTGCCCCCTAATTTCCCCTATTTTGTACATGAATCTCCAAAGAAGCTAGTAGGATTCTCCATCGGCTTATACCCTCTTCAGCCCCACTGCTGTTGCTTGGCATGAGATCAGAGACTCCTCATCTCACCTCCCAGGAGTTTAGATGGCTCCTGCTGTTATGTATGTGGGTAAAACATATAATCCTTAGGAAATGGAGAAGCCCTACTACACCCACCCTTGCAAAAGTATTTTCAGCATGTGCAGTAGTATATGAGTTAGATAGATGCTCACATCTAGTGGCAGGGCAGGCAGTGAAATTTCAACAATGTTGGGCACCCTATCTTGCATATCTGGCTCCCAGAGCAGGCATAGGTTGAGGCTAACTCTGGGACAATACATGAATACCAATTAATAATGACACAGTGCATGGATACTGACCATTTCTTCTTGTAGCGGGATAGATAAATAGCAGTTTTTTGTTGTTCTGAACATAGTTTTCTGATTTTTTTTCTGTCATATATGTCTCATTTAATTCTTGTTTATCATTTAGTTTTGAGCCTCTCTCACTGTTCTGGGATTACTTTGTGGTGACTTTCTTTTTCAGACCAAGCACCAGGAATGACCACTGGAAGGGGTTCTATGTGATAATCGTGAGTGTCGAACGGCGACTCGCATTATTGAGATGTCAAGATGGCAAAAAAAATTTCAGCACCCTGACATCCTCAGTGCAGAGAAGAACAGCACCGGTGATTTAAATACTTTGCTTTCTGTGGGGGTGCTGCCACCCCCACACCCCCCCTACTTAAAGATTCTCAACTCCACGGGGGGTGCATGTTGGGGTGGTGCAAAAGCAAAATAAGTACAAGTTTTGGACCGGGCGCAACAAAAACGCAGTAAAGCCCGGACCCAGACCCGAACCTGGAACCCCATGCACCACAAGAGGAGTCCAACCCCCGATGCCACGGTGAAGCTCAGCAGTTGACCACAACACCACCCCCTACATCCCCTCCACCCCCTCCCGGGCCACACTCACCGTGCTCGCTCCTCCCCGCGCATGTACATATAGTGACATCCTGTCACTAGGGTCGCCCACAACCCCACATCTGGTCACCCTCCCTGTCCCCTCACCTTTTGGGCTTTCACCCACACCGCATCATCGTTTTGGATGTAGCTGTCTTTCAGGTGCCCACCTCATGTGCTACTAGAAGGTTCACCTTTCTGATTACATTAAGCCACGTCATAGACTCAGCAGTAATACCTCCTACTTGGTCATGGTAGCCAATCCTACAATGCTAGGTAGGTGTTTCATAACTGTCTTTTTTTTTTTTTTGAAATGTTTTCTTTTGACCTCTTCTGACACATAGGTTTATTCTAATATTGGTCCTACTGTACGATACAATGACTGTAACCTGTTACCAGCTATGTACAAGTCCATGCATAATGTATGTTGTTTTGTATGTTTGACAACATAATTATTCCTGAAGACCTGTTTTAAACCAATGAGAATTATTTCTGTTTTTTTCTGCATGTTCTAGGTGTTAATAATATGGGATTTTCTAAATAATTCTCATTAGGCTTCCGAACAGGACTTGTTGGTCTGAAAGCTAAAGCTCTTTGTTCATTTTGTAACATCCTTGTTGGTCCAATAAAAGGTATCAAACCATTAAAAAAAAAGTTTGAAAACCAATAAAACATTTAAATGAAAAAAAAAAAGACACACAAAATTCAGATCAGAACAAGGAAATGGTACACAGCAAAAGGGCTACCACGGACGGAAGGCTATTTGCATCAATGCTCGGAGTCTACCAAACAAAATCCCTGAACTCACAGGCTTGGTGGCAGAGATACAACTGGACTGGGTCAGTTACAGAAACTTGGTTCACCACCAACCACACCTGGGATACTACTATCCCAGGTTACACACTCTTCAGATAAGACTGGGAGGGAACAAAAGGGGGGTTGTATGTAAGGGAGGGAATCTGTGCAACAGAGATCCAGGGGAAGCACAGTAAAGCAGAGGCCCTATGGGTCACCCTGGGAGCAGGAGAAATGGCGCCCTTCCTGATAGGAGTTATATACAGACCCCCAGCCCAGGAAAGTGAAATCGACAAAGAGCTCCTGGAAGCCATCACAGTGATGGCAGACAGGCATGAGTTGCTGCTGGTAGGGGACTTCAGTCTGCCAGATGTGGATTGGACCTGATACACAGCAGCCACAGAGCAAAGCAGAGAATTCCTTTTCACACTGTGGTGGGCAGGTCTAAATCAGCTGGTAGACTCACCCACCAGATACAAAGCAGCGCTGGACCTGGCGCTCACAAACAGCAATGGGATTTGAGACGTTCATGTAGGTATCAATCTGGGGACAAGAGACCACAGCTCAGTCTGGTTATCAGTAAATAAAGAGGAAGGTAAAAGTCACACAAAAATCAACATACTTGATTTCAGGAAAGCAAACTTTCCTGAAATAAAATCCAGGATCAAGACCATGCTTGACACCAGTAACAAGGGGGATGCAGAAAACTGCTGGGAGAACTTATAGAATGCCTTAAATATAGTCACTGAGCAATGCGCAAGATAAATCAGCAAAGCCAAAAGAAGGAAGAACCTTCTCTGGTTCTCCATAGAGGTAGCAACCAAAAGCAAGGAAAAAAAGAGGGATTTTGAGCAGTACAGGGAAACAAAAGGAGAAACAGACAGGGAGGAATATAGCAACAAACTCGAGGCAGAAAAAGCAATTCAGATAGTCAAAGTCCAAACAGAGGAAAGAATAGCACGGGGGTTAGGAAGGGAGATAAAACTTTCTACAGATACATAAGAGAAAAAAGAAGAATAAAGGGGGAATAGTCTGACTAGCAACAAGGGGTGGCCAGCTGTTAGGTAGAGATGAAGACAAAGCAGAGTTGTTAAATTCTTCTACTCAGGCTTCACAATAGAAGATATTGGCAAAAGACTTACACTAAGTAAGACAGAGCAGGATACTGGAGGGACAGACACAAGCCTCTTCACAAAAGAAAGGGTTTTTGAAGAGCTAAGCAAACATAAGGTGGATAAAGCCATGGGGCCAGACGGTATCCACCCCAGAATATTAAAAGAGCTTTGAGAAGAAATAGCTGCACCACTAGCTGAGCTGCTATTCAATCTATCTCTGGAAAGCGGCAGAATACCTCAACTCTGGAAAAGTGCAACAGTTGTACCCTTGCATAAAAGTAGAAGCAAAGAAGAGGCAGGAAATTACTGCCCAGTCAGCCTGACCCTATAGTGGGAAAAATTATGTAGACAATACTAAAGGACAGAATAGTTAACTACCTAAAGGAAAATGGTAAAATCAACCCCAAACAGCATGGCTTCAGAGGAGGGTCCTCATGCCAAACAAATATGATTGATTTCTTTGATTGGGTTACCAGAACAGTGGACCAGTGTGGGGCAGTGGTAGCTAGATTTCAGCAAGGTATGTGACACCATTCCCCACAGGAGACTTGCTAACAAACTAGAACACACAGGAGTAAGACAGAAAATAGTAAACTGGATTAGAAACTGACTGTGGAATAGGACCAGGAGAGTTCTGGTGAATGGGGCATTATCAAGGAATGGACGTGTGACCAGTGGGTTCCACAGGGATCAGTGTTGGAGCCAGTCCTCTTCAACATATTCATCAGCGACATCACTGATGAACTAGAAGAGAAGATTTGCCTGTTCATAGATGATACAAAGCTCTGCAACAGGGTGAATACACTAGAGGGAGCATTATGTATGGAAGCTGACCTAAGGAGATTAGAAGAATCATCAAGAAATTGGCAGTTAAAATTCAACGCCAAGAAGTGTAAGATAATGCAACTGGGGAAGTAGAACCCCGGAAAAAAGTACGTACTAGAAGGACATCAATTAGAGGAGACAAAGATGAAACTGGATCTGGGTGTGATCATTACCAACGACTTACAGTAAAGGTAGGAAAACAATGCAAAAAAGTGCAGAAGGCAAGTGGTATCCTCGGATGCATAGGAAGGGGTATTACAAGCAGAAAGCAGGAAGTTATAATGCCTCTTTACAGATCCTTGGTGAGGCCACACCTCGAATATTGTATCCAGTTCTGGAGGCCTCACCTAAAAAAGGACATTGACCATCTGGAGAAGGGCCACAAATATGGTGCAGGGGCTGAATCATGAGTCATACGAGACAAGACTCGAAGAGGTGAATGTATTCTCTCTGGAACAGAGAAGAAACAGGGGGGGGCATGATAGAAACTTTTAAGTACATCAAGGGAATTAACACAACTCAGAAGGAAAACCTCTTCCAGGTAAACAGGGTGGTGCGTACAAGAGGGTACAACTTGCATCTGGTGGGAGGCAAGTTTAAAAGCCACTCTAGAAAGTACTTTTTCTCCGAGAGTGAAAGAACCATGAAACAGCCTGCTACCAGAAGTGGTGGCATCAAAGACAGTAAGATGAATTCAAACTCGCTTGGAACTGGCAATGTGGGCAACTTAGGAAACAAAAATAATTATTTTTTATTTAATGGTATCAGAATTACAAACCTTTGAGTCAAGGACTCATTTACAAAGGCTCTTTGTCATGGTACAAAGACAGGTAAACAAACAATCACAGGTACAATGTAGTCTCAGTGATGACATAAAAGGAGATATAACTTTTCTATACAAGTATGTACAGAATAAAGCTGTAGGTAGGATCCTATACAATGTGGTAGCTAATCATCAATGCATGTAACAATATAAGGCATGCATTTAGTTTGCTTTAAGGAGTTACAGATAGAATAAGGTGCTGGAACATTGGGGGGGTCCCCGGTGAGGGGGGTTGTACTAGCTATGTGTAGTTACAGTAGCGGGTGATGACCAGATGGTGACTAAGAGCAGTTTCGAAAGGCCCAATCCTTTGTACTGCAAAGATATTAGAGGGAAGGGGAGTTGATCCAGGATGGGACTCGGTAAAGAAATTACCTTTGGGCCAGTGATGTCCTAACTTTGGGCACTTGAGGTGACCATTTGTAGGAGCTCCGGGTGGAGACAGTAGAGACAGAGGGGCTGAGTATGGTAGATAGCCCAGGAGGCGTTAATACAGCTGCTAGTTTCTTGGTGAAGAGACATGTTTGGTAGAACAATCTCTCTTCATAGAAACATAGACTTTGACAGCAGATAAGCACTGCATGGCCCATCTAGTCTGCCCATTTCCCTACCTACAGGATAGGCCACAGATCCTAGTTAACCAACAGCCTATTTCTTCCTACCCCCCACAAGAATTGCCTTATGTCTGTCCCATGCATTCTTGAATTCTCCCACAGTTTTAGACCCCACAACCTCCTCAGGAAGGCTGCTCCATGCAACCACTGCCCTCTCTGTGAAATAATACTTCCTCACATTGCCCCTGAACTGCACCCCCTCTATCTTTAAATTGTGCCCCCTTGTTCTTGCACGTCTCTTTTTCTGAAAGATGCTAACTTCTTGGACTTTGTTAATTCCACTGAGGTACTTAAAAGTTTCTATCATGTCCCCCCTCTCCCTTCTTTCCTCAAGGGTATACATATTAAGCTCCTTTAGTCTCTCCTCATACAGCTTCTCTTGCAGACCCTGCACCATTTTAGTTGCCCTCCTCTGGACTGCCTCTATCCTGTCTATGTCCTTGCAGAGATGGAGTCTCCAGAACTGGACACAGTACTCCAGATGGGGTCTCACCAACTGTCTATACAGAGGGATAACAACTTCCTGTTTTCTGCTGCTGATGCCTCTCCCTATGAATCCCAGTATACCCCCAGCCCTACCTACTGCCTTCTCACATTGCTTGCTAACCTTAAGGTCATCTGATATGATTACCCCCAGGTCCCTTTCCTTTTTTGTTGTTGTTACTACCTCCCCCATTGTGTATTCTTCCCCTGGGTTCTTGTTTCCCAGGTGCATTATTTTGCACTTCTTTGCATTGAATCCTAGCTGCCATACTTCTGACCATTCCTCCAACCTTGCCAAGTCCCTTCTCATCCTTTCCACGCCTCCTTGTGTATCAACCCTGTTGCAGATCTTTGTGTCATCTGCAAAGAGGCATACTTTTCCTTCCAGTCCCTTTGCAATGTCACTTATGAAGACATTAAAAAGGACTGGACCCAATACTGAACCCTGAGGTACCCCACTAGTAACCCTCTTCTTCAGAGTGGACTCCATTTACAATTACCTTCTGTATCCTGTTGTCCAGCCAATGTTTTACCAGGCTACCACCCTGGGACCCACTCCCAGGCTGGTTAATTTGACTATTAATCTTTGTGTGGGACTGTGTCAAATGCCTTGCTAAAGTCTAGGTAGGCCATGTCCACAGCCCCTCCCTGGTCTACTACTTTGGTCACCCAGTCAAAGAAATCTATTAGATTCATCTGACATGACCTTCCCGCTGTGAACCCATGTTGCCTTGGGTCCTGTGCCCCACAGGCCTCTAGGTACTCAACTATTCTTTCCTTCAGAAGTGACTCCATCACTTTCCCTACCACAGAGGTCAGACTGACAGGTCTGTAGTTTCCTGCCTCTGTCTTGGTCCCACTTTCGTGAAGGAGAATCACATCCACCTTCCTCCAGTCCTTGGGTACCACACCATCCTCCCATGATTTATTAAAAAGAGTAGCCAGTGGTTTCACTAGTTCCCCCCTTAATTCTTTTAGAATTCTGGGGTGAATTCCATCAGGCCCCATTGCTTTGTCCACCTTCAGTTTTAGGAGTTCTTGCAGAACCCTTTCTTCTCTGAAAGGACTGGGATCGACTCCCCTATCAAGAGTGCTTCTGTTGCTTCCCCATCCTCTTTTGTGAATACTGAGTAGAAATATTTGTTCAGTATCCCTGCTTTTTCACTGTCCCCCTCTGCCCACCCACCATTCATTCTATTTAGCCTCACTATCCCTCCCTTTGTCTTTCTACTCTCGCTGATATACCTGTAAAAGGTTTTATCCCCCTTCTTAACCGAATTAGCTATCTTTTCCTCAGTTTGGGCCTTTGCTATTCTGACTTCCCTCCCTGCTTCCTTCTGCCTTAACTGGTACAGCTCTCTGTCCTGCTCCTTCTGTGTTTCCTTATATTTCCGGAATGTTATCTTTTTCTTCATGACTTTCACAGCCACCTCTTTTGAGAACCATAGTGGCTTTTTCTTTCATTTTGATTTGTTTATTTGCTTCACACAAAGGCTTGTTGCCTCTGTGATGGCAGTTTTGATGATTCCTCATTGTTACTCCACACCTCCTTCTAGCCTGTTTGCTAGAGCTTTTCTGAGACACTCTCCCCATCTTGCCAAAGTCAGCCCTCCTGAAGTCCAGTACCCTCACTTTTGTATGGCTTGACTCTGTAGCTGAGTTTAACATTAACCACATTGTTTGATGGTCACTTGTTCCCAGATGGCAACCCACTTCTAGATCTGAGATCCTCTCACTGCTCCTATTTGAGAGTACAAGGTCTAAGATTGCTCCCTCATGAGTGGGTTCTGAAACTAGCTGTCTGAGGCCTGCCACCTGTAGGGCATCAAGAATGGCCCTGCTCTTGGATGTGGCTGCAGCAAATGTGCTCCAGTTAACATCTGGCATATTCAGGTCTCCCCATCAACAGTATCTCCCATTTCTCTGCCATTCTAAGAATGCCTTCTATCATATCCTTGTCCATTCCCTCCACCTGACATGAGGGTCTGTACACAACCCCTGTGAGGATTGTGGTGCCCTTTCCAGTCTCTAAGGTGACCCACAGTGCCTCCTCTCCTCCCTGTTTACTCTTTGGTTCAGTTGCTTTTATCCCTTCCTTTACATAGAGAGCTACTCCTCCCCCTTCTCTCCTGCCTGTCTCTCCTGTAGGTTATGTACCCTGGTATGTTAACATCCCAGTCATGGTTCTCTGTGTACCATGTTTCTGTGACTGCTACGATATCCAGGCATCCCTCTTCCATCAAGGCCATCAGGTCAGGGAGTTTGTTGCCCAGACTATGGACATTGGTACTCATTACCCTCCATTACCTGATGGCCTTACTCCTTTTTGCCCCATCCCTGTCCTTCTTGCCTTTGTCACTTTCTCCATTTACCCCTGCCCTTCTCCCTATCGACAACTCTATGTTGGTGTTTACTGCACTTACTACCATGATTTTTTGGGAGGCTAGGATTACCCTGCTCCTTTCCAGTACCTCCCCCCTTGGCTAGTTTAAATGCTTGCCAATTAAGCATTTAAACCTATCACCTAGGATCCTGGTTCCCCTCCTGGACAGATGCAGCCCATCATGCCAGTATAGGCTTGCATCACTCCAGGTGGACCCCAGTCCCCAATGAAGCCAAATCCCTGAGCTCCACACAAGTTTTTCAAACACTGATTGAATCCCATGGTGTGGAACACCATAGCCTCTCCTACGCCGTAGATGGGCAGCACCTCCAAAAAGGTTACCTTGCATGCTACTTGTCTAAGGCCCCTCCCCAATTCCACAAACTCTTCCTGCACTTCTCTAATAACTTTCTTAGCCAGGTCATTTGTCCCTAGGTGGACAATGACATCCAGCTCCCTCCCCTGTGCAGCTGCTCCGGCAATCCTGAGGATTCGCTCTCTGTCCCTCCAAGCCATGGTGCCAGGCAGGCACCTTACCTCCCTCTCCCCTTCCTCCCCCAGTTATACCTTCCTAACAATGGAGTCCCCCACCAGGAGTTGTTTCCTACCCATGCGGAGTCCCCTGCCACCCTCCTGTGGGTCTCCTTTGTGGAGGTTCCCAGCATCCTCCTTGGTCTCCATTGTGGGTGCCTCCACAGAGGAATCACACTTTGCCAGAATGGCATAGGAATTGTGGAGAGGTACAACTGGAGAGATGCGCCTCTGTTACACCACCCTCACCCTCCCTGAGCCCACTGTGGTCCAACCACTCCTCTTTCTTGGCAACCTCTGAGGCAACGGCAGTGGCACTGGTGGTCACTGGATGGAAGAGCAGGTCCACAAATCCTGGCCAACTCAGCCTGGAGATGAGCAACCTTCTCCCTCAGCCCAGGGAGGTGCCTGCAGATGGGACAACACCGCATCCTCCAGAACGTCTCCTGGAAGACTGCTGATTCATAGCCACTGCACTGCACCACTCCCATCATGTCTTATATCTGGCCCCTTAACTGTTTGCAATCCTTACTCTTTCCTCTGTTTTTTTTCTCTCTCTCTCCTTACTTTCTGCCTGTGTGCCCTTTAAGCTCCTGATTGTTCAGTTCTGAGACAAGAATATCCTATGTTTCTCAGTAGACCCCTTACTTGCTCAGAGGCAGACCTTCAGCAGCTAGAGGGGGCTGGAGAACTACTCTTGCCCTTCTAGGATGGTGGGTCTTTGGTGGCTCTGTGATCACTCACTTCCTGCTCCCAAACATGAAGTTCTTGTTGTCAGTCAAATTCTGTGTCTATAAAAGTAGAACTAGCTTTGGGTGGGAGGGTGGAGGGGAGGTAAGGAGGGCAATATAGTCCCAGTAGAGAAGTCCAGTCACACAGCAGTCCTTTCTCCTGGTGTCTTCTGCCAAGCTACTAGCAAAATCTTTCTAAGGCAGTCTTTAAATGTAGCTTCCTTCTAGCTAAGCCAATCCCCCTACTTATTAGATCTTTCTATAAGTAATTTAAACCTCACAGCTATCAAGTCCTTTCAATCACCTGAGATTTACACCTAGATAACTGTTCAGATAACCATTCAGTTCAGTTAACTCAGACAAACGTACTATTTTTTTTGTTTGTTAATTTTTTTTACCCTAAATTAAAGTTCCAAGTACAAGAGTTCTACTTCTTTAGTCCCAGCAGAGAAGTCCAGTCACACAGCAGTCCTTTCTCCTGGTGTCTTCTGCCAAGCTACTATTCAAAGTTCAGTATATCTGCCTGTGCATATAATACACAGGTGTGGGTGAATCTGCTGGAACCAGTAAGTAGTCGGCAGGCCTTGTTGAGAGAAATTTTGATTTTGTTGAGTACAGTTTTGTCTGCTGCACCATATACTTAAAGGCCATAGTCCACTAGGGATAGAACTGAGGAGGTGATGGCCAGCCTCAGGGCTTCAGGAGGGAGGCAGTTCTTGTGGCAGTAAGGCAGGCCAACACGTGAGTTTATAGCAGATGCAAGGGTGTGCGTATGATCATGAAAGAAGAGAGCAGTGTCAAAGGTTATGCCAAGGTATTTATGGGTGTTGACTAGTTCAAGCGGAAGGAGTGTACTAGGCAGGACAGAAAGAGGGTTGTCCTTGTGCATGTTCTGACTGTGTGAGAAAAGCATGGGCTTAGTCTTTTTTAGACTGATTACAAGTCTTCAGTCCAAGAACCAGGATTCAGCCTGGTTAAAGGAGTTTTGGAGGGCACTTTGGAGGTGGGTTGGGAACTGGTGGGATGTGAAGAGGACTGAATTGTCTACGTAAAGGAGTACTTTTTTCAGAGCAGGATTTGGTGAGCGTGTTTAAGTACAGACTAAAAAGCGGTGGTTGGAGGATCGAGCCCTGTGGGACTCCCAAGCAGACCTGCCAATCGCTGGAGAGGGTACTATTAATTTTCACACACTGCAAACGGGAGGTGAGGTAGTTGGTGAACGAGGCCAGAGAACCTTGCAAGAAACCTAGCTGAGAGAGGGTGGATATGAGAAGTGGGTGGCTAACTGTATCGAAGACTTTTGATAGGTCAATGTGAACTGCACCCTTGAGAAGACCTTTATCAAGGGCTGTGTGTAAAGAGTTTGAAAATTCAAGGAGGGCAGTAGTGGTACTATGCCCCCTGCAAAAACCATGCTGCTCCACACAGAGGAGATTGTGTTTGTCAAGGTAGTTGGTTAGCTGGTCTGCTACAATCATTTCTAGGGCTTTCAAGGGGGGGATTGATATCGGTCTGTAGTTCCCGGGGAAGTATGGTCCCCACCTTTATGTATAGGGGTGATCACAGAGGTCTTCCAGGCATGAGGGAATTGGCCGAGGCAGAGGTAGTGATAGAGAAGGCTGGTAAGGGGTGTAAGTACTACATCCAGGACTAGTCATAGGAGTTTGAAGACCAGGGTGTCATTACTGTGGCTAGTGCAATTGAGGGCTTTGAGCAGGTAGGGTTTGGCTTTGTGTGGAGTGAGGGCCCGGAAGTAGAAAGAGGGGGTAGGGGAGGTGGTGGGGGTGAGCAGGAGCAGGGTCAAAGAAATCAGTGGGGAGAACAACACTGAGTTCTGAAAAGGCAATGTTGAGACCATTGGCAATAGCTTGTGGATCTGTGGAGAGCAAGCCATTGACATCAAGATGAGCTAGGGAAGGGGTAATATGATTTTCCCATTTAGTTCCTTTATATTGTCCCAGAACTTACAGGCAGACCCCCAGGAGGAGGCATGGGTAGACCTGTAGTAGTCTGATTTTTGCTGTGCAGATGGCCCAGGTGCATTTGTTGCGTGCAGCACTGTAGGCTTGCCTGTCCGCAGGCTTGTTAGATTCTAGTGCCTTGCACCAGAGGTTGTCTCTGCTCCGCAAATGATTGATAAGGGAAGGGGTAATCCACAGGGAGTCATTCTTCTTAATAAGCAGCTTAGTAAAGGGAGCAAAGATGTCACATGCAGCATTAAATGAGTGGACAAAGTAGCTAAAGGCAGTGTCAATTGCAGGG
This sequence comes from Neoceratodus forsteri, assembly GCA_016271365.2. Lineage (NCBI taxonomy): Eukaryota > Metazoa > Chordata > Ceratodontiformes > Ceratodontidae > Neoceratodus > Neoceratodus forsteri. Next base: position 855,751,076 of record CM057450.1, read on the forward strand.
GCTAGCTTAATCAGGGACCAGTCCCAGTGGCAAGGTGCTCTCTGAGTTGATCCAGTTTGCCAGGGCGTAGGTGTCGCTGGAGGACCACTTTTGGTACTGGCTTTTTCATCTTACAAGACCAGGAGAGGATGATGGGGGGTGGTCACTTAGGGCATTGGGAAGCACAATGATGTTGGTGATTTTATGGGGTCAGTTCAAGAACACAATGTCCAGCAGCATGGAGGTACCATTGGTATTTTGGGACCGGGTGGGGGAAGTAACCAGCTGGGTGAGGTCAAGGGCTGCGACAGCATCTTTAGCTTGGAAGGCAGAGTTGGCAAGCCAGTTGATATTAAGGTTTCCCATTGTGATCTGTTCAATTTTGCTGGGTAGGTTGGAGAGGTGCTCTAGTAGTGACTGAAGGGCAAGGTTCTGAAGGCATGGGGAGACATAGGTGGCAGTGATTATTAGTGGTACTCTGGAGGTGCCATGGTTAATTTTAAGGCAGAAAACCTGGGCACGATGCTCCAGCTGGGGGGCAAGCCCTTGTAGGGTATCACGGAGGTACATGGCACAGCCTCCTCCACGTTTCCCTACTCTATCTTCCCTGAAGCGTGTGTATCCCGGCAGGGCAATAAAGGAGTTTGGGGTGGTCTTGGAGAGCCATGTTTCAACTAGTGCCAGGACATCTGGCTGGTGCTGGGCAGTCCAGCCCTGAAGGTAGGCAAATTTTCTTAAGGAGGCTGCATATGTTCGTTGAGGCCAGGCAGAGTCCAGCAGATGTTGGAGGGTGGTTTGGGTTGGCTGCGGCGGGACCTGGGTTGGGGTGGATGTTGCCAGACAGCAGGAGGTGGAGGAGGGAAATGAGTGTGAAAAGCACCAAGTGCTGTCTATGGTGTGAGGGCAGTGTACCATAGGTGGTCTGTCCCCAGGTGGAGATAGGGATGGGAAGGGAACAAAGCACTGGGATGGCCAGGTAGAGTGGGGTTCAAGAAGTGTCAGTGGATGGGGGAGGCGGGAATGATGAGCTGGGGGAGTGCATGGGTGGGGGTGGTGATGGTAGGGGTGCTGGGGTGTGGTTCGGTGGGGTATGAGTGCTGGTGAGTTGGCAAGGGCGTAGTATTTGAGGGGGGAGGGGAGGTGCCAGTGTGGAGAAGGATTAGAAAGAGCAGAGGTAGACACCTTAGCAGATTAGATGGGCCACATGGTCCCCATCTGCAACGCTTTTCTTATGTTCTTACAGTAGGTTCTTCCCTGTTGCATGTCACTGACTCTGTCCTCACAAGAATGGATCAGGGACACATCACTGGTGCCATATTCATTGACCTTGCAAAAGCTTTCGACTCAGTTTCTGGCCCTCTTCTTCTGAACAAATTATCCTCAGCTGGCCTCTCTGACCCTGCAGTTGTATGGTTCTGCTCATACCTCATGGGCTAACAACAGTCTGTCCAGGTGAGTGGTGAATTGTTGCCTCCTTTCCCTATCTTAGCTAGCATTTCCAGGGCTCCATCCTGGGGCCCATACTATTTTCCATATTTCTCAATGATCTCTCCTCCACCTGTGTCTCATCCCCTATACACATTTACACAAATGACATGATAATTTACTCATCAGGTCCCTCTTCTTCTGCAGTTGAAGCCTAACTGCAAAGCAATTTTCTCAACTTACTATGCTGGTTTCAGGCAAACCAGCTCAAAGTCAACACGAAAAAGACAGCGTCCATGACCTTTGGAACCTCCCAGAGTCTAGCAAGTCTATCACCTCTCCAAGCCTTTTCTACCCTGTATGGCACCCACCTGGAGTCCGTCCCCTCCTTCAAATACCTTGGCATTTGGCTGGACAGTAAACTAGATTTATCCATCCACATTGATGCCATTCATGCCAAACTCTGCCCCAAGCTCAGTGTCCTTTACCAAAATAAGGACTGCTTCCTCACATACATCCCCTGAGAACTGTTAAGCAAAATGATCTTCCCAATATTTAATTAAGCTGATGTGGTATGTAGCTCTGCCTCTTCCTCCTCCCTTGCTAGACTGGATGCTCTGCAATGCCTTCTGTTGTTTTGCCTCTAACTCACCTCCCCACACCCACCATTGCTCCCTATACTCATCCCTCTATATCCCCACTTTACCTGTTCTTCGCAGTACTACTGCATCTGTTTCATAACCAAATACTGGTTTGGCTCTCTTCCTTCCTACTAATCTTCCTTCCTCTCCTCCCCTTCCCACTCCTACTCCCTATGCTCCAGGGACCCCTACACCTTCTCTCACTGTAGCCCTGCTCATGCTTTAGCCAAGCTGCCTTCTGCTACTGCTGCCCCCGAATGGAACCTGTTCCCTATTCTCTGCACCTTTCCCCATCTCTCCACTCTTTGAAACATCTACTCAGGCTCTTTCCTCCTCCTCCTCCTTCTCCTCCCTGTTCCTGTCACTCTCCCTTCTGATTCCTCATTTTCCTTTCTCACCACAGCCTCCTCACCCCCTCTGTCCACAGGCTCCTACACTGGAGTCCCCCAACTCCTGCCCTGCACCCCTCTTGTGTGTGCATTATCTCATCCATCTTTTGTACCCACAAGTTTTACTGTATGCCTCTCAGTTTGTATTCCTTGTATATTTGTGGCTCTATATTCTTGCCAATTGTGTTCTTCATATACCTTTTTACATTAATTGCTCTTCTACTGAGCAGTGCAGAATGAGAAAATTCTGAATTTGTGGAACTTCTATTGAATCCATGAAATTCTGTGAAATTTCATGGAATTTCATCAGAATTTCAAGGAAGTTTTTGAACTGTATTAATCTGGTCATGACTCAGCTGTTAATTGAGCTAGAGATCAGAAAGTTGGCATGATTACTTGTTGATAAGTGCTCTAACAGACAGCCAAACATCTTGACATTAAGACAGTTGTCTCAAAATTACAGGTGATCCGACTGTCATTTTATTTTTGTGGCAAATTTCATGAACATTATCGGCATGTAACTCATGCACCTTTGGAATTACAACTTTGAACCTAAGTACTTATCTACATTTAGTAATAGCCCTTATACCTGCACAATGTTATAACATTTTGATTATTTTTGTTTCAAAATTATACTGAAATAACTAAAATCAAAATGTTGACAAAATGTTTAGCTACCTATACACAGCCCCCTTTAAGACTTGATACTTAAAACTTGGTGCACATATGCATGCTGCATGTTGCTCTAAATCCTGACACTATGGAGACATTTGTATAATAATTTTAAAAATTGGATATAACTGAACATTAAATGTGGATTAAATGTCTGGCTGCCTGTGGCAACCCCCTTTCAATCTAGAACTCTAATATTTGGTACACATATGTAAACCATTATTACCTACATCCCTGTCAAATGTGGTACTATTTGGATATGTACTATAGAAACTAGACCAAAACAACTGAAATATAAAATCTGATGAAATCCAGTAGAATTTTTGAAATTCATTAATTTGGTCATATCTCAGCCTTTTATTAAACTAGAAATCTGAGGTTTGGCATACTTACCTGATTATGTAAGTTCTATTGGTATGCCAAATATCATGAAATTAGGATGTACTGTTTAAAAATGATAGGTGATCAAATCTGTTGTTTTATTTTTGTGGGAAAGTTCATGAGCATTTTTAACTCAGGCACATTTGGAGATAGAAATCTGAAACTTGGTTCGTATATAAATGTAGTAATAACCCATATACAGTACTTGCAACATTGTATAACATTTTGATGAATGCTTTCAAATTTACACTAAACTGAAATCTAAATTTAAACAAAATTGTTGGCTAACTACATCACAGCCCCTTCAAAGCCTGAGACTTAAACTTTGTGCACATAACCATGTTGCATGTATATCTAAGTCCTGAAACGGTGGAGAAATTTGGATAAGAAATGTTGAAACTAGATGAAACAAGCATATTTCAATGCTGAATGTTGATTGCATTGATTCGTTGAGAACGCGCACTGCCCCGTTGTCACTCACTCATTCTGTTTCTCCCGGTGCTGCAGGCTGCTTTTTTGTACTGGGCTCCTGCCTGTGTTGGCACATTTTTCTGCCCACAAAGAAATCTGCAGCTGTCCCGACAGAGCTCTGATGAGGTTGCTCACTCCACCTGTCTCACTCGCTTATTCTGTTTCTCCTGGCGCTGAAGGCTGCTATTTTGTAGTGGTCTCCTGCATCTGTTGGTGCCTTTTTCTGCCCACAAACAAATCTGCAGCAGTCCTGACAAAGCTCCGTTGAGCTTGCACACTCCCGCTCTCTCACTCGCTCATTCCTTTTCTGTCGGCACTGCAGGCTGCCCTTTTGAATTGGGCTCCTGCCTGCGTTGTTGCCTTCTTCTGGCCACAAAGAAATCTGTAGCAGTCCTGACAAAGCTCCGTTGAGCTCGCTCACTCCCCCTCTCTCACTTGCTCATTTCGTTTCTGTCGGCACTGCAGGCTGCCCTTTTGTACTGGGCTCCTGCCTACCTTGCCACCTTCTTCTGGCCACAAAGAAATCTGTCGCAGTCACGATAGAGCTCCAATGAGCTCGCTCACTCACTTCCCCTCTGTCACTCATTCATTCTGTTTCTCCCGCTGCTGCAGGCTGCCCTTTTGTACTGGGCCCCTGCATGTATTGCTGCCTTTTTGTGCCCCCCAAAAAATCTGTAGCAGTCCAAACAGAGCTCCATGGAGCTCACTCACTCTCCCTCCCTTACTCGCTCGTTCTGTGTCTTACGCTCCTGCTGGCTGCCCTTTTGTACTGGGTTCCTACCTGCATTGCCGGCTTTGTCTGCCCATAAAGACATGTGCAGCAGTCCCAACACAGCTCCATTGAGGTCGCTCACTCCTCCTCTCTCACTCGCTCATTCCGTTTCTGCTGGGGCCGCAGGCTGGCCTTTTGAACTGGGCTCCTGCCTGCACTGCCGCTTTTTCCTGCCCACAAAGAAATCCGCAGTAGTCATGACAGACCTACGTTGAGCTCCCTTAATCCCCCACTCTCACTCACTCATTCTGTTTCTCCCAGCGCTGCAGGTTGCCCTTTTGTACTGGGCTCCTGCCTGCATTGGCACCTTTTCCTGCCGAGAAAGAAATCCACAGCTGTCCCGACAGAGCTCCATTGAGGTCGCTCACTCTCCCTGTCTCACTCGCTCAGTCTGTTTCTCCTGGTGCTACAGGCTGCACTTTTGTATTTGGCTTCTGCCTCTGTTGGCATGTTTTTCTGCCCACAAAGAAATCTGCAGCAGTCCCGACAGAGCTCCATTGGCCTCACTCACTCCCTGCCCCTGTCTCACTCACACATTCCATTTCTGCCAGTGCTGCAGGCTGCCCTTTTGTACTGGGCTCCTGCCTGCATTGCTGACTTTTATGCCCACAAAGAAATCTGCAGCAGTTATGATAGAGCACTGTTGAGCTCGCTCACTCACTCCACCTCTCTCACTCGTTCATTCTGTTTCTCCCACCTCTGCAGGCTGCCCTTTTGTACTGGGCCCCTGCATGCGTTGCTGACTTTTTGTGGCCACAAAGACATCCGCAGCAGTCTGAACAGAGTTCCGTTGAGCTCACTCACTCCCCCTCCCTCACTCACTCATTCTGTGTCTTCCGCTCCTGCAGGCTGCCCTTTTGTAATGGGTTCCTGTCTGCATTGCCGGCTTTTTCTGCACACAAAGACATCTGCAGCAGTCCTGACACAGCTCCGTTGAGTTCGCTCACTCCCCCTCTCTCACTTGCTTGTTCCGTTTCTGCCAGCGCTGCAGGCTGGCCTTTTGTACTGGGCTCCTGCCTGCATTGCCACCTTTTCATGGTCCCAAAGAAATCCGCAGCAGTCACGATACACCTCCGTTGATCTCACTCACTCCATCTCTCTCACTCGCTCATTCTGTTTCTCTCAGGGCTGAAGGCTGCAATTTTCTACAGGGCTCCTGCATGTGTTGGCACCTTTTCCTGCCCACAAAGAAATCCACAGCTGTCCTGACAGAGCACCGTTGAGGTTGCTCACTCCCCCATCTCACTTGTTCATTCTGTTTCTCCTGGTGCTGCAGGCTACCCTTTTGTACTGGGCTCCTGCCTCTGTCGGCATCTTTTTCTGCCCACAAAAAATTTGCAGCAGTCCCGACAAAGATCCATCGGCTTCACTCACTCCCCCTGTCTCACTTGCTCATTCCATTTCTGCCAGTGCTGCAGGCTGCCCTTCTGTACTTGGCTCCTACCTGCGTTGCCACAGTTTTCTGCCCACAAAGAAATTTGCAGCAGTCATGACAGAGCTCCGTTGAACTCGCTCACTCTCCCTCTCTCATTCGCTCATTCTGTTTTTCCCACCACTGCAGGCTGCCCTTTTGTACTCAGCCCCTGCACTCATTGCTGCCTTTTTCTGCCCACAAAGACATGTGCAGCAGTCCCGACACAGCTCCGTTGAGGTTGCTCACTCCCCCCTCTCACTCGTTCATTCTGTTTCTGCCAGGGCTGCAGGCTGGTCTTTTGTACTGGGCTCCTGCCTGGGTTGCCACCTTTTCCTGCCCATAAAGAAATCCACAGCAGTCATGACAGACCTCCGTTGAGCTCGCTTACTCCTCCTCTTTCACTCGCTCATTCTGTTTCTCCTGGCGCTGCAGGCTGCCCTTTTGTACTGGGCTCCTACATGCATTGGCACCTTTTTCTGCCCAGAAAGAAATCCACAGCTGTCCCGACAGAGCTCCATTGAATTGCTCAATCCCCCTGTCTCACTCTCTCAGTCTGTTTCTCCTGGCACTACAGACTACCCTTTTGTACTTGGCTTCTGCCTCTGTTGGCATGTTCTTCTGCCCACAAAGAAATCTGCAGCAATCCCGACAGAGCTCCGTTGGCCTCACTCACTCCCTCCCACTGTCTCACTCGCTTATTCCATTTCTGCCAGTGCTGCAGGCTGCCCTTTTGTACTGGGCTCCTGCCTGCATTGCTGCCCTTTTCTGCCCACAAAGAAATCTGCAGCAGTCATGATAGAGCACTGTTGAGTTCGCTCACTCTCGCCCCCCCTCACTCGTTCTTTCTGTTTCTCCCACCGCTGCAGGCTGCAGTTTTGTACTGGGTTCCTGCCTGCATTGCCAGCTTTTTCTGCATACAAAGACATCTGCAGCAGTCCTGACACAGCTTCATTGAGTTCGCTCATTCCCCCTCTCTCACTCGCTCATTCTGTTTCTCCCCGCGCTGCAGGCTGCCCTTTGTACTGGGCTCCTGCATGTGTTGGCACCTTTTCCTACCCACAAAGAAATCTGCAGCTGTCCTGACGGAGCTCTGTTGAGGTTGCTTACTTCACCGTCTCACTCATTCATTCTGTTTCTCCTGGCGCTGCAGGCTGCTGTTTTGTAGTGGTCTCCTGCCTCTGTTGGCACCTTTTTCTGCCGACAAACAAATCTGCAGCAGTCCTGACAAAGCTCCGTTGAGCTTGCTCACTCACCCTCTCTCACTCGCTCATTCCATTTCTGTTGGCACTGCAGGCTGCCCTTTTGTACTGGGCTCCTGCCTGCGTTGCCGCCTTCTTCTGGCCACAAAGAAATCTGTAGCAGTCACGATAGAGCTCCATTGTGCTCGCTCACTCACTGCCCCTCTCTCACTCATTCATTCTATTTCTCCCACCGATGCAGGCTTCCTATTTGTAGCGGACCCCTGTGTGCATTGCTGCCTTTTTGTGCCCACAAATAAATCCGCAGCAGTCCCAACAGAGCTCCATTGAGCTCACTCACTCTCCCTCCCTCACTCGCTCATTCTGTGTCTCCCACTGCTGCTGGCTGCCCTTTTGTACTGGGTTCCTACCTGCATTGCTGGCTTTGTCTGCCCACAAAGACATGTGCAGCAGTCCCAACACAGCTCAGTTGAGGTCGCTCACTCTCCCTTGTGGTAGCGAGGATTCTTTATAACAGATTTAGACAGACAACTGTAATATAGTGCATAAAAAAACGCATATTCTGCGTTTGTCAATTTATTGTCCAAAAAGCAAAATAAAGAAAATAAAGGATATTTACAAAAAGGAAAATAAGAGGGTGTTAATTCTTCACACCAATGTAAATCATCAGGACATTATTCTTCTTCCATTAAGCATCAAATCAAAAGAATTCCTGAGACCTTCCTTCTTGACAGTGTGTAAACCGCCACACTCAGCTCTTCTTAGCTCTTGCTCAGTCTCTGATCAGAAAGCAACTGACCATCTTCCATATTCTCTCTCCTATCTATCTCCCTAGCCCTCTGGTGGACAACCTTTTATGGCAGCCTGAAGTGACATCAGAGGTCAGATGACAACATCAATTAGCAGGAAGACTTTATTTTTAACCTCTAAATTTCATAAAACAATGTCCTAGCCTGCCTAGCTTAATGCAAGAAGAATGATGTCCTGATGATTTACATTGGCGTGAAGAATTAACACCCTCTTATTTTCCTTTTTGTAAATATCCTTTATTTTCTTTATTTTGCTTTTTGGACAATAAATTGACAAACGCAGAATATGCGTTTTTTTATGCACTATATTACAGTTGTCTGTCTAAATCTGTTATAAAGAATCCTCACTAACACAACTGGTGTCAGAAGTGGGATTCTCTTACCCTGGTACGTCAAGGCTGCCCGGGAGGCGTTGCCAGGGGGGTGTTGCTACAAAAGCACCCTAACAGATGAGTAAAAGTGGGCAAACAGACATTAGTGCATTTCATCTGACACGGTCCATAAGTCAAAGAACTGGTATACAACCATTTCCAGGTTTGACTCCAGTAACTAGACCGAAGATAATGTGGACTGAGGATGAGGATAAAGTGGAAGGTGCCACAGCAGTGGCTGGCAATTCTAAAAAGGAGAAGGAAGAAGGCCAGACCATCCCAGCACCAGATGACCCTAGTGAGTTGTTAAAATGGCTTTGTCTACGCCAACTCGAGATGGAGCAACAACGAGAGGAAGACCGGAAGCAGAGGGATGAGGATCAGAGACTTCAAGCAGAGGAAAGACGATGCCAGGATGAAAAATGGACTGCCACTTTGCAGGCCATCCATGATATGACACAGGGCCAACCAGATATAACTGTCCCTAGAGACATTAAATTAACCAAGTTGATGGAGAATGATGATATCGAGGCCTACCTCATGACATTCGAGAGGGTGGCCCAGACATGCAATTGGCCTAGGGACCAGTGGGTGATTCGGTTGGTGCCCTATTTATCTGGAAGAGCGCAACTTGTCTATAGTCAGCTTAGTGGGACTGATGCTACCACTTATGACAAGGTCAAGGAAGAGATTCTGAGAAGGTACAACATCAGCACAGAAACCTACAGGCAGCGTTTTCACTCACAGAAAATGACTAGCCTGGATACCCCCCGAGAGACATATGCCCGTCTAAAAGACTATTGTGGGAAATGGCTGCAACCTACCACCAAGTCAGTTGAGCAGATTATGGAGTTGATTATAATCGAGCAATTTATCCAAGTGTTACCTATGGATGTACAAGTCTGGATGAGAGAACACAAACCTGAAACAGGTGAGAACACCATCAAGCTTGCAGAGGACTACTTGGCAGCACGGACCACCAGAGCCAGGGGTACCCAAGGTAACGCAGGACAATCCAGCACTCTGGTAAGAAACCAATTTTCTGATTCTAATTCCCAGAGACAGATCTATAGAAGGGAGAGAGGTGGTAGGATCCCTTACTCAGAGATTATTTGCCATGGTTGCCTAGGGAAAGGGCATATCATGAGGAACTGCCCCAATAAATGCCCTGATCTAACTCACATAACCCTAGCTAATTTTGTATATGTGACATCTGTAGGAATTGGGGAACAGCAAACCTTGGGCCTATTAGACTCAGGGAGTCGTCAGACATTGATCAGAGCAGATTTGGCCTTGGATGTACCCAAACGTGACTGTGATACAACTGTTTGTTGTGTTCATGGAGACATCCATCAATATCATACAGCTTGTTTAGACATCACTGTGAACAACAAGAGTCATAATATGTTGGTGGGATTGGTCCCCCGTCTACCAGTTCCTGTTATTGTTGGTCAGGATTTCCCTCACTTCGATCTCCTGATGAAAACCCATAATAACTCGCAAGAACCTGTACATGTGGTTACCAGGTCCCAGGCTAAAACACAGCTATTGCAGGACATTTTCCTTTGATGCAGACTATTTTGAGACTGGCAGCAAAACTAGAAAATCGAAAAACTAGAAAAGGGAAAAAGAAGCCTGGAAGGACTTGCATCATGTTGGGAGCCAGTCTAATATACCAGGTGCTGCGATGCAGGACATTGCACAGGAACAGAAACAGGATGTGACTTTACAATCTTTGTTTTGCAGGTGAACAAGGATGTACTGCCAGGACAATCACGTTTATCCTTAAAATAAACATACTGTACCGTAGCATTGTTGATCCAGTAACTGCTGAAGAAACTGAACAGTTAGTAGTACCAGTAAAGTACAGGGATAAAGTGATGTATTTAGCACATGACATCCCTATGGCTGGACATGAGGGAAGAGATAGAACAATGCAGCGCATTCTGTCTCCATTCTGTTGGCCAGGGGTTCACCAAGATGTAGCTGCATACTGTCGGGCCTGTCCGAAATGCCAACTAGTGGCCCAAAAAGGGAAGAAGGACTCAGTACCCCTGCAGCCTATACCTCATGTTACTACCCTCTTTAACAGAGTGGCAATGGATGTGGTTGGTCCACTCCTTAAGAGCTCCAAGGGTAATCAATATATTCTAGTGATATGTGATTACGCCACTCGGTACCCGAAGCAATTCCAATGAGAACTTTCACTGCCCCTCGCATTGCTGAGGAATTAGCTAAAATGTTCAGTCGGATGGGAATCCCTAAAGTCATTCTAACTGACAGAGGTAGCAACTTCACATCTGTAATGTTGCAGGAATTATATAAACTGTTGGGAGTATCAGCTATTAGAACTTCGCCCTATCATCCCCAAACTGATGGTCTTGTGGAGCACTTTAATAAGACCCTGAAAAGCATGCTACAGAAGTTTGTGCATGATGAATGCAGGGATTGGGATAAATTCCTACCCTATTTGTTATTCGCCTACAGGGAGGTGCCCCAGTCCACCACAGGATTCTCTCCATTTACGCTATTATATGGACGGAATCCCAGAGGTCCGCTTGATGTGGTAAAAGAACATTGGGAGGCAGGGACCAATGTGGGGGTGTAAAAACATTTTAGAGTATATGACATCTTTAAGAGAGCATTTGGTGAAATATGTGACAATAGCACATCTGAATGTAGACCAGACTCAGCATAAGCAAAAACAATTGTATGATGTGGGGTTAAAAACTAAGATGTTTGAACCAGGTGAAAAGTGTTGTTACTGCCATCTTCTGAAAATAAATTGCTGATGCGATGGCAAGGGCCTTATGTGATACTACGCCAGACTGGTGTAGTCAATTATGAAATTGAAATGCCTGGCCATAGACCCTTGAAGAAGATCTACCATGCAAATCTACTACGAAAGTGGGTAGAAAAAACCACAGGCCCCAACACTGTTTATTAAGCCGGAACAGGGAGAAACTGAGATAGACGTAGCCTATGAAAGGTTAGAGACAAAAGACAAAGAGGATGGCATACAGATAAACCCTGAGTTAGACCAGACACAGAGACAAGAGATTGATCACCTCTTGGCATATTTCGCAGAGACTTTTACCAAAACCCCAGGTAGAGCAAAGGGGGTGGCCCATGACATAAGAGTCACACAAACCAAACCTATCCACCAGAAACCATACAGGCTTCCAGAAAAAATTAGGCCTGAAGTTATTGCTGAGGTGATAAAAATGGAGAAGGCAGGGGTGATTGTTCCTTCCGTAGTCCCTGGTCTTCCCCTTTGGTAGTTGTACACAAAAAGGAGGGAGGACTTAGATTATGTTTGGATTTCCGAAGGATAAATGAAGTGTCAGAATTCGATGGCTATCCAATGCCTCGAATTGATGATTTATTAGATCAAATCGGGTCTGCCAAGTACATCAGTACCCTAGATTTGACAAAGGGGTACTGGCAGATACCATTATCACCCAGAGCCCAAGAACTAACTGCTTTTTGCACCCCAATTGGATTGTACCATTTTACCACCATGCCATTTGGATTGCACGGAGCTCCGGCTACTTTTCAACGGTACATGGACCATATCCTAAGACCACATAAACAGTACAATGCAGCGTATCTAGATGACATTGTCATCTACAGACCAAACTGGAATACACACTTGGTACACCTCAGTGCAGTTATTCAGAGTATTAAGGATGCAGGCCTTACCATTAACCCATCCAAATGTGCCATAGCCAGGACTGAGACCCGTTACTTAGGTTTCATTATCGGTAATGGGATGGTGAAGCCTGAGATAAGTAAAGTTGAGGTCGAGAGTAATAGCCCTGTGCCAACCACAAAATGACACGTCCGGTCCTTTTAGGTCTGGCAAGTTACTACCGACGCTTTTATTCCCGGCTTCTCTACAATTGCTACTCCCTTGACTGACTTAACGAAAACAAGAACCCTAACAAAGTAAAATGGAGTTCAGCATGTGAGGGGCATTCAAAAATAAAATCCATCTTGTGTTCTACCCCAGTTTTACATAGCCCTGATTTTACCAAGCCCTTGAACTACAAACAGATGCCTCTGATACAGGCATAGGGGCTGTTCTAAGTCAACATGACCACCAAGGAGACCATCCTATTCTGTTTATCAGTAGAAAGCTCCATGAGAGAGAGAAGAAATATTCTACTGTAGAGAAGGAATGTTTAGCTATCAAGTGGGCGATAGAGGCCCTCAAATATTACCTGTGGGGAAATGAATTCATTGTTGTTACTGATCACAACCCACTATGTTGGTTGAACCTGATGAAGGACAAGAATTCACTCATTTTAAGATGGTATTTGTCACTCCAGCCATACAAATTTTCTGTTAGACATAGGGCTGGAAAGCAACATCAAAATGCTGATTTCTTGTTGAGGTTTGGAGCAGACCAGGTTCCTAATGGTACTGCTCAGTCAGTGGAAACTTTAACTGTGCATAATGCACATAGTACACACCTCAGGGAAATGAACGTATGAAAAACGGTATTTGTTATATTGTATAAACTGAAAGCTTTATACCATTTAGTTGTTTAAGGGTCCCGGAGGGGAACTTCTGGAGATGGTTGGGCGGAAGTTCCAACCCTTTCTAGGGTGGAGGGCTTTACGGCAAACATCTGCATGATTGCCTTCTTGTGTGGGGAGGAGTGTGCCAGAATGAGGATTTAAAACAGGCAATCCCCTTATGTGTTCTATTTCACTCTGTCCTTTCTCCTTTTTGTGTACCACTACCACAGGGGAAGACCAGGGACTACAGGAAGGAACAATCACCACTGCCTTCTCCATTTTTATCACCTCAGCAATAACTTCAGGCCTAATTTCTTCTGGAAGCCTGTATGGTTTCTGGTGGATAGGTTTGGTTTGTGTGACTCTTATGTCATGGGCCACCCCCTTTGCTCTACCTGGGGTTTTGGTAAAAGTCTCTGCGAAATATGCCATGAGGTGATCAATCTCTTGTCTCTGTGTCTGGTCTAACTCAGGGTTTATCTGTATGCCATCCTCTTTGTCTTTTGTCTTTAACCTTTCATAGGCTACGTCTATCTCAGTTTCTCCCTGTTCCGGCTTAATAAACAGTGTTGGGGCCTGTGGTGTTTCTACCCACTTTCGTAGTAGATTTGCATGGTAGATCTTCTTCAAGGGTCTATGGCCAGGCATTTCAATTTCATAATTGACTACACCAGTCTGGCATAGTATCGCATAAGGCTCTTGCCATCGCATCAGCAATTTTTTTTCAGAAGAGAGACTCCTTAAGAGCCTGCATGAAAAAAAAAAGGCTAAATAAATCCTTAATTACAGGGCATGGCATCACACTTGGGAGCTGACTCCTCCCCTACTGTGATGTCACTGACTGCTTCTCCCATAAATACAGTCAGTTCAGGAGCTGCCAGCCCTATAGCAGGACCTCTGGAAACATTATCAGGTAATGACCCTTTTTATTTTATTTCTGGCTCATTGTAATATTTTAAATCAGAAGAAAAATATTCAGGCCCAGATATTCAAAAGGGTTGCTCCATGCGCAACAGGGTTGCGCATGCTCAAGTCCTACATTGCGCCATTCTGCGATATTCAGCAGGAGGCAGTTGCTCCACTAGCAACAGGTTGCGCAAAAGAGCAATGCAAATGAATGCATGCTCAACAGGAGGAGGAACCATGCATAACCTGCGCAACCCGATATTCAATCGGGTTGTGCAGAGATGGCTCAGCGCAACCCCAACCTGCGCCTGCACAACCTTGAGCCAAAAAAGGATCTGCTGAGGGCCACCACAGGTGAGCTGCTGTATTGCAGGGCGCAACACAGCAGCTGCCACCCCTGGCTGGCCCCCAACTCGTCCTTGTGCCCCCACCAGCCCGATCGCTGGGCATAGAGTAACACATACCTTCAACTGTCCCTGATTTTCAGGGATGTCCCTGATTTCTGGCCAGAATTTTCTCTGTCTCTCGTGAAATTGTGTTTCTGTGACAGAACAGTGGGGACTGTAAGCATAAAATAATATCAAACATTAAAAATACAGACTAGTTCTTCTTCAGAAATGCATCTTATACAAACTCTTATTCTATCAGATTTCTGAGTGAATATTACCAATTGTTAAGATGTGTCCCTGATTTGGCATCTTGTCCCGATTTTTTAAGCCTTGTCCTGATTCATGTCACAAGAGGTTGAGAGGTATGGAGTAACATGAACCCCCGCCCACACATCTCCCACAGCCCGATCGCGGGCATCACAGTTACAGAAACCCCCCACACATATCCCGAAGCCTGATCGCGGGCATCACAGTTACATGAAACCCCCCCACACACATATCCACAGCCCGATCGCGGGCAGTACAGTTACATGAAACCCCCACACACACACATCTCCCACAGCCCGATCGGTGGCGATGTATGAACCCCCTCCAGTGCCCGATCGCGGGCAGAAAGTAACCCTCCCCAACCCGAATATCTCCCTGGTGGTCCAGGGGACCCGTAAAACCGATCGGCGGGCGGCATGTCACATCACAACCCCCAAACATCTCCCTGGTGTCTCGTGTCCCCCACCCACCCACTGAGCCTCCACCCCCTCCCCGCAGCCGGGCGGGCGACAGCATCCCACCCGCCTGCCGCCCCGCTGCCCGCTGACTGACTGTCCGGTAGGGCTGCACGCCATTGGTGCAGAGCTACAGCCACGGGCGGCAGCCCATACCGCATATGACAGTCGGCGGGCGGCGGGCGGCAGGCGGGTGGGATGCTGTCGCTCCCGCCGCGGGGAGCGGGTGGAGGGGCTTCGTGGTGGGTGGGAGGGACACTAGACACCAGGGAGATGTTTGGGGGTTGTGATGTGACATTCTGCCCATTGCTTTACGGTCCCCTGGACCACCAGGAGATATTCGGGTGGGGAGGTTACATTCCTGCCCGCAATCGGGCACTGGGGGTTCACACACGCTCTGCCCTAACGATCGGCTGTGGAGATGTGTGTGTGGGGGTTCATGTGCCTGTACTGCCCGCGATCGGGCTGTGGGATATGTGGGGAGTTTCATGTACCTGTACTGCCCGCGATCGGGCTGGGATATGTGTGGGGGCTCTGCATCTGTACTGCCCGCGATCGGGCTGTGGATATGTGTGTGGGGGTTTCATGTAATCAGATGCTCGACGATTTGGCTGCATTGTGCGTCGTCCCTCGACGCTGCTGCCTGGCAGGGTGGCCAGGAGCAAGTCCTCGGGGATCGGTGCACCTACATGCAAATGGCATGCAAATGGAGCCATAAATAGATGCAAATGGCCCCCCGCCTTTGCATAAATTATGGCCCCATTTGCATGTCACCTTTTGAATATCGGAAATTTGAGCATGGTGCAATGGTACTTGCGCCACCGCAAGTTTAATGCTCAACTCTGGCAACTTGCGGTGGCGCAAGTTCCACTGCACCATGTGCAAGAGCTGTGGCTGGGGGGTGATATTCAAAGGAGTTGCTCAACAGCGTAACTCCTTTGAATATCACCCCGGCCACACCCCTGTGCAACTATTTTGAGCAGCGCAGGGGCTTGCGCCTCAGAATGGCTCAGTTTGAAAATCTGGGCCTCAGTAGCTATCACTAGGCTTGAAAAATGTAAGCAGAAAAGGGCGTGCTCCTTATCTGTTTACTCTTGCAAGCACTAGGAACCTACTGCTTTTTAAAGAGAAATAAACATTTTCTGTACCAAACTTGGCTTTGTAAAACAGCTGTTGGCTGAAAACTTTCAGCCATCGGCTCCCATTTCATTTTCAGCAATGTTTTGCTTGACAGCATAGCTAGCTTCTTTGCTGTACCTGATACCTGCAGCATTTCTTTATATGGGCATCACAGGTGTTTTATGTACTTAAACTCCCTTCAGTTTTTTCTAAGGGAGTGTTTTTCTGTGTTTCCGACTGAGTTAGCTCAGTCTACACACTTGCTGCAAGACACAGAGCATGAAACAACAGGGCAGATTTTGCATTCTTTGTAATTCTGCATCCACTTCAGAGCTATGTCCTCTTTATAAGAAACCACTCCTGGTGGTTAAACAGTCATTTCAAAACACACATCAGCTGGGACCAAATTCAACATACTGCTAGCAGCAGCAGGGAACCACTGCTCTTTCTTTAAGGCACCAGTTATTTTTCAGGAGCTGCTTTTAAATGGGAACACAGGCATTTTAACAAATAGGGGATAGAAAAGAATAGAAAATAGATATCAGGTTGGCCACCCTGATAGGGAAAAGAAAGGATAGTCAGAAAAAAAGGAGAAAGGACAGTGTGAAATAGAACACCTAAGGGGATTGCCTGTTTTAAATCCTCATTCTGGCACATCCCTCTCTCATGCACTCATGCCATTTCTGCTGGGGTTGCAGGCTGGCCTTTTTTACTGGGCTCCTGCCTGCGTTGCCTCCTTTTCCTGCCCACAAAGAAATCCGCAGCAGTCATGATAGACCTCCGTTGAGCTCACTCAATCCCCCTCTCTCACTCACTGTTTCTGTTTCGCACAGCGCTGCAGGCTGCCCTTTTGTGCTGGGCTCTTGCCTTCATTGGCACTGTTTCCTGCCCACAAAGAAATCCACAGCTGTCCTAACAGAGCTCCATTGAGGTCACTCACTCACTCCCCCTGTCTCACTCGCTCAGTCTGTTTCTCCTGGCGCTACAGGCTTAACTTTTGTACTTGGCTTCTGCCTCTGTTAGAATATTTTTCTGCCCACAAAGAAATCTGCAGTAGTCCCGACAGAGCTCCGTTGGCCTCACTCACTCCCTCCCCCTGTTTCACTCGCTTATTCCATTTCTGCCAGTGTTGCAGGATGCCCTTTTGTACTGGGCTCCTGCCTGCATTGCTGCCCTTTTCTGCCCACAAAGAAATCTGCAGCAGTCATGATAGAGTACTGTTGAGCTCACTCACTCACTCTCTCCCTCTCTCTCACTCATTCATTCTGTTTCTCCCACTTCTGCAGGCTACCCTTTTGTACTGGGGCCCTGTGTGCATTAGTGGCTTTTTGTGCCCACAAAGACATCAGCAGCAGTCCCAAAAGAGCTCCATTGAGCTCACTCACTCCCCCTCCCTCACTCACTCATTCTGTGTCTTCCGATCCTGCAGGCTGCCCTTTTGTAATGGGTTCCTGCCTGCATTGCTGGCTTTTTCCGCACACAAAGACATCTGCAGCAGTCCTGAAACAGGTCCGTTGAGTTCGCTCACTCCCCCTCTCTCACTCGCTTGTTCCATTTCTGCCAGCTCTGCAGGCTGGCCTTTTGTACTAGGCTCCTGCCTGTATTACCACCTTTTCATGGTCACAAAGAAATCCACAGCAGTCACGATACACCTCCGTTGATCTCACTCACTCCATCTCTCTCACTCGCTCGTTCTGTTTCTCCCAGGGCTGAAGGCTGCAATTTTCTACTGGGCTCCTGCATGTGTTGGCACTTTTTCCTGCCCACAAATAAATCCACAGCTGTTCTGACAGAGCTTCGTTGAGGTTGCTCACTCCCCCATCTCACTCATTCATTCTGTTTCTCCTGGTGCTGCAGGCTGCCCTTTTGTACTGGGCTCCTGCCTCTGTCGGCATCTTTTTCTGCCCACAAAAAATTTGCAGCAGTCCCGACAAAGATCCATTTGCTTCACTCACTCCCCCGTCTCACTTGCTTATTCCATTTCTGCCAGTGCTGCAGGCTGCCCTTCTGTACTTGGCTCCTGCCTTCGTTGCCACAGTTTTCTGCCCACAAAGAAATCCGCAGCAGTCATGATAGAGCTCCGTTGAACTCGGTCACTCCCCCTCTCTCATTCGCTCATTCTGTTTCTCCCACCACTGTAGGCTGCCCTTTTGTACTCAGCCCCTGCGCTCATTGCTGCCTTTTTCTGCCCACAAAGAAATCTGCAGCAGTCACAACAAAGCTCTGTTGAGCTCACTCACTCCCCCTCCCTCCCTCACTCATTCTGTATCTCCCGACGCTGCAGGCTGCCCTTTTGTACCGGGCTCCTGCCTGCGTTGTCACCTTTTCCTGCGCACAAAGAAATCTGCAGCAGTCCCAACAGAGCTCCATTTAGCTCTCTCACTCCCCCTCCCTCACTCACTTGTTCTGTGTCTCCCGCTGCTGCAGGCTGCCCTTTTGTACTGGGTTCCTGCCTGCAATGCAGGCTTTGTCTGCCCACAAAGATATGTGCAGCAGTCCCAACACAGCTCTGTTGAGGTCGCTCACTCCCCCTCTCTCACTCGCTCATTCTGTTTCTGCCAGACCTGCAGGCTGGTCTTTTGTACTGGGCTCCTGCCTTCGTTGCCACCTTTTCCTGCCCACAAAGAAATCCACAGCGGTCACGATAGACCACCGTTGAGCTTGCTTACTCCTCCTCTCTCACTCGCTCATTCTGTTTCTCCCAGCGCTGCAGACTGCCCTTTTGTACTGGGCTCCTACCTGCATTGGCACCTTTTCCTGCCCAGAAAGAAATCCACAGCTGTTCCAACAGAGCTCCATTGAGGTCGCTCACTCCCCCTGTCTCACTCACTCAGTCTGTTTTTCCTGGCGCTACAGGCTACCCTTTTGTACTTGGCTTCTGCCTCTGTAGGCATGTTTTTCTGCCCACAAAGAAATCTGCAGCAGTCCTGATAGAGCTCCATTGGCCTCACTTATCTCCCCGTCTCACTCACTCATTCTGTTTCTCCCGTCGCTGCAGGCTGACCTTTTTTACTGGGCCCCTGCATCCATTGATGCCTTTTACTACCCACAAAGAAATCTGTAGCAGTCCCAGCAGAGCTCCATAGAGCTCTCTCACTCCCCCCTCCCTCTCTTGCCCATTCTGTGTCTCTCGCTGCTGCAGGCTGCCCTTTTATTCTGGGTTTCTGCCTGCATTGCCAGCTTTGTCTGCCCACAAAGACATGCACAGCAGTCCCGACACAACTCCGTTGAGCTGGCTCACTCCCCCTCTCTCACTCGCTCATTCCGTTTCTGCTGGCACTGCAGGCTGTTCTTTTGTACTGGGCTTCTGCACATGTTGGCACGTTTTGCTGCCCACAGAGAAATCTAAAGCTGTCTCGACAGAGCTCCATTGAGGTGGGTTGCTCCCCATCTCTCACTCGCTCATTCTGTTTCTGCTGGTGCTGCAGGCTGCCCTTTTGTACTGGGCTCCTGCCTCTGTTGGCATCTTTTTCTGCCCACAAAGAAATCTGCAGCAGTCCTGGCACAAGTCCATTGAGGTAGCTCACTCCCCCTCTCTCACTCACTCATTCCGTTTCTGCTGGCGCTGCAGGCTGGCATTTTGTACTGGGCTCCTGCTTGCATTGCCACCTTTTTCTGCCCACAAAGAACTCCACAGCAGTCATGATAGAGCTCCGTTGAGCTCGCTCACACCCCCTTTCTCACTCGCTCATTGTGTTTCTCCCGGTGCTGCAGGCTGCCCTTTGTACTAGGTTTCTGCCTGTGTTGGCACCTTTTTCTGCCCACAAAGAAATCTGCAGCTGTCCTGACAGAGCTCTGTTGAGGTTGCTTACTCCACCTGTCTCAGTCGCTCATTCTATTTCTACTGGGGCTGCAGGCTGCTATTTTGTAGTGGTCTCCTGCCTCTGTTGGCACCTTTTTCTGCCCACAAACAAATCTGCAGCAGTCCTGACAAAGCTCCATTGAGCTTGCTCACTCCCCCTCTCTCACTCACTCATTCCATTTCTGTCAGCACTGCAGGCTGCCCTTTTGTACTGGGCTCCTGCCTGCATTGCCGCCTTCTTCTGGCCACAAAGAAATCTGCAGCAGTCACGATAGAGCTCCATTTAGCTTGCTCACTCACTCCCCCCCTCACTCATTCATTCTGTTTCTCCCACTGCTGCAGGCTTCCCATTTGTAGCGGGGCCCTGCGTGCATTGCTGCCTTTTTGTGCCCACAAATAAATCTGCAGCAGTCCCAACAGAGCTCACTCACTCTCCCTCCCTCACTCACTCATTCTGTGTCTCCCGCTGCTGCTGGCTGCCCTTTTGTACTGGGTTCCTACCTGCGTTGCTGGCTTTGTCTGCCCTCAAAGACATGTGTAGCAGTCCCAACACAGCTCAGTTGAGGTCACTCACTCTCCCTCTCTCATGCCGTTTCTGCTGGGGCTGCAGGCTGGCCTTTTTTATTGGGCTCCTGCCTGCATTGCCTCCTTTTCCTGCCCACAAAGAAATCTGCAGCAGTCACGATAGACCTCTGTTGAGCTCACTCAATCCCCCTCTCTCACTCACTCTTTCTGTTTCTCCCAGCGCTGCAGGCTGCCCTTTTGTACTGGGCTCTTGCCTCTGTTGGCACCTTTTCCTGCCCACAAAGAAATCCACAGCTGTCCTGACAGAGCTCCATTGAGGTCACTCACTCCCCCATCTCACTTGCTCAGTCTGTTTCTCCTGGTGCTACAGGCTTAACTTTTGTACTTCGCTTCTGCCTCTGTTTGCATGTTTTTCTGCCCACAAAGAAATCTGCAGCAGTCCCGACAGAGCTTCGTTGGCCTCACTCACTCCCTCCCCCGTCTCACTCGCTTATTCCATTTCTGCCAGTGCTGCAGGCTGCCCTTTTGTACTGAGCTTCTGCCTGTGTTGCTGCTCTTTTCTGCCCACAAAGAAATCTGCAGCAGTCATGATAAAGCACTGATGAGCTCGCTCACTCTCTCCCCCTCTCTCACTCATTCATTCTGTTTCTCCCACTTCTGCAGGCTTCCCTTTTGTACTGGGCCCCTGTGTGCATTGCTGCCTTTTTGTGCCCACAAAGACATCCGCAGCAGTCCCAAAAGAGCTCTGTTGAGCTCACTCACTCTCCCTCCCTCACTCACTCATTCTGTGTCTCCCGCTCCTGCAGGCTGCCCTTTTGTACTGGGTTCCTGCCTGCATTGCTGGCTTTTTCTGCACACAAAGACATCTGCAGCAGTCCTGACACAGCTCCATTGAGTTAGCTCACTCCCCCTCTCTCACTCGCGTGTTCCATTTCTGCCAGCGCTGCAGGCTGGCCTTCTGTACTGGGCTCCTGCCTCCATTGCCGCCTTTTCATGGTCACAAAGAAATCCGCAGAAGTCACGATACACCTCCGTTGATCTCGTTCACTCCATCTCTCTCACTCACTCATTCTGTTTCTCCCAGCGCTGCAGGCTGCCCTTTGTACTGGGCTCCTGCATGTGTTGGCACCTTTTCCTGCCCACAAAGAAATCCACAGCTGTCCTGACGGAGCTTCGTTGAGGTTGCTTACTTCCCCGTCTCACTCGTTCATTCTGTTTCTCCTGGCACTGCAGGCTTCTGTTTTGTAGTGGTCTCCTGCCTCTGTTGGCACCTTTTTCTGCCGACAAACAAATCTGCAGCAGTCCTGACAAAGCCCCATTGAGCTTGCTCACTCCCCCTCTCTCACTCGCTCATTCCGTTTCTGTCGGCACTGCAGGCTGCCCTTTTGTACTGGGCTCCTGCCTGCGTTGCCACCTTCTTCTGGCCACAAAGAAATCTGTAGCAGTCACGATAGAGCTCCATTGTGCTTGCTCACTCACTCTCCCTCTCTCATTTGCTCATTCTGTTTCTCCCACCACTGCAGGCTGCCATTTTATACTCAGCCCCTGCACACATTGCTGCCTTTTCCTGCCCACAAAGAAATCTGCAGCAGTCACAACAAAGCTCCGTTGAGCTCACTTACTCCCCCTCCCTCACTCGCTATTTCTGTATCTCCTGGCACTGCAGGATGTCCTTTTGTACTGGGCTCCTGCCCACATTGTCACCTTTTTCTGCGCACAAAGAAATCTGCAGCAGTCCCTGCAGCATAACACAGCTGTCAAATTCTATGTCCCAACAGAGCTCAGTTGAGCTCTGTCACGCCAACCCCAGTCGCTCAATCCAAATCTGTCGCAAACACTGATTTCTGACATCGACTGCGGTATTGTGCGCTGGAAGCACGGAAACATATTTTGGCCAGGATGTGAAAAATGACAGCTGTACTGCTCATAAGGAGATGTGAACAAATGCCAGTGTTGAAAATCTGGCATGAAAATGTTACTAATTTGCAAACTTACAAGGGTGCGTGGAAACTGCACAATGCACGCTCATAGCACAATCATTTTATGGAGTTTCATCACAAAATTTTCACCATAGGCATTTTAGGACCTCTGTTCATGAACAGTGTCTGTTTGATTTTCTTAATATGTCCCGAACACTGATTTCCCACAATGACCGCGCTATTGTGCGCCGGAAGAGTGAAAACACATTTCGGCCAGGATGTGTGACAGCTGTATTGCTCATAAGGAGGTGTGGCAAAATGGCAATGCTGAAAATCTGGAGTGAAAATAATGCAAAGTTGCGAATGTATGAGCGTGTGTGGAAACTGTGCAATGCACATTCGTAACACACTCATGTTATGGACTTTCATCACCAAAGTTTCAACATAGGCATTTTAGGACCTCTGCTAATGAACAGTGTCACTGTCATTTTCATAATGTGTCCCAAACACTGATTTCCCACAGCGATCATGCGATTCTGCACCGGAACTGCAGAAACACATTTCTGCCAGGATGTGAAAAATGACAGCTGTACTGTTCATAAGGAGGTGCAGAACAATGGCAATGTTGAAAATCTGGAGTGAAAATATTAATAATTCATGAAGTTACAAGCGTGCATGCAAACTGTGCAACACATGCTTTTAATACCGCAATTTTATGGAGTATCGTCACCAAATTTTCAACATAGGCATTTTAGGACCTCTGCTCATGAACGGTGCCACTGCCATTTTCTTAATCTGTCCTGAACACTGATTTCCCACAGTGACCACGCTATTCTGCGCTGGAAGTGCGAAAACTCAGTTCGGCCAGGATGTGAAAAATGACAGCTGTACTGTTCACAAGGAGGTCTGAAAAATGCCAATGTTGAAAATCTGGTGTGCAAATATTGCAGATTCGCAAAGTTACTAGTGTGCATAGCAACTGTGCAATGCACGCTTGTTAAACAGTCATTTTTTGGATTTTTCCCACCAAATTTGCAGTATAGACTTTTTGAGATCCCACCTCATGAACACTGGCACTGTCATTTTGTTAATCAATTCCTAAAGGGGATTCCTCGCAGTGTCCGCAAAATCGCCTTTCAGGGCTGAATAATGACATAACAGTGCATGATGAGGGATCTCAAAAACCCCATGTTGAAAATTTGGTGCCAAAATTCCAAAAAATGCCAGAGATATGCATCAAAGTGGAAGAAACCCTTTTTATTCCATTATACAGCTTACTGGCATTTTCTCAGTTCGTGGTAGGCTTTGAAGAGTGCAGACGTGTTCCCGGTCCACCGAAGATCGTTGCACCAGACTCCGGAGGTAAGTATGGGGTGAGGGGGCTGTGGGGAGGCAGGGTGTACAGTGTGTGGGTGTGGGTTATGGGAGGGACAGGGGCAGGGAGACCGCCAAGGGACCATTTCCTGTTTTAAAGGTTTTTAAAAAAAAAGACATCGTGGGACTTTTTTTTCTTTTACAGGGGCATGTGGCATGCTGGGGTGGGCTCCCAGCATGCCAACAGAGACTTTCTTTTTGGGGGGAAGTTGTAGCTGATGGGGGATTTGGCACCCCCGTCAGCACACAACAAAAGGGAGGGTATTACATTATGACAACAGGGATTGGGCACTCTGTCGGCAGACAACAAAAGCGGGTGGGTGGTGGTGGTTAGATATTGCCGATGGAGAGTGGGCTCCCCCATCAGTAACATAAATTTTGTGGCACTGAAGCCAATGGGGATTGGGGCCCCAGTCAGCAAATAAACACAGTCAGGAGTGGGGGCACATGCTGCCAAGGGGGATTGGGCATCCCCACGGCAGGGGGGTTAATATTGTTTGTGAACATGGCAGCAAGCCACTGCCATGTTCACAAATAATATCAGTGTTTCAAGATCCCGCCCTGCAATGACGGGTCACTCCTTCATTGCAGTGAATGGCTGACGCTGCAATGACGAGGCAGCCCCTGATTGCAGAGGCTACATTTTTACAAGTTGGTGGCACGCTGGCTGAACTAGTGTTAGCAGCAGTTTGCCACGGCATTGGGGGAAGCGGGCAAAGCCTTTAAAGGCTGTGGGGGCATTGGCCGCAACAGTGCCATACCTCCACAACCTGCTTCTGGAGAAAGCTGCCACAATATGTTTCTTGCACATGCGCACAATCAACATTAAAAACTGAAAATTAAATTTTCATTCACTATTTTGCCACCCTTTACTCAGCTCCCTTTTAGTCTATGATTCTGAAGTTTGATACGCTTACAGTATGCAAGCCATCAATACCTGTACATATAACATATCTGGTATCATCTGAATATGAACTTTAATAACTAGTCCAAAATAACTGACATTTAAAATTTGGCAAAATTTCACAGAATTTTCATGCATATTCCACAAAATTCTGCAGAACTGCAATGGTAATTCCATGGGCATTCCACTGGTGTACATTTGGATTCCACACAGGTCTAATCTTCTGATGTTTGTACCTTTCTGTATGCTTAATCCCTCTCACCCTTCCCCTGGGTTGAACCTGGAAGCAAGCTGCAGCTCAGTGTGCCTTTTCTGATTATTAGACTTTTAAAAAATTGACTACATTATACAAACTTCTCTGATAAAGTATTATTTCACTACATCTCTAGCATCTTCACCACATCCTAGAGTTTTTCTAATCCCTCTACTCATTACCCCCTTGTTGTCACAATCCTCTGATTCTGGCATCAGAATTTGCTGTCATTATATAAATTATTGTGTCAGAAGTAGAGGATTATGACTTTAGATGGGGAAAGAGAAACAATTACTTGTGAATCCTAATGGAGAGAATCCTGTTTACGTAAGCAATAATACTCAAAAGGGTGGGTGATATTGTGCAATACTCGACTGCCCAAGAGCGTAATCCTGACGCCACAGGCAGAGGGACTTACAACCACTGAAACGTCTGGTATAGCACAATACCACCTAACCTAGAGGGTATTATACCACTTAGAAAATGGGCAACTGTATTATATAGCCTTGAAAAAATATTTATTATGCTAACAAGTTAAAACTCTTGGGTGTTTTATTTATATTATAATAAAGTAGTTCCTCCACCTGCATTGCACTGCTATATTTTTATGTTTGCTTGCATGCATGCACAAGAAACATTATGCAGCAGCTTAGGAGAGAAGTGGGTTGTGGAAGTGCGGCACTGTGGCAGCCAACAGAGGCACTGTATTTGTGGCCTTGGCACTGGTGGACCAATAGAGGCACAGTGTGCCGATGACACTGATCTCCAAAAGTGCCACCAAGTTGAAACGTTTTCACCGTTGCAATGAGGGCCACCTTTCATTGCAGCATCAGTCATTCCACTGCAATGAGGCGACCCGTCATTGCAGAGGCAGTACAACTTCCAAGTGTAACAATTAAATTAAACATGGCAGCAGCTTGCGCTGCCTCATTCCTGAAAACCAATTGGGGGTAGCAGTCTCCCCTATCGGCAGCCTGACCCAGTTCATTTGCCAACATGGGAGCCCACTTCTCTTCGGCATGATGTAACCCCCTCCCCCCATTTGTTGTGTGCCAAGTGGGTGCCCAATCCCCCTTGGCATGATGGCCCCCCCAAACAGTCATTCTTTGCCGCTGGGGGGTCCCAATCCCCATTGTCTTCAGTACCCCCACCCCAAAAATGGCAGGTGGAACACTGGGAGCCCACCCCAGTATGCTGGAAACAAGCCTGGAAAAAAAAACCTTCCCACAATGTCTTTTTATTTTTTATCTCCCTGAAACAAAGGAAATGATCCCACACAGTTGCTTTCCTCTCCCCCAACCGCACCCACCAGTACACCCAACCTTCCCACCCCCTCACCTGTACTTACCTCAGACCTGTAGCGACGATCTTCGATGGACTGGGAACACGTCTGCACTCTTCAAAGCCGACCGTGAACTGAAGAAATGCTGGTAAGCTGTATAATGGCATAAATAGGGTTTTTTCAACTTTGGTGTATATCTCAGGCATTTTGGGGAATTTTGGCACCAAATTTTCAACATGGGGTTATTGGGACCTCTCCTCACAAATTCAGGCACTGTCATGGCGGTATCAAGGCCAAAAAAGTGATTTTTCAGTCACTGTGCGGAATCACCTTCCAGGGACCAAGTAAAGAAATGACAGTGTGAGTGTTCATGAGGTGGGCTTTAAAAAAGCCTATGTGCAAATTGATGAAAAAAATCCCAAAAATGACTGTCTTACGAGTGTGCATTGTGCAGTTTCCACGCATGTTCGTAACTTCACAAATTTGTAATATTTTCACTCCAGATTTTCAACATTGCCATTTTTCCACATTTCCTTATGAACAGCACAGCTGTCATTTTTCACATGCTGACCAAAATGAATTTTCGCACTACCGGCACAGAATAGCACGGTCACTGTGGGAAATCAGTGTTTGGGACACATTAAGAAAATCACTGTGACACTGTTCATGAACAGAGGTTCTAAAATGCCTATGTTGAAGATTTGGTTGCGAAAGTCCATCAAATGACTGTGTTACGAGCATGCATTGCGCAGTTTCCACGCATGCACGTAATTTCACCAATTTGTAATATTTTCACTACAGATTTTCAACATTGGCATTTTTCCACACCTCCTTATGAACAGTACAGCTATCATTTTTCATATCCTGTCCAAAATGTGTTTTTGCACTTCTGGTGCAGAGTAGCATGGTCGCTGTGGGAAGTCAGTGTTCGGTACAGATTAAAAACAAATCACAGTGACACTGTTCATGAGCAGTGGTGTTAAAATGCCTCTGTTGAAAATTTAGTGGCGAAAGTCCATGAAATGACTGTGTTACCAGTGTATGTTGTGCAGTTTCCACACACCCTCATAATTACACGCATTTGTAATATTTTCACTCCAGATTTTAAACAATGGCATTTTTTCTCATCTCCTTATGAACAGTATAACTGTTGTTTTTCATATCCTGCCTGAAATATGCATTTACACATCTGATGCAGAATAACGCAGTAGCGCGGTAGCTGTGGGAAATCAATGTTCAGGACAGATTAGGAAAATCATAGTGACACTGTTCATGAGCAGAGGTCCCAAATGCTTTCATGAGGTGGGGGTCACAAAAAGGCCATGTTGAAAAATTCCACTAAATGACTGTGTTATGCACATGCATTGCACAGTTTCCACATAAGCCTGGAAGTTTGAGTATTTTTAATATTTTCCCTACAGATTTTCAACATTGCCATCTCTTCATGGCTCCCTATGAATGGTACAGCTGTCATTCTTCACATCCTGCCTGATCTATGTTTTCGTACATCTGGCGCAGATTGGCACCGTCACTGTGGGAACTCAAAGTTCAGGACACATTAACAAAATCACAGTGCCACTGTTCATGAGAAGAGGTCCAAAATGCTTTTATGAGGTAGGGGTCACAAACAGGGCATGTTGAAAATTTGTAGTGTAAATACCAACAAAGGCCCGGGGTGTTAGGGTGTCTAACCATAACGTCCCACCCTGTACAGACTGACAGGCATCAGGGGTATGCCTTTGGATTGCTGACTGTAATGCTTATGCCATTCCACCCTCACCCCACCACCCTGCAGCCAGTGACAGGCATCGAGGTGTGCCTTGAACTCTTAGGCCCCACAGTTCACCCAGTTCTCCTATACTGCACCCATTTCAGCGTATGTCCTTATGGAATGGGGTGACTGTACAGCCGAACACCCCAAGGCACACCTCAACATGTGTCGGTGTCTGCAGTATAGGGTGAAGTGAAATGGCATGAACGTTATAGGTGATAACCCAAACGCATACCCCAATGCCCGTCTGTCTCTGCAGGGTGGAGGTGGGGTTGGTGTGAACTTTAATACTTCACTGCCATTCTTCTTCTGCATCTCTCTAACTCCAATGCTAATACCAGCAAGCAAACATTCGGCATTGACAAATGATTGTTTAAGCTAGGGACAAACATTGGACCATCTGTAGTTATGCGTTTAGAGCTGGTTGTCACGGACACACATACAGCTTTAAATTTTCAAAATGGTTTTATTTTACTGCTACTTTTATTTCATACTGGATTTCTTTTAAGGAAGTCAAAAGGCAAAGCCCATATAGACTTACCCCACAATTCGGTGGCGGTAACATGCATCACCAACTTCAACAAGATACCTATCCAGTCTATTTTTAAATATTTCAAAACTATCTGCATCCTCCATCTCCTGTGGCAATTTATTCCACAACCTAATTACCCTACATTTAAAACTATTCCTTCTCAATTCAGTCCTACTCATTTCTTCCCTCAATTGCTTATTATGTCCCCTCAACTTGTATGATTTTACTCTCATTTCCAAACCCAAGTCTGCCTTAAGATCATCATCTCCAAAAACCTTATATAATAATGGTTTACCCATGCTGCAGTGACAGTCGGCATGGAGACATCCCCGATAATGACAGCCGCAATGCCGACTGTCAGCATTGCAGTGTCAGGGATGCCTCCATGCATCCATCAGGGGTATGCCCCAACCCCGTGCTGTGCTCCCACACCCCTGGCCTCTAGGATTCTAACTCTGAGTCGGAGTTGGACCGGGGTGGGGCAAACACCCAGTGAGGCAGTATCGATTGCCAAACAGACCACAACAGTGACAGGTGGATTTTTCCCAATTCCTGTCACTGTGGTGGTCTTCGCGATCTGGGAGTCGCTACAGCAACGGTATGCCTATAATAACAATAAATCCCCCCTTACCCTTCTATTACCCAATGACCACAATCCCAACTTATCCAATCAATCTTCATACGAAATTCCCTGACAACCTGGAACTAGTCTAGTAAAACCTCTCTGGGGCCTCTCCATTAATTTTATATATTTATTTATGTATGTGTGTATGTATGTATTTATGTATGTATTTATTTATTCATTCCTTCAGTGTTTGTAGTGTGGCATTTTCCCTGAGCCTACAACAGCATGTTTATTTATTTATTTTTTATTTAGTTATTTAGCTTTTGTTAACCAGGTAAGTGCACTAGCCATAAAATGACTATTTTCAGGCATGACCCGGGACAGTACAGACATGCAGAAACTTAACAGGATAACAAATTATAAGTGCTTTACATACAATGAGTTAAAGTGGATACAATATATCAGAGACATACAGAGTAGACCATTCATAAGTTTATGGGTGCCTTCCTATGCAAAGAATAGAGAGGACCCTGGACAATAAATTATCAGGTGACATATCATATGAACAGAACAAGGTACACAAAAACAAAAATAGGTAATACAAAAGGAAGAAATAACCATTGAGAGCAGGGGGTGTCATTAAGGAAAAGGTCAGTAATTGAGGAAGAGGGGATCAAGCCATGAAATTAGATTATATAAGTGTATGTAAGTGTAAGGGAGATGCCTGCAGTGCAAGATTGTTTATGGGCAGGGAAAGGAGCCAGGACAGGCTGAGGCAGTAAGAGGGTTATATAGAGGTGAGGAAATACTATTGTATGGCCAGAGACATCAGTCATTAGGTAGGGTGAAAGCAGCAACAGGTATCAGTAATCAGCAGATTTGAGCGCAGTTTTCTCTTAAAGCATGTGTGGGAGCTAAAAAGTCTAATGTCGAGGGGAAGGGAATTCCACAGCTGTGGAGCCGCATACTCAAATGCAACAGTTCCTTTCCTAGTGCAGCACCTCGGCAAATTCAGAAAGGATTTATCAGCTGATCGTAGACCATGGAGTGTGTCCTGAGGAACAAGCATTGCTGCAAGACACCTAGGGGTTTGATTTTGAATTATCAAACCAATAAGAGAGCCAAGGTAGTATTTTCTACTAGCTAATGGAGACAGCCAACCAAGATCATTATAAAGCTGACAGTGGTGTTTAAGCCGAGGAGCAGAAGAGGCATAGCAACATATGTTGTTATATGTAATATCCCATCTGAGTAGGTCAGTTTTATGAGCAGCCCCAAATAAGGGAGCCCCATAGGTTAGGGAGGGGAGCAGAATCCCCCTCACAATGGCCATTTTAGCCGATGGCATGAGCATATAACTAGTCTTATATGCAACACCCAGTTTGGAGTTGACAGCTCTGCAAACAGACTGTACATGAAGATTAAGATCAAGAGATTGATCTAGCAGGATGCCCTGGTACTTGAAAGAGGTCACACATTCCAGTAATTGACCTTCTAAGTCCTGCACCATCAGTGCTGTTGTGCAAGCCTGGAGCTTTGGGGCCGATCCAAGCAGCATGGCTTTAGTTTTGCTAGTGTTGACAGCCAGTCTGTGGTCATATAGCCAGTTTTGGAAATTGTTAAAGTCAGAGGAAAGGGTTGTGTTGATACTGTCTATATTAGTAGAACTTGCATAAATGACAAGATCATCAGCATATAGAATAGCAGAGCAGGTTTTTAGAGCAGCTCCAATGTTACTTATATAAAGAGATAATAGGAGGGGACCTAGGATGGAGCCCTGTGGTACACCAATGTTAATGGTGGTACTGTTCAATAGAGAGGAATTAAATTTCACTACTTGAGTTCTATGTGTCAGGTAGCTTTCATACCAGTCAACAACAGTGGAGGAGAAATGCAGGTGTCGAAGTGAGGAGAGAAGCAAAGTGTGATCAACAAGGTCAAAAGCCTTTGTGAGGTCAATAAAGACAGCCCCAGTCAGATTGCCAGTATCTATGTTTGAAAGAGTGTCTGTGGTGAATTTAAGGAGTGCAGTCATTGTGCTATGTCCTTTCCTGAAGCCATGTTGGGTATCTGAGAGCAGGCTGTGCTTAAGTAGATAGTTAGTTGTTTGAGTTGCAACAATTTTCTCCGGGATTTTGCTCAGTACCGAGAGTATGGCAATTGGTCTGTAGTTCATGACAACCTTAGGATCCCCTTTTTTAAGTAGAGGTGTGATCTGAGCAGCTTTCCAGAGGTCAGGGACCACTCCACCTGAAAGTGATATGGTATAAATTTTGACCAGCAGTAATGCAATAAGGGGAGCTGCAAGTTTCAAGAGGCAGGGTTCAAGGGAGTCTGAGCTAGAGCTGGTATGATCAGAGATGGACCTCAGGAGCTTCAGGACTTCCTTTCTAGACACAGTCTTAAAATAGAATGGAGGAATATAAGGAGGCACAGGGGAAAACACTTCCAAATTATCCAGACAGGTTCCTGATCAGGAGTGGGAGGACACTGCAGTGGGATCGGAGGAAGAGGTATATTGGGAGAGATCAGAGAAATGCAGGTTGAAAGAATTAGCTATGGTTTGTGAGTCATTGCAATGCTCATCATTTATCAGCATATCACCAGGGGTAGTTGACTGTGAGGATCCTAGGAAGGATTTGATGTGTGACCATAATTTTCTGAGATCATTGGCCGAGTTAATCAGTAGGTCTTTACAGTACTTGCTCTTAGCAGCTCTGACTTGTCTTTTACATGAATTCCGTAGCGTACGGTAAGCGTTGAAATCTGTTTGCTGGCCTGATGTTTTGTAGCACTTCCAGAGTTTATCTCTAAGGTGCAAACTTTTGAGCAAGTCTTTGTTTAGCCATCTTGTTTGTTTACTCCTCACTGTCTGGGTGATCTCTGGGGCATGTTTACATTGAACCGTAAAGGAATTTAGTGATGAAGAGGTTAAGAGCATCCATGACAACAGTGTGATAGATAGATCTCCGACCAATGAATTCTGGAGAAGTCATACAGAAACACCTCTTGGTCTAGGTGAGCAAAGTTTGTCAGAGTGATGAGACGTGGTGGAAGAGTTGGAGGTGCCCCAAGGACAGGATGCAGAAAATACGAGAGTGGTCAGTTAAGGCATCAGCAAGAGTACCAGCGGCTGAGATGTGTTCGATCCAGTTTACCAGCACCCAATCCAATAGTGTGCCTAGTGGTGATGAAGACAGACTTCTAGTCGGCACTGTTACCATCTGATGCAGGTTGTAGCTGAGTCAGAGATTGAAGAGAACTGAGAGCTGCCCCAAGCCAGTTTAAGTTTAGGTCCCCTAAGATGACAACCTTATTATGATTGAAATTCTGAGAGGTATTTTCCAACAGGTACTCTAGACCCGCTATCCCTCCTGCTAGGGGGTTATACGCACAGATGACATGCAGTTTCTTGGCTCCCAATGCAAGGGTAGCATGCAAGTATTCACATACCAGTTGAGCATCCGGGATAGCGAGAAGAGAGACAGTCAGATTATTTTTGTAGTACAGAGCAACTCCACCACCACGTTTGTTCGATATCCTATTCCTTTGAATAATAGAGTAATTTGGCAGGGAGCAGAGGGAGTTAGTAACCAATGGTTTTAGTCAAGTCTCAGTGAGACAGAGGATATCAGGATTGTACAGTTTGACCCATGACTCCAGTTCCACGAAGTGACACATCAAACTTCTTATATTCAAGTGTGCAATTAACAGCCCATGTTTGGGCATACTATGTATGTCATCTGCTGAGAAATAAGCATCTAGTGGCCCAGGATTTGTTTCTATATCCCCAGATAGCAGAATGGCAATGATGACAAGGAACCACAACCCCACGTTTAGAAAAGGATGGGATAATGCAGACTTGTTCCGTAGTTTCCTAAACATATAGAGAGAATGGTAGGGACAGCCCTTTTGGTAGTGAAGAAGATTAGTTTGTAGTATTTGTTTATTTATTTTATTTAGCTTTTGTTGACCGGGTAAGTACACTAGACAAGTATTATGCCTATTTTCAGGAATGACCCGGGAGAATACAACATAAGGATACAGAAAATTGTACAGAAAGGATGCAAGTACAACATGACAATATAATAACATATGGGAGTAGTAACATTGTCTAAAGGAGTAGTAGGTCATAATATAACTTATAACCTTATAGTTAGGCACCACCGAGGTGAGTAGGTCACAGACAACTTCTAACAAGTCATAAACACATAAGAGATATACAAGTTAAGGCAAGACAAGGGTAGTATCCTTGTATTATAAACAATAAGGTTGGAGAAAGTAAAATCATAGTGCTCGGTCCTAGATTTACTTGAGCCATCCTCATTCCATAAGGATAGTGTAATTCTGTCAAGGCAAAGTAGGACAAGAAAAGTTACGAGGGCAACCCCCAGACAGCTGTTGGACATGGTGTGACTGTTGGTACAACATTGGTTCAACTCATGACAGAGGTCGTCCCGGGTCACAGCTAGGCAGGGATTAACAAAAGGCTTTAGCTATGCAAGACCTTGCAGGCATGCACTCCCCATCCCCATTACATTGATAGCCTGGGGCACACCTACTCAAGTACAAGTGATATTGATGGGTTTCGTCAGAAGGTAGAGTGTGCGGTGGAAGTTTAGTTATATTAATGCCAGCATTATTTTTTCCTTGTAGTGAAAACAGTGTTTTGTCAGCTGGACCCACTAAACTGCCTCCTTCTGCAATCTTTTTTTTTTTTTTAATGATAGTAAGTACCGTTTACTACTCAGGAGTGATCGCCAGCTCACCCCCTCCCAGCCAGTGGTGAAAGACTTCGATCCTAATGTGGGTGCTGGCAGGAGTGTGTTCGATGTCCAAGTGTTGGTAGAGATGGTAAAAAAAATATATTTTCCAGACTATCTTGGAACCTAGTCTTACTGGGTATTTCATAATGATGTGCTATATTCTGTGTATCTCTAAATACCCATTTCTACAATGTTACTGATTTCTGTATCAAATCAACTATATTTCTGTACTTAATATGTACTGTACTCACACAGTGCTGATTGTACCTTGTATTGTTCTTGTACTATTGTTATATTTAAACTCTGTTGTTGACTCCCCGGCTCCCCCTCCCCCCAGGTTGCATCTGGAATCGAGCAGTAGTCTGCTCAGTAAGATCACCTGGTAAAACTCTTAAATAAATAAAAAATTAAATAAATATGTTGAGCTGGGGGAACAGTAAAAGGAAAAAAGAAATGTAAGTAAAACATTGACAGGTATTCAGCCTCCTCATTTGCTGATAAAACAAATGAGCGCTGACACAGTGAAAGGCGGATTGGGGAGTCTCAAGGCTGAGCATGGTCACATATATAAACATGCAATGAACTGAACTTTCATTTTTTCCCCCTTGCTATATACAATGGAGATGGCTTTTTTTCAGAAATGTCGTGGAACAAATTAAGCCAGTCAAATGCAGGTGTCTGTTTATGGTTAGGCTGTGCAGTGTTTATCTGGGGCACTAGCAAGAATAAGTGGAGTGGACTATACTCATAAACGTTTTGGCCAGTCCTTTTCATTACTCATTTAACTTGGTCTCCAATGCAGTAAGGTTTGATGTCTCTTGGTGGCACTGTTTTCAAACAGTAAAAATATATGTTATCTACAGGGTTGATAAGGAGTCAGTAGTGGGCGTTGTGCAGAAACAATGCTGCACATGCATGTGTTTCCACAAGCCCTTGGGTCAGTGAACTCCAGTGCTTATCTGACATGTTGCAAGAATTCAGGCTAGTGCATAGTGATGTCCATGACTAATCTTCATGGTTCATCACTCAAGACAGAGACCTGACACTTGGCACCACTATAATTTTACTATGGAGCCTCCTATGAATGCTATCTTATTGCCACTTTACCCAGCCTTTACCTTCCTCTACAATGGCAACTCAAGTGCACGACTGGGCAAAATGTATGGACATGACTTCGACAAAAATATCACAGCATTCCACAATTTCACAAAAGCTCATGCAATTTAACTCTAATTGCTGATGTCATTTTTGAATCTTTGGCTGCATATAACTTGGTCTGCCATTGAGCAATAGATTAGAGCTGACACACACAGCCACTTTTTTTCATATTGTTTTTTTTTTCCCCAGCTGGCAGCTCATCTCTTACATTTATATCCTGTTCACAGAGATAAACACTGATCAGGCTGAACCCAGCCATCATTAAATTGGCTACCAGGTTTTTTGCCAACTTTTTTCCCTCCCATCTCCCATGGTGGGGGTGGTGCCTTTGTCAGGCTCACGGAGCCACAGCTTCCCCTGCAGCAGGAGCAAGCTCCCTGACCCAGCTGCAGGGGTTGCTGTGTTGGTGGAACCTGCTGCCAACCTTCCCTGACTGAGATGCACTGCTGAGTGGCAGATGTCTCAGCCATGGCCTGTCTCCTGATGTGTTTTCCTGGGATCGCTTCTGAACCTGGATTGTCAGCATGGATGTGCAATGCTCTGCTGCTAGGCATTAGGGGTGGCCTCAAAGCTTAATATTTAAGGTCGATAAACTAACAAAATTGGTATCATTCTATTCTCTATCTTTAAAATTATACAGGCTTAAAATTCTGCAGTTAAAGTAATTGTGAAATATAATTTTTAAATTTCTGACAGTTTGGAGGTTTTATAACTCAGTCATCTTTAAAAATAATGATTTGAAACATGGCACACTTCTTTATGGACCAGGGCTAGGTTTTTATATCAGTCTAGGTGCTATTTTGACAAATACTTTGTGAATTAGATGGAAATAATTGAAATCACAGTTTTGGCAAAATGTGGTATAATTTTCATGGAATTGTGAAATTTCACAGAAGTGAAGTCATACTTTTGCCAGAATCTCAAACGTGGAAGCTAAATGCCATCCAGCCCTAAGAAGTCACTAAATACAGATAATAACAAGTTCCAAAGATCAGTGAACTCTCCACTCTGCTGCTTCTGGTGGCTACTTGCTGTACTCTGTCTTCTATGTGGTGTGAATGTATATTACTTTGTATTCTGGAATTCAAGTTTTGATAGCGGCAAACGTTTAGCCTGCTTTGTTTGAATGGGGCTGTTCTGCTGATGCTTCTGGTCTTGGCAGGGATTCTTGTGTTCTTATTGTGCATCAGAGGCAAGTCAGTATTGAGATTCACTTGGTGGCTTAGCTCAGGACTAAGGGAATACAACTTGTTGGGATGCACGGGAATTTTGTATTTTGTATTCTTGCTTGTGGTGTGCTCCTATACACTGGTTCATACCTGAAGAAGGTCCCTCTGGGACTAATGCACTTACCTGGATAACAAAATCAAATCAGATCAAATCAACTGGTTTACTAATCAATCACATGTGGTAGGCCTGTGCTTGTAACTGGGTCTTTGATCTGTGGACAGTCTACTTACTACTGGGAATCTTAACTCTTCTGCTTGCCTTTGAAACATAGATTTGTGTTTCTCATTCAGACATAGAAACATAGAAACATAGACTTTGATGGCAGATAAGGACCACTTGGCCCACCTAGTCTGCCCATTTCCCTACCTACAGGATAAGCTGCAGATCATATTTAACCAACAACCTATTTCTTCCTACCCCCCACAAAAATTGCCTTATGTCTGTCCCATGCATTCTTTAATTCTCCCACAGTTTTAGACCCCATAACCTCATCAGGAAGGCTGTTCCATGCATCCACCACCCTCTCTGTGAAAAAATACTTCTTCACATTGCCCCCGAGCTGTCCCCCCTCTATCATCTAATTGTGTCCCCTTGTTCTTGCACATCTCTTTTTCTGAAAGATGCTACCCTCTTGAACTTTGCTGATTCCACTGAGGAACTTAAAAGTTTTTATCATGTCCCCCCTCTCCCTCCTTTCCTCAAGGGTATACATATTAAGCTCCTTTAGCATCTCCTCATATGGCTTCTCTTGCAGACCCTGCACCATTTTAGTTGCCCTCCTCAGAACTACCTCCATTCTGTCTATGTCCTTGTGGAGATGGGGTCTCCAGGACTGGACACAGTACTCCAGATGTGGTCTCACCAACTGTCTGTACAGAGGGATAACAACTTTCTGTTTTCTGCTGGTGATGCCTCTCCCTATACATTCCAGTATCCCCTAGCCCTCCCTACTGCCTTCTCACATTGCTTGCTAACCTTATGGTCATCTGATATGATTACCTCCAAGTCCCTTTCCATTGTTGTTGTTGTTACTGCCTCCCCCCCATTGTGTAATCTTCCCTGGGTTTTTGTTTCCCAAGTGCATTATTTTGCACTTCTTTGCATTGAATCCAAGCTGCCATACTTCTGACCATTCCTCTAACCATGTCAAGTCCCTTCTCATCCTTTCCACACTTCCTTGTGTATCAACCGTATTGCAGATCTTTGTGTCATCTGCAAAGAGGCATACATTTCCTTCCAGTCCCTCTGCAATGTCACTTATAGAGACATTAAAAAGGACTGGACCCAGTGCTGAACCAGCAGTACCCCACTAGTAGCCCCTCTTTCTTCAGAGTGGACTCCATTTACAATTACCTTTTGTGTCCTGTAGTCCAGCCAATGTTTTACCCAGGCTACCACCCTGGGACCCACTCCCAGGCTGGTTAATTCGACTATTAATCTTTTGTTTGGGACTGTGTCAAATGACTTCTGTCTGTTTCTAGCATTGCAATCTGCGGCAGTTTAACTAGACACTGACTTGTGAGATTCCTTCCAGGACTTGTATTTGTAGGCTCCCCTGCTTACCAACAAGGCCAAAAGGTTTTCTCCTGCATGATTCTAGCTCTGTGATTCATGGGTCATCAGTCAGTTTAAACTGTATGACAGCCATGCCCACCGGGACTGTAACCAACTGTATGTATCCACTGGAACTCTTGCTACTTCTTTATCTATCCACTACAGCTCATAACCAAGATCACGAAATACCCAGCAGTATCTTCTGATCATAGACATGTTCTTGTTTTCTGAATCATTTGTATTTTCACTCTGCTATTACCTGTCTATCCAAACTGGTATTTATTATTCACATTCGGTGTATACACACTGAGGTTTCTCACAAAATATATGTGTTTGGGGAGGAGGTTGGGGAAGGTTGGGTTGTCCTGGGTGAGTGTGTATAAGGGGGGGAGTTTAGTGTGTGTGGGGGTAATTTTGTGTGTGTTTTGGGGTGTTGGAGGATGGCGTTTTTTTGTGTGTGGGGAGAAGGTTGTGTGTGGGGGATTGGGATTCTGCTTACATATTTAGGTTGGCTTATATTCAGGTACATGTCATAATTATGCTACAGGGTGTTAGGACTCCTGGCTCACATACATAGTGAATATACACTTCTTTTCTAGTTATCTTTTCCCGGGAAGGGGGTTAATTCCATTGGGATTTTATACAGATTCTTAAGATTGTTTCTGTTCAAATAGTTAATTGTTTACTGACACATTATTGAACTTTGAAAATTTTAATATGCATTAACTCATTTTCTAGATGATCTTTGAGAGATTTTTTTTTTATTTGGCAATAATATCGACAATTGATATTATCTTGTAAAAATTATTGCTACAGCACTGTAGGTTTTAATGTTTATGGAGTATGTTAACTGGTTGAGAATATAGTTTAGAAAATATCTCCAGATAATTTTAATTCTGTAACAATGTTTTAAATAGCTGTTCATACAAGATGCTTTCTTCTTATTCCCCTCTTATTTCCATAAATATGTTTCTGTTATACAGTTTTTTTATCATACAATATGATCAGGTTTTCACCTGAACATTTGTGGTATTACATCTAAAGGTCTTGCTTTCAATTTTGAATGTATTCTCATAATACACTCATTCATTAATAATTTCAGTTAGAGGTTTTGTCTGTTTAAGTGTTCAGCTTATCAAATGTGGATGTCATTTAACCTTGAAAAGATTCTCAGTAGTAGCAAGCTAATGGGATGCTATTCATTCCATTTAAATTTGTGATTTTTTCAAATAGGTATTTTAAACCAATGAGAATTGTTTTTTATGTATGATCTGAGTGTTAATAAAATGTGATTCTCTGAACAACTGTCAAAGTCTCCGAGGAAGGAGTTGGTCGGTCCGAAAGCTTAGACATTGTTTTCTTTTTGTAACATCTATGTTGGTCCAATAAAAGGTATCAAACCATTTGCTTCTTATTCAGTGTATACAGTTACAGTTGTACTGCACAGTGCCAGCCAACAGTAGCAGTAATGAACCATGGCAATTTCCAATGTAAACCCAATAGTGCATTAAGCACTGCTTGTATTGTGTTTTGCCTTTGTTATTGTATCACACTGTAGTGAATGCTATCATTACTGATGGCATTGGCTACACCTGTATCTGCCTAGTTATCTCTGTTTAGCTGTGTTTTTTTTTCTTATCTAGCCCATTTTAGTTTGCTTTGTTCATTTACATTTCCTTTGCACTATCATACTGTATCTTAGTTAGGTCTGCTGGTTTGTTTAAGTTTATTTTTGTTACTTTACACCTATGAATAATTTTGCTGTGCTGACTTCTATACTTGTTTGTACTAGTCAAATTTGAAATTTCATCTGCCAGGTCCATGTCCTAGTGGACAGATTGACTGACCTCTTCAACAGCTGACTGGAAAAGGGATAGTACCCCAGAACCATGAATGCAGGTTCTCTGCACAAGAGCAAGAGACAGAATGAACCAGAGAACTACATACCTTTTAGTTCAATGTCTATTGTGGGTAAACTGCTAGAAACCATACTAAAGAAGAGGCTAACCCTCATGAAATGGAGAGAGCCTCTTACACTTACCCACTCCATAAAGGAATGGCACTCTGCTGTGGAAAGATTAGTGAGTTTTGAATGCCTCAGCCACATAGCCATACACAGAGATGCACAATGCACTACTAAATGGGAATGTTCCCTCTGGTCCCATCTTTGCTGTACCCCTCCTATATCAGGCATTATCTCCCACTGAGCTCAGTATCAGGCCCCCCTCCATTATCAGTGTGAGACCCTAACACATTAGAGCCTTCCAGGTTCCCTGTACAACTTTTAACATGGATAGGTCTAAGCAATAGCATGTTGGTAACATCTTCCTTGCCTATAGCAGCTTGACTTTGATATTGTCTGCAATTGCCAAAAGTACTGTTCTATACAGTATATTCATCTTTATGATGCTTGCCTTTCTCCCTCATGGAAATAAAATGCTGCTCTTTTTTTAAATAAAGAAATTTTTTTTTTATTTTAATCTATGTGTTTAAACCTAGGGAGTCAATGATACACCAATAACCCTGTAAGTAACTTAAAATTTCTTAACTTTATAGGTTTAATAACAAACACCTGATATTATCTGAATGAGTATGCTATTAGGACTTACTAGGTCAGTACTATCTCTGGATATCGAAAACTGATAGCCTGAGGACTGAGCGTCCACATGCGCCACTTACTCAGCCTCAACATGCTACTGTCCCTTCTGTGCATCCCACCCCCTTGTGTAAGTTGCAGTTGATTCCCTGCATTGATTGTAGAGGTCATTAGGAAGGTTAATGCAATGAGCTATAGCTGTATCTTCTGCCTTTTTCATTTTTTTTTACCAGGACACCACAGTATGTAAAGTATTCCCTAGATCATAAATCTAAATGACAGACTTTAGCTTTTAATTAAAGAAGAAAAGTAAATTATATTCAACATAGATTTCTCAGATGAGTGCTGCTGGATAATCATGTAAATACAGCTAACAGAGCAGTGCAAGGCAGATATAAGAGATTATCCACAATGCAAATCTTGCACTCAGCAGTATTCCGCACAGGTGGCTATCTAGTCCCAAAGAAGCCATGGATTAAAGACAAGAAGAGAAATTACATGCATCTTCCTACCAGTAAGAAGGGTGGTCCTTCTGTCATAAAGAGCAAGTGCAGCCTGAGTGTTGGTGTGGAAGTATGGGGATGTTAGAACTGTACATGTCCAGCAAATGAATCAGTAGTTTCAGATTCCAGAGTTTTTCAGTCCCTGACCTTCATTGTCAATGTTGGGATATAGTAGTCTCCTATTACTGTACTGTTATTCTTAGTTCTTCTTTCACAGGCTCAGCAACCCCCATGAAGGGATCCTTTCGGCAATGTCTCCAAGTGGGACAATGTCCCACTGGGCATACTGGATACAGATCACAATCAAACACACTAACAGCTGATCATTTTCCTAATATTAGGTCCGAAATGTAAATTCATATTAATGTAAACAGTCAATATCACTGATAATAAATTAATTTTAGTTTCAGTTTTAATTCTATTTTTGATGTTCTGCAGTCCCAAGCACATAATTGAAAAAATTATTTGATCTAATAACCCCGGTTTTCTTCTCCTATACTTAGGAATATATGTGATTATTGTACTGGAAGGCAGTATAGAGTAAAGGTTAGAACACTGAGCTGTGCACCTAAAGATCATCAAACCTGAGTTTGAATCCCACAGCCAGGCAATGTGTGTATACTATGTGACACTAAGCAAGTCACTTGTCCTCCCTGTGCTCCCAGGTAAAACAACTGGAAAAGTACTTCTGCTCAGTATGCCTTTCTTGGCCCAAAAATGTTAGAATTTTTTTCTCTCATTACATTGTTTTTTTGCAAGTTTCATAAGTCACAGCATGTAGAATGCAACATGATTGGAATACAGATGGAATTCTACAAGTTGTAGATTTAAATTAGTTTTAATTTCCTATATGCAGATACTGCATCTCTATTTTATTTCTGTATTCCCTGTTTCTGCCCCTCTTCCCGTGTCTGCCACACCAATGGCTGGAGTCACCATGGCTGCAGCAATTCCCCTGTCAGTACAGTTGATGAACAGTTGCCTTCCTCACTGATACCAATACCAGTCCTTGGTCAGACAGATAGGAATATGTGATAATGATCCCACACCACTGTCCCCAGTTTGTGATAACGTGGCTCTCAGGCTGTACCAGCTTACAGGGCAGTTGTTTGAGTATGTTTCCTCACTGGGCTACCACCACCTGATTATCTCAACAAAACACCACATTGACAGTGTCAGGAAGGTCAAACACAATACAATTGTGTAGAGTGCACTTCAGACAGCACACTGTAAACAAAGAATTATAGTGCCAACAGAATATATTAAAATTTCTGCCTCAATAACGAAGCACGGCCAGTGGTTCTAGAAAGAAGTCTTTACTAGTGATTACTACAGACATTAACAAATGAACAGTACATAATTACTGGTGACCATAAATATCAGCAGGATTACTGGTTTGTTAAAAATGCATATCAACCAGATTTCGGGTTATTACGCTCCAAGTTGATATGCCACTTCATAATAACTCAAAATCCAGCTGATATGACATTCCCCAAAGAAAAGATTTAAAAACGGTTGCA
This sequence comes from Neoceratodus forsteri, assembly GCA_016271365.2. Lineage (NCBI taxonomy): Eukaryota > Metazoa > Chordata > Ceratodontiformes > Ceratodontidae > Neoceratodus > Neoceratodus forsteri. Next base: position 855,793,512 of record CM057450.1, read on the forward strand.
TTCCATTGTTTCACAAAAAGTATTTTAACTGCAGTATTTTCAACTGTGTTTTATTCATGTACAGTTCAATTTCTTCAAAAATAAACTGCACTCAGGCTAAAAAAAAGTCTGTTTCTTCCAAGCTGCTAGAAATACAGTCTAAACCTTCACACCAGCAATTATAAGTTTGATGTTATGGATTTTTTTCACACACCCTCAGTGTGTGATGGCCACATAGACCTCTCAAGCTTTGCTCTCGAAGGTTTATGGGTAGAAAAAAAAATACATAACACACACTTACCTATCCATTATTCTCTATATATTGTATAGCAGGTATAGTTTGTGTTCCATTTAATTTAGATATATTCACTATTGGCAATAAAATAGCGAATTTAAACAGAAAAGCGATTATTACCTGCTTCTAAACCTAATCAATTTGCTGCCAGGAATGGGAGATACGGAGATACAGTATAAGCAAATGGGGGGAGGCAGCATGTCAAATAGTAACTCCTTTAATTATACTTATTCACACCCTTTCTCAAATGGACTCATTCAGCTGGCGCTATTGTTAACAGCACTCTGTGAGTGTCATGTAATAGCCATTCACAGATCTTTCAGCAGTAATTCATCAACACAGTAAGACATCTACAACATTACTGCACTGTTATGTTTTATTTAAGTGAGCAGACAAAGTAATCATAAAATAAATAAATAAATAAAATAAGGAGACACGAGATGTACTGGCCCTTTGGCAGTTCAAACCCCTTAAATGTTCCATGGCTCTTGTACAGTTCAAACCTCTTGTGGTTTGCTATGAAAAAAAAAAAAAAAACTATGACACTCTTACTACTAAACAATTGAATCCCTAACATAAAGAAAAGGATGGATGGACTGTAGTTCCAAAATTCAGACAGTTCATGTGCGCTTGCTGTATCCTGGCTTGTCAAAAGCCTCTCACAATGTCATCAAGCTGGGTAGCTAAAATGTTAAAGCTTGCTTCCATCCATCGGGTGTGATGCTCTTTAAGTGTCAGTTGCTTTAGGTCAATGTTAAAATCAGGGACGCCAAAGGCAATTTTCTCAGACACCAATCTGGCGTACCATTGAGGGAAACTGTCTTTCAAGAGATCTTTAAAGATCTTATTTACAGACACATCAAAGGGCAGTAGAGAGTCCATACATGATGCTGGGACATAGACTGGAACTATGAAGCTGCCATCCAGTTTTTGCAATACATTTTGTGTACTGTGAGCATGGTACAAGTCAAGAATCAACAGACATTTCTGCTCTTCTGGTAGTCCCCGTCTGATTTTTGTGCATTCAAAATATGGCAGCAGAACAGCATCAATAAATGCAATCATTGTATCTTTGTTGGCCCAATGGTTTTCGGATTGGGTTATGTGCCATGCAGGTGGGAACTTTTAGTATGGGGTACACTCTGAGGTCTTCCCCCTATAGATCACCTGTGGCACTAGCATTTCACCAGATATTGTACATGCCAGGGTGACCGAAATCTGACATTTGTCACCGAGTCCAGTTGAGGAGACCTGTCTTGACCCTATTGCCTCCATGGTTTACTGTGAAACTGGGACCCTGTTAACTCCTATCTTGTCTAGGTTTATCACCAACTCAGGGTGAATAAGTTCCTGGGCACAAGCTTTAATGATGCAGATTTAAAAAAACAGCCTTTAGATGTTCAAAGTCAGTAGGGACATTATGAGCAACCTTGGTCCCTTTCCTCTTACTGAACCCCATCTTATTTAGAAACCCCCAAACCCATTTTGTGGTCAGCTGCAGATGACCACCATTCTTGCATATCAACTGAGAGGAGTTTGCCTTAATAATGCCAATGGCAACAGCATGTATCACCCTGGCATTAACTACTGCCCTCTCTACTCGCATGGAGTGAATGATTTTCTTAAGTTGCTCCTCAAAGTCATCTACCAGAATTGTTGATCTGCCACAGGACTTTCGTGGAAGTAATGGTGACATGTTGGTGGGGTCACCAGCTTTATTTAATGTTGCCTGGTGATCGCTTTTAAACATGTGCACTGTGCTTTCATTGATTACAGAGCCTGATTGTGAAAGGTGAAAGCGGACGGTCGCCATGACACCATTCTCTGCTACGTACTTGCCAAGTTTGAACTGTAAGTCTGGGGTGTAGTTAGCATAGCTTGCAGGTCTTCTTTTCTTTGCTGTGGAGGGGATGAGGTGGCAAGTTCTCTCATGACAGATGATGCAACATGCAGTTCTACCCCAGAGCTTTCAGCAAATGTTTCACTGTCCAGTGTGCTCAGCTCCAGAAAGTATTTTCATTTACTCTGGGACCCACTCCATTTCAAGAGAGACATTACGAGACTGGATACAGGATACTGGAACAGGAGAGACTGGAAACGGGATAAAGTGCATACTACAAGGGGGAAGTAAGTGAAGAATAACTGATTTTAAATGCGTAGGACTCTTGATTGATTGATCTGTATTATCTAACCAAGTAGCAGAGCAATTTCAATCTGACGTGAATATGTATAGCAGGTTGAACTCCGCAAAATCTGCGTGACGCAAATTCAACCTGCTAAACAAGTATATACAGTAAGTCAAAAGGTTTACACATTTGCTATGAAAGGAATATAATGGCAAATATACAGTACAGACAGATGATGAACAGAAGAATCTCAAAGCCTAGGCTCTCCTAGCCTATCTTACCTGCCAATAGCTTGAAAAGACTTCCACTGAGTCTTTCCTTTCCTCATTCAGATAAGCTAGCTCTGGCAAGGCTCTCACCTTCCTCCAAATGTAAAGTGTTAGAGAGGAAGACAGCTTTTCAGCTCCTCAGTTTTATACATTCAAGGCTGTAGGGGGAGTGACCTCTCCATGCAGTGATCCCCTCAAGCATCCCCACCCGTGTGTGTGTGTGTGTGTGTGTCTGTGTCATCATCCAGGTCACTAGCCTCCTTCACACTTCTGACATCCTTACTTAGCTTTATAACCTTGTTTTGCAGGATTTCTGTTGTACTGGAAATCACACCCTCACATCTGCCAGGGTATGCAGCTTGATGAGCTCATGGTAAATTTATTACTTAACAGCTGGCCTGTATTTGCTCCTGAGAACTGCCTGAACATGTCACTTGGAAGTCATGTTTGTATCCACTGCAAACAACAGAACTTATAAAAAGAAAAAATATTTACACTAACAACAAAAAAAAAAAGAATAAATGACTCTGGTCGCATCCCCCCAAGAACACTGCCATTCATGTAAGGACAGGGATGTGCTTAAAGTATCCTGCCCTACACTTAGACCTGCCTAGATGACCCATCTGCATTGTCATTTTGTGAACCACTGTGGTGCTGGATTGTCATGTTATGTGACTATGTGACTGCATTATCAATTTCTAGCACAATAATTTTGTGTTTTGCCCACTAGTCCTACGGGGCCATATCAGGGGATTATGATCTGTTGTCACAATGAACTCCGGCCCATACAAATATGGCTGCAGCTTCCAAAGGGCCCACACTATCCCCAGACACTCCCTCTCAATAGTGGCATATGCCTCCTACCTGGGCAGAAGATTCCAGCTGAGATACACTATGTGGTGTTCCTCCCTCTGCAGTGTAACCTGATTCAGGAGAGTGCCCAGCTCATGGTCTGAGGTGTCCAGGTGCACAATGAACTTGAACTCATAACTGGGGCTAGCGAGCAAGGGCAACCCACATAATGCCTCCTTTAACTGCTGGAACGCAATTTGCAGACCTCTGTTCAGAGAACTTTCTCCTGCAGTTTCTTTTTTGTCAGATCTATGAGGGACTTGGCCACATCACCATAGTGAGGAACAAACCTCCAGTACTGCCAAGTTGCTCCAAGATGCCTTTACCTGTTTCTTTGTAGTTGAGGTGGACCAGGCCTGGATGGCCTCAACCTTCACAGGATCTGAATGGATGCATCCATTGTCCACCCGGTGCCTGAGATAGGACACTTCTGCCATGCCTATCTGTCATTTTTCCACCTTAACTGTCAGCCCTGCAGCTTTCAGTCAGTGGAACACCTCCCTCAAGTGCCTGACATGATCCACCTATGTCTGGCTGTAAATGGCTATATTACCCATGTATGCCAGTGCATAGTCACCAATTCCAGACAGACTGTATCCACAAGCCTGTTGAAGGTTGCAGGCGCATTCTTCATCCCAAATAGCATTACTTGAAATTCAAAAAAGCCAAATGGGGTGATGATGGCTGACCTCTCCCTGGCTGCAGGTGTTAGTGATACCTGCCATTAGCCCTTTGTGAGGTCTATCATGGTCAGGAACCAGGCTCTCCTCAAATGTTCCAAGGTCTCATCCATTCTAGGTATGGGGTAGATGTCTGACTATGTGCACCTTTTGAGCCTATGGTAGTCAACACAGAACTCTGTGGTACAAACCTTTTTGGGGATCATTAACACAGGTGAGATCCAGGGGTTACTGGACTCTGGGATTACTTCATGAGCCAGCATCTCTCTAAGCTCCTCCTGCACGGTCTGCCTAACTCCCTCTGGTACTCTGTAGGGGGACTACCTCACCTGCACCTGGGTCTTAGTGTCCATGTGGTGTTCAGCCATCATATTGTGCCTCGTTTTTTTTCCATGATCATGTCCCCAAATGCTCACAGCACCCCCCTCATCTCCTCTGTTAGGGCTGGTGTCAGCTGCTCTGAGATGGTTAGGTTATCCACTGAAGATCCCTCCTGCACCTCCCTGAGGAGGTCCATCAGTGGATCAGCCTCATTTTCCAATTCTGGTGCACAACACACAGAGAGGACCATTTCCTCTCTATCATAGTAAGGCTTCATCCTGTTAACAAGATAAACTCTCTGCCTGCCCCTCCTGTCAGGCAGTTCCTCTACATAATTGACCTTACACACATTCCTAACTACGAAAAATGGGCCTTCCCATGCTGCCTGCAGTTTATTCAGTCAGACTAGGGTGAGTACCGTCACTCGCTGTCTGACTTCACACCCCGGGGCTCTGGCCCTACAGTTGTATCAGGCTTTCTGTCACTGTTGTGCAGTGACTAAGTGCTCCTGGTCTAGTCCCATAACCTCCTTAAGCTGGGCCCTGAAATTCAGGATGTACTCTACAACAGCTTCCTCTTGGGAGGCAAGGTCCCCCCCTATTCATCCCTAACTAAATCTAGGCACCCTGTTCACCTTTTGGCCAAACAGAATCTTGAAGGGGTGAGAACCCTGTGGAATCCTGTGGGACTTCCCTGTATCCAAACAGGTGGTGGGCAAATATTTGTCCTACTCCCTCTTGTGCTGGTCAGCAAATGTCCTGCGCACTGCTTTGAGGGTCCCATTGATCCTGTCAACCAGGACATTTGTCTCAGGATGATAGGTTGAGGAATGGAGCTGTTTCAACCAACTCTTCTCTCACAGACTAGTCATCAGTGATTATATGAAATTCGTCCCCTGGTCTGACAAAATTTCCTGGGGAAACCCCACTCTGCTAAAGATTCCCAGGAGTTTGTCAGCCACTTTCTAGGCCTTAATGGAGGATACGGCCACAGCCTCCAGGTACCTGGTTGCGTAGTCCATGACAAGTACTATGTACCTGTTCTGTGACTTGAGATGCTCCATGGCCCTACTATGTCCACAGCTACCCTCTTAAAATGTTCATCAATAATAGGCAGGGACACCAAAGCTGACTAAGCCTTGTCCCCTCCCTTTCTCACCCTCGGGCACTGTGGAAAGGTTCTACAGTAATTTGTCACATCTGTGTACATACTAGGCCAAAATAAATTATTGATAAACTGCCTTTCTGTGTGACTAATACCCAGGTGGCCAGAAAAATGGATATCAAGGGACAGGGACAAAAGCTCCTTGCGGTCATCTGGAAGGACTACCAGCTGCTTGCATACCTCTCCCTCTAGCCCCCTCTGTTGTGTACACTCTGTGCACAACAGCCCATTCTCCCAGTAAACTAACTGTTTACTTCCATGAGAGTCAACTCTCTCAAGAGTCCACAGCACTATCTGCTATTTCTCTCAGTTTCAGGAAAGGTGCCTCACTTTCTGGCAAATGTAGCACTTCTTTGCCCCGGCTCATTGTTCCCCTTCAGACTAGTGGATTATGTTTTGGCTCAGATGCAGGGTGGTTTACTTTAGGTTGTCCTCCCTGGGTCTCCTTGAAACCATGAGCTGCTCTACACCCACCATTGTTCCTACACTGAGTGTGTTTAGCTGCTGGCCATGTACAGATCTGCACTTTTTGCTGCCTCCATCACAGAGCTAAACACCCAGTCCAATAACCTTACACACAGGTCCTCAGGTGCAATTTTAAGAAATTGTTCATTTACAAATAAATCTCTTATTTGTTGTACAGTTCTGGCTTTGGCCCCATCCACACAGTGGTCTACATAGATACACATTTGAATATGCAATTCTACATAGCTATCTCCTGTGCCCTTTCTTAATTCTCTGAATTTTCTCCTATAAGCCTCAGGAGTTAGCTCAAAATATTTCAGTAACACACTCTTAACTTTATCATAGGCCATACAGTCCTGATCATCCATTCTAGCAAATGCATGCAAAGCACGGACAGTAAACAATGGTGTGAGGAGGGTCATCCACAATCCCTGTCCACTTTAAACTGCATACATACCCTCTCAAATGATATTAAAAACAATCAAGATCATCCCCCTCATGACATTGAGGAAACATTTTAGAATTAATTGTGGCTTTGTGAGTTTGACCCCCTCTGCCATTTCTTAAAGTTTGCTGTGGTGTTTTCTGATGCATTATCACCATCTTTTTCTCCTGATGTCATTCCTTCTCTTTCTGAGTGTTCCTTCTCTCCCTATACCTGGGGCTACTGGGGGCTGATATCCGCCATCTGCAGCTGGTTCGAAATGTAGCAGCCAGGTAGTTGACAGGTCTATCAAGATCTAGCCATGTCACTCCTATGCTCCGTGAAGTGCATTAGCTGCCAGTACATTGGCGGATCACCTTCAAGGTCAGGTTACTAACCTGTAAAGCCTTACACAGGCTGGGAGCACGTTACCTACAAGATCTTCTCTTTTCCTATTGCCCCCTCTGATCACTCCAGTCCTCTGATGAGGGATTGATAGAGAGTCCCAGGGTCCGCTTCAAGACCTCAGGCTCTCGATCTTTTGCTTTTGCAGCACCAACCCTGCGGAATTCTTCACCTCGTAGGATTAGAGTGCCTGGCTGTCGAGGGTTTTAAATCTGCCCTGAAAACACATTTATTTGCTCTTGCTTTACTGGACTGATTGGGTTCTTTATATTGTTATTATTTTACTTTTGGAATACTGTTTTAAAATTTTATACTTGATATTTCATATTAGCATATTTTAACATTTTCAGTGCTAATGTGTACAATGCTATAATCTAAATTTGGAATATAATTTAACAAATAAACATTGCTTGCTTGCTCTCATTCCTGTCACATCAAGAGCTTGTGCTGACATGCCTTTTTACTCTTTTGTCAGCCTCCATCTTTATTCTTTGCCTCTATTTCTCAAACTTTTCCCATTGCTTTTGTGTCTCCTTCAATGCAAGCTCCATTTTCATGAGCTTGTGCTGATTTAGAAACTCTGCTGCCTCAGTTCTCGGCTCAGGCTGAAGCTGCACTGTTTCACCAGCTTGTGGCATGAGATCCCCCTCTGGTTCAACCTCTGTGTCCTTAGTCTTGCTACTCTGGTCAGTGTCCTCAGTGACCACCTGCTTCACAAGCATTTGATCATATGATCCAGGGACTGGCTGCCTCCCCTGCACTCAGTCTTGCTCCACCAAGGCTTCTATGTGTCCATTGTTTATCACACCCTTATAGACAATTCCTGTGTCTTTGCACAGTTCATGGAGCTGAAACATATTACATCTGTCATATGTTGAAGACACACTTTCTAGCTACACTGCACTAAACTGTGTTTCTAGAAATAAAAAGAACAGTAGTAAACTATGCAATCCTTTCATATATCCTGTTTTGTGACTGATAATGCAACTTTCTACTGGCACTCTCTGTTTCTCCTGTGCTAGGTAAGGCTCTTACCTCTCTCAACAGAGATACTAGTCCCCTAGGAAAGCACACTGTACACAACTTCTTACTTCAAATGTTTGCATAGATCTGCACAGCTACCAAACTTTATAACACTGATCCCACCCCTAACACCAGCTTGGCACAATGATCCCACACCTCTGTCAGCAGTTTGTGACAACTTTCCACTTGTGGTGCACCAGCTCACTAGACAATTGTCTGGGCATATTGCTTCACTACTCTAATACCCCCTGATTATCTCAGGATAATACACTATTGCGCAGGGTCAAGAAGGTCAAACACAATAAAATTAGGTAGAATGCACTTCGGACAGCAGACTGTCAACAGAGAATTTGCAGCACCAGAAGAAATATTAAAATTATCTTCTCAATAATGGGACACAGCCACTGATTCTAGAAAGATAGAGTCTTTACTAGTAATTACTACAGGTATTACCAAATAAACAGGATATACAGTATATACAGTAAGGCAAAAGTTTACAGTTTAAATGGGATAGGAAAATAATGTCAATATACAGACAGATGGACAGAAGAATCTCAAAACCTTGCCTCTCCTAGCCTATCTTACCTGCCACTAACCTGAAAGGACTTTCACTCAGTCTATCCTTTCATCATTCAGATAAGCTAGCTCCGGCAGGGCACCCACCTTCTTCCAGATGTAAAGATTTTCAGCTCCCCAGTTTTATACTCTCAGAGCCGTGGGGGATTGACCTATCCCTGCAGTGACAGTTCCTACAGCATCCCCCCCATGCACATCTGTGTGTGTGTGTGTGTGTGTGTGTGTGTGTGTGTGTCTGTGTCATCATCCAGGCCACTAACCTCCTTCACATCTATGGCATCTTTACTCAGCTTTACAACCTTGTTTTGCAGGATCTTTGTGGTGCTGGAAATCAGTAATCACACTCTCACATCTGCCAGGGTCTGTAGCTAGCTCATGGAAAGGTTACTACTTAGCAGTTGGCCAGTATTTGCTCCTGAGAGCTGCCTGAACATGTGACATGGGAGCCATATTTGCATCTACTCTAATAACATAACTTTTAAAAGAAAAATCATTACACCAACAACCAAAAAAAAAAGCAAATAAATTACTGCAGTCACATTTCCCTTCACAGAATACACAAAAATTGTGGATCACCTGCAACATCATTCCATGAGAGGTGGACATCCCCATCTCCATGATGCCCGCAACTCTCAGCAAGCCACTTTGTGGGATAGCGGGGAGATCATGTGAACCCGAGTCTTTCAAAAGGCCACACAATTCAAAATATGGCACTGTGCCTGGCTCTACACATGCTCATTTAAGGAAAAAAAGAACACGCTGATTATTTATTCTCCTTAGCCATTCCACTGCCCAGGCTCATCCATCTGGTACTTTTTTCATACAGATTTTTGGACTTTAGCTGGACTACCCCTTTCAGTCTGCACTCCCAACCAAACTTCCACCTTCCCCAGGGCTTATCCATCTCAACATCATTTCCCCCCTTTGCAGGGGCTCTTATGCTACTTCCTCCTTCAGAGTCTCAACCTAGTTGTGAAAGTGGAATCTTGGTTGGTGGTGTGGTGACTGCAGGGGTCCTCATCCTCATTCTGCTTCAGCCAGTCTTTCTGTTGTCCACTTCCACCACCTTCCACCAACACAGTGGTTCAGCCTATCTTTCTAGTGGCCTCAGACAACACAGAGGACCTTATAGTAAGCAAGCTTCCTAGCTGGCTATGGCACTAGGTCAAGACAGTGAAATCAAAAAGAGTGCCATCAACAAGTACGCTGCAAAAACGATGCTATCCACAACAGTCCCATCTCAAAACACCGCTGAAATAAACAGTGCCAATGGTAGCTGATGACTGCTACTATGGTGAAAATACAAAATATACCTTTTTTTTTTGTGGGTCCCGCAACCCCCGATATTTAAATATTCTACTCCGAGGGGGGAGACATGGGGATGTGAAGACATTTGGGGGGGGTCTTTGAATTTTGGGATCAAATAAAAATAAACATTTCACATGATAGGAAGACGAAGCAACTACTAATCAGGAGACCAGGAGCAGAACCCTGGTCTTCTACTCTGTGCTGCCCAAGCTGCTCATGCCTTTTTCCTCTCTGGCACGTGAGCGGCTCAGCCAGCCACCACACTTTCCATTCCATTCCTTCATTCCTTCCTCCCCTGCGTTAACAGCTACAGGTGTAGCAGTAATTAACATGTCCTACCCCTTCCACTGTCAAGGAATATGCTGCTTTTGAAGCCCAGTTTTGCCTGTGATATTGTGGAAACACTCTATTGACCAGTCACCATTGGCTACAGGGATAGCTGCAGTGACATGCTCTCCCCAGCTGGGAAGAGCTACTAATAGCAGCACTGTTCATCAGCCCACCCATCCACTCCACACACCCAAATTCATTTCTGAACCCAAGTTGCCAGAATAGAAGTAAAATGTATTTCCACTGAACAGGAAAGCCCAGTCAGCATTTAGTTTAACTTTTTTAATATGATTGTGTACACCAGCTCTTGGAATCTCATTAGGAATCTTCCTTATTCCATGTTATTTTGCTAAGGCATATATGTAATAGCAAACCTCATGGTGGATAATGTCAAGAAACTTCACAAACAGCTATGTGACGTTTCCTGACTGTGTAGTTTGAAGAGCCACTTTGCATAGTTCTTTGTCTGGAGAAGTGCCCACTTTTTCTGGGCAAGACTTCATGTCAAAGTTTTTTTCCCAAAGAAGTGTCAGCTCGGGTAATGCTTCTCCCAGTGAACATGGCATGTTACTGGCGATGAGACATTATGTGAAATTTTGTAAAAAGAAAGAAGCAGGAGAGGAGGTGGTGGTTTAGCTGTTTGAGCACTGACTTGGGAACCAGGATATTGCTGGTTCAAACCCCAGTAGGGCCAAATACTCTCATGTGACACTGGCCAGGTTACTTAATCCCTCTCTGTTCTACCATCTGCCCAGCTTAGGAAATTGGTGAAAGCAGGGTCCTACTGAAAATGAGGTGTTGGAACTTAGATAGGCTATCCTAGCTAAATAAATTTTAAAAAGAAAAATAACTTTAAAATTCCCCAAAATATGCCACCTAATCTCTAGGTATCCTTTTTGTCTTCCTCTCCATCCCCAGTCATGTCAAATAACCCCCATCCCCTTCAATCTCATATCACTCATTCACCCTCCCCCTCCCTGTCCTGAGAAAGTAAAAGTTGTGCCACTGCATATGGCAAGTGACTACATACAGTATGTGTAAAATGATAAATCATTTTCTGCCACTATTGCAATAGTTTTTACTCACCCATTCTGTCCTGTAGCCAGACCCACTGAAAGATTTTAAGATCTTTGTCCTTTACCATCTAGATGTACCCATCCTACCCATCTCCACCTGGCAGCAAAAAAAAAAAAAAAAAGATACAGAAATGAAACTTCTCATGGTGGATGATGGGTATACTTGGAAAAGCCCTCTCTCCACCTGGGCCAACAGCTGTCTAATAAATGAAACCACATGTGCATCCCATAAAAATTAATTGATAAACAGCTGATCAGGGGATTACTAAATGGAGCACGTCATATAGTTTCATTCATTAGAGGGTGGCCAGGTGACTGAGGAGGAGGCCTGTAGAGTTTCTCACCTCAGGACCCGATGCTTCTTTTTATGGGTAACGGTAAAGTTGGGATCAAAACAAAAAAAGGTTCTGTGCTACAAGTCAGGCAGGGTGCAAGTCAGGCTGCCAGCCCAATCAAACATGAAACAACAAGAAAACTCACACTCCAGGGCCAGGGGAGTGAGATCCCAGTTTATTTTTCAAGTCACTCCATATACCAGCAGCACTGTTTGGTGTATGGAGTGACTTGAAAAATAAACTAAAAGTTTTTTTTTCCAACTACGAACTGCATCGCCTGCATTTTCTTGGCAAGCTGTTGCCACCTTCACTGGGGTCTTACTCCTTTGGCTCTAGAGTGTGAGTTCCCTTGTTGTTTAATTTAGGTGGGATCAACATGCCTGATGGGTTGGGGGGTGTTAGAATCTTTTACTGGGTCAAGTGAGGGGAAGGATGGATATAGAAATTCCTATGAGTGGGGGAAGGGATTTACAGTATCTTTTTACACATAGATATTAACTTACTATACTTGGCTGCTCAAATATTACTTTTACTTCACCAGGACCGAGAGGGTGTATAGGCACTATGTGGTTCGGAAGCTGATGGGGAGTTTGCTTTACATGGCCAGGGATAGGTGGAGAAGGGAAGAAAATGTTTACTAGAGAGTAGGGGAATGTTATTGTTTTCATATATATATTTTTTAAAACCATTCCACTGGTGGTTAGTGCCAGCTGGCAAAATTGTGTAAAGAGCTATGTTGTATGAAGTGGGTCACTTTGCACCAATATTGCTAGCAGAATATTGCTTAACAACATCTCTAATAGTAGCACATGGCAGGCAATGCAGTCTATGGAATATACGCTTCATATTTCATTGGTGTTTCATCATGCATGAGGCGAGACATATTTATATTACTCTGGTGACCACACCACCTGGAGTGCATTATTGCCCATTCAAAATGGATGATTTTATTTTACATTTAGAAAACTTCAAGAAACCCAAAAATTGTGCCTGTCAGAAATGCTTAGGCCTCTCAGTGTGAAGAAAGTAGCAGTAAAGGGATGCCCATGATGCAATGAAGGTTTACTGTTCATACTAGTTCTAGCTGTGTGGTCCTGGATCATGTACTCAGATGTACTGTAGTATTATAAAAACAGAAATATACAATTTTCTGGCAGATAAGGACTGCTTGGCCCACCTACAGTACTTTGCACATTTCTGCCTGTGTACAGTATCACCACAGATCCCACTTGATCTTCAGCCTATTCTCCCTCCCTCTTCCTTTCCCTTAAGATTCCCCTATGTTTCATTTAATTTATTTGAGGTACCAGGGATGTGGTATATGTCTGTCTATGCCTTTTTAAGTTAACCACTGTTTTTGCCCCCACCACCTCCTGCTAGAAGGCTGTTCCAGGAATCCACTACTCTTCCTGTGAAGAAGTATTTCCTCTCATCTCTCCTGAATCTGCCCTCCTCCAGCTTCACATCACGTCCTCTTGTTCATGAGCAGTTTTTGTTCTCCAAAATACCTCAGTCCTGTACCTTATTTACCTCCATTAAGTATTTAAAGGTCTCTAGCAACACTGACATCTATGTTCCTCTCTCCCTATCTCTCCCTTCCACAAAGGTGCCTGGCTCATAGTCTAGCATTTATTCCCAAATACTGGTTTGGGACCCTTCAATCTTATCTCTCCTCTCTTCTTTCCTTTGCTATTTCTACCTCTTACCCTCCGCACTCCAGTTATTCTCACTCCTTCTCCCTCTCCCTTCCCCACTCTTCTGCTGCCCAGTTGGCTTTCTCCTAGCATCTCCCTCCCTCTGGAATGAATTCTCATCTTCCATTCATCTTACCCCTTTGTTCCTTGCCCTTAAGAACCTGCTCAGAACCACACCTAGTGTGCCCTGCTGCTGCATCTAAACCTTCTAGCCTCTTCTTCATCCCTTTGGTCCTATACTAGTGACTCAAGGGCTTCATTTTGCTCACTTGCTGCTGTGCCTTATCAGTTTTGCTGCAATTGTTTATTTAGCCAGATTTATGTAAAAATGTTTCATAAATTGTATCATGTATATGCGTCATTATGTAAATTTTTGTCTCCCTTTGTTTTTATGCTGTCTTCTTACTCCCTGTGTTGCACCTGGAAATGAGCCTTGGCTCAGTGTGCCTTTCCCAATTACCAAATTTTAAATAAATATCCCATGTTCCCTCCTCTCTTACAGGTTGTACATATTTAGGTCCTAAAGTCTCTTCCCATATGGCATCTGATGCAGACCCTGCACCATTTTAGTTGCCATCCTTTGGATCACCTTCATACTCTGCCTATGCCCTTCTTGAGATGTGTTCTCCAGAACAGGACACAGTACTCTAGGTGGGATCTTACTAATGATCTACACAGAAGCAATATCAACTCCCACTTCCTGCTGGTGGCACCCCACCCTATGCACCCTAGAAATCCATTAGATCTCCCAACTGCCTTGCTGCATTGCCTGGCTTCCTTTAAGTCATCAGATATGATTACGTCCAGATATCTTTCCTGCCTGGTGGTTGTCACTGCCACCCCACTAATTTTGCACTCTGACTCTGGATTTCTGTGCTGCAACTGCATTATTTTGCACTTTCTTACATTGAAATGCAGCTGCCATACCCTTGACTACTTCTCAAGATTTCTCAGGTCACAGCTAATTCTTTCCACTCTCCCCCCCAGAGTTTTGATTCTATTGCAAACTTTGGTGTCATCTGCAAAGAGACAAGCCTGCCCTTCCAAGTGTTCTGCAATGTCACTCATACTGCAAAGAGACTGAAGAGGACCAGTTTCAGCACAGATCCCTGAGGCACCCCACTGGTCACCATCCCTTCCTTGGGGTGAACTCTGTTTATCACCACCCTCTGCTTCCTATCCCTTAACCAATTTATTACCCATTTTGCCACCTTACAACCCACTCCTAGGCCACAAAGCTGGCTTATCAGTCTCCTATGTGGAACAATGTAAAAAGACTTACCATAATCTAGATGGGCTATGTCCATCGCTCTACCCCAATTCAGCATTCCTTGGTCACCCAGTGAAACAAATCTATCAGATTTGGTTGACATGACCTCTTCATGTGAATTCATGCTGTCTCAAGTCTTGTAACCAATTTAATTCAAGGTATTCCACAATTCTTCCCTTTGGCAGTGATTCCTATAACTTCCAAACCATCAATGTCAGGCTGACTGGCCTATAGTTGTCAGTGTCTTCTGTACTACCACGTGTGAGAAGTGGGACTATATTTGCTCTCCTGCAGTCCTCTAGAACTTCTCCAGTTTCCAAATGAGCTGTTAAATATTGTCCAAATTGTAGATAAGGTAAGGTAAGGTGCATATTTTATTTGTTTGACTACTGTAGTCCTTACAAGAGGCAACTTTATATTGAAACATTTAATAAATATCAGTGTAATCAGATAATCTTAGCATAGAATAAAAATAATTCAAAATCAGTACGATTAGAAAGATCACATCAGTAAGTAAGCAATAATACCCAACAGGGTGGGCATTATTGGGAAATACTGGACTGCCAAGGGGCTTAATGAGGCCGACACCACATGCGGAGGTCCTTATAGCCCCTGGAAGGTCCAGTATTTCCCAATAATACCCACCCTGGAGGGTATTACTGCACTTCGAAAATGGCCATCTAAGTAAATATATGGGAAGTGATAAAATACAAGAGTAATTGAGTGTCAAAAATGTCTGCAAGTATTATAAAACACTTTATTGAGAAAGTAGTGCATAGGCTGTTCCAGGTCCTGTTGACCCCCCCCCCATACACACACTCACACATTGAAGAAAAAAAGGAGTGTGGATTTAAAAAAAAATGATGTAACACTGTTTGGGCAGTTTGTTTGTAGTTATTTTAATTTGCTCAGGTTTTTTTTTTAATTTAGTTGTGGTCGCCAGTCGGAACTCTGAAGCTGTGTGTTGAGGTCGTGACCTTTGAACATAGTGGAAATGGATCCTGTATTTGGTGTGAGGGAAACTTGTGAGGTACATTTATTTATTTTTGAAAGAAGACAGTGTGGTTTAAATTACTGGTTTCCTGGAATTGCTGGTATTCTGGTTTGGCGCATGAAGGATGAAGCTGATGTGAGTGATGACTTCATTGTCTTTGCAATAAGTTGGCATCAAGATAGCGTGGTCGGGAGAGTGGTGTAGTTTTAGAAGAAAACTTTTTACACTCTTCTGACCACGAAATTACCGGAATGTTTGTTGTTTTTTTTTTTTTTTTTTTATTTACTGCTGCCTGCTACCGAGGGATAGCATATGGGGGGACAGTAGTCTTTCACTAAGCGAGAGAAAAACATGGCAGGTATTTTTAATTTTTTCAGGTGGCTTCAGCCAATAAGAAACTGGGTTGGGCAGCAGGGTAGGAGGGTTCCTTGTGAAGTGGCACTTTGACTGGCTCTTATTTTTAGCTGGGCCTCTATTGAAAAATAAATGTCCAGCTTGGAGCCTGTCTCAGCCAAACAGCTGTGAGAATTTATTCTTGCCATTTTCTAATATACAATAATTATCACTATCACAGTTATTATGGACCCATGCATGGCATTCTACTAGCTAACCCATCTAAAAATGTCCTCAGCGGAAAATAAATTCTTAAGACTGAGGCCGTAGAGAGAGTTTTAATCCAGCAAATATGGCTCTAGGAAAATGGTCAATATTAGATGTATCAGAGTACTAGCAGTTCATCAAAGACTCTTGCTTAATATAGTCATAAAATTATGATGCAACTTTAAATTGCTTGCCAAAATAGGTGTGAGATTAAAGGGTAATTTCAAATGAAAAAAGCAACCAGTACAACTAAGGTAAATATATTTAAATTATGTTCAAATAAGAGTTGAATTAACTGTCAATGCTTGGTCAGGATCTAAACCAGTATGTACTGGTCCATTGAAGTCAATCTGTAAAATATTTTCTTCCTGCTTTTTAAAATTACTGAAAAATAGATAGCTAACCTTTTAATCATGTAGTCATCTTCTGTGTGTACCAATATTTTGGTAAGGAGTGTTTTATCCAAATCATTCGGATTCTGTAAATATGGAGCACGTCAATACATAAGTGTTTTTTGTACCACGTACAATGCCATAAAACATGTAGTAGATTTTCCTTACCTACCTGTGAGAAGTAACAGTTATAACCGTTAGGTGAATTTTTTTTTTATATATATTTAACAAGTAAAACATTGCTTTCAAAAAGTTCAAATTTGTATCTGACATATATTGTCCTAAGTAAAGGATCAATTAAAACAGTTAAGTAATGCTTATAGTCATAAATATAGTTATCATTTGCAAATCAGGATGAATATCTGGAGGAGGGACATTTTACAAATCATTATTAACCCAATAGTTTGTAACCTTAATTGTCTAATATTTTTTGTAATGAATACTCAGTGTAATGGTTCTCTTCAAATAGTTCTCCAGAAATTGTAAATCATATTTTTTTTAACAGATTTAATAGTTTCTTGTACCATGGTGGCAGTACACACCCTAGTCTCATCCAATTCTTTTTGTCTTCTAACACCTGTTTGGCAATCTGTTGGGTGAGAGTCTTGTTATTTTCAACTAATAATTTATCTTTTTAGTGTCTATAGCCACATTGGTATTACCCAGATCAAGTCTGGCTCAGTTTACCTATCGCAACTTGACATCTACTACACCGACATCCCTGACAGCAGCAGATACAATGCCGAGTGTCAGCATTGTACTGTCAGGGATGTCAGCATGTTTTCTTCAGGGGCTCCACCCCCATACCTTCTGGTCTCTAGATATACAACTCTGAGTTGGAGTTGTCTCGTGGAGGGGGTGACACATTGGTGTCTGCAGGGACCATCACAGCAACCGAATGCTTTTCACTGAATTCTGTTGCTGCAATGGTCTTCGCTGTGGCAGTGTCGATGTGCAGTCAGCATACAATTTGTATCTTAAGTATGCTGCTGGGCAAGATTGCCCAGCAGCTAGGGTTTTTTTGGGTAGTTTGTTTATTGGGAATCATCAATTTATCCTTGTTTATAATATTGCAGATTTCAGCCACATAAAGCAGTTTTGATAGATATTTTGTTTTGATTGCATGAGTAAGTGGCTTTACTGATAGACCTCCACAGAGATAATTAAATTTTCCCAGAGCTTAAGCTGATTTTTTTGCTGATGTAATGTTTTTCTTTTCACCGTGTTTTAACCATAGACTGTTGGATGAAAATGTAATTTCTAAATAAACATATGAATCTGCCACCTCTAATTTGTGTTTGCTTACTTAACATTTCCCTGTCTTGTCTTTGTTACCAAAGACCATCACCTCTGTTTTTGCAAGATTTATTTTTAGTTTTAATTCATTAACTTTTAAATCTAATAAATCTAACTTTTTTGTAGTCCTTTTTTTGTGTCTAAAATCATTAGCGAGTCAGATTTAAGACTGACCATATCTGTTAAGAGTTGTTCTATATATAGACAAAACAGAGAGGGTGCAAGGACTTATCCATGCCAGACTCCCTTATTGATGGGGAATATATTTAGCAGCTGTCCAGCAGCTACTAGGTGTACCATTGTCCATGTTTATTCATACAAATTATATGTTATACAAACTAAACATGGGTCTATGCCTGTATCATAAGGGTCCAAAGTATTTTTCTTGAGATAGTATTGAAAGCTGATGAAAGTCCACAAAAACCACAAATAGTTTCTGCTTCCTTATTGTGACATACTTAGATATAAGAGAATGAAACTGTTGTCTATAGTAGAATTCTTCTGGCTAAAGTCAGCCTGAAATTCCCTTACACCAACAGTAAGGTCGATCTGTGTTCTCAATCTATCCTGTGTAATTTTGGAAAATATTTTCAGACTGACATCTAATAATCTAATCTGCCTGTGCATGGCAGGGTTAGCTAAATTTCCTTTTTTGTATATGTGTATAATTTCTTCTCCTTTCCAAATTGGTGGCATGCAATTTTCTAAGATGTGTCTATTAAACAGAATAGTCAAAATATTGCACCATAATGATGTGCGTCACATGTACTCTTCCCCAGGAAAAAGATCAGGGCCTGGTGCCTTGTTTGGTTTTAGAGTATTAATTGCTATATATATATATCCTTCTTAGTAATCACAGTAAATGTACCACTCATCATAGATTCATTGTGCCTGTGAACAGTGGCATCAAGTGAAGAATCCCAGGCACCAGGACAAAGAAAATATCTGGAAAAAAGTAACCCATTGGGTTTCAGAAATAAATGTATCTATTTTTTGATTATAGTTGTTAGTTCCCTTGCCTTGCCATCTCTATCCTTTATTGCCTTCAACATTTTCATCCATTGGGCTTGCTGGAATTGCATTTTTTTTTGTACAAGGAAACGTTTGTATTTTTTCCTTTCTATACTTAAAATTTTAAAATTCTTCATGTCATTACTGAATTTTGTGCTGCTAATCATTGCTGTATGGCAAGATTTGTAGTCCAAGCACGCTACAGTACATCAAACCATCCAATAGTCTTTTCCTCCTTAGTCTTTTGTGTATATTACCTGTAAATTTACTTTCAATTAGTTGAAAAAGATTAAAAACCTTCTGTCATACCTGATTACCATTTGCTTTACCTATGGTCTCCTAATCTTCTTTAGTCTACATATCATAGATTGTAATCTTAACATCTTTTTCTAATGTATGACCCCAGATAAGTCTTCCATTTGATCTAAATACAGTGTATAGAATTTCTTGGGCCACTCTTCCAATTTGTCCTACACTCAAACCTTTTAGGAGGACAGGAAAACAGTTACTTTCAGGTCTAGTCGGTATGACTAAATGAGAACATGTTGTAATAGATCCCAACCAGAAAGCATAGTTTGTGAGAGAGGAACCTGTTGAATTAATATAGGTACAGTTGCCCTCTAAGTCTCCATTCAGTCTTCCATTAAGTGGATACAAAGAATTTTCTCTTAATATTTCAATCAAGGCTAGACCCACTTTGTTGGATTTTCTGTCTTTCATCTGCCTGGCAGTCATTATGGGGGATGGTATTCGTCAGGGCCAATATCGTACTGTTCAACAATCCATACAAAACACAGATTCTGGCATTCATTTCACCTATTAATAAGACATACACTTCTAGATAATTCTGCTTTATGCCTGATAGTAATGTGCTTAACTGTTGCCAGGTATTATGGTGAAAGTAGTTATTTTTCTGGGGGAATACAGGTGTTGATTATAATAATTTTGATTGCCTGATTTTGCACTAAAGTGATAATGTAATTTTTCAAAGCCAATATGTTTTTGTATTATACTAAATCTTCCTACTTTAACATAGGTGGCTAAACCTTCTGATGATCTCTTGTAGTCCCTGATTCCTGGGTACTGCATAACTTCATGACTAATAAGAGGAACATTGCTTTCACTCTGCCATGTTTCTTAAAGGTATCATGTCTCCCAGGGCAATGAAGTCTAACCAATCTGCATTTACAAATTTACTCTCAAGTCCTGCTATGTTCTTGTTAATGGATGCCCTTCCTTCCCCATCTCCTAGATCCACTTTTAACCATTGCCAGAATTACATGTTGATATAGAGATGTGTTTGTGGGAGGAGAGTCAGTCTTCATAACCTGCTAGCACCAAGAACCTATTGGACAGTTTAAAAGAGGGTGGAGAAATGCCCTGTCTAGATTGATTCTCTACATTATATAGTTCTATGAATATGGGGGAAGGAGTAAGGGCAGACAAGTCAATCTAATATATGCTCATACAGTCCAGGGCATCACTTTTTTCAAATAACTTATTTGCTAGACCTCTATTCTTAACTAAAATATCAGTTTGAGAGCCGTTATCTTTTCTCCAGGCACCTATTATACCTTATTTTCCTAAATGAACTTGCAGAAAGTTTCTAAAAAGATTACAGAGAGGCCTTGTCAGTATATATTTGTTTTCCTTTGACATTTGTTGCATTTCAAATATGGTAAGTATTACTGGAAATTATTATCATGCACAGTCCAGATTAACTAGTTTATTAAATTTGTATCTGTTTGGCAATTAAACATAGATGCCTATATGTAGAAATAGCATTTCATTGTACCAGACATGATTTGCAATTTTAGGAGAGATACAGGTAATTTCAACAGTATTTACCCTCCTATCCATACTTCTCCTTACTTCCATTATGTCATCCATCCTGAGGTCCAATTCCAGATCTGTAAATAAATTTAATAATTGAGTTTATAAATTTGGATTTTCATTTGCAGGCAGTAACCAATCAATACTTTGATCCTGACAGTCTTAAAATAGGACTGTCCTTTATTAGACTTTCCTGGGAGTGGCTGTGACCTGTGGGTAAATTAATTCCACTTCAATAGGTACATGCATTTGTGTGGTGATCCTCTGTAAACCTGGTGATTAAACCAAATTCCCCTTGCTCCTTCCTGCCTTGCTGTCTCTTTTGTTTAATGTGCTAAGGCTAGGGTCCAAAAAGGTGCTTGTTTTTGCACAGTATGGATGAATATCTCTGTGCTATTTGTGTATTAATGAAATTTCACATTGGAGTTTGGCAAGCTGTCTCCCACGTTTGTGACTGATATTTATATTACCTGGCAAGAAATCCACGCAGTCCATACTTTTATCAACAGCTGTTACTTTATTCTGGGCTTGCAAATCAGAGTTTGCATGCAGACTGATTTTGTCTAATTCAGTCTTTCTTTTTTTTTCCGGTTATTCTCTGATGTTTTACTGGTTATACTGCTTCCCAAATTAAGTAAAGTAGTTCTTATTTGTTCCGCTTTTCTTTTTTTCTTCTTATTAGGAGTAGCAGTAATAATTGAAAGACTGAAATCTGGCCTCATATTTTGGGAAATAGAAGCAAATAATTCATAGGTATAGAATCTGATTCTACCAAGACGACCAGTACATCCAGTTTACTTATGATATCCTCGAGTCTCATCCCATTTATTACTATATCCTGGCATGTAGTATTTATATCATTTTAAATTATTATTAATTGCTCCACTATTATTAGATTAGTAGTATGTTGGTTGTTTTAAAGAGCAACTAAATCTGTACTTAAGCACGAGGGTACATGTAGTGGATGATTATTACATTCATTGTTTAGATTGTTTAAATGTTCATTAATTGTTAAAGACTCCTGATATTAACCCTCAATAGATTTAAATACTGTAATAGTTAAAAATCTTTTATAGCTTTAATAATTTTGTGTCTTAGAAATATAAAGGACATCCTCTTGCATGTTTTCTTGAAATGAGGGGTTAATCTCTATGTCACCCCCTCTGTGTATTCTCCTTAGGCAGACATAGGAAGCTACAGTCTGTCAAGGACTCCAAAGGAGCTCCTTTAGTTAAATAGTGTTCCTCAACACTTGTAAGAGATTTTCCTTCTTCAAAGAAGAGGTTGGGGGATTTCTCCAAGTTGGAGTCAATTATTTTAGTAGCATTCAATAAAGGCATTGAATTACTTGTTCTTGGCATTGGAGTCAACATTTTATCTAATTCTAAAAAAATAAGCATCTTAATATGATCTGCCATCTTAGTTTGTTTTGTTTGCAAGGGTTTTTTATTTTCTTTCTTACATCTAAGAGGGAATAATGGAGAGCAATTTGATTGTTTAGAATTCAATAATCCCATCAATCTCAATAAATTATTAGTTTTGTTAACAGTATAAAAACCACATAGATGACAAAATATAATCCTGGATGAAGTTCAGGTGGCATGCTGTAACTTTAACCATGAGGAAACTGTCATATAGGAAAAGTTAGTCAATAAATGAGTCTGATGATCTTTTAAGCAATGAAACAAAACTGCCAAGTCTAACCCCTGATAGTGAAAGAAGAAGGTACATAAGTGAAAAAAGAAAGGCAAAGGGAGGGATAGTGAGACTGAAGGGGGAGGATGGGGGCCACATGGAGGATTATAACAGTAAAGCTGACATATTGAACAGGTATTTCTGCTCAGTCTTTACTGAAGAAGAGGAGGGTAATGGGTCTGAAGGGAATACAAGGGGTGAGAAAGGTGCAGAAATGGACACAAGTCCCTTTACACGAGAAAGAGTCCTGAAGGAACTGGAAGTAATAAGAGTTGATAAAGCAATGGGGCCAGATGGGGTGCACCCCAGGGTCCTTAAAGAACTAAGAGAGTGGTGGCTGAATGTCTGGCTATCCTGTTTAGCCGATCACTGGAAACAGGGGAGGTACCCAAAGACTGGAGGACAGCAGATGTAGTCCCCTTATACAAAAGTGGGAACAAAGAGGAAGCGGGGAACTACAGACCAGTCAGCCTCACCTCAGTAGTAGGGAAGATCATGGAAGGACTACTGAAAGAGAGACTGGTGGAACATCTGGTTGTCAATGGACTACAGGAACCAAGGCAGCATGGTTTCACCAGGGGGAGGTCATGTCAGACCAACCTCATTGACTGGGTGACTAGGAAGGTGGATCAGGGGAGGGCAGTGGACATGGCCTATTTGGACTTCAGCAAGGCCTTTGACACTGTGCCACATAGAAGACTATTACACAAACTGGGGAATATGGGTGTGGGCAGGACAGTAGTGTGGTGGATAGGTAATTTGCTGGGCAGCAGGACACATAGGGTGGTGGTAAATGGCTGTCACTCCACAGATGGAAGAGTGACCAATGGGGTACCACAGGGATCAGTGCTGGGACCGGTCCTATTCAACATTTTCATCAGTGACATTGCACAGGACCTAGAAGGCAGAATTTCACTGTTCGCTGATGACACAAAGCTCTGTAACAGAGTAGACACACCAGAGGGTGTAGACAGAATGAGAAGGGACCTGCAGAAACTTGAAGAATGGTCAGGAGTTTGGCAGTTGAAATTCAATGCAAAGAAGTGCAAGATAATGCATATGGGGCACAAGAACCCTGGCACAATATATCAGTTGGGGGGTGAGGATATAGCATGCACCAAGCAGGAAAGGGATCTTGGGGTTATCATTTCTGATGATCTCAAAGTAGGGAAACAGTGTGACAAGGCAGCAGGTAAAGCAAATAGGATGCTGGGATGCATAGGCAGTGGCATCACCGGTAGGAAAATGGAGGTCATAATTCCACTTTACAAGGCACTAGTGAGGCCCCACCTGGAGTACAGTGTACAGTTCTGTAGACCTTACCTGCATAAGGACATAGACAGGGTAGAGAAGGTTCAGAGGAGGGCAACAAAGATGGTAGATGGATTGCATCACAAGTCCTATGAGGACAGGTTGAAGGAATTGAATATGTACTCCCTGGAGGAGAGGAGGGAGAGAGGGGATATGATAAAGACATACAAGTATCTTACAGGGAGGTACAGGGTGCAGGAATACACTATTTTAAGCAAAAAAGATGTTCCAGGACTAGAGGGCATGGGATGAAGTTGGAGGGAGGACGATTCAGAAGAAATGTGAGGAAGAATTTCTTCACAGAATGGGTGGTGGACAAGTGGAACACCCTGCCAGAGGAAATGGTGGGGGCTGAAACAATCAAGGGATTTAAGAATGCATGGGACAGACATAAAGGAATTCTGGAGGTCAGGGGTAAGGGGCAACAGACTTCTAGGAAAACATAAACTGAACTTACAAGCTCAAATGGGCAGACTTGGTGGGCCATAGGCCCTTATCTGCCGACACTGTCTATGTATCTATGTAAGGTTTTCCAAAAATGTTTTTATGACATTCTCTCAGATGTTGAAATCAGTACTTTGATGAGGTAGTCCTTCAAAAATCGGTTATAAACTTAAAAGTTCTTTTCTTAAATAGCAAGCAACACATTATAAATCAAAACTTGCTAAAAAAAATAGTAGTATGTTTAAATCCTAACAAATACCTTCTCTAAGGATGTCATTATGTAACAAGCATTTGTCAATGCTGAATGTTTGCTTGCTGGCATTGGCATTGGTAGTGTAGAAGTTACAGAGCTGCATAATAGGAATGGCAGCGAAGTGTTGAACTGAAGCCAACCCCACCACCACCCTGCAAAGAGTGACAGGCATTAGGGTGTGCCTTTGGGTCGTCAGGCATAACAACCATGCCATTTCACCACACCCTACCCTGCAGACACTGACAAGTGACACGGTGTGCCTTGGGGTCTTTGGCCCTTATGCACACCCCATTCCATCAGGAAATACGGTGAGATGGGTGCGGTATAGGAAAATGGGGTGAAGTTTGGGCACGAAGAGTCCAAGGCATACCTTGATTCCTCTCACTGGCTGCAGGGTGTGGGTGGGGGTGGAATGGTATGAGCACGACAGGCAAGAATCCCAAGTCACACCCCTGATGCCTGTCATTCTCTACAGGGTGTGGCATTATGGTCAGAAACCCTAACGCCTCAGGCATTCGTTGGTATTTTCACTCCAAATTTTCAACATGGTTTTTTTGTGATCCCCACCTCATGAACAGTGGCAATATCAGTTTGTTAGCCGAAAACTGGTTTTGCACAGTGACTATGGCATTTGGCACCACAGGTGCAAAAACACATTCCGAACAGGATGTGAAAAATGACACTGGTACTGTTCATGGGGAGGTGTAAAAAATGGCAATGTTGAAAATCTGCTGTGAAAATCTTAAAAAAACTGGTGAAGTCACGAGCGTGTGCAGAAACTGTGCAACACACACCCGTAATGTAACTAGTTTGGGAATTTTTTTTACAGCAGATTGTTAACACAGGCATTTTGGGACCTCCGATCATGAACAGATTGTGTGATTTTCTTTATCTGTCCCGAACAATGATTTCCCACAGCAACCACGCATTTCTATGCTGAAAGTGTGAAAACACATTTCAGCCATGTTATGGAAAATAACAGCTGTACTGTTCATAAGGAGGTGTGGAAAAATGCCACTGGTGAAAATCTGGACTGAAAATATTACAAATTCATGAACTTATGAAGGTGCGTGGAAACTGCGCAATGCTCACTCGTAACACAGTTATTTTATGGACTTTTGTCACCAAATTTTCAACATAGCCATTTTAAGACCTCTGCTCATGACCAGTGTCACTGTGATTTTCTTAATGTGTCCAGTACATTGATTTCGCACACTAACTGCGCCATTGTGCACTACATGTGCGGAAACACATTTTGGGCGAGATGTGAAAAATGGTAGCTGTACTGCTCATATGGAAGTGCAGTAAAATGGCACTGTTGAAAATCTGGTGTGCAAATATTAAAAATTCGCAAACTTGCCAGCGTGCGTAGGAACTGCGCAACGTGCGCTCCTAAAACAGTCATTTTTGGGAATTTTTTCACCAGATTTTCAACATAGCCATTTTAACACCTCTGCTCATGACCAGTGTCACTGTGATTTTCTTAACGTGTCCATACATTGATTTCGCACCGACTGCGCCATTTAAGCTGCATGGCAGAAAACACGTTGTGGGTGAGATGTGAAAATGACAACTGTACTGCTCATGGAGGTGTGGTAAAATGGCAATGTTGAAAATCTGGATGAAATATTGAAATGTGCGAACTACGCGTGCGTAGGAACTCTGCAACTATGGTAAAACAGTCATTTCTAGGAATTTTTCACCAAATTTTCAACATAGCCATTTTAAGACCTCTGCTCATGAACAGTGTCACTGTGATTTTCTTAATGTGTCCAGTACATTGGTTTCGCGCAACTCCGCCATTGTGCACCATGGGCGGAAGCACGTTTAAGGTGAGATGTGAAAAATGACAGCTGTACTGCTCTTAAGGAGGTGTGGTAAAATGGCAATGTTGAAAATTGGGAGTGAAAACATTGAAATTTCACAAACTTACGTGCGTGCGTAGGAACTGCTCAATGCATGCTCATAAAACAGTCATTTTTAGGAATTTTTTCACCAAATTTTCAAAATAGGCTTTTTGAGAGCCCACCTTATGAACACTGGCAGTGTCGTTTTGTTACTTATTCTGGAAAGGTGATTTTGCTCAGTGGCTGCGAAATCACCCTTCGGGTCCAAGTAACGCCATGACAGTGACAGCATTCATGAGAAGGGGTCCCAAAAACCCCATGTTGAAAATTTGGGCCCAAAATTCCCAAAAATGCCCGAGATATGCAACAAAGTTGAAAAAACCCTATCTATCTCATTATACAGCTTACCAGCATTTCCTCAGTTCGAGGTCGGCTTTGAAGACTGCAGATGTGTTCCCGATCCACTGAAGATCATTGCGCCCGAGCTCTGGAGGTAAGTATAGGGTGAGGAGCTGGGGAGGAAAGGTCGCAGTGGGTGGGTGCAGGTTGTGGGAGGGGCAGGGAGAAGCGCCGAGGGACAGTTTTTGTATTTATAGGATTTTTTTCTAAGACTACGAGGGCGAAGACTATGAGGGCGTTTGCCCCTGGGTAGGCACCCAGCGTGGCAGCTGGAAGCTGTTGGGGCTGGAGCCGATGGGGATTGGGCACCTCATCGGCCATAACATCAATTGCCACACTGGGGTGGGCTCCCAGCGTGGCACCTGGATGCTTTGAGGCGTGCAGCTGGCGGGGATTGGGCAGCCCATCAGCCATAAAACATTTTGCCATGCTGGGTGGGCTCCCAGCGTGGCACCTGGGCGTTCTGGGGGCGTGCAGCGGGTGATTAGAGCACTCCGTCGTACTGGTATGTGCGTGGTCGTCCAGCATGCAATATCACGTGCATGTGTGTTGAAGGGGAGCTCTGCTCACTGAAGCGGAGCTCTCCTTTCAACTGTATGCCACTGCATTTTCAGCTGTCATAGACAGCTGGAGCAGTGATTGGCGCACTGAGACCGTGCCTGCAAACACACTGACTGAATTGGAAGAGGCTGACACACCTCTGGAAAACTCGGATGATGGCACTATGTTTCCTTGCACATGCATGCAAGCAAACTTAAAAAGTGAGTAAATTTTATGGAACAACTCTGGAGGCTCAGCTGATTCACAAAAACACAGCATGCAAAGCTAAAATCTCACTGGCATACAGCTCACAAGACTCAAGAATCAAAATTAGATATAAAAGGTCGAGCTCTTGTTGGCAAAATAGCAATGAGACAGCAACTCGAGTGACACTCAGTTTCACAGAGCAGCTGGTAGGATGGCAACTGACTTCTACAGTGGAACACCAGTGCATGTGTACTTGAAATCTGAGGTCATGTGAGTGCAGACGTTCTGAGGTGCAAAATTCAAATGATATAAAATATAAAATTAAAAACTGTTTTCTTATTAATTTTAAGATTATAAAAATGTACTGGAGAGACTGGAGACATAATTCTCCTCTTTAAAATGCTTCTCCGTATAATCCCTTCCACATATGATGCCAATGAACTCCACCTGAAGAGAAAATAATGTAATTAAAACTAAACTACCCAACAATAAACATAAAGACTAGCCTTAAAGTAAAGTTATTCTTGTGTGCTGAGAGCAGAGTGCCCGAAAAGCAGAAAATGCAAACAAGGGAATGAGAAAAGCTGTCCCCCTTAGTACAATGTCAGGTGCCTGAACATACAGATTTTCGATTTGTAATCAGAGCAGGGGTAACACCCTCCACAAAGCTTTCTCACCCTGCAATCTTTGGAGGCAGGCTCCTCCACCACAGGACTCCAAACTTGCACAGCTGGTAGGCCAAGAACCCTGACTCCTGGGTACAACAAAAACTGAGCAGTACAAGTCATACTAGAAAGGACTCAGACAATACAGCTTGATATTCAGGCAATGGTGAAATACCTGCAGCAAGCAGACAGAAAGAACATCAAATGAGCACCTGCTATGACAGCTTCTACTCAGCAGTCAAGCATGCAGCTGCTCACAGACTCCTCATCGGCTGTTAAATAGAACTTTCAGAGGTGCAGCCAGTAACTCCCTGAGCTCCCTCAATACCCTTGGATGCATCAAATCTGGCCCCATTGCTTTGTCCACTTTCAGATTATAGAGTCCCTTCAGGACTTTCCTCTGAAAATGGTCTAGTGCTCACGTCCCTCCCTCCACAGCTCCTGTTACTTTATGTTGGCCACTCCTTTCACCTTCCTCTGTGAATACTATACAAAAGTATTTGTTCAGTATGTCTGCCCTTTCTTGTCCCCCTCTACACTTCCCCACATCTCTTTTAAACCTTACAATCACACTTGCAGCCTTCCTCTTTTCATTTACATAGCTAAACAAGCTCGGGTCAGAGCCGACACAGCTGATCAGAGTTGCGAGGGTGATAAAAGGAAAATGCTGTGCTCTTGCCAAACTATAGTCAGCTGTATATGAGATGGTGGTGATAACTGAGCTGCTCATGTGCAATACTCGCACATGTGCAGTTTGCCCCCTGAGTCAGCCATGCCCAAGATGGTGGTGATGACAAAATTGCACATGTGCGATACTTGCACATACACAGCTAGAGTAGGTGCTGCTATCCTGGGCATAGCAGCCATCACTTCAGCAGTTGTGGAACAAAATGTAGTGCACCGGGAAAGGGGTGTGTTTATGTGGTCCGTGGAGGGGGAGGACTGCATAAACAGCACCAGTGGACAATTGCCAGAGCACTATAGAAGCACACCAGACAGCGGTCCGGTCACATTCTTCCACAGTGATTTTATAAAGATCATTTGATGGCATAACACCTGCAGAGCTCCACCCATACAGCCATAGAAATGTCTTGTCCTCTTGTGTTGCCACCTGGACGATTCTCTCTTCATTTTCCATGTTTGCACTCCTTACTGCTCTCCCTGGTTCACTCTGTTTCCCCATATACACCTTCTTATCCTCTTCCCTCTGCATCTCCTTTCACCTTCTAAATGATACCCTTTTAGCTATTACTAGTCAGAATACGGTATGTTATTTTTTGATCCATTTTGCAATTACTATTGTAGTTAAAACAACATATGATATTCATTTGATAACAGCAGAAGGTTTTTGCTGTGTCACAATGTTTTAGGTTTTTCCATCCAATAAGTCTTTTTCATCCAACTCCTCAATTTATCCCTGGCTGGACAGAAAGTTTTGACACATTTCATTCCTACATTAAAGGAAATAGAAAAATAAAATGCTTGCATTTGAATTTGTCTATTTCTATCAATACTCACATGGAATTAGTAATTATCTTTGATGTTCATTGATACACAAGGAGATAGGTATATACAATGGCAACATATACAGTGGTAGTCAAAAATACGGCCCAGGAAATATATATGTAACCCCTTGTTCCAAGGGGTTACTAGAATCTCAATTAGAATTAGTGGTAGGCAGGGAAGGCAGCAAGTGAAAATCCAGTAAATGGATTTCACTCTGTCTCCCTCTCTGTTTTCAGTCACAGCTGAGAGCTGGGGAGGTGATGTCATTCGGAACTCTCACAGCTGCATAAGCCACACTTCAGTAGCTGTGAGTGAGGGATATAGAATGTTCAAGTCAGTCTGAAGTGAATCTGAAGTGGAGTGTCATCTTGGAGGCTGCAGAGTGTAACTGCAGCTCCTGTAACAGTGCTGACATAGAGCTGCAGTGTTCCCATTTGTTTTTCTTTCTCACCCTAGTGCAGGACAGCCTTTTCCAGCTTGTTTGAAGTGGTGGAAACCGTCTCCTGTGGGATTTTCTTGTGCTTCATCCCAGGAGGGATGGAGCAGGATTTCAGGGAAATCCCCTGGTCCTTCCAGAACTTGTGAAGCTGCCTTCGTATGACAACTTTTTGTGAGTACATTTGTTTGTTTGAAGTTTGCCCAGGGGTACCTACAGTTTTAAAGTTGGATTATCTGACAAAGGGACCCTGTCACCTTAGACTTTCTTAAAAGTTGTCTGCCCACAGTGGAGTCCAGTATGTGACCATCCATGTGCCAGAGCTTTTACGTCTGATACCACTGAGGTGTTTCTTGTATGATGTTAAGTGTGATATACATTTCAAGACAGCAGCTATAGTGTTTTAAAGTGTGTGAAGTGTATTTAAGAGACAAATGGCCGAGTATGAACTAGGAAGCAATAGGTGGGAGACCCTCCCATCTGGAGTGACCAGTTTACCTCTCCAGGTTCTGAAGGACACCTGTGAATTCTGTCAGTGCATGTGGCCAATGCCTGAAGAAACAGTTTTACCCCAGTGAGTGGGATTTTCTACAGTTTTTCCCCAGTGAGTGGGATTTTCTTCAGTTACCCCCAGTATGTGCCTCCTATAGTGCTGAGCCTCTAGTGCTCTGTGTGGTCTAGTACCAGATCATATCCTATGCAATATGTCCAAGTACTGGCCATATGTGCCTAGTCATGGGAAAGTGCATTCTTCTAGTAGCTAGTCCACATTTCGATAACTGTCCTGTGATAAATGGGGAATTCTTGAAGTTCTGTACCCTAAATGTCTACAAGTACCCTGTGTGTAACCCTTGGGGGTCCTTCTCTGGTTTGCGTTGTTCCTTCATGTGTTTGAAATAAAGCCGCACTCTAGAATCCCAACCTGGAATGGATATTCTTGTCATTGCTTCCCATGTGGCATTGCTTTGGGTACCCCTGTTCTGAAGTGCAAACCTAGCATAGCCCTGAGTAAACATTTTCTCCCCAGGACCTGGGTTGTTGGCCATGTATTGGTTCCATCGAGTGTGTGTGAAGTAGTAGTGCCACACGTGCTTGTGTTCTGCATTGATCCCATATTGTCTATGGTGGGCAATCAGACACATTCAGTAGTAATAAAACATATTTATGGTGTCTCTCTCTTTTCTGTGTTTCGTATGTAACCCCCACCCCTCTCTTTCTCCCCTAGACTTGTTGAGGCAAGAGGTGTGCCTTCTAGTTAAATAAGTGGTTGGTGGGGGATTACAAAAATGGGGGCTCATCCGATGATGTGTTTAATTTGAGGAGAAAACAGTGGATAACTTGCTTGTGGTATGGCTAGAGTTTTGTCTGGCCCTGTGGTAGCCCAAAACTGAAAGGGAAGCTTTGCGCAAAGGATCTGCCTAGGATAGTGCCATCCATATGTACCACTGTTTGCCTGCTGTTTGTTTGTGCCACCTTTACCAAGGGACTGTAAAGCCAAAATGTGTATGCCCTTGTCCTACATCAAAAGAGCGATTACAAAACTTTATTCTCTAGTTTTTTATTGACAAAAAATATTGTGGACTTTGGGAAACAAAGAGAAAAGTGTACCCTAGAAGTTTTATGTGCTTGATGTGTAAATTGGTGAGTCGTTAAAGAAATAGCCAAATTCTGAGAAAAGAAATGGTCAAAAACGGCACTCTCACCATGAAATTTCAGCCAAGAAAAAAATTTCAGTTTGCAGTTTAAATTTTGCCCAGCATGATGATCACAGTAGAAAAAGAGCATGAGGAAAGAAAGAGAGGCTCATTTGCATGGCGTCCAGTGATTGGTGTGACTGCAATCAGTCCTGCCCCCTATCCAACTTCAGAGTGCAGCCCAGTGTTAAAGAAGTGAGTGGCGTGCAAGCTGGTTAGCCAGAAGAAATCATTGAGGGGACTGTGAACACTGGCAAAGGGAGGGATAGTGAGACTGAAGGGGGAGGATGGGGGCTGCATGGAGGATGACAACAGTAAAGCTGACATATTGAACAGGTATTTCTGCTCAGTCTTTACTGAGGAAGAGGAGGGTAATGGGTCTGAAGGGAGTACAAGGGGTCAGAAAGGTGCAGAAATGGACACAAGTCCCTTTAGACGAGAAAGGGTCTTGAAGTAACTGGAAGTAATAAGAGTTGATAAAGCAATGGGGCCAGATGGGGTGCACCACAGGGTCCTTAAAGAACTAAGAGAGGTGGTGGCTGAATGTCTGGCTATCCTGTTTAGCCAATCACTGGAAACAGGGGAGGTACCCAAAGACTGGAGGACAGCAGATGTAGTCCCCTTATACAAAAGTGGGAACAAAGAGGAAGCAGGGAACTACACACCAGTCAGCCTCACCTCAATAGTGGGGAAGATCATGGAAGGACTACTGAAAGAGAGACTGGTGGAACATCTGGTTGTCAATGGACTACAGGACCCAAGGCAGCATGGTTTCACCAGGGGGAGGTCATGTCAGACCAACCTCATTAACTGGGTGACTAGGGAGGTGGATCAGGGGAGAGCAGTGGACATGGCCTATTTGGACTTCAGCAAGGCCTTTGACACTGTGCCACATAGAAGACTATTACACAAACTGGGGAATATGGGTGTGGGCAGGACAGTAGTGTGGTGGATAGGTAACTGGCTGGGCGGCAGGACACATAGGGTGGTGGTAAATCGCTGTCACCCACAGAGGAAGAGTGACCAGTGGGTACCACAGGATCAGTACTGGGACCGGTCCTGTTCAACATCTTCATCAGTGACATTGCACAGGACCTAGAAGGCAGAATTTCACTGTTCACTGATGACACAAAGCTCTGTAACAGAGTAGACACACCAGAGGGTGTAGACAGAATGAGAAGGGACCTGCAGAAACTTGATGAATGGTCAGGAGTTTGGCAGTTGAAATTCAATGCAAAGAAGTGCAAGATAATGCATATGGGGCACAAAAAACCTGGCACAACATATCAGTTGGGGGGTGAGGATATAGCATGCACTAAGCAGGAAAGGGATCTTGGGGTTATCATCTCTGATGACCTCAAGGTAGAGAAACAGTGTGACAAGGCAGCAGGTAAAGCAAATAGGATGCTGGGATGCATAGGCAGGGGCATCACCAGCAGGAAAAGGGAGGTCATAATTCCACTATAGAAGGCACTAGTGAGGCCCCACCTGGAGTACAGTGTATAGTTCTGGAGACCTTACCTATGTAAGGACATAGACAGTGTAGAGAAGATTCAGAGGAGGGCAACAAAGATGGTACATGGATTGCATCACAAGTCCTATGAGGACAGGTTGAAGGAATTGAATATGTACTCCCTGGAGGAGAGGAGAGAGAGAGCGGATATGATAGAGACATACAAGTATCTTACAGGGAGGGACAGGGTGCAGGAATACACTATTTTAAGCAAAAAAGATGTTCCAGGACTAGAGGGCATGGGATGAAGTTGGAAGGAGGACGATTCAGAGGAAATGTGAGGAAGAATTTCTTCACAGAACGGGTGGTGGACAAGTGGAACACCCTGCCAGAGGAAATGGTGGGGGCTGAAACAATCATGGGAGTTAAGAATGCATGGGACAGATATAAAGGAATTCTGGAGGTCAGGGGTAAGGGGCAACAGACTTCTAGGAAAATATAAACTGACCTTACAAGGTCAAATGGGCAGACTGGGTGGGCCATAGGCCCTTATCTGCCGACACTGTCTATGTATCTATGTAAGGTTTTCCAAAAATGTTTTTATGAAATTCTCTCAGATTTTGAAATCAGTACTTTGATGAGGTAGTCCTTCAAAAATTGGTTATAAACTTAAAAGTTATTTTCTTAAATAGCAAGCAACACAATATAAATCAAAACTGGCTAAAAAAATAGTAGTATGTTTAAATCCTAACACATACCTTCTCTTAGGATGTCATTATGTAAAAAGTGAGTAAATTTTATGGAACAACTCTGGAGGCTCAGCTGATTCACAAAAACACAGCATGCAAAGCTAAAATCTCACTGGCATACAGCTCACAAGACTCAAGAATCAAAATTAGATATAAAAGGTTGAGCTCTTGTTGGCAAAATAGCAATGAG
The DNA here is from genome assembly GCA_016271365.2 of Neoceratodus forsteri. Taxonomy (NCBI): domain Eukaryota; kingdom Metazoa; phylum Chordata; order Ceratodontiformes; family Ceratodontidae; genus Neoceratodus; species Neoceratodus forsteri. The sequence goes on from CM057450.1 coordinate 855,827,619, forward strand.
ACGGCAACTCGAGTGACACTCAGTTTCACAGAGCAGCTGGTAGGATGGCAACTGACTTCTACAGAGGAACACCAGTGCATGTGTATTTGAACTCTGAGGTCATGTGAGTGCAGACGTTCTAAGGTGCAAAATTCAAATTATATAAAATATAGAATTAAAAACTGTTTTCTTATTAATTTTAAGATTATTAAAATGTACTGAAGAGACTGGAGACATAATTCTCCTCTTTAAAATGCTTCTCCGTATAATCCCTTCCACATATGATGCCCATGAACTCCACCTGAAGAGAAAATAATGTAATTATAACTAAACTACCCAACAATAAACATAAAGACTAGCCTTAAAGTAAAGTTATTCTTGTGTGCTGAGAGCAGAGTGCCCGAAAAGCAGAAAATGCAAACTAGGGAATGAGAAAAGTTGTCCCCCTTAGTACAATGTCAGGTGCCTGAACATACAGATTTTCGATTTGTAATCAGAGCAGGGGTAACAGCCTCCACAAAGCTTTCTCACCCTGCAATCTATGGAGGCAGGCTCCTCCACCACAGGACTCCAAACTTGCACAGCTGGTAGGCCAAGAACCCTGACTCCTGGATACAACAAAAACTGAGCCTTACAAGTCATACTGGAAAGGACTCAGACAATACAGCTTGATATTCAGGCAATGGTGAAATACCTGCAGCAAGCAGACAGAAAGCACATCAAATGAACACCTGCTATGACAGCTTCTACTCAGCAGTCAAGCATGCAGCTGCTCACAGACTCCTCATCGGCTGTTAAATAGGACTTTTAGAGGTGCAGCCAGTAACTCCCTGAGCTCCCTCAATACCCTTGGATGCATCAAATCTGGCCCCATTGCTTTGTCCACTTTCAGATTATAGAGTCCCTTCAGGACTTTCCTCTGAAAATGGACTAGTGCTCACGTCCCTCCCTCCACAGCTCCTGTTACTTTATGTTGGCCACTCCCTTTCACCTTCCTCTGTGAATACTATACAAAAGTATTTGTTCAGTATGTCTACCCTTTTCTTGTCCCCCTCTACACTTCCCCACATCTCTTTTTAACCTTACAATCACACTTGCAGCCTTCCTCTTTCCATTTACATAGCTAAACAAGCTCGGGTCAGAGCCGACAGAGCTGATCAGAGTTGCGAGGGTGATAAAAGGAAAATGCTGTGCTCTTGCCGAACTATAGTATGTGAACTAAAGTATGTGAGATGGTGGTGATAACTGAGCTGCTCATGTGCAATACTCGCACATGTGCAGTTTGCCCTGGAGTCAGCCATGCCCAAGATGGTGACGATGACGAAACTGCACATGCGCGATACTTGCACATACACAGCTAGAGTAGGTGCTGCTATCCTGGGCATAGCAGCCATCACTTCAGCAGTTGTGGAACAAAATGTAGTGCACCGGGAAAGGGGTGTGTTTATGTGGTCCGTGGAGGGGGAGGACTGCATAAACAGCACCAGTGGACAATTGCCAGAGCACTATAGAAGCACACCAGAAAGCGGTCCGGTCACATTCTTCCACAGTGATTTTATAAAGATCATTTGATGGCATAACACCTGCAGAGCTCCACCCATGCAGCCATAGAAATGTCTTGTCCTCTTGTGTTCCCCCTGGACAATTCTCTCTTCATTTTCCATGTTTGCACTCCTTACTACTCTCCCTGGTTCACTCTGTTTCCCCATATACACCTCCTTATCCTCTTCCCTCTGCATCTCCTTTCACCTTCTAAATGATACCCTTTTAGCTATTACTAGTCAGAATACAGTATGTTATTTTTTGATCCATTTTGCAATTACTATTGTAGTTAAAACAACATATGATATTCATTTGATAACAGCAGAAGGTTTTTGCTGTGTCACAATGTTTTAGGTTTTTCCATCCAATAAGTCTTTTTCATCCAATCCCTCCATTTATCCCTGGCTAGACAGAAAGTTTTGACACATTTCATTCCTACATTAAAGGAAATAGAAAAATAAAATGCTTGCATTTGAATTTGTCTATTTCTATCAATATTTACATGGAATTAGTAATTTTCTTTGATGTTCATTGATACATAAGGAGATAGGTATATACGATGGCAGTATATACAGTGGTAGTCAAAAATACAGCCAAGGAAATATATATGTAACCCCTTGTTCCAAGGGGTTACTAGAATCCCAATTAGAATTAGTAGTAGGCAGGGAAGGCAGCAAGTGAAAATCCAGTAAATGGATTTCACTCTGTCTCCCTCTCTGTTTTCAGTCACAGCTGAGAGCTGGGGAGGTGATGTCATTCGGAACTCTCGCAGCTGCATAAGCCACAATTCAGTAGCTGTGAGTGAGGGATATAGAATGTTCAAGTCAGTCTGAAGTGAATCTGAAGAGGAGTGTCATCTTGGAGGCTGCAGAGTGTAACTGCAGCTCCTGTAACAGTGCTGACATAGAGCTCCAGTGTTCCTGTTTGTTTTTCTTTCTCACCCTAGTGGAGGACAGCCTTTTCCACCTTGTTTGAAGAGGTGGAAACTGTCTCCCATGGGATTTTCCTGTGCTTCATCCAGGGAGGGATCGAGTAGGATTTCAGGGAAATCCCCTGGTCCTTCCAGAACTTATGAAGCTGCCTTCGTATGACAACTTTTTGTGAGTACATTTGTTTGTTTGAAGTTTGCCCAGGGGTACCTACAGTTTTAAAGTTGGATTATCTGACAAAGGGACCATGTCACAGTAGATTTTCTTAAAAGTTGTCTGCCCACAGTGGAGTCCAGTATGTGACCGTCCATGTGCCAGAGCTTTTACGTCTGATACCACTGAGGTGTTTCTTGTATGATGTTAAGTGTGATATACATTTCAAGACAGCAGCTATAGTGTTTTAAAGTGTGTGAGGTGTATTTACCAGACAAATGGCCGAGTATGAACTAGGAAGCAATAGGTGGGAGACCCCCCATCTGGAGTGACCAGTTTACCTCTCCAGGTTCTGAAGGGCACCTGTGTATTCTGTCATTGCATGTGGCCAATGCCTGAAGAAACAGTTTTACCCCAGTGAGTGGGATTTTCTACAGTTTTTCCCCAGTGAGTGGGATTTTCTTCAGTTACTTCTAGTATGTGCCTCCTGTAGTGCTGAGCCTCTAGTGCTCTGTATGGTCTAGTACCACATCATATCCTATGCAATATGTCCAAGTACTGACCATATGTGCCTAGTCAAGGGAAAGTGTGTTCTTCTAGTAGCTAGTCCACATTTCGATAACTGTCCTGTGATAAATGGGAATTCTTGAAGTTCTGTACTCTAAATGTCTGCAAGTACACTGTGTGTAACCCTTGGGGGTCCATCTCTGTGTTGTGTTGTTTCTTTGTGTGTTTGAAATAAAGCCACACTCTAGAATCCCAACCTGGAATGGGTATTCTTGTCATTGCTTCCCATGTGGCATTACTTTGGGTACCCCTGTTCAGAAGTGCAAACCTAGCATAGCCCTGACTAAACATTTTCTCCCCAGGACCTGGGTTGTTGGCCATGTATTGGTCCCACTGGGTGTGTACCAGGTAATAGTGCCCCACTTTGTTGTGTTCTGCATTGGTCCCATCTTGTCTATAGTGGGCAATCAGACACATTTAGTAGTAAAGAAATATATTTATGGTGTCTCTCTCTTTTTTGTGTTTCGTATGTAACCCCAACCCCTCTCTTTCTCCCCTATACTTGTTGAGGTGAGAGGTGTGCCTTCTAGTTAAATAAGGGGCTGGTGGGGGATTACAAAAATGGGGACTCATCCGATGATGTGTTTAATTTGAGGAGAAAACAGTGGATAACTTGCTTGTGGTATGGCTAGTGTTTTGTCTGGCTCTGTGGTAGGCCAAAACTGAAAGGGAAGCTTTGCGCAAAAGGATCTGCCTAGGATAGTGCCATCCATATTTGCCACTCTTTGCCTGCTGTTTGTTTGTGCCACCTTTACCAAGGGACTGTAAAGCCAAAATGTGTATGCCCTTGTCCTACATCAAAAGAGCGATTACAAAACTTTATTCTCAAGTTTTTTATTGACAAAAAATATTGTGGACTTTGGGAAACAAAGAGAAAAGTGTACCCTAAAAGTTTTATGTGCTTGATGTGTAAATTGGGTGAGTCGTTAAAGAAATAGCCAAATTCTGAGGAAAGAAATGGTCAAAAACGGCACTCCTACCATGAAATTTCAGCCAAGAAAAAAAAATTTCAGTTTGCAGTTTAAATTTTGCCCTGCACGATGATCGCCGTAGAGAAAGAGCATGAGGAGAGAAAGAGAGGCTCATTTGCATGGCGTCGAGTGATTGGTGTGACTGCAATCAGTCCCACCCCCTATCCAGCTTCAGAGTGCAGCCCAGTGTTCGAGAAGCGAGTGGTGTGCAAGCTGGTTAGCCAGGAGAAATCATTGAGGGACTGTGAACATTCTAAATCTGTAAATACAGACTTTTTCTGTTGAAATTCTGGCTCAACCCGTTTTCTGACTGACCAGGAAGAAAATATGGCATTTTTAGTAACGATCGATGGAACCGCCAGCCTGTTTCACCCCAGAACCCTTCCAGGATTGGCTTTAGGCCGAAACATTTCCATTGGAGCAAGCCAGCTACTGATTCAGTGAGTACCATTCAAAATATTATGCCTCAAATTGTGTGTGATTTTAAAAGCCAACTGGATCTGTGTGAGCAGTGAGATTGTTTTGGAAAGAAGGATTGTAAATTAAATCGAAAGCAACAAATAAGAATTCTGAGCATAGACTGTGAGCATGTATTATGGATTCACAACAGTATAATGTTCTGAGCAAGTGAGAAACTGTGAGATGTATGAGAGACTGCAAAAAACAGGCAATCCTGTGTCAAGAAATACTGTGGCTTTTAGTGACTTTAAGCAAGTGTAAAAAATTGATTTGAATGCTAATTGTAAAGTCCAAAAATCATGAGTGTGCTGAGAAATGCGAAAGCAGTGCAATCGTTACAGTTCTGAGCAAAAAAAAAAAAAATCAGTAGCAGAAAGGCTGGATGCGTAGTTTGTTTGAGCCAGAGACAGATTTGATGCAACAGGAGTGCTGCCGCCACCATTACAGGCTGGGGTGGTAAAGTAAACACAGCAGTAGGGAGCCATTTTGAGAGACTGTTCCAAGTATCATGAACTTTATAGTAACAATGAACTTTAATGTTCTTATTTACAGACATGGCTTTGAGATCACCTTGCTACATGGATCATGCCCGAGCTATGATAGCAGAGGAGGTTACCAAGCTGAAGGAAATAGAACAAGCTTTCTACGGTGAAGGGTTGCCTCCATATGTAGCAATTTCCCCAGTACCCTGTGAGAGTATGCTTAATGTGCCTAAAGGCTGTAAGGGATGCGTTTTTAATTCCTCATTGTTCTGGTTGCCTAGTGTAGAATGGTCTGTCCATGGCACAAAGAATTTGTCTGGCTCCCACCTGGACCAAAGTAGGAAACCCTGCATGTAGCAGCACATAATACCAGGTTGAATCTGTTGGGGGAGGCCCCGTAGAGTGTGGCACAAAGGAAGAGAGTGTGGATTTACTGCAAGGGCAGACATCTCATGATGTTTCCTTGCCTGTGTCTCATATGGACAGTGCAAAGGAAGGATCTGTGGACCCATGGATAGAGGGTCCTAGTCTTAGCTTACTTTGGGAGGACAAAGTTTGAGAAACTTTGGATTGGGAGGTGTCTACCTCCATTCTCAGTGAGGAGTGGACTGTCTCAGGAGTGAGGTCGACTGCTCACTTCTGGGCCCAGGTCCTAAGTGAGGAAGAGGAGGATGAGGATATGTATCTTCATGTTGAAGGTTCCAGTGAGCAGCCTCAAGCTCTTGCCTCAGAGAAGCCAAAGAGAGAAGTTGATGACTCCACTGACCTGCCTGAAGAGATGGTCGGGGAAGAGTTCTTTCATTCTTTAAGTATGTGGCACTAGATGAACCAGGACTGGCCACCCCCAAGCTGTGCTTAGGGCCACGTACTGATGAAGAGTAGTAAGGAGGAGAGACTAGTTCATAGGATGGCCGACGCCATATATGGGAGGTCCTTTCCTACCTTTCCTCGTAGAGTCTAGTAGGAAATTAAGAAGAATAGGCAATCCTAGTTATTGGAAGAAGCAAGCAAGAATCTGCATCCAGGTGTGACCCCTTTGTATCATCAGTGATAGACTGAAATACAGAAAATTCGGCAGGACATTGTTCATGGACACTGTACAATTTGTGGACAAAGCAGGGAATGAGACATTCCGCAACATCAATTATGAACAACCAGATGGGGTCATAGTTCTTGCACCTGACCCACAGTGGTACTACCCTTAATAGTGGCACTCCCTGTGAATATGCCCATGCTTACCCCGAGGGAAGCAGAGCAGTGACAGTGAAGTGTCTGCCATCCAGCAGTTGCCATATCCATAGATTCTGCCAGACTGGTGTTCCAGAATCCAAGGGGAGTCCAAGATTTATCAGCCCTGCAGTGTGCATTTGCAGTTTCATTGCCTGGACTTCCAGATGACCTGAATTCAGCTGTTTGTTCCTGTTCCATGGTTTGATTTCTGAGATGACATTAGCCCACCTGTTTTCCTGTTTCAGTGACTGTTTTCCAGAACACATCATCCCAGCTGTATCTGAATGATGCCACCGTAGGGGGAGAGAGTCTTTGACTGGAGAAGTAGGTGATTCTGTTTGATATTCAAGGGACTGGTATGTCCAAGCTTTTCTATGTCTATCTGACTTTGAAATACACATCCTACACCTGTCAGACTTTTCAAACTGTTTGAACTGTCCACAAAGACTCTCCCTTTTGGACTACAGTGCTTCAAGAACTGTGTTTCAGTGGGCTTTGGCCCAGAAAAGACTCTTTTATGGACCTTGCCTTCGGACAACAACATTCTGTCGCTAGATGGGACTTTTAGGGCATCCCATTCCCCAGAAAGTGTACCCTGTATAATGTGAGAGTTTTCTACTGTTTTCTACTTTTCTATAAAAAATTTTGGGGATTCTTTAGTGTTTGATGGAATGGTTGTGGTACTGTAGTATACAGATTTGGAGTGTTTTGTTGTGTTTTCTCTTTCAGGTGTTCCTAATGAAGAAAGAAGAGAAGATCAGAAGAGGATTTGGGGGACTAGTCCGTGTTCCTCTGTACTGTACAGAGTTTTTGAAATACTGTGTAGTTGTTAACATGTGTTAACCTTTTTCTCCATAGTTGTATTTGTGGGGGAGTGTGGGAGTGTAATGCTTTGATTTAGTGTTAATTCCCTGGTGTGTTTTGGTTTGCAGGTACCCTGGGCTGGGGGGGAAGGTCCCCCTGTGGGTGGTTGGATAGATAGATTTTTCCCTAGAGGGCTAGGGGGATAGACAGGCTGTGGTCCTGACTGGCCGTAGGGGCCACAGTGCTGGTTTATTAGGTTGTGCTTTGGGAAGTTCTCCCAGAGCCACTGATTCTCCATGGTAAGATCTTAGAGTAGGGGCTGATGCATCAGCCAAAGGCCTTTGGGCCCTTTGTATTGTCTGCCTGTGCATGGCACATGGTAAGGGAGAAGATAGTGCTACCTCCCTGTAGCTAACACGTAGGGTAGGATGGTCTGGTGCCGGGTAAGGTAATGACTGGGGACAGTCATTTTCCTGGCTGAGGGTGGGTGTAACCCCCTTGTTCTCAGGGTTACTAGAATCCCAGCTAGAATTAGAGGTAGGCAGGGAAGGCAGCTAGTGAAAATCCAGTAAATGGATTTCACTCTGTCTCCCTCTCTGTTTTCAGTCACAGCTGAGAGCTGGGGAGGTGATGTCATTTGGAACTCTCACTGCTGCATAAGCCATACTCCAGTAACTGTGAGTGAGGGATATAGAATGTTCAAGTCAGTCTGAAGTGAATCTGTAGTGGAGTGTCATCTTGGAGGCTGCAGAGTGTAGCTGTAGCTCCTGTAACAGCTCTGACATAGAGCTGCAGTGTTCCTGTTTGTTTTTCCTTCTCACCCTAGTGGAGGACAGCCATTTCCAGCTTGTTTAAAGTGGTGGAAACCATCTCCCATGGGATTTTCCTGTGCGTCATCCCAGGAGATATGGAGCAGAATTTCAGGGGCTAACCCCTGGTCCTTCCAGGACTTGTGAATCTGCCTTTGTATGCCAACTTTCTGTGAGTACATTTGTTTGTTTGAAGGTTGCCCAGGAGTACCTGCAGTTTTAAAGGTGGATTCTCTGACAAAGGGACCCTGCCACCTTAGACTTTATTAAAAGTTGTCTGCCCACAGTGGAGTCCAGTATGTGACCACCCATGTGACAGAACTTTTAGTTCTGGCACCCCTGATGTGTTTTTTGTATGATGTTAAGTGAGATATATATTTCAAGACAGCATCTACAGTATTTTAAAGTGTGTGACGTATATTTACCAGATGAATGGCTGAGTATGAACTAGGAAGCAAAAGGTGGGAGACCCCACCATCTGGAGTGACCAGTTTACCTCTCCAGGTTCTGAAGGGCACCTGTGTATTCTGTCAGTGCATGTGGCCAATGCCAGAAGAAACAGTTTTACCCCAGTGAGTGGGATTTTCTTCAGTTACCCCTAGTATGTGGGTCCTACAGCACTGAGCCTGTAGTGCTCTGTGTGGTCTAGTACCACATCATAGCCTATGCAAATATGGGAATTGTCCAAGTACTGGCCAGATGTGCCTAGTTGATGGAAAGTGTCCAAGTACTGGCCGTATGTGCCTTGTTGAGGGAAAGTGTGTTCTTCTAGTGGCTAGTCCACATTTTGATACCTGTCCTGTGATAAATGGTAATTCTTGAAGTTTTGTACCCTAAATGTCTGCAAGCACCCTGTGTGTAACCCTTGGGGTCCATCTCTGCTTTGTGTTGTTCCTCCGTGTGTTTGGAATAAAGCCACACTCTAGAATCCCAACCTGGAATGGATATTCTTGTCATTGCTTCCCATGTGGAATTACTTTGGGTACCCCTGTTCAGAAGTGCAAACCTAGCATAGCCCTGAGTAAACATTTTCTCCCCAGGACCTGGGTTGTTGGCCATGTATTGGTCCCATCGAGTGTGTGCCAGGTAGTAGTGCCACACTTGCTTGTGTTCTGCATTGGTCTCATCTTGTCTATGGTGGGCAATCAGACATGTTCAGTAGTAAAAAAAACATATTTATAGTTTCTCTCTCTTTTTTGTGTTTCGTATGTAACCCCCACCCCTCTCTTTCTCTCCTAGACTTGTTGTGGTGAGAGGTTTGCCTTCTAGCTAAATAAGGGGCTGGTTGGGGGTTACATCTAGATATCTCTAGGTACCTACTGTATACTGTGGGTGGGATATTCAGACTGCTACAGGCAAGTGCCCAAGCCTGGAAGCAGCACAACTGGGCTACACCAGGGCATGGACCATGCGATATTCAACGGTGCTGCACCATGGCTCAGCACCATTGAATATGGCACTGAGGGCACACGCACTGCACATAGTGCAAGTGGCAGGAGGGGAGCCAGGGATGTGCCAGCACAAGTTCAGTTGCGCTAGGTGCATCAACCATGATATTCAGCACTGGGCATGCAAATGAGGCCATTATGCATGCAAGGCACAAATAGGGCCATTTACATGTCATTATGGCTCCATTTGCATGTGGTGCACCAATCCCCGGTGACTTGTGCCTGGCGCCCTGCCAGGCTGCAGCCATTGGGGACTGACATCCTGCAGTCCCTTGGTGTACCCTGTATCTGTACGCCCGATCATGGGCATATGTTAACTATAACCCTGGTGGTCCAGTGGACCGCGCTCCATCGCCCGATCACGGGCATATGTTAAATATAACCCTGGTGGTTCAGCGAACCACACCCATTGCCCATCGTAAGCATATGTGAAGATCATCCCTGGTGGTCCAGTGGACTGCATTCTAGCGCCCAATTGTGGGCATATGTTACATGTATCCCTGGTGGTCCTGTGGACCCCCCCAGTGCCTGATCACAGGCAGAGATCACAAATGCAATCCTGGTGGTACAGTGGTATCCCCCTCTTTTGGGTTGAGTGATTACTTTAGTTACAACCTCTGAAACAGGTATGTGATTGTGGAGTAGCTGAATTGGACTTCAAGGAGAGAGACACAATTTAAGGGGCTAGTTTTCTGGTGACCCTATGCTGGAAGACCTGAAAGAGAGCAAAGAATAGAACAGCTAATCTACGCTGAATAAGGCATTTTAATTAATACTTTAATTGAGTGTGTATGAGTGTGCATGCGTGTGTGTGTGTGTGTGTGTGTGTATGCGTGTGTGTGTGTGTGTCTGTCTGTGCATGTCTGTACAGTTGCAGCCAAAGACACAGCCAGATATTTCCTGAGACTTCTGTGATATCTCTAGAGAAATTCCATGCCTGCCTGCAGTACCACTGTGTGCCATCAGAGAGAATCTCTTTAGATACATAGGGAAACAACATCAGGAGAGGGAGGTAGACTGAGAGAAGCTCATTGCGGCCCACAGTCATGAAAAGAACAATAGTGCTGGCCATTCTGTGCCAATAGAGACTGATACACATATCTTGAGTGTGGCAATGGTTTATTCTTAAACAGATCCCAATGTGTTGCCCATTATGTTTTCCTCTGGGGGACATTGTAAAATAATCACATTGTTTTAGAAATTAATACTTGTTTTCCATAATCCTTTTTACTGACTGGCTGCCCTGGTTGGATCTCAGCCTTATCCCCACCCCCTCCAGCCTGGCACCTATCTCCTTGGACCTACCTGCTCTAGTCTCCCAAAAACTGCCCCTGTGGTGTGGCAGGGAAGAGGAGGGCTATCCTCCTGCCAGCTGGTGACTCACATACAGATCATTTGGTGGCCAGGTGACAGTGCAGGGAAGAGTCAGGTGGGAAGGGCTTCATGTAGCCTGTGACAGCCATTTTTCCTTTTTCTCTCTCTCTGTCCCCTGCCATGGTGGCATGTAAGCATGTGCACTTGAAAGCATGCACACACTACAGAACCATGAACCCTCCCTTCATGTCATTCAAGCTGTAAGCACTATGCCTAATATTCTGCTGTGTGGCAGTTAAGGGATTAGTCAGCACACCACCCCAACATGAGAGGGGAGAGCTGTCCTCTGGGAGCTCAATCCTTTCACCCACAGATGACCCCCAGTACCCCATGTTTGTTCCCGAACTTGGGTCACCAGCATGGTAAGAGGTAAAATGTACAGCGTCTCAACCTCTATGCCACTGGGCCAGCAGAAATTCTTTTTTACACATCCAAGTGGGAATGGGCCTGAGATCCAGATGACTTAGAAAATACATTTTACTCTACCACACTTCACTGTCAGGACCGCGGCAAGAGAGGAAGCAGTGTTGCAATCCATGTAAAGCAACCATACTCTTGTCAGCAATCAAGAAGGAATTGTGCCTAGCCTCCAATGAGCTACTCCTCTCCCTCATCACCCTCCCCTCCCCTCGACCCTATCATTATCAGGGTAGTCTATGCCTCCCTGCATCTTCCTCTTGCCCGGGACACTCTCATCTCATGCATTTCCTTCCTACCCCCCTCGCAGCATCATGCAAACTTCTCTTGCTAGGTGACTACAACCTAAACTGGTTCCCCTCCTCCAATTCCACCACTACTAAAACAGAGGCTCTCAACCTCACCCAACTTATCACTGAGTCCACCCAATACAATCCTCACTTATCAAAATATTCCCCAATCAACTGAGTCCTTGCCTCTCATTCTCATAGAATATCCACAGCCAAAGTAATGGATGCAGCATTGAGCAACCACCGTATCACTCACTGCACCAGGAAAACACAACTCCCCAAATATGCCCCCAAATACATAAATATCCATTGGCTAAACACATTAAATTCCAACATTCTCCTAAATGACCTGATGCACGCTAACTGAAACCCAGTCTACTTTGCACCAGACACCGATGCAGCCTTGGCTGGCTTCTTGCAAATTTTTTCTCAAATCTGGGACTCTCAAGCCCCTATGGTAAGAACTTGACTCCCTACTCAATGCCTTCTGTCATTTTGCCACACCCTCCCGAACCCATCACTGCACTCTCCTCAGTCTCAACCCTTGATATACCACCCTAATCCACTGTCATCTCACCCACTCCATCTCCTTCATATCCAAATTCTGATTCAACCTGCTTCCCTCTTACCTGTTTGACAGTCTCGCCCCAGCAGACACATCACCATACATGCTGCACTCAAGGGACTCCCACTCCTTCTCCGTCCCCATACCCTCCACATCCACTGGCAAATCCGCTTTCTCCTACTGGCTCTCCTCCCTCTAGAACAAACAACCACCTTGGCTATGAATCATGCTCTCTCACAGCTCCATCAAATATCAAATTCGCCTACTTACACCCCCTACCTGCACTTACTCCTAGCCTATCCAGGTTCCATGTCATCTCAGCGCAAAAAACTACTGAGCGATAATTTCAAGCACGAGCGTTTCACAGCATGTAATAAACACGCATAGTATTAAAAGCACAAGGCGTCTTGTGGCAAAAATCCATCTGGTAGCAGGTCACAAATGTCAGTCTGGTAGCAGGTCTCAATGTAAATTTTAGACTGGGAACAGTCAAGAGGGTTGGTCTGTCAGGGGGAATGATGGGAGCACAACCAAAGGTGAATGCTTGGTAGAATCATACTGAGGAGGTGCCTGAAGCTATACCCTAATATTCAGTAGTTTAACAGTTATTGTTATTCACTGTAATGACTGCGTTGAAATGCTTGCACTGAGATGACATGATACCTCCTATCCCTGTCACACAATCCCCACCGCCACTACGTAAATCCACCATCTGTATTTCATCTATTCCTGCACACCTTTGCTTACTTCTATATTGCTTTCTATTACCTTGCTATAACTGCTCTCTTTTGTCACTCTCCAATGGCTTTATAATGTACCAGTGTACTAAGAGATCTGTCAGTTTACACTCTACTGTATAACTATTATGAATCCAGTAAAATGATTTACTCTTCTCTGTATAATTATTATGCATCCTGTAATATAATTTCTCTTCATTGTATGAATATAGTTATGTATTTTTATGTTATATTTTTTCCTCTATCCCCTGCACCCAGGTCACACCTGGAAACAAGTCTCGTTTCAGTGAACCTTTCCAGGTTACCAAATGTTTAGATAAAAATAAATAAAAATAAAATTATACACCCACAAAGGAGCACTGATTAGGCAGGTGAGAGTGAGGTGTAATAACTTAGGAAGACACTCAGAAGGTGATTTGTAAGTGGGGGGATAGATACCTGGGTTCTGCCAAGCTTTTATCCTCAAAGAGGATGGAGGTGCATTTCGGAGGGTTATATAACGACCTTGTGGGATAACACAGTAGGGAGAGAATAGGAAGGGGATCCAGAATTCTTCATAAATATCAAGCTTATGATTAGAGGAATAAGGTACCCTTTCAAAGCATGCTACCTTCTCAAGTTCTAATTGCCATTCCGACAGTGTTGGGGGGGCATAACTAAGGTGCCCAGAGTCCATCGCTTTTTCAGGACTGGTATTGACAAGCCCCCATCCCCCTCAGGCAGGAGCCCTAGTATTACCAGGGCAGGGGTAAAAGAGAGTTCCATATCTACTATGGTCTGAATGACTTTTTGAACATCAGCCCAAAAAAGGTGCAGTGAGGGACAGGACCAGAGGATATGCAAAATATCTCCCCTTGCAGTGGATCACCTCCAGCACTCATCGGATGGTACCAGTCCCCATTTATGCAATTTGACTGGGGTTCTGTACCACCTATGTAATATTTTGAACTGGATGAAATGACTGCAGGAGTCCCATATGGCAGATCATAGGTTTTTCCAGCAGAAGTTCCATTGTTAGTGCCCAGTCCTATGTTCCATTTGTCCTGGAGTGACTTCATGACTGCTGCATTCATAAGACATAGCTTTATGTAGATGAGAGTGGCCCTTAAGGGTGTACCCTCTTCAGGGATCATCAACTTTTCATGGTCATTAGTAGTCCCCAAATGGAGTTTAGGGCCAAAGAGAGAAGCCAGTGAGGAACAAAGCTGGAGATATTACCAATGCCTGTGTTTCTCAAGCCCACACTTAGTTTGCAACTGACTGAATGATTTTAAGTATCTGGAGGTGCCATCAATCAGATGAGAGAGCAATGTAATGCCTCTGGTAGACCAAGCTGGCCAGTGCACCGGGTATCCGCCTATGGTGAGAAGCAGGTTCTTCCATAAAAGAAGGTTATTGGAGGCTCCGGTTTTCCAATTGATATCCTAGATTACTCTACCCCATATCTTTGCAATATGCCCAATTGTAGGGTGGGTGCATAGATTAGATGGCAAGCCACCATACATTATTGTGTTGTAAATGTCACCTCCTAGGAGGTGGACTTCGCAGGCAGCCCACTTTGGCCTGTTAGAGTGTGGAGTGGAGGACTGAGGCCTGGGACATCTGCAGAAAGAGATATACCACATGTTTTAACTCAAAGTCAGGGAGTCTTAACCCTCCCTTATCCAGGGAAAGAGTGAGCTTTTTATGACTGATACACTTTGGGTCTGATCTCCAAAGGAATTTCAGCATCTATCGATGCGCTTGTCAAAACATCTCAGGTTTGATTTTCAAAGGAAGATTGTCTAGTAGAGATAATAATTTTTTCACTGACATTTTGTATGCTTGAACTTTATACCACTGAAATAGTGGGAGGCAGCTCCTTCTGGCGAGTTCTTTAGACAAAGAGTTAAGTGCAGAGGTGCAGGTTCAGTTTACCCAGAGTGCTGCGGTTCCATGAGAAATGGACACCAAGTTACGTCAAGGACCCCTGTGGTGCCTGTATTTCCCAAGGGAAGCCAAATGTTTGGATGGTCTGTGGCTGTTGTGGCAGTATTAGTGACTTTGCCACGCTGGCTTTATACCCTGCAAGTGAGCCAAATTTCTGTAAAAGGGTCAGTACTGAATCCTCCTGGTTAGCAAGTGTCAGGAGATATTGTCGGCATAAGCCAAGGCTCTGTGTTCCTCTCCCAGCTCTATCCATGAATACTGGGATGTTGTCATATGGCTTGCAATAAAGGCTGCAGGGCAAGGATGAAGAGCAATAGGGAGAAGGGGAAGCCTTGTCAAGTTCCCCTTTCCAGCAAAAAAGGTGGGAAGGCAACCGATTTAGTGAGGATGGAGGCGACTGCACCATTTAGTAGAGGGTCATGGATATAGCCCAGGAAGGCCTTCCCAAAGCCAGAAACCTATAACACATGCAAAAGATATGGCCATTCTACTTTATCGAATGCTTTTTTGCCATCAAGAGAGAGTAGGACAGCTAATGGGTGACAGCAAGCTGCCTTTCCAAATGAGGTTGATCAAATGCCTGGTGTTATCTTTGTTGTGTCTCCCAGATACAAAACCTACCTGATCTTCATTAATTAAGTCAGGGTGACTCCCCAGAGTAGGGTGGCTATCATCTTAGCATATGCTTTGCAACCAGCAATGATAAGTGAAATGGGCCAATAGCTCTCACATTACAGGGAGTCATTCCCTAGTTTGGGAAGGAGTGATATCATAGCTGTGCATATAGTTGCAGCAAGTGTCCCTTTTGGGTGGCCTCATTGAGGGCATCAATTAGTGGTGGTAGTAGGTTTTGTTTAAAGTGTCAAAGAAATTCAGCTGGTAGGCTGTCACAGCTGGGGGTTCTTCCCAGATGGCAATAGAGCTTATGGCCTCATCCAACTCTTTTACGGTGAAAGGTTGGTCTAATTGCCACTTTATGTCTATAGGGATTTGATGTAGGTTTAATGTAGGAGTGACTACAGACAGCTCCTCTTGGCTGTGCTTAACTTACTGCCTGTAAAGCGATTCATAAAATTGCTGAAAGACCACTGTAATATCTTCTTGTTTCCTGCACACTTTTTCAGACACATCTGTGATCCCAGGTATCTTTGACCTTTCTTGGCTTTCCTGGAGTTTGTAGACAAGTGGTCATTGTTCAGATTCCCAGAAGCTTTGCTGCAGTCGAAAATGCGCAAATTCAGCCTTCTGGTGAAGATGTAGATTAATGGGTGGGATTGGGGTCCTCCCTGTACTTCTTTTCCAGTTCCCAAAGACTTGTGATCTGTTTGTTAAGGTCTTCAGCTTTACGTTTCTTGAGGTGGTAGGTGTAACTGATGCAATGACCCCTGATAAAGGCCTTGAGGGCATCCCACTAAGTAGCAGCTGAGGTATCACTGGGATGGTTTAGTTTAAAGAAAGACAGAAATCTCATTATGAAGAAATGTGCAAAAAGCAGGATCTTTCAAAGGAGAGGTGTTGAACTACCAATGTTTATTAGCTAGGGAATCCTGGGGAGCCAAGAGCATGTGAACGAAACTGGAGCATGCCTGGAGATAATAATGGTGCCCATAGAGGCGTGCAAGACATCCGCCACCCAAGGCTGTGGGACCAGCCGTAAGTCAAGATGGGAGTAGGTGCAGTGTGTACCAGAGAAAAAGGTAGAATCCCTTGCTTGAGGGTTAACCAGATGCCAGATATCTGTGAGCTCCAGATCCTGAGCTAAATCTTGCAGGGCTTGTGAGGCTGGTGTTTTTTGACCAACTGGAGCAGTGTTCCTGTCTAAAAAATCATCCATGGTAGCATTGGCATCTCTTCCTAAGATAAGGGAGCCATTGCAATGAAAGAGTAGCATTTGGGCCAGGTTATTGAAAAAGATGGGTCTGCTGGAGTTGGGTGCTTATATATTACACAAAGTGACCTCATGGTTATCTAAGGTACCCTGGTCTATGACATACTGGCCATCTGGGTCACATATTGTGTTGGTGGCAAAAGCTACTGACTTATGTATGAGGGCTGCCACATTTCTACTTTTAGTATTACATGAGGTGCCAAAACCTTGAGCCACCCAGCCCATTTTAAGTTTGTTCATTTACGCTGGGGTTAGGTGTGTCCCCTGTATAAAGGCTATATGGGCACCCTCCCTCTGGAGGTGATCCAGAACTTTCATCCTTTTAATGGTGGAGTGGAGGCCCTTAACATTCCACATTACCCACTTTATGGGTCCCCTAACCATGGTAGCCATTTAAAATAACATAAGGCATTGGGTGCAGGGGGAGATGCCAAACCTAAGTCTAAATTATAAAATATCCCAAGGTATCTAGCCTGGTGTATATGGGAGAGAGGGGGAAAAGAGGCAAGCAAGTATAGGGTTCTGTCTCCAACCTGACTGTACATTAAATGCTCCTAAAACACACAGTTAACTCTGGCTAACATTATACCACACATTAAAACATTATAACATGTGAACATTAGCCTAGGAAATACCCATAGGAGACAGCAATAATTGGAAAAAGTATGGTGCAATGTAATAGGGCAATCATAAGCCATAAAAAAAGAAAGGCTTATTTGGGTAAGTAGCTAGAACTGAGCCCATGCAAGGGTAGAGGCCCCTGAAGAGTTGATCCTGCCATCTGGCGCTACTGCCCATATATGGGAGAGCTAAAGCTTGGCGATGCCTAGTGCAAGCCGGCGGCTAAGAAAATTATAGCAGCAACCAAAAAAAACAAGCATTTGTCAATGCCGAATGTTGATTGTGTTGGTCCGTTGAGCTCGCTCAGTGCCCCTCTGTCACTCATTTGTTCTGTGTCTCCCGGTGCTGCAGGCTGCTCTTTTGTACTGGGCTCCTGCCTGCATTACCGCCTTGTTCTGCCCACAAAGAAACTGCAGCAGTCACGATAGAGCTTCGTTGAGCTCACTCAGTCCCCCTCTCTCACTCGCTCATTGTGTTTCTCCCAGTGCTGCAGGCTGCCCTTTTATACTGGGCTTCTGCCTGAGTTGACACCTTTTTCTGTCCACAAAGAAATCCGCAGCTGTCCTGACAGAGCTCCGTTAAGGTCGCTCACTCCCCCTGTCTCACTTGCTCATTCTGTTTCTCCTGGTGCTGCAGGCTGCCCTTTTGTAGTGGGCTCCTGCCTCTGGTGGTGCCTTTTTCTGCCCACAATGAAATCTGCAGCAGTCCCAACAGAGCTCCGTTGACCTCGCTCACTCCCCCTCTCTCACTCCTTCATTCCGTTTCTACCCATATTGCAGGCTGCCCTTTTGTACGGGGCTCCTGCCTGCATTACCGCCTTCTTCTGCCCACAAAGAAATCTGCAGCAGTCACGATAGAGCTCCGTTGAGCACGCTCACTCCTCCTCTCTCACTCACTCATTCTATTTCTCCTGCCGCTGCAGGCTGCCCATTTGTACAGGGCCCCTGTGTGCATTGCTGCCTTTTTCTGCCCACAAAGAAATCTGTAGCAGTCCCAACAGAGCTCCCTTGAGCTCACTCAATCCCCCTCCCTCACTCGCTCATTCTGTGTCTCCTGCTGCTGCAGGCTGCCCTTTTGTATTGGGCTCCTGCCTGTGTTGGCAGCTTTTTCTGGCCTCAAAGAAATCTGCAGCAGTCCCGACACAGCTCCATTGAGCTGGCTCACTCCATCCCTCTCACTCGCTCGTTCCGTTTCTGCCCACGCTGCAGGCTGGCCTTTTGTACTGGCTCCTGCCTGCGTTGGCAGCTTTTTCTGCCCACAAAGAAACTGCAGCAGTCACGATAGAGCTCCTTTGAGCTCACTCAGTCCCCCTCTCTCACTCGCTCATTGTGTTTCTCCCAGTGGTGCAGGCTGCCCTTTAGTACTGGGCTTCTGTCTGCATTGGCACCTTTTTCTGCCTACAAAGAAATCTGCAGCTGTGCCGACAGAGCTTCATTGAGGTCACTCACTCCGCCCCGTCTCACTCGCTCATTCTGTTTCTCCTGGCGCTGCAGGCTGCCCTTTTGTAGTGGGCATCTGCCTCTGTTGGTGCCTTTTTCTGCCGATAAAGAAATCTGCAGCAGTCCTGACAGAGCTCCATTGAGCTCGCTCACTCCCCCCCTCTCACTTGCTCATTCCGTTTCTGCCCGCACTGCAGGCTGCCCTTTTGTACTGGGCTCTTGCCTGCATTGCCGCCTTCTTCTGCCTACAAAGAAATCTGCAGCAGTCATGATAGACCTCCTTTGAGCTCACTCACTCCACCCTCTCTCACTCGCTCGTTGTGTTTCTCCCAGCGGTGTAGGCTGCCCTTTTGTATTGGGCTTCTGCCTGCAGCTGTGCCGGCAGAGCTCCATTGAGGTCACTCACTCCCCCCGTCTCACTCGCTCATTCTGTTTCTCCTGGTGCTGCAGGCTGCCCTTTTGTAGTGGGCACCTGCCTCTGTTGGCACCTTTTTCTGCCCACAAAGAAATCTACAGTAGTCCCGACAGAGCTCCTTTGAGCTCACTCACTCGCCCTCTCTCACTCGCTCATTCCATTTCTGCCCGCGCTGCAGGCTGCCCTTTTGTACTGGGCTCCTGCCTGCATTGCCGCCTTCTTCTGTCCACAAAGAAATCTGTAGCAGTCACGCTAGAGCTCCATTGAGCTCGATCACTACCCCTCTCTTTCGGTCACTAGTTCTGTTTTTCCCACCGCTGCAGACTGCCCTTTTGTACTTGGCTCCTGCCAGCGTTGTTGGCTTTTCCTGCCCGCAAAGAAATCTGCAGCAGTTCTGACAGAGCTCAGTTGAGCTCGGTCACTCCTGTCCTTTCTCACTCGCTCGATCCTAGTCTGTCCCAAACACTGATTTCCGACAGCGACTGTGGTATTGTGCGTCAGAAGCGCAAAAACACATTTCTGCCAGAATGTGAAAAATGACAGCTGTACTGTTCATAAGGTGCAAAAAATGCCAGTGTTGAAAATCTGGTGTGAAAATATTACTAATTTGCAAACTTACAAGGGTGCGTTGAAACTGCACAATGCACGTTTGTAACAGAGTCATTTTATGGAGTTTCATCACAACATTTTCAACATAGGTATTTTAGGACCTCTGCTCACGAACAGTGTCAGTGTGATGTTCTTAATGTGTCCAGAACACTGATTTCTCACAGCGACTGCGCTATTGTGCACCAGAAGATGGAAAACACATTTCGGCCAGGATGAGAAAAATGACAGCTGCACTGTTCATAACGAGGTGTGGAAAAATGGCAATGTTGAAAATCTGGGTGAAAATATTGCAAAGTTCTTGAGGAAATAGATAGATGCGTGGAAACTGTGCATATGATGCGTAACACACTCATTTTATGGACTTTCGTCACCAAATTTTCAACATAGGCATTTTAGGACCTCTACTAATGAAAGTATCACTGTCATTTTCATAATGTGACCCTAACATGGATTTCCTACAGCGACCATGCTATTCTGTGCCGGAACTGCAAAAACACATTTCGGCCAGGATGTGAAGAATGACAGCTGTACTGTTCATAAGGAGGTGCAGAAGAATGGCAATGTTGGAAATCTGGAGTGAAAATATTAATTCGCGAAGTTACGAGCATGTGTGCAAATTGCGCAATGCACGCTTGTTACACAGTCATTTTATGGAGCATCGTCACCAAATTTTCAACATAGGCATTTTAAGACCTCTGCTCATGACCAGTGTCACTGTCATTTTCTTAACCTGTCCCAAACACTGATTTCCCACAGTGACTGTCTATTCTGCTCATGAGGAGTGAAAACATATTTCGGCCAGGATATGAAAAATGACAGCAATACTGTTCTCAAGGAGGTGTGAAAAAATGCCAGTGTTGAAAATCTGGTTTGAAAATACTGCAAATTCATGAAGTTATGAGTGTATGTAGCAACTGCGCAATGTATGCTCTTAAAACAGTCATTTTGGGAATTTTTTCCACCAAATTTGCAACATAGGCTTTTTGATAGCCCACCCCATGAACACTGGCACTGTCGTTTTGTTAATCAGTCCTGAACGGGGATTCCAAGCAGTGACCGCAGAATCACCTTTAGAGGCCAAATAATGCCATGACAGTGGCAGAATTCATGAGGATGGGTCCCAAAACTCCATGTTGAAAATTTGGTGCCAAAATTCCAAAAAATGTCTGAGATATGCATCAAAGTTGGAAGAACCCTATTTATTCCATTATACAGCGTACCGGTACTTCCTCAGTTTGCGGTTGGCTTTGAAGAGTGCAGACATGTTCCCGGTCCACCGAAGATCATCGTGCCGAACTCTGGAGGTAAGTATGGGGTGAGGGGGATGTGGAAAGACAGGGTGAGCAGGTGTGGGTGCGGGTTGTGGGGGGAAGCAGGGAGACCACGAGGGCCCATTTTCTTTTTCCAAAGGTTAAAAACAAACAAAAAAACATTGTGGGATTTTTTTTTTTTTTACGGGGCAAATTGTACACTGGGGTGGGCTCCCAGCATATCAACGGAGTGTTTTTTTAGGGGTGGCAGCTTTAGCCAATGGGGATTAGGCACCTCGGCACAAATCTACTGGGTGTTTGTGGGGAATTATACCGACAGGGGAGTGGGCTCCCCACTCTTCGGCAGCATCAAAGGAACAGGGCAGGGGCACTGAAGCTGAAGGGATTAGGGGCCCCTGTCAGCAAACCTACACTGTTGGGGGGCATGCTGCTGAGGGTGATTGGGCACCCCCTTGGCACTGGGGGTTCATAACATTGTTTGTGAACATGGCGGTAAACCGTCGCCATGTTTACAAACAATATTACACTTTCCAATGTTCTGGCCAGCAATGACGGGTCGCTTCCTCATTGCAGCGAATGGCTGACGCTGCAATGACGAGGTGGCCCCTGATTGCAGTGGCTGAAATGTTTCAAGATGGTGGCACACTGGCTGAACTAGTGTCAGCAGCAGCATGCCACAGTGTTGGGGAAAGTGGGCCAAGCCTTTAAAGGCCGTGGGGGCATTGGCCACAACAGTGCCGTGCCTCCACAACCTGCTTCTGGAAAGCTGCCACAATATGTTTCTTACGCATGCGTGCAATCAACATAAAAAGGGGTAGACAAGCCTTTTCTATTGAGGAATGTGTCTCCAGCCACTGGAGGGTTGGAAGGGTATCACAGGGACATAAGGACTGAGTGGACAGGAAGGTCAATGAGACCCAATGATTCTTGTAGCTGCCTAAGCCCTACCAAGTTGAACTCCAAAGCCATGCTTAAGAAATAGGGCTGCCGTCAGGGTAGAGTTGCAAATAGGAAGTTTGAGTAACACAGGAGGGGGAGTTGGGATGAGTTTTAAATGGGGGGATACAGTCGCAAAATGTTCAGAGGGTTACAGTGGCCAGAGGTGTGGATGGGGCGTGGGGTGAGTTCAATTTGCCCACAGCTACTATTAAGAAGTTGTGCAACTGTTGATAATGTGAGTGTGTGCAGGGTCAGAATCTCTATGGTGGGGAGGAGGGGGGCGGGAGTGTGGGAAGGGCTTAAAGTTTGTGAAGGAGGTGAACTGCAACCTTGAAGGGAAAGGCAGGATTGAAGAGGTTGCTACGGATCATCATGAATGCATTCTGTGGAGTGGCTGATTCAAACCTTGGTGGAGAGTAGGGTAATTCAAGAGTAGGGTGTGTACACTGAGACAAAGATCCTTCACAGCAGAATATTGTAAGGCATTTCAGGGGGGAAGGCTTAAGTAAATGTCAGAGACTGCAGCTATTTGGGTTGTTCATTTCAGCCAAGGCAGGTGTATGATTGTTGACAGTGGGAAAGTGCCCATAAACTAAAACACTCCTTGGACAACCAAACAATTATGTCTAGCAGCAGTTCAGAGTCTCCAGTCTCATGCTTGCTGCTAACCAGAAGTTTGTACATATAAGTGGTCAGCAGAAGCTAGAACCACAGGATGTATTGGAGAAGGGGGATAGGATCCCACTACTCAACCAACCCTTCCAAACTCCCGTTACCGAGGGCGATGTGCACTCAAGCCCAATTAACCAGCCAAACAGTTCGACCCTCCCTAATGAAGGAGCAATCAAAAAGACATAATTCAATGTCAGAGAAGAGGGTAGCTCACAGGTTTCCTCCCAGGACATCACTAGGTACACGATGGGAGTTCAGTAGCCTCAGCGGTGGCACAGTAGAGGGTTCCCCCGAATAACCTGGGAATGTCCGGGGGGGTGAAGGGAGGGCTGTGGTCGTAGGGACTGGGGTCCCGTCATCTGAAATACCATACAAAAAGAAAAGGGGAATCAAACTTACCGCGCTCGATTCTCAAAACTGCTTAGATCGGTGCAAGCTGTAGCAAACAGCAGCTTGCACCAAAGCCCTCTGCGCCAGGGACCCTGCACCAGATTCTGGTACAGGAGGGGTCCTGGCACCTAAAACCCCACACTTGTGGAAACCTCTCCCATGTGGCAAACACATGGCACACAGAAGGGTTTTCCACAGGCTCCTTGTGGCAAAAGCAAGTGGACCCCCATTCCCGATCCCCTGTTCAGCTACAGAAATATCCTTTCTGGGTAGTCTAGTGGCTCCCCCTAACCAGTCCACAATGTTGCCCGATATTATAACATGTAATAAAGCCCCTTTCATTGGTGGTCTAGTGGTTCCCGCTCCCTGATCCCCAGTGTTGTCCATTACTATAGCATTTAATAAAGCCCCATTTATTGGTGGTCTAGTGGCCCCCCTCTCAAATCCCCAATGTTGCTCAATATTATAACATGTAATAAAGCCGCTTTCATTGGTGATCTAGTGGCCCCCCTCCATGATCCCCAATGTTGCTCATTATTATAACATTAAAAAAGACCCTTTCATTGGTGGTTTAGTGGCCCCCACCCTCCCCAGCAGGTAGTGCCCACCACCCTGCTCCCCCATCCCAAACCACAGCATAGTGACTGGCAAAGCCCTCCTGACAGCTCCAAAGCCAGCCACCAGTCTGAACTGTCACTGAGCACATACAGTACTGTAAAGTGTACATGCTCATTGATTAATCAATGAATATGTACACTTTACAGTACACACTGAGTGACTGTTCAGTCAGCGGCCGGCCGCAGAGGTGTGAGGAGGGCTGTACCAGTCGCTGGCTCTGTCTCAGTATGGGGAAGTGGGATGGTGGTCACTACCTACTGGGGTGGGGGCCCCTGGACCACCAATGAAAGGAGCATTCCTAAATGTTATAATAACAAGCAACATCTGGGATCAGGGGGGCCACTAGACCACCAGTGCAGAGGACATTGTTAAATGTTATATTACATGGTGATATCAGGGATCGAGGAGGGTGCACCATGGCTACTGTCCCAGAGGAGAATTTTCTCAGTACCCTTAGAACAGCCCTGGCTAGTCTAAGGGTACTTAGAATTTCTCCCTCTGTGAGAGTTCTGGGAATCCCACATTCAGGGATGTGGCAGTTTGTGTCTACCACATGCCCCCTAGCACCATGTTGCAGCTCCTTTTTGGGAGCACAAGCAGCACAAGCCCCGTTTGGGGCAGGCAGTCTGTGGGTGATGCAGGTTGCCATTGAGAATCACTCCCAGTGCATTGTTTGGTCAAGAGGCACTTTGCACCATTCATTGAGGTGCAAGCCCCTTGCGCTGCACCAGGAGCTTTGAGAATCAAGCCCACCATGTTTATGATACAGCAACTCATCCCATACCACCCTAGCCCAATAAGTTCAGTTTACCTGTATGCAGCATGCATTCAAAGAGTCTGAAGAGCAGTCTGATGAGCAATATTCATTTGGGCAGGACAGGTGCAGGTATAGCACAGAGGAAACGTTCTGTCCATTTGGAGGCAACAGAATACATACCTCAAACAGGGTAATACAGGCTGTAGCAGTCTCAGCCTGTGGACTGCTACACCGAGTGCCAACCAGTTGGAGTGATGTGATAAGAAGGTTCTTGTCCAACACCCTAGAGGTTCAATATGGGCATGGCAGCTCTGTCTGCACAGGAGCAGGTGTCCTCTTGCTGCCCTGCAGAATGATGGGCTGGGGGTTAACTGGGGAACCTCAGATACCAGCCATAAAAGGGGTCAGGTACTACTGGATGCCTTTCAGGAAAGCTTCCTGTCACAGGTGGTCAGTGAACCAACTTGGGGGGGACCCTAGAACAAGTGTTCAAAAATGGGGAATTTGTGAGGAATATGGGGGTGGGCAAACCATTAGCGGGGAGTGACCATTACTCAGTATGGTTCAGGTTTATTATGGGCAAAGAGGGGGTGGCATCCAACAAGAAGGTATTGTAATTAAAGAAGGTGGATTTTGCAAGGATGGGGAAGGTAGTGAGTGGGTACCTGGCTGGTATCAAGTCTAATATGAGCATGGACCACAAATGAGAGCTCTTAAATAAGGGGATACTGGAGGCTACCAATTCCTGTAGCAGGACTCTGAGTAAAAAGGCCAGGCCAAAAAAAAAAAAGCAAGCTGGATGAGCAGGGAGGTTGTTGAAAAGATGAGAAAAAGGGTGGCCTTTAGGAAATACAAGAATTGGGAAGGGAGGATGATTGGGAAGAGTACCTACAGGAGGCAAGGGAGGTGACAAAAACAGTAAAAAGAACAGAAGCCACCAATAAGCTTATGGTGGCACACGCACAAAGGAGGGGAGAAGAGCTCCTTCATGTACATCAGGGAGAAGAAGATGCTAAAGAACAGATAGTAAGGATTAAGAAGGACAGTGGATGGGTAGAGAAGTGGGGGAGAAAAGGCAGAAGCACTCAATAACTATGTCTGCTAGGTATTTACAAAGGAGAGAGGGAGGTTGCTACCCAAGGGGATGGGGGCAGTAAAGGCTGGGGAGGGACTGATGGATTCAACCCTGTCTTTTGGCCTTTCTTCAACACCAAGGGTCAGCAGTTGTAGCACACCTTCGAAGGCAGGGGGTCACAGTGTTCCCATACTTAGACAACTGGCTGGTGGTAGAGAAATCACCAGATCAAGTCTGACAATATCTACAGCCCACCCAAGGGCTCTTGGAATCTTTGGGGTTCCTGATCAATCACAAAAAATCAGTCTTCCTTCCTGCACAAGTACTGCAGTTCCTAAGAGCAGAGATCAGTTCCCAGCAGGGCAGTGCCTACCTGCCTCTTGACAGAGTCCACAATCTCCATCTAATTGCAGATGCATTCACCTTGCACAAACAAAACTGCCTGAGGACAAACAGAACACTCCTCCCCAAGGTGGTTTCTGATATCCATCTTAACCAATCCATTACCCTACCTGTCTTTTTCACTCAGCACTCCACTTCTGGTGAAAGAAGACTTCACAGTCTGGATGTCAAGAGGTCTCTCAGCTACTACATGACAGCCACTAAGGACCATAGGCAGGACAGAAAACAGCTGATCTTACTTCAACAGGGTTCCTGCAGTAGTTCTTCACTTATAGGTCTGCACCCCCTGGCATCAGGATCGCACAGCAAACTTGCAGCTAGCAATCGTCAGCAGGAATCCCCCCTTCATCATCAGGTGATGCGACATCAGTGTGACTATAAAGGGGGCGGTCCTGCACCTGCCCTCCAGTTCTTTCCTGCAGTCACATCAGTTCATTCGACAGACGCGGTAGTAAAGCATTCAGTCATCTGTCATTTACAGTGATTTAACTTCCAAAATACTCTGTATTTTCACATCGCCCATTACGGTGTATGTCACCTAGTCACCCCAAAAAGAAGTACTCCAAGTGCACTATCAGGTGATCCTGCCCGCACTCCACACCGGTTTGTGGGAATAGGGCAGGTACCCGCTCCCTCCTCCTCCCTCACAACTTTAAACCCCACCTGGAGTAGATGAAATTCTGCCAGTCTAAGCTGCAGGACCTTTTCCTTCTGAACTAAGGTGGAGCCTGTCCCTCATGAACAGTTCCTTGTTCTCTTAGGTTCGCCGCAGTCCCCGACCCACCCAACCCCCTGGCCTTGCACCATTCCCCAAGCCATACATTTGCTTCCCTTATTTTTTTGCTTGCTATCTCAGTTCCCCCTCCCATCTCTCCTCCCTCCTCCCCGTGTTACCCTGTATGTCCCCTCCTCTACCCCTCATGCCAAATTCAGATCTGTCCCTTCCACTCAAACCCTTATTTCTCACTGACCTTACCTCCTTGGCATCTTCCCTACCTTCTATGGCACTGTAGTTCATTCCAGTTTTTCTCCCAGGAGCAAGGGCCCCTAATCCCCAAGTCTTCCGCCTCACTGACCTGTCTACCTCAGCCACTTTCCTTCCCCCTGCTATGCATGGGACCAACCCTGCATCTCTCCCAGGAGCAAGGCCCCTTCCCTCTCACTACCCCTTGCTCTTTTCCCTGTCAGACCTGTCCTCCACCACCAGTACCAGAGAATTCTTTATTTTATGGTGGCACAAGATATGGGACAGCATAGGCAGACCACTGGTTCCCAGGGAATGATTTACTTGTGGTGGGGCCTGTTATCGGAGAGCATGGGGAGCCCTCTGTACATCAGGAATGTTTTAATTTTTAGTGGTGTTTGGTATGGGAGGGCTTTGGGTGAGATCATTTGACACCAGTTCTGACCTTATTTTTGGAAGGGCCTTTTATGGGAGGACTTTTGTAGGCTCACCAGACTCAAGGGAATTCATTATTTTTGATGGTGCCAGGTATGGGAGGGCTTGAAAGGGACCAATGGGGAATGCCATACTTGTGGTGTGGGCCCAGCTTCCTATAAATATCCTCATTCTTTGTCGAAAGTCTATAAATTATCCCCCAGTCTAATCTTGCTTTGCCTCAGGTTGTATAGTTGCACTCACATGGCCACTGGTCTGTCTTCCTCCCCCTCCTCCCTATTACACCTTATCCCTTACCTAACGTAGATGACCGCTCCGATTGTGCCAAATGGTTGGGGTGGTGTGGGAGAGAATATTGGGCAACAGATAGATATTTTACAGTCACATAAATCACAAAGTTTATTCCTGGACTTTTTCCCCTGCTTATCTCTCATGAAAACACTGTACCCTTGTAGGTCCACCTCCCAGCTATGGTACTCTGTCCACCACTGCTGCAGGGATGACCAGTGGCATGCTTGGATGCATAGGTAGAGGTATCACTAGCATAAGGAGGGAGTGCTGATGCCATTGAATAAAACACTGGTGAGGCCTCACCTAGAGTGCTGTACACAGTTCTGCAGGCTGCACCTCTGTAAGGACTTTGACAGTGTTGAGGCAGTCCAGTGAAGAGTGATTAAGATAGTACAGGGTTTGCACCAGAAAACAAATTGGGAAAGATGTGAGGAAGTTCTTCACCTAGAGGGTGGTGGAGATATGGAATGGTCTGTCTCAGGAGGTGGTAGACATGAGTACTGTAGATGATGCACGCATGCTTGGGACAGGCATAGAGTAACCACTGAGTTACAGCAGTGGGTGGGTCAGAAATAGTAATCCAGTGCAAGGGCTTATGGGCATACTAGACAGAACAGGCAGTCCTTATCTGCTGATAATTTCTATGTTGCTATGTAGATTGAGACCCTCAATACGTACTCTCAGGAGGAGAGGAGGGAGCAAGGGGACATGATAGAAACACTCAAATACCTTAAGAACATAAACAAAGAGCAGGAGGGACACATTTCCCAGAGTAGGAGGTGTACAAGAACAAGGGGGTATGATATGAAATTCGAGGGTGGCAGGTTAAGGGGAAATGTGTGGAAGTTTTACTTAGAGGGTAGTGGACACATGAAATAATCTGCAACAGGAGGCAGTGGGAGTTAGCACAGTGGAGAGATTTAAACATGCGTGGAACAGGCATAAGGGAACCTTAGAGGTGATAAGCTAATGGCAAGGTAGGGGCAGAGGCTGCAAACTAGCATAGGGCTTATGGGCAAACTGGATGGACCTGCTGGTCCTTACCTGCCAACAATTTTCTGTTTCTTAATCTGATAGATTTCTTTGATTGGATGACAAAGGAAGTAAATTGAGGGGCAGCAGTGTACATCATATAATTATAGAAATGTGATGGCAGAAAATGACCCTCTTGGCCCATCGAGTCTGCTCCTCCCCCCCTCTTTCCTCATGGAGTACTGTACCAACTTCCCCTTCATCAACCTCTGCACGGATCTTGGAGTCATAGACTAAAAGCCTGATCTTACTCTTTATCCTGTCTACGATGTCGGCAATGAAAACATTATAAACAGCACTGGTCCCAGCACCAAGCCTTGTGGGAACCCCCTTGTTACCAAACTGGGCTCAGATTCCTCACCCCCACTACTACCTTCAGCTGTCTATCCTGCAACCAGCTCCCTCACCATCTCCCCTACCTCATTGTTCACCCAACTTCACTTCAGTCCTAGTTTCTTGATCTGGCTCTTGACACATGTGTTAGCATCTTAAGCCAGGCCCTTCTTGATCACCCCTCCTTCCTTCTGGCCTCTGTACCCCTGTGCCTTCTCTGAACCATGTGTGTCCCAGTTTCTTTGCCACATCCTTTCTTCTGTACCCATTGCAGACCTTGAGTGTGGGGTGATGGGACAAACACAAACAGGAGCAATAGAATCCAGGGCATCCAGTTACAGCTGTGTTATAGGCAGGAACAAGATCCCTTGGATCCATGCACACCCTCAGCATACCAGATAGATCCAGTACTGCCATTAAACCATCCGGGGTATTATTATTTAGCTACTCATTTTGTATTTATTTTATCATAGTTATCTATTTACATTGTTTTATTTATATGGTATACTGACTTTCCTGTGACTTTCTGTGTTGCAGGGTCACAAGTACCCTCAGTGGTTATTGGTGGTGACTTAGGGTGGAGATGGAAGGGTTCTGGTTGTGGGATATAACATTGCCCCTACATAGCTTGTGTCCCTTTGGTGGGACATGTTAGCAACAGTGGGTGGGTTATGTTGGAACTATGATCGGTTGTTAACAAAATATTTGTTGAATGACCATACAGCGAAACCGTCATGTCAACCATATTTGCAGTCGGCATACAGTTTCTGTCTTTGAAACATGGATGTGTGTACGTGTGCCTTGGTCTATTCACCCCTTCTGCCTACTTTACTTAGGAGTTCTCTTTCCACATCCTTTGGATATGCATGAGCTCTGTATTGGGGGTCTGAGCGGTTTAGCGGGGAGCCTTGCTGATTACAGTTTCTGCCAGACCCCTCTCTCGGGGGATTTAATCTTTCCAGTGGTCAGGGTGACAAGTTCATGCCTAACTGTAGGAGGGATACAACTATGGTTCCTGAACAAGGCACCAAGCTTGGGGTGCATTTTTTCTGGATTGTGTTACTGTGTCCAGAGAAGTTTAGGTGTTGGTCCACCCAAACACCTAAGTACCTGAAGGAGGATATGTCCTCAAGTAAAGTCCTATCAAGAGTGTGCAAATTGGGTAGGGAGTGAAGCCTAGAGAGCCTCTTCTTTGTGCCGAAGGTCATAGAGACAGTCTTCTTAGCATTGAGGAAAAGTTGATGGTTAACAAACCAGAGCTGGACCTTGTTGATGTCATGCTGTAAGTTAGTTGTAACCACAACAGGACAGGAGCCAGATGCATACAGGGCTGTATTATCATCATCATACATATGTATAGCAGAGGAGTGGGAGAAAACAGTGAACATTGTTTAATAGGACGGAGAATAGAAGTGGCCCTAATTCAGAGCTCTGGGGGACATCAGCTCTGATTGGGAGGGGAAATGAGGTGACGTCCAAGATCCTTACTGATTTGGTCTGCCAATAAGGTAGGCCTTGAATCAGTTTGTGGTGGAGGGAGACAGATCAGCTGCCGGGAGTGAGTTGAGGAGAAGGGAGTGAGAGATGGTGTCGAAGGCCTTTGCCAGGTCGACAAAAATGGCAGAGGTGATTTGGCCATGGTCCAGCCCGGTTAGGATGAAGTCAGTGAGCCAGAGGAAAGCAGTGGTGGTTCAGTGGGTTTCCTGAAGTCAGACTGGAAAGGTGTTAAAAAGGAAGTGTCCGATAGAAAAGAGGTGAGTTGGGAGTGGACAATGCTCTTGAATCTTGGCAAATGTAAGGAGGAGAGAAATTGGATGATAGTTGCCTGGGGTGAGGGATCACCCCCTTTGGGTAGAGGGAGGACCACTTCATGTTTCCATGAAGGGGGGACCAAGGCAGTAGAGAATGAAAGAGACATGTTTACAGTCACAGGAATTAGTGGTAGGGCCTGGTATTGGAGGGTGTGTGTATTGACATTGTATACCGGGGAATGCTTAACAAGAGATGGCACCTAATATGAGAAGGGATGTTTTCATTAACATATCACTTCATGCCTTTCCACAGGAAAGCGCTTGATCAGAGGTATTACTGTATGACAAGAACATCTGTCTAGTAAAGTCCTGGTCTGAGTTTTCAGAGATTTTCAAACATAGATCTATTCTCTAGTCAAGGTTTGTTTTATGGTTTACATGTTGTTGTGCCTGGTGTTGGAAGGAATTGGGGTACAACCAGACAACAGGGACTGCATTTATTGTGCCAGCGCCTGGTATAGGAGGGCAAGTGAAGGCTATTAAACACCGGGAAGAGTTTTTTATTTGGGACAAGATGAGGATTTTCTGTCACAGTTGGTAGCTGTCCTGGTTCATAAAAAGTGAGAGGTGGGTGGGGGAGAGCCAACATGAATGTAGGGTGGTCGAGTGGGGGATGCAGATTTAGGGGTTGGCTAGTGGTCTAGGTGGGGGTCCAGTGTCAGGTACAGTGATCAGACAGGGGTGAGTGGCAGCACTGAGGAGGGTCAACTAGGGGGAATGTATTCAGATTAGGATTCTGTGCAGTGGTCCAGGGTGAAACATAGAAATTGTTGTCAGATAAGGAATGCTTGGACCATATAGTCTGCCTGTAAGCCCTTGTACTGGATTTCTGTTTCAGACCCACCTGCTTCTGTACCTCCTATTGTGGTTCCCCTATGCCTTTTCCAAGGATAATTGAATCCATCCACAGTCCATCCCCCACACCTTGTTTATACCCTTGATGTACTTGAATATTTCTATCATGTCTACTCTTTCCCTCCTCTCTTCCAGCGAGTACATATTGAGATCTCTTAATCTCTCATAAGTCTTGTATTTCTAGCCCTATACCATCTTAGTCACCCTTCTCTGGACCATGTCCAGCTTGTTAATGTCCTTACGAAGGTTTGGCCTCTAGAAATGCACACAGTACTCCATGTAAGGCCTGACCATGTTTTTTTTATAATGGCATCACTACCTCTCCCCTTCTGCTGGTTATACCCCTGTCTATGCACCCCTGCATGCCACTGGCCCTCCCAGCTACCCTAGCATTCTGCTTTGACATAATCCCCATTCCCTTTCCTCCTTTGTGACTTGCAGTGCCCCCCCACACACAAACATTCTATATCTTTCCCCAGAGTTTCTGTGTCATAGGTGCATAATTTTGCACTTAATTAAACTTCAGTTGCCAATCCTCAGACCATTTTTCAAGCTTCCCCTAGTCCATACTAATTTTCTCCACCCCCTCTGGGGTATCCATTCTGGTAAAGATATTGGTGCCATCTGCAAACAGGCAGACCTTTTCCTACAGCCTTTCTGTAATTTCAGCGGCCCCCCGTGATTGGGGAAAGCCCTCGCTCCACGGCCAGACACAGCTCTCCGGTCAGGTGGCGCTTCTGAAGCCGCCGACCATACTGCCTTGCCCGGACTCCTCTTCAACCAAGCAGCCCCCTGTGACTGGGGAAATCCCTAGCTCCATGGCCAGACACAGCTCTCTGGTTGGGCGGTGCTTCTGAAATCGCTGACCACACCACCTTGCCCAGACTCCTCTTCAACCAAGGTACGGCCCCTCCACAGCCAATCGGAACTTGGGCGCCTCTGACTGGGTGCTCCCGTTTGGTCAGAAGACACAGAATTTGAACTGGGCTTTTTTCCTCCCAAAGAACTCAGCTCTCCTCACTGTTTTATTTTCCCACCCCCTCCCAGGCCCCCATTAAATACACAATAACCTCGCCCATAACAGGCATTGCTACCTTCCTATTGGCCAGACAACTGGACCTATTCACAGTGCTCCTTTGCCACACAATAGGACAAGGCGCTCTTTCCTTCCACCATAATACCTCATCCCCTCCTTGAATCATGGCATACTGCACCTACGGTATCCTACTGTTTCTCTGCTGTGCACCTGTTGCCCTTCACATGAATGACGAATTAGGACTCAATCCAGTATTCATCCCCCTGCACTCAGCTAGTCAAGCCGCCTGCCGATGCACCGCACACTATCTCACGCCACCCACTTCTCTTGTCTACACCCCATTAGATCCATTATCACACCTCCTGCTTCCATCAACATTGATGCTCAGAGCGTTACCTCTCATATCTTTACAGTGCCATATTTCCCAGAATCACTCCAGCAACACCAGACTGTCATTGACACTTTCTAATAAGCAGCACAAAAGAAACAGAGTTTAGGTCTTTCCTATGCTCACTCAAGAAATTATTACTTCTACTACTACTATGCTCGGGCAATGTAGAGGTAAACCCTAGCCCACCCGCCCTACTTAATTCTCCTTCAGAGTTTGCATCAGCCACAGGTCTCAAAATAATGCTAGTTAATATCCTAAGCCTGCCCCAAAAAATTGACCAGATACAAGCTTGGGCCTTACATACAGAGCCCAGTCTCATCATTATCACAGAATCCTATCTAAAAAAATCTAACCTGGACCAACAAGTTACCCTCCTGGGCTACAAGCTTTTTAGAGCAGACAGGGAATCCAGAGGTGGGGGAGTAGTTACTTATACCAAATCTAAATTCTCAGTTAGTGATATCTACTGCAGCTCTAAACATGAGGAATATGAAATAGTATCGCTAAAGCTACACCTCCCCTCCACGGAATGCATTACTGTTATAGGTGGGTATAGGCCCCCAAGTGGTGGAACTGACATCCTTAACATCCTTAAATCATTAACAATCCCTGCCAATTCTGACATATTAATACTAGGGGACCACAACATGGATTGGCTCTCACATAAATCGTACACTCTTAAATCTCTCAGCGATGAACATGGCCTTACCCAATTAGTGCCTGAACCAACTAGAACTAACAAGGTGAAACACAGTGAATAGCTCCCTTTTGGATCTTATACTAACTACCCATCCCCACAAAATCCTCCACTCAGCAGTATTTCATAATGATATGAGCGATCATGGAATTGTAGCCTGTACAAGGTTGCAAGCTAAAATCCGGCACCAACCTAAGATTATAACTAAGCAATCTTTCTGAAAATTCAACATGTCTAATTTCCTAATTGACCTTAGTAAAATGAGGTGGCAAGATCTATACCTCTCCAAAACCCTGGATGAGGCGGTCACAGCCTTAAATGATAAACTCATCCATGTAGCAAATAAACATGCACCATTCATCAAAGTTAGGACATGGAACATCTCACACCCATGGTTTTCACATGAGCTCAAAATCACTCTTTCCATGTGTGATAAGCTTTGGGCAAAGGCTAGGCATACCAAGAGCCCGGTGGATTGGCAGGCTTTTAGAACTGCCAGGAATGCCTGCATTAAATGTATCCACTCAGCCAAAGCCAACTTCTATGTCACATTAGAACAGGCTAAAGGGGATTCCCAGAAAATCTGGAAGACCCTCAAGTCCATTGAAGGGTGACTGGTGGCTCCCCTCTACCAACCAAGATCATTAAAAACAATACGACCATAGAAAATAATAGCCAAATCCTCGAAGAACTCAACTCCCACTTCGTCACTGCTGGCCTAGCCTTCGACTCATCCCCTTATGCCGCGCATGTAAACAGTCAGGTAAATCCTAATCCCACTCCTTCAGCAGCAGCCTGCCCCTTCCAGCTACACCCCATTAGCTTCAAGGAAGTAGAATGCCCTCATGACTCTAGACTCCAAAAAAAGTGCAGGGGACGACAGAATCAAACTGCTTTTTCTAAAGCTCGGTTACCCTCACCTTACTGCCCCTATCCTACATATTTTTAACCTATCTGTTTCATCCTCCACTGTCCCTTCATGCTGAAAACTAGTCCACAACCTACTCCTATTTAAATCAGGAGACCCAAGTGATCTAAACAATTACAGACACATCTCTATTCTACCTGTCCTTTCTAAAGTCTTTGAAAAGCTGATTTACGCAGAACTAAAACATCACATGGAAACCTTTTTGCTCCTGAACCCAGCCCAATATGGCTTCTGCTCTAACCACAGTACCGTTACTGCCTTGGCTAAAGGAACCAACGACTGTCTGTCCGCTTTGGACTCAAAGAAGATCGCGAGTGCTGTCTTCCTAGATCTCAGCAAAGCATTCGACACCATAGACCATGCCCTAATTGAAAGCAGCTTTGCTAACATAGGTGCCACTCCCCAGACTATCCTGTGGTTTAGCAGTTACCTTTCGGGAAGGATGCAAAAAATCAAAGCCGGTAGCACATTCTCCTCCCCCCACCGATCACTAGGGGGGTCCCGCAAGGCTCCATCTTAGGTCCCATTCTCTTCTCTCTATACATTAATGACCTCGATCATCATATATCCAAATCAAAACTCCACTTCTTCGCAGATGATACAGCTCTTTACATATCTGACACATCCCTACCTGAGGTTAGAGATGTCCTCCAAGCTGACTTTACCCAGCTCTAATCCAACCTCATTAACACCAAACTTCATCTAAATGCTAAGAAAACCAAAGCTATGATCTTCTCCTCCAATACTTTCCCCTTCCTGCCTAAAAGTTCATAGTTACCTCCCTAGGTGAGCCTCTGGAAGTCACCCTGACATTTAAATACCTTGGATTCTGGCTAGACAACAAGCTCGCCTTCATGGAACACTTTGATGACCTTTCTAGAAGACTAAAAATATGGCTAGGCTTCCTGTTCTGCAACAGGTCAATTTTCCCACTCGAAATCAGAACTAGACTTATTCAGGCCACATTCCTCCCGCTACTAGACTATGGGGACTTAATCTATTCCTCGTCTTCAACCTCAAATCTAAATAAACTGGACATCCTGTATCACAGTGCCCTGCGCTTCAACATGAACTCCCCATTCAGAATGCATCACTGCGACCTGTACTCAGCCGTAGGATGGACATCCCTCACTACCAGACATATTCTTCATGCTGGTACTGGACTCTAAAGCTTTTACTTAACACACTTCCTAGCTATCTAACTTCCCCTATCCACAACTGCCACAGTACTTATGCACTCAGGAAGTCAGACTTTATTTTCCTAAATGTCCCAATGACACTTACCTCCTTCGGCAAGTGTGCCTTCTCAGTTTCCCTCCCTACTATCTGGAATCAGCTGCAACTGTCTTTGAAACTACCCAAAGTAGTCTCTGTTAGCCTCTTTAAAAAGCTATCTAATGAAAAAATAAAAGATGTCTGCAGCTGCCACTAAAACTTACTCTACTAGGACCTGACAAGCCAATTGCCCCTTATAAACAGTTATAGCACTTTATGTAAGAGCATGAAGACGTACTTCATGCATTATGGAACACTACCTGAACACCTGTCTCACAAGTTTAGCATTTAACACTTAATTTCTGTAGTGCACAATTACTGTATGTTATGTTAGTCTTGTTAGTATGTATTCATCAGGACCTCCTTGTGAATGAGCTTGCACAATGGAGTTATTTTTTCATGCAATAAATTTGAACTTGAACTTGAATGTCGTTAATGAAGACATTGAACAGGACTGGCTCCAGGACAGATCCCTGAGGTACCCCACTACTCAACCACCCTCTCTCCCCAGACTGCACACTATTTACCACCACCCTCTGACTACTGTCTGTTAGCCAGTTTCTAACCCAGTTTGCCATCCTGTTCCCCATGCTCAGTCTACCTAGCTTGTCTACTAGACTTCTATGTGGGACAGTGTCAAAGACTGGGCTGAAATCAAGGTAAGTGATGTCCACTGCCCCACCCTGATTAACTTCCTTTGTCACCAAGTCGAAGGAATCAGACAGATTTGTCTGAAATGACCTCCACAATGTGAAACAATGTTGCCTGTAGTCCTGGGCTCTAATGGCTTCTAGATGCCCCACTATGTTTTCCCATGTGAATGGAATATTGTCTACCTCTTCACCCCATTGGAAAATGCTGTACTGCTGTTGTCCCAGTCCCTGTCCTTACCCCTCTTCCATGTATACTGAACAGAAATATTCATTCAGTATTTCTGCCTTTTCCATGTCTCCCTCCTTGCAGTCCCCTACCTCTCCCTTGAGCCTTGCAGTCTCTTCCTTGTTATTCTTCCTTTCGCTGATGTACCTGAAGAATATATTGTCCCCTTACTTAACTTACTGTGCTAAACCTTCCTCAGTCTGTCCCTTTGCTCTCCTTACTGCCTTTCCCGCTTCCCTTAGACACTCAAGGTACTCATCCCTGTCCTCCTCC
The DNA here is from genome assembly GCA_016271365.2 of Neoceratodus forsteri. Classification (NCBI taxonomy): domain Eukaryota; kingdom Metazoa; phylum Chordata; order Ceratodontiformes; family Ceratodontidae; genus Neoceratodus; species Neoceratodus forsteri. Next base: position 855,864,600 of record CM057450.1, read on the forward strand.
CTAAGGGTCTCCTTATAATTCCTGAATATTTTCCTTTTTGCCCTAACCTTTACCGCCACCTCTTATTCTCTTGCCTTTGGATACCAATCTGATGCATTGGTTTGTTACTTCCATTAAGGCTTCCTTTAGACTCTTACACTGTTCTTCCACTCTCCCTCCTGCCACCATTCTCTCCAGGGCTCTTTTGATACCCCTCCCCATTTCAGCAAAGTCAACATTTTTGAAATCCAAAACCTTTGTCCTAGTATGACTTGTGTTAGTATCTGTCCCTATGCTAAACTACACAATGTTGTGATTGCTGGGTCCCAGTTGTGGGTGTTCAGTTTTGGGGAGTTTGGAGAGAGTGAGATTAATTACTGTGGACTAAGATATTTATGGTTGCAGAAATAAAAATACATTTTGTGTCTTGGATTCAAGGTGTTGGAGGGTGGACAAAGCTATTGGCCTACTTTTATAATAAGCGGTAGGATGATGCTTGACACACCACTGACAGACATGTTTTAGTAAATATTGATGTTTTTTTCAATATTTTGATCTCTTCTGAAGAAATTGATCCTAAACCATACTATATTATGGTGCTAAATTAATGACAGCACATGTTATCAAAGTGCATGTTGGGATAATTTGAAGGTCGAAGTGAGAATTCATGATAGCGCATATTATCAAGGTGCACGTTGGGCCAATTTGACAGTCAAAGTGATCTAGGTGCTTCATTTACAGAAGAGGTGCCAAGAAGGAATGCCATTAAAATGGCCAGTGAATGAACCTAAATGATTGCCTAAACCTCCTCTCCCACCCAGAGACCACCAGGGCCACTGCCGTTGCCTCAGAGGTTGCCAAGAAAGAGGAGCAGTTGGACCATAGTGGGCTCAGGGAGAGTGAGGGTAGTGGAACAGAGATGCATCCCTCCAGTTGTACATCTCCACAATTCATATGCCATTCTGGAAAAGTGTGGTTCCTCTATGGAGGCACTCACAGTGGAGACCAAGGAGGATGCTGGGAACCTCCACAAAGGAGACCCACAGGAGGGTGGCATGGGACCCCACAGGGGAAGGAAACAACTCCTGGTGGGGGACTCCATTGTTAGGAAGGTAGAACTGGGGGATGAAGGGGAGAGGGAGATAAGGTGACTGCCTGGTGCCATGGCTTGGAGGGACAGGGAGTGAATCCTCAGGATCGCCAGAGCAGCTGCACAGGGGAGGGAGCTGGATGTCATTGTCCACCTAGGGACAAAGTGACCTGTCTAAGAAAGGGATCAGAGCATTGCAGGAAGTGTTTGCAGAGTTGGGGAGGGGCCTTAGACAAGTAGCATGCACGGTAACCTTCTCAGAGGTGCTGCCTGTCTATGGCACGGGTGAGGCTAGGGTGCTCCACACCATGGGATTCAATCAGTGGTTGAAAAACTGTTGCAGAGCTCAGGGATTTGGCTTCATTGGGGACTGGGGGTCCACCTGGAGGGATGCAGGCCTATACTGGTGTGATGGTCTGCATCTGTCCAGGAGGAGAACCAGGATCCTAGATGATATGTTTAAATGCTTCATTGGCAAGCATTTACACTAACCAAGGGGAGAGGCACTGGAGAGGAGCAGGCAAATCCTAGCCCTCCCCACAAAATCAGGGTACTAAGTGAAGTAAACACCAAGATAGAGATGTCTATAGGGAGAAGGGTGGGGTAAATGGAGAAAATGACAAATGCAATAAGGACAGGGATGGGGCAAAAAGGGGTAAGGCCATCAAGAAATGGAGGGTAATGACTACCAATGCCCATAGTCTGGGAAACAAGCTCCCTGAACTGGTGGCCTTGATGGAAGAGGGATGCCTGGATATCATAGCAATCACAGAAACATGGTACGCAGAGAACCATGACTGGGATGTTAGCATACCGGGGTACACAACCTACAGAAGAGACAGGGAGGAGAGAAGAGGGGCGGAGTAGCTCTCATATAAGGGAAGGGATGAAAGCAACTGAACAAAAGAGTAAACAGGGAGGAGAGGAGGCACTGTGGGTCACCTTAGAGACTGGAAATGGCACCACAATCTGCACAGGGGTTGTATACAGACCCCCATGTCAGGGAGCGGGAATTGACAAGGATATGATAGAAGGCATCCTTAGGATGGCAGAGAAAGGGGAGATACTGTTGATGGGGGACCTTAATATGCCAGATGTTAAATGGAGCACCTTTGTTGCAGCCGCATCCAAAGGCAGGGCCATTCTCAATGCTGTTCAGGTGACATGCCTCACACAGCTAGTTTTGGAACCTACTCATGAGGAAGCAAGCTTAAACCTCGTACTCTCAAATGGGGTAGTGAGAGAATCTCAGATCTAGAAGTGGGTAGCCATCTGGGAACAAGTGACCACCAAACAGTGTGGTTCACGATAAACTCAGCTGCAGAGTCAAGCCATACAGAAGTGAGAGTTCTGGACTTCAGGAGGGCTGACTTTGGCACGATGGGAGAGTGCCTTAGAAAAGCACTAGCAAACAGGCTAGTAGGAGGGGTGGAGCAACAATGGGGAAACATCAAAACTGCCATCACAGAGGCAACAAGCCTTTGTGTGAAGCAAATAAACAAATCAAAATGAAATAAAAAGCCACTATGGTTCTCAAAAGAGGTGTCAGTGAACATTAGGGAGAAAAATATAGCATTTAGTAAGTATAAGGAAACAGAAGGAGCAGGACAGAGAAATGTACCAGTCAAGGCAGAAGGAAGCAGGGAGGGTAGTCAGAATAGCAAAGGCCCAAACTGAGGAAAAGATAGCCAACTCAGTTAAGAAGGGAGATAAAACCTTTCATAGGTATATCAGGGAGCATAGAATGACAAAGGGAGAGATAGTGAGGCTGAATAGAATGGACGGTGGGTGGGCAGAGAAGGACAGTGAAAAAGCAGGGATACTGAACAAATACCTCTGCTCAGTATTCACAAAAGAGAAGGAGGGGGAGGTACCTAATCCAATTAACAGAAGCACTCTGGATGGGTGGGTCAATCCCAGTCCTTTCACAGAAGAAATGGTTCTGAAAGAACTCCTAAAACTGAAGGTGGACAAAGCAATGGGGCCTGATGAAATTCTCCCTAGAATTCTAAAAGAATTAAGAAGAGAACTAGTTACTCCACTGACTGCCCTTTTCAACAAATCAAGGGAGGGTGGTGGGGTACCTGAGGACTGGAGGAAGGTGGATGTGATTCCCCTTCACAAAAGTGGGAGCAAGACAGAGGCAGGAAACTACAGACCTGTCAGTTTGACCTCTGTGGTAGGGAAAGTGATAGAATCACTTCTGAAGGAAAGAAATTGTTGAGTACCTAGAGGCCAGTGGGGCACAGGACCCAAGGCAGCATGGGTTCACAGCTGGAAGGTCATGTCAGATGAATATAATCGATTTCTTTAACTGGTTGACCAAAGTAGCAGACCAGGGAGGGGCTGTGGACATGGCCAACCTAGACTTTAGCAAGGCATTTGACACAGTCCCACACGAAAAGATTAATAGTCAAATTAACCAGCCTGGGAGTGGGTCCAAGGGTGGTAGCCTGGGTAAAACATTAGCAGAACAACAGGACACAGAAGGTAATTGTAAATGGAGTCCACTCTGAAGAAAGAGGGGTTTCTAGTGGGGTACTGCAGGGTTCAGTACTGGGTCCAGTCCTTTTTTAATGTCTTTATAAGTGACATTGCAGAGGGACTGGAAGGAAAAGTATGCCTCTTTGCAGATGACACAAAGATCTGCAACAGGGTTGATGCACAAGGAGGTGTGGAAAGGATGAGAAGGGACTTGGCAAGGTTGTAGGAATGGTTAGAAGTATGGCAGCTTGGTTTCAATGCAAAGAAGTGCAAAACAATGCACCTGGGAAACAAAAACCCAGGGAAATATTACACAATGGGGAGGAGGGAGTAACAACAACAAAAATGGAAAGGGACCTGGGGTTAATCATATCTGATGACCTTAAGGTTAGCAATCAAAGTGAGAAGGCAGTAGGGAGGGCTGAGGTGATACTGGGATGTATTGGGAGAGGCATCACTAGCAGAAAACAGGAAACAGGAAGTTGTTATCCCTCTGTACAGACATTTGGTGAGACCCCATCTGGAGTATTGCATCCAGTTCTGGAGAACCCATCTCAACAAGGACATAGACAGGATGGAGGCAGTCCAGAGGAGGGCAACTAAAATGGTGCAAGGTCTGCAAGAGAAGCCATATGAGGAGAGACTAAAGGAGCTTAATATGTATACCCTTGAGGAAAGAAGGGAGAGGGGGACATGATAGAAACTTTCAAGTACCTCAGAGGAATCAACAAAGTCCAAGAGGGTAGCATCTTTCAGAAAAAGAGACTTGCAAGAACAAGGGGACACAATTTAAAGATAGAAAGAGGGCAGTTCAGGGGCAATGTGAGGAAGTATTATTTCACAGAGAGGGTAGTGGATGCATGGAACAGCCTTCCTGAGGAGGTTGTGGGGTCTAAAACTGTGGGAAAATTCAAGAATGAATGGGACAGACATAAGGCAATTTTTGTGGGTGGGTAGGAAGAAATAGGTTGTTGGTTAACTAGGATCTGCGGCCTATCCTGTGGGTAGGGAAATGGGCAGACTAGGTGGGCCTTGCTGTCCTTATCTGCCATCAAAGTCTATTTGGCAGCTAGGACTCCATTCCTGGAAGTAATCAGTTCCTGAGAGCAAGTCCGTACCTGCATTTCCATGATGGGCTGGTGGCTTCACACCTGGACTGCAGGTGGCAGTCTGGCAGGTTGAGTTCATCAGAGAACCATGGCTGTGGCTCTCAGACTACCTGGAAGGAGAAGGCAAAGAAGAATTAAATAAAAAAGTACAGAGGGGGTGGGGCTGCTGGTGGAGCTAAAAAGAATTGCAGTCTGGCTTAGACAGGAAGGGTGTTGCAGAGCAAAATGTTAGACAAGGTGCGTCCAAGTCTGAGTGAGCAATAACAGGGCTATATAAAACACAATACTCGTGTAAAAAGGTGAAGGGGGGTTTCAAAGGCCTGAGCTGAGATCACTACTGGTCTTATTAGGAACACAATACAGGCATTAACATTAAATCAGAAAACTTCAGCTATAAAATACAAGCAAGTCAGATTTAACAGAAAACATAATCTAGCACAATATAATCAAACATTAACAGTGCAGAAGTATATGGAGCCAGTCGGAGTGTCCCTGAGGTTGACTGCAGCCAGTGGGCAACAGCAGTAAAAGTCTCTGGATTTAAACACAGAGACAACTGTCGCCATCTAAAGAAAGAAAAAATTGGCAGCTAGGGCTCCCTTCCTGGAGGTGATCTGTCCCTGAAAGCAAGTCCATACCTGCATTTCTGTGAGAGGCTGGTGGCATCACACCTGGACTGCGGGTGGCAGTCTGGCAGGTTGGGTTCATCAGAGAACCACTGCTGGCTCTCAGAGTACCTGGAAGGAGAAGGAAAAGGAGAATAAAATAAGAAAGTCAGAGGGGGTGGTGCTCCTCATGGAGCTAAAAAGAAATGCAGACTAACTTAAACGGGGGGGGGTGTTGCAGACCAAAATATTAGGCAAGGTGCCTCCAAGCCTGCGTGAGCAGTTACAGGTCTATTTAAAACACAATACTAGAGTAAAAAGGTGAAGGGGGGTTTCAAAGGCCTGAGTTGAGATCACTACTGGTCTTATGAGGAACACAATATAGGCATTTACATTAAATCTGAAAATTTCAGCTATAAAATACAAAGAAGACAGTTTTAAGAGAAAACATAATCTAGCACAATATAACCAAACATTTACAGTGCAGAGCTATAATAAGCCAATCGAAGTGCTCCTGGGGCTGACTACAACCGGTGGGTCACAGTAGTAAAAGACTCTGAATTTAAAACCAGAGACAACTTCCCTCATGTAAAGAAAACAAAAATTGGCAGCTATGGCTCCCTTCCTGTAGTTAATCAGTCTCTGAGGGCAAGTTCGTATCTGCATTTCTGTGAGTGCTGGTGGCTTCACACCTGGACTGCGGGTGGCAGTCTGGCAGGTTGGGTTCATCAGAGAACCACAGTTGTTGCTGTCACACTACCTGAAAGGAGAAGGCAGAAGAGAATTAAATAAGAAAGTCAGAGGGGGTGAGGATGCTCATGGAACTAAAAAGAAAAGCAGACTGGCTGAAACGGGGTGGTGTTGTGGACCAAAATGTTAGGCAAGTTGCTTCCAAGTCTGAGTGAGCAATAACAGGGCTATTTAAAACACAACACTAGCATTAAAAGATGAAGAGGAGGGTTTCAAAGGCCTGAGATGAGATCGCTACTGTTCTTATGAAGAACACAATAAATGAATTTACATTAAATCAGAAAACTTCAGCTATAAAATACAAACAAGACAGTTTTAAGAGAAAACATGATCTAGCACAATGTAATCAAACATTAACAGTACAGAGCTAAATGGAGCCAATCGGAGTGCTTCTGGGGCTAACTGGAGTCAGTGGGCCACAGCAGTAAAAGACTCTGTATTTAAGCCCAGAGACGACTGTCCTCATGTAAAGAAAGCAAAAATTGGCAGCTAGGGCACCCTTCCTGGAGGTAATCAGTCCCTGAGGGCAAGTCCATACCTGCATTTCTGTGAGGAGCTGGTGGCTTCACACCTGGATGGCGGGTGGCAGTCTGGAAGCTTGGGTTCAAAAGAGAACCACGGCTGTGGCTGTCAGACTACCTGAAAGGAGAAGGCAGAGTAGAATTAAATAAGAAAGTCAGAGGGGGTGGGGCTGCTCCTGGAGATAAAAAGAAATGCAGACTGGCTTAAACGGGGGTGTTGTAGACCAAAATGTTAGGAAAGGTGCCTCCAAGTCTGAGTGAGCAATAACAGGGCTATTTAAAACACAATACTAGCGTAAAAAGGTGAAGGGGGGATTTCAAAGGCCTGAGCTGAGATCGCTACTGGTCTTATGAGGAACACAATAAAGGCATTTACATTAAATCAGAAAACTTCAGCTATGAAATACAAACTAGGCAGTTTTAACAGAAAAAATAATCTAGCACAATATAATCAGACATTAACATTGCAGCGCTGTATGGAGCCAATCGGAGTGCTCTTGGGGCTGACTGCAGCCAGTGGGTAACAGCAGTAAAAGACACTGGATTTAAACCCAGAGACAACTGTTCTCATGTAGAGAAAGCAAAAATTGGCAGCTAGGGCTCCTTTTCTTGAAGTAATCAGTCCCTGAGAGCAAGTCCGTATCTGCATTTCTGTGAGGGGCTGGTGGCTTCACGCCTGGACTGCGGGTGGCAGTCTGGAAGGTCGGGTTCATCAGAGAACCACGGCTGTGGCTCTCAGACTACCTGGAAGGAGAAGGCAGAGGAGAATTAAATAAGAAAGTCAAAAGGGGTGGGGGTGCTCATGGAGCTGAAAAGAAATGCAGACTGGCTTAAACAGGGGATGTTGCATACTAAAATGTTAGGCAAGGTGCCTCCAAGTGTGATTGAGCAATAACAGGGCTATTTAAAACACAATACTAGCACTAAAAGGTGAAGGGGGATTTCAAAGGCTTGAGCAGAGATCGCTACTGGTATTATGAGGAACACAATACAGGCATTGACATTAAATCAGAAAACTTCAGCTCTAAAATACAAACAAGACAGTTTTAACAGAAAACATAATGTAGCACAACATAATCAAATATTAACAGAACAGAGCTATATGGAGCACAACGGAGTGCTCCTGGGGCTGACTGCAGACAGTGGGCCACAGCAGTAAAAGTCTCTGTATTTAAACCCAGAAACAACTGTTCTCATGTAGAGAAAGCAAAAATTGGCAGCTAGGGCTCCCTTCCTGGAGGTAATCAGATCCTGAGAGCAAGTCCGTACCTGCGTTTCTTTGAGGGTCTGGTAGCTTCACACCTGGACTGCAGGTGGCAGTCTGGCAGGTCAGCTTCATCAGAGAACCACGGCTGTGGTACTCAGACTACCTGGAAGGAGAAGGCAAAGGAGAATTAAATAAGAAAGTGAGAGGGGGGTGGGGCTGCTCATGGAGCTAAAAAGAAATGCAGACTTGCTTAAAGCAGGTTGGTGTTGCAGACCAAAATGTTAGGCAAGGTGCATTTAAGCCTAAGTGAGCAAGAACAGGACTATTTAAAACACAATACTAGCATAAAAAGGAGAAGGGGGGTTCAAAGGCCTGAGTTGAGATCGTTACTGGTCTCATGAGGAACACAATACAGGCATTTACATTAAATCAGAAAACTACAGCTATAAAATACAAACAAGACAGTTTTAATAGAAAGCATAATCTAGCACAATATAATCAAACATTAACAGTGCAGAGCTATATAGAGCCAATAGGAGTGCTCCTGGGGCTGACTGCAGCCAGTGGGCAACAGCAGTAAAAGACTTTGGATTTAAACCCAGAGACAACTGTTATTATGTAAAGAAAGCAAAAATTGGCAGCTAGGGCTCCCTTCCTGGAGGTAATCAGTCCCTGAGAGAAAGTCTGTACCTGCATTTCTTTTGAGGGTCAGGTGGCTTCACACCTGGACTGCGACTGGCAGTCTGGCAGGTCAGGTTCATCAGAGAACCACGGCTGTGGCTCTTAGACTACCTGGAAGGAGAAAGCAGATGAGAATTAAATAAGAAAGTCAGAGGGGGTGGGGCTGCTCATGGAGCTAAAAAGAAATGTATACTGGCTTAAGGGGGATGCTGCAGACCAAAACATTAGGCAGGGTGCCTCCAAGTCTGAGTAAGGAACAACAGGGCTATTTAAAACACAATACTATCGTGAAAAGGTGAAAGCGGGGTTTCAAAAGCCTGAGCTGAGATCGCTACTGGTCTCATGAGGAACACAATACAAGCATTTACATTAAATCAGAAAACTTCAGCTATAAAAGACAAACAAGACAGTTTTAACAGAAAACATATTCTAGCACAATATAATCAAACATTATCAGTGCAGAGCTATATGGAGCCAATCGAAGTGCTCCTGGGACTAACTGCAGCCAGTGGGCAACAGAAGTAAAAGTCTCTGGATTCAAACCCAGAGACAACTGCCCTCATGTAAAGAAAGCAAAAATTGGCAGCTAGGGCTCCCTTCCTGGAGGTAATCAGTCCCTGAGGGCAAGTCCGTGCCTGTGTTTCTGTGAGTGGCTGGTAGCTTCACACCTGGATGGCGGGTGGCAGTCTGAGAGGTCTGGTTCATCAGAGAACAATTGCTGTGGCTCTCAGACTACCTGGAATGAGCAGGCAGAGGAGAATAAGATGAGAAAGTCAGAGGGAGTGAGGCTACTCATGCAGCTAAAAAGAAATGCAGACTGGCTTAAACAGGGGGGGTGTTGCAGACCAAAATGTTAGGCAAGGTGAATCCAAGTCTGAGAGAGCAATAACAGGGCTATTTAAAACACAATACTAGCGTAAAAAGGAGAAGGGGTAGTTTCAAAGGCCTGAGATGAGACCGTTATTGGTCTCATGAGGAACACAATACAGGCATTTACATTAAATCAGAAAACTTCAGCTATAAAAGACAAACAAGACAGTTTTAACAAAAAACATAATCTAGCACAATATAACCAAACATTAACAGTGCAGAGCTAAATGGAGCCAGATGGAGTGCTCCAGGGGCTGACTGCAGCCAGTGGGCAACAGCAGTAAAAGACTATGGATTTAAACCCAGAGACAACTGTCCTTATGTAAAGAAAGCAAAAATTGGCAGCTAGGGCTCTCTTCCTAGAGGTAATCAGGCCATGAGAGCAAGTCCGTACCTGCATTTCTGTGAGGGCGGGTGGCTTCACACCTGGACTGCGTGTGACAGTCTGGCAAGTGTGGTTCATTAGAGAACCATGGCTGTGGCTGTCAGACTACCTGGAAGGAGAAGGCAGATGAGAATTAAATAAGAAAGTCAGAGGGGGTGGGGCTGCTCAGGGAGCTAAAAAGAAATGCAGACTGGCTTAAACAGGAGGGGTGTTGCAGACCAAAATGTTAAGACAAGGTGCCTCTAAGTCTGAGTGAGCAATAACAGGGCTATTATAAACACAATAGAAGCATAAAAAGGTAAAGGGGAGAGGTTTTTCAAAGGCCTGAGCTGAGATCGCTACTGGTCTTATGAGGAACACAATACAGCCATTTACATTAAATCAGAAAACTGCAGCTATAAAATACAAACAAGACAGTTTTAACAGAAAACATAATATGGCACAATATAATCAAACATTAACAGTGCAGAGCTATATGGAGCCAGTCAGAGTGCTCCAGGGGCTGACTGCAGACAGTGGGTAACAGCATTAAAAGACTCTGGATTTAAACCCAGTGACAACTGTCCTCATGTAAAGAAAGCAGAAATTGGCAGCTAGGGCTCCCTTCCTGGAGGTAATCAGTCCCTGAGAGCAAGTCCGTACCTGCATTTCTGTGAGGGCTGGTGGCTTCACACCTGGACTGTGGGTGACAGTCTGTCAGGTTGGGTTCATCAGATAACCACAGCTGTGGCTCTCAGACTACCTGGAAGGAGAAGGCAGAGGAGAATTAAATAAGAAAGTCAGAGGGGTGGGGCAACTCATGGAGCTAAAAAGAAATGCAGACTGGCTTAAACAGGAGGAGTGTTGTAGACCAAAATGCTAGGCAAGGTGAATCCAAGTTTGCGTGAGCAATAACAGGGCTATTTAAAACACAATGCTAGTGTAAGAAGGTGAAGGGGGTGTTCAAAGGCCTGAACTGAGATCGCTTCTGGTCATATGAGGAACACAATACAGGCATTTACATTAAATCAGAAAACTTCAACTATAATACACAAACAAGACAGTTTTAACAGAAAACATAATCTAGCACAATATAATCAAACGTTAGTGCAGAGCTATATGGAGCCAATCGGAGTGCTCCTGCGGCTGACTGTAGCCAGTGGGCCATAGCAGTAAAACAGAGGTGGTGCCAGAATGAGTTATTATTGAGGGCCTGGGCCTGAAACAAATTGCCGGGGGTCTGGGGGCCGCATGGGCCCCCAGAAGCTGTAGAAATTTTGGTGCTCTCTCGTGTAAAATAACACATTTTCTGCTACTTTAGCCTTATTTGTCCCACATTCCTTTTCCATTATTTTGTCTTTTTTTTGGTTAGCTTGTCACTTGACTGGAAAAAACTACATGTTGCGGATTAAAGTCATAGAATCAATAGCGTATTTTGTAAATATCAGTAGATCTGGGTTAAATCTACTGATATTTAAGAAATATGCTAGGCACGGAGGAGGAATTGGCATCCAGTGCCATCAGATGACCTCCCTGAGTGTGACCCTTATGAAATTATTGTCCACACCCTCACACAGGTCCATTATCTGACTAGTAAAATATGATACTTAATGCACTAATAAGGGAAAGTGAGCTGTGATGTGCTGTGCTGCAGACTACTGCTGGCTTGGCTGCTCCCCTTAAGGGCCCATCCCCATCCCCCCTGCCCCTCTGCCAAATAAATAAATACAGTCACAGCACTGCCATGCCATCCTGCATCCATGATCTCACAGTTGACTCACCTCACTTGCACAGTAACAGCGGCACATCAGGTAGGCAATGGCATTAGCATCCTCATGGCAGATCCAATTCTGTCTCTCTGTCTTGTCTCTCCTCTCGCTCCACTCTGGCTTTGCTCCATATCTCCACAGTCTCCTGATTGAAGCCTCTCTACTCTCTCCAGCTGTCCACTCAATCTAGGTAAGACAGTCCCAAACTCCCAAGTCAAAGGCAACTGTCCAAGTCCCAGCTGTCTGTCCCAGTGTGTTGGCTCCCTCCCATCCCAGATCCAATTGTGAAGACCAGTGCAGTGCCGCTGTGCCGGTAAAAAAATAAAATACTCCCAAATAGTCCCAAACACCCCTCAACCCCTACTAAGGCTCTTCTTTTTAATCCTCTTCTGACTCTCAGACAGAGACTGACGTGCATTTTCCTGACCAGTCTGTGCAGCCTCCAAGATGTCTTCACTAGCTCCCACTCTGCCTTTGAGTGCATCATGCGCCGTCACTAGGTCACTTCACCAATCAAACACCACATCTGAGAACTAGGAGCTGTGTGTTGATTTGTTGCCATGGCAATAATGGGAATGAAAATGAGCAAGCCGAAGCAAACGATAGATGGGCAGTTGGGCAGTTGCTATGAGGTGACAAGTGGGGCTCAGGGGTTATTAGCGCTACTACCATACCACTGGCAATTGGCAAATAAAAATAATTATGTTAGAGCTGCTAGTGTGCTTGCTAGTCAGGGAGGTTGAGCATGCTGGGCTGCAGTGAAAATGGGATTTTAAAATTTTAACTTTTGGACCTTGATTGAGCACAGAGAGGGGCAGGCAGGCAGTACAGAAAATGGGAAGAACCCGCTTCCGCACACCACATGGCACACCACCAATCACAAAAAAGGTTTGGGGCCCCAGACAAAGCATTCAGGGCTCCAGCACCAGAGGTCCAGCCCTAGCAATGCCTCTGCCACCTTCCAGTTCTTTCCCGCCGTCGGCTTTTGAAAGTACCTCGTGATAGAACAGCACTCATTAGTCTTACCTTTTTGGCTAAAGTTATTGCCTTTTTGGCCCTAACTTTGTATTTTTTTCTTGTTATATCAATAATTCTCTCATCTGCTGTGTTTGTCATCCCCGACACCCTCTGAATTGCATAAAAACAAGTGCGACTTGTTTGGTTCCCAGCTCCCTTGTAAGGACAGCCATTTCTTGTACCTCTTCTGCTTAGGCCCGGACCTCCATGTGGGAGAGTGCCAGCACTGCCAGAAATTCAATTCAGCCACCTGAAAATGGAGGCAGCAGTGCCTGGAAGCCCACCTGCTAAACAAGAAAATTGCATCCATGGAGAAAGAATTGAAAAAACTTAGGCAAGCGTCGACCTCCCCGAAGACCACAAAAAGAAAAGGGACAATGAGAAGAACCAGGACCTGGATTCATCATCCACAGCAGCCGTGACTTCATCTGGAGTTGCGGCCCTCGAGATATCTTCCCCACCAGGGGACTGATCCTTGACTGCCGTCTTGTTGGCTAACAAGGTGGTGTCTCCCCTCCCGGTGGGCTTGTGCTCAGGCCTGTGAGGAGCCTCTGGGGCAACGGAGGCCTCCACTCCCACCAAGGCTGCTCCTCCTTCACGGCCTTCTGGTCAGAGTGGGTCCGGTAAGTAGGACACTGGTTCTACCGATGTCCACCCAGACAAGGTTGCTAAGTCGGTTGTCAGCACAGCTGATGACTGCACAGTCCACTCCTCTTCCATGAAGGCCACTTCTTCCTCACGGCCTTCTGGTCAGAGTGAGTCTGCTAAGCCGGATGCCGGTCCTACCGATGTCCACCTGGACACTGCTGCTAAGCCAGTCATCGGCCTCTCTGATGAACGCCATGCCCGTGAACCCACGTCAGTCCCTGAGACTATGCCTGATGTCTGGGATTCGCTGCAGCATACTACAACTACATTGTCCTCTAAGATCTCCCCATCCCCTCAGACTGCCCCAAGGGAGTCTGCTTCTCTTTCTCCAACTGGGGTCAAGGATACAGAGGACGAATCCCCTGATCTTGAAGTGGGTAGCCATCTGGGAATAAGTGACCATGAAACAGTGTGGTTTAAGATAAACTTAGCTGTAGAGTCAAGCCACACAAAAGTGAAGGTACTGGACTTCAGGATGGCTGATTTTGTCAAAATGGGAGAGTGCCTCAGAAAAGCACTAGCAAACAGGCAAGAAGGTGGGGTGGAGCAACAATGGGGAAACATCAAAATCGCCATCACAGAGGCAATAAGTCTGTGTGTGAAGCAAATAAACAAATCAAAATGAAAGAAAAAAACACTATAGTTCTCAAAAGAAGTGGCGGGGAAGGTAAGGGAAAAAAGATAGCATTCAGGAAGTATAAGGAAACACAGAAGGAGCAGGACAGAGAACTGTACCAATTAAAGCAGAAGGAAGTGGATAAGGCAGTCAGAATAGCAAAGGCCCAAACCAAGGAAAAGATAGTCAACTCGGTTAAGAAGGGGATAAAACATTTTATAGGTACATTAGGGAGCAAAGAAAGACTAAGGCAGGGATACTGAGGCTGAACAAAGAGGAAGGTGATTGGGCAGAGAGCGACAGTGAAAATGCAGGGATACTGAACGAATACTTCTGCTCAGTATTCACAATGGAAAAGCAGGGAGAAATACCTAATCCGGTCAATAGAAGCACTCTAGTTAGGGGGGTTGATATTTTATTTATTTATTTAGTTGTTGTTGACCGGGTAAGTGCACTAGACAAATCCTGTCTATTTTCAGGCATGACCCGGGGGATGGAGATACAGATGAATGCCAACTGACCTTGAACCAGATTAAGCAGTTGGTAGTATTTTTAGTGAATGAGGGAAATGTGGCCAGGACACCAGAGAAATCCCCTTACTCTTTTTGATAAGTGCCATGAGGTCTTGAACATCCACCTGAACTACCACCAATCCAGGCAGATGGGACCTCAGTTTAACATCTCATCTGAAAAACGGCACCTCAGAAGTGCAGCACCCCTCTCATGCTGCACTACAGTGACAGTGCACGGATATTAACCCAAGTGCCAGATGTGGGAATTGAACCCACAGCCCTCTGATCTCCTGGCCTCAGAGGCAAGTGTGCTACCTACTGAGCCACTGACACTGACATATTAGTCCTTTCACAGAACAAAAGGTTCTGAAAGAACTCTTAAAACTGAAGGTGGATAAAGCAATGGGGCCTGATGGGATTCACCCCAGGATTTTAAAAGAACTAAGGGAAGAACCAGTAACATCAATGACTACCCTTTTTAATAAATTATGGGAGGATGGGGTGGTACCTGAGTACTGTAGGAGGACAGATGTGATTCCCCTTCACAAAAGTGGGAGCAAGACAGAGGCAGGAAACTACAGACCTGTCAGTTTGACCTCAGTGGTAGGCAAAATGATGGAATCACTTCTCTGAAGGAAAGAATTGTTGAGTACCTAGAGGCCAGTGGGGCACAGGACCCAAGGCAGCATGGATTCACAGCAGGAAGGTCATGTCAGACAAATATAATTGATTTATTTGACTGGGTGACCAAAGCAGTAGACCAGGAAGGGGCTGTGGACATGGCCTACCTAGACTTTAGCAAGGCATTTGACACAGTCCTGCACAAAAGATGAATAAACAAATTAGCCAGCCTGGGAGTGGGTCCTGGGGTGGTAGCCTGGGTAAAACACTGGTTGGACAACAGGACACAGTGGGTAATAGTAAATAGAGTCCACAGTGAAGAAAAGAGGGTTACTATTGGGGTACTGCAGGGTTCAGTACTGCGGCTGGTCCTTTTTAATGTCTTTATCAGTGACATTGCAGAGGGACTTGAAGGGAAAGTATGTCTTTTTGCAGATGACACAAATATCTGCAACAGGGTTGACACACAAGATGGGGTGGAAAGGATGGAAAGGGACTTGACAAGGTTGGAGGAATGGTCAAATGTATGGCAGCTTAGATTCAATGCAAAGAAGTGCAAAGTATTGCACCTGGGAAACAAAAACCCAGGGGAAGACTACACAGTGGGTGGTGAGATAGTGACAACAACAAAAATGGAAAGGGACCTGAGGGTAGTCATAGCAGATGACCTAAAGGTGGGCCAGCAATGTGAGAAGGCAGTAAGGAGGGCTGGGGGGATACTGGGATGCATAGGGAGAGGAATCACCAGTAGAAAGCAGGAAGTTGTTGGCCCTCTGTACAGACAGTTGGTAAGACCACATCTGAAGTACTGTGTACAGTTCTGGAGACCCCATCTCCGCAAAGACATAGACAGAGTGGAGGCTGTCCAGAGGAGGGCAACCAAAATGATGCAGGGTCTGCATCAGAAGACATATGAAGAAAGACTAAAGGAACTAAAGATGTATAGCCTCGAGGAAGGGGGGGGGCATGATAGAAACTTTCAAATACCTCAAGGGAATCAACAAAGTCCAAGAGAGTAGCATCTGTCAGAAAAAGAGATGTGCAAAAACAAGGGGGCACAATTTGAAGATAGAGAGGGGACAGCTCAGAGGTAATGTGAGGAAGTATTTCTTCATAGAGAGGGTTGTGGATACATGGAACAGCCTTCCTGAGGAAGTCGCAGAGTCAAAAACAGTGGGGGAATTCAAGAATGCATGGGACAGACATAAGGCAATTCTAGTGGGGGGTAGGAGGAAGTAGGCTGTTGGTTAACTAGGATCTGTAGATTATCCATTAGGTAGGGAAATGGGCAGACTAGGTGGGCTATGTGGTCCTTATCTGCCCTCAAATTCTATGTTTCTATGTTTCTATGCTGGATTCTCAGACGCTGGACTTGATGCCTGCTGACCCAATGTTGCCCTCCGGTATGCCGTTGCCTGATGGAGGACCTGTTCTGCTGACAGGGTCGGATGGTCCACCTGACCCTCCCGTGGGTTGCCCCACTCTTGGCCCGATGCCCTCAGGACCAATGCCTCCACTGTCTGGTCCACCTGTGGGGCCGATGACAGGACCTCCTGCTCTGTCAGAGCCCCTGGTGCCAGGGTACCTGACACTGCAATACCCGGCACCACAGTACCCAGATCCCCAGTATCTGATGCTACAATATCCAATGCCACAGTACCTGCCACCTCAATACCCGACGCCGGGCTATGGATACTCTTATTATGGGTTTCCCAATTACCAATACCCAAGTCCCGCTCCTCATCCTCCTCCTCCACCTTTGCAGCTGCCGGTGGACATGAAGGATGTCTTGGCCTCGTGGAGGGCAGAAGCTAAAGCCCAGCACACCAGGGAGGTCGAAAGTCATCGGCCAATGCTGGTCCCTCTGCTGGATCCCTTACGTCGATGACAGGAGACCCCTCCCCCTTTACCTGACACCAGAGGAGAACCATCTGGATCTTAGTTTGGAGAGGACATACACCCGGAATTGCTTGTTTTTTTTCCACAACCCATGACATGGTTGGTAACCTATCGGACAGTGTTACCTGGCCTGAAGGCTGTGAAGGGTAATTTTTTTCAAGAGAAGGCTATGTCTGAGAAACCCAAGAAAAAAAATGGTCCCACTGGGTTTCAACACTGTACTGAGTGTGGGGAGGCTTTTGCCAAAGCTGATTCCCACCTCGTATGTGTATATTGCCTTGGTTTGACCACCTCAAAACAGACTGCCAAAATTTTAAAAATTTTCCCAAAGCCACTTCAGAAAAAAGATTAAGTAGACCGAAGGAAAAGGAGGCTGAGAAGTCTGCTGATTCAAATGGCCAGCCCGGTTCGGTTCTGACTGAACTTGATAAGGTGCCCGCTGAACCGGTCAATACCTTTTCGGGCAAAAGGAGATCTGATTCTGAGGGATTGGTTCTATCTAAAAAGAGAAAGAAGTCAGCCGGTTCAGATCACATCCTGCAGATCCCAACCACTGAGAAAATTGCAAAGGCGATCAGCATAGTGCAATCGCTTAGTCCAGTTCCATCCAAACGGACTCCTTCTGGTAAGCGATTGGTTTGGATGGTTTAAAGTCCATTGGGTTATGATCCAGATGTTTATTGTGAGGAGTGGGAGGGAGACATAGAGTTTCCAGAGGAGGAGGATGATGATGATGTGTTTGGAAGCCTAGATGAGCCTATAGAGCTTGACATCTCCCCAGACAGGCCTACTAATGTCTCCCTTCCCAGACTTTGAGTCCCCCTCCCACTTTTTGTTTTACTAAGAAATGACTGAAACTCTCCAGCTCCCAGTTGTGGAAGCTGCTGCGGTGGCAGAGGAACCTGATTATGTAGAGATGATGGACGTCCCAGAGTTCAAGAGGCTGTCTATCCCACTTCACAAATCTTTAGGGACACTGACTCACAAATTAGTACAAATGCCTACTTCTCTATATCCCCTGTGGATAAAAAGATGGACAGGAGGTATATGTTATCAGTTTCTGGTACAGAGTTTCTGTATAAGCATTGCAGCCATGTTGCGGTAGTGCAGGCTGCAGCCTGTGACAGGGCAAATATTCCTTTGGCATCACACCCCCCAGATAAGGATTCCAGGAAGGTGGATTCCATGGCCAAGAAACAATACTTGGCATTCTCTTTGGGGCTCAGACAGGCTAATTATGTGGCCTATACAGCCAGGTACCAGAAGTCCAGGTGGGATACAGCTCTGAAGCTGTCTAAAAAGGCTTCCCCTGGCTGGACAAAGAGCTGGACAGGTGGCTGCAGATGTAATTGAGGCATCCAAGGTACAATTACATGCTGCTGTGGGACTCCAATGATGTGGCATCAAGAGTCATGGCTACGTCTATATCGCTTAGGAGATTTTCTTGGCTTAGGTGTACTAGCCTTTTGCAGGATACCCAGGCTAAGGCTATGGATTTCCCTGTGTCTGGTAATTCTCTGTTTGTGGAGTAGATGGAGTCTTACATGAAAAAGATGGATGAATACAGGACCGCCTACAGGAGTGCAGTGGTCAAGGAAAGACAGACTACTCCTCAGAAGCAGCAGTCTAGTGCAGGCCTTTTCAAAGGCCTTTCTACCAAGCTCAGGATTCCTCTTCTTTCCAGCAGTGGGGGTTCTTCAGAGGGAGAGGCAAAAGAGGGATGAACAGGACTACATCCTCTTCTCAGTGTAAAACTCCTGCCAAATAGACACCCTGATGTGTCAGACCGGGCTGCCTCCTCTATCCCAGTAGGGGGCAGGCTGGCATACTACTTCCAGTCCTGGAAATCTATCACTTCAGACAGTTGGGTCCTGGAAATAGTAAGCCAGGGACTGGCTCTTGGCTTCAAAAGATTCCCCAGAGTGAAAGCCAGATCTTTCCCACCAGCAACAACTTCAGAAACGATTGCCCTACAGGTAAAAGTTTCCTCCCTACTAACCCTCAAAGCTATAGAGAGGGCTCCTCCACAACACAGGGGCAAAGGTCTGTATTCCCGATACTTCCTTACCCCAAAAAAGACAGGGTGTGGTAACCCATCCTAGACCTGAGATATCTGAACAAGCATATCACAAAGCCAAAATTCAAAATGGTGACTATGGGAATAATTCTTCCCTTTCTGAGGCCAGGAAACAGACTAGCTTCTCTGAACCTCCAGGAGCCTATTTCCATATACCGGTCTTTTGTTTTGTCTCCTCTTTTCTTTCCTCCTGGATCTGTACTCTCTCCTGTTTTTTCTAAGCCCATGCCTGAAGCGCCTTCTCTTGGGTCTTGAAAATGGTCGTGCCCTATTCTTGTATACTGTTACCCCTTGTTTCTTCTCCACATTCCTCTTCGTCTTCCCCTCCACCGTGATCCATCCCACCTAAAAAATGATTATCTCTAACATTTTTGTCTTCCCCTTCTGTATCACTGCTAGATGTGTATAAGGTACTATCAGATTCCAGATTATAAACAAAATTACCCCTCAATTGATTTGGTTTATCTTTAAACCAGTTGTATACTTTATTATCCCTATAGTCATTCAGATCACTTATGAAATTTATAGATTTTGATTGTGCGAATATAATTTTCAAAATCATCTAATTGTTTATTTATTTTATCCAAAAATTCAGTAAATTCCTCAACAGAGCATTTTTTCTTCACATCTTTTTGTAATATTTCTATTTTTTGGTCAATTTTATTAATTTCTTTTTGTAAGAGTTTCGACCAAAATCAAAATAAAATCTCTAGACAAATCTATTTCATGCACTATCCCATTTTTGTTCTAACTCATCTTTTGTAAACCCTAGATTAGGTTCAATCAGAATTCTCAAACCCCTAGGAATGTGTTTTTGTTTCAAATAGTCAGTGAGAGTGAGAGAGTGCCAATCTAGTTTCAATTGCCTTTGTTTATTAAATTCAAAATCATTGTTAGCGTTCTAGAAGGA
The DNA here is from genome assembly GCA_016271365.2 of Neoceratodus forsteri. NCBI lineage: Eukaryota > Metazoa > Chordata > Ceratodontiformes > Ceratodontidae > Neoceratodus > Neoceratodus forsteri. The sequence continues at coordinate 855,884,329 of CM057450.1, forward strand.
ACTGCCCCTTGAAACTGCCTTTTTGGTTTATAGGCTTCTAATATATCTAGCTCTTCAGTTTCTGATATGACAATAGGGACTGATCTTTTATCTGTAAATTTATTGAGTTCTCAGAATTCATTCATTATTACCTTCAAATTCCTTTTAATACATATAATCAAAATATTAAAATGCTTAGGTATGGGGTACAAGATAGGTGGTGAGAGGGAGAGGGAGAATTAGACCTTGTGGAACAAGGGATGTGGGCAGTTCTGTAGCCTAGTTTCACACTATGGATATGTAGTGTATGAACAACATTTGGCTACCCCCAAGGAAAAATAACATAAGGCTCATATATAAGCTAAATTATAGTCATGTGACATACAGGAACATATCTAAATATACTGAAGCGGATACGTGAGCTCTCTAGACAAGAAATTGATTAAAGCAAACATTTCTGGCTCAAATACCAGAATTTCCTGATGTAGATATAGTCATAAATCCAAGTTCTTCATCACTGAAAGTCAATACTGATCTCATGAAGTGTTCCCAATAAATGAATTTTTCAATGTCTGAGCTACTGGCTGCTTTCAGACATACAGAAGATGGTAATCCAGTTCCAACTTGATCAGATCGAAGAAAAAACAGTTCAATACTTTTGAAATATTTTCAACCAACTCTCCTTTTATATCTCTGCAAAACATATGCAGTAAAATCCAAGATCCCTTGTGGTTCGGCCCTCCAGAAAAGCATCCAGCAAGGTGCTTCAAATCACAATTATTGAAACTCTGGTACAGCCAACACCTCATGAAAAAACATGAGAAAAAATGACTGAGGGGAGAGGCCAAAAACCAGTCAAAAGCTAGAAGCCTAGAAAAGAGATTGGAATAAAAGGCCCACTTACCCATATGTATAAAACTGTATCTGTTTTATTTTTATTTGTAGTATTTCATCCAGACTTAAAAATACTTCCTACATTTCGGGATTGCCATCCCTTCATCAGGGAGTCCCCTAGGGGAGCAATAACAGCTTTTACTGTATAGAAAAATTGTTTCTGAATTTTGCAAGTCTTAAAAAGACCTTGAAAGTAAGTGATTTGTATTAGAGGAACGATATTTTGTTTCTCACCTGATCCACATTTATTTAAATTGAATCTGTCTACTTCTAAGAATTTACATTTATAATTTTCATCTTTTTTTAAATATACAGTATTTACAAAACCTTTGATGAAGGGTTGGCAATCCTGAAACATAGGAAGTATTTTTAAGTCTGGATGAAATATTACAAATAAAAATAAAACAGATACAGTTTTATACATATGAGTGAGTGAGCCTTTTATTCCAATCTGTTTTCTAAAGGTCTAGTACAGCCAACATGTGGAAAACCGGTTCTAATTCAGTCAACACAAGGAAAACAATCCTGTACGTCTTCAATCAATGGGGCTATATCGTGGGGGATTTCTGAGTGACGCATCCCAGCACAGACAGCACAAGGCTTCCCATTCTGCCATCGTGGCACCAGATATAAAGAAATATTGGAGAAATTGGATCTTGGTTCACAGGTCAGGTGGTCCCAGAAGAAAAAAAAATTCTCAAATGCAGCCAGCATGAGGACAACAACCAACTTCTAACTGGATAGGGATCACGGTTCTCATACAAGTTGGGTCGCTGAAGAAAGAAAGATTACAAATTGGAGTACAGCCAACAAGAGGAAAACAAAAAAAAATCTCGTATTAGAGGTATCTCAGTTCTTGTACAAGTTGGGTCCTTGAAAAAAAATTACAACTTCCAATAAAGCCACCATGAGGAAAACAAATCTGTAGGTACAAGATCAATGGGGCTAGATAGGTTAATGCTGAGTGCTGCATCTCAATATTCTAAAGCTTGGGCTGTGCCATTCCCCTGGTAGGGTCGCACTATGAGGTTTTGATTATCATCTGAGAATGCTGGAGCAATAACGACAAGGAAATTAAGGTAAATATTAAGTTGATTTCTTCATACAATATGCTGTGGATGAGGAGATGCTCAGAATGCAACCATGGCAGCAGTGGCAACTGTTTTGGGCAGTCAGTATTTAAATAAATAAAAAAGCAGCAGGCTAAATACTAAAGCTGCAAAAAAATGCAAAATACTGAGCTAGAAATGGTCTGGTGAGTGAAATAAACTGGGCATATCGCATAACTAATTATTACCAAACAACTGGAGGAGGGGTTACTTAAAGAATGAAGGAGTGTGTCCTGTAGATTATATCACAAGGGTGGATATATTTTAATAAAAAAAAAAATTAAGCAGAAGACCAGTGTGAAAATGAAACAAATGAAATGGGTGGAAGTGGATGTGAAGTATTAATATGTCGAGGGTATATCTAAAGAAAAGCTGGATTAATACAGAAAGTATAAAAAATGGCAAAGCTGAGCTGTTGTGTGTGTGTGCCTGAAGCACAATGCAAATTAAAGCACTTTTTTTTTCATGATGAGTGTGAATGGGGGATATATTGATCAAGTGGCTTCAGTAATATGAAACTTCTTTTTGTACTGTTCAAGAACATGCACATTGCAAGGGCATCTGCTTGTGAGATGCTTTCAACCGAATAAGAATGTCTTCTCAAACAGAGGAAAGGAGCACAATGATTTGGAGTGCTAAAATAGAGAATTATACTATGATGTGTGAAAATCCTGTAACCTCATTGTCAAAACATGTCACATGGTCTTGGTTAAATCCTACATAACCCACAGCTGAGGAATGCCATTTATAAAAACAAAAATGAAACACATTTAAAATGTATTTTGAGTCCATTGTAATAATCACAATAAGGCTCAACCGGGTGTGAGTTATTGGGTGATTTATCCAATTCTTGTGCTGTTCATTCACCCAGCAGCACCTGGTGACACATCTCACAAGGAATGGGTAAATATCCATTATACCATGGACATAAGTGAACATCCAATGAAATTGTCAGACTGGCAGTTTACCACAATTCTAAATCCTCTGATAACCAATGGCTGTTGAAGAGGATATCCTCTGTGGCATCCCAGCATAGTAATAAGTACAGTAAAAATTAAAAAAAAGCAACCTCTTTAATAGTTGTATTTTATTATAGTAAAAAATATGAACCTTGGTATAATTGCAATAAGCCACTCAGATGATGTGGGTTCTCGGGGGATTTACCATGGCTGGGGAGGATTTACCCACTCAGCGCAAACCACTCCAGCTGTGGTAAATCCCCTGATAACCCACACACCCTCGTGGCTTATGCAAGCAATAATACCAGACAGGGTGGGCAACATTGAGCTATACCCGCCCACCCAGGGGTGTAATGAGGTCCAATGTTGCAGGAGGCTCATATCACCCACACCGGAGGGTATTATTGCGCTTAGAAAATGGGCTTCAGTGTAAGATTTCATTAAGTAAAAATACAGTATAGGAAAATACTTTCAAAGTGAAAAGAAATACTATAAAAATCCTTTTTCTTTGGTTAAGTATTCCCTATGTTTTTAGTGCTGTTCCATGTGCTGTACCACCAACACACACATATTCTGTTGTACTTATGCCCAGCCCCCCGTCATGTAGCATGACCTGTAGAAGAAATACCGGAGCAGACTATAGTGGCTGTGGTGTGGGAGCAACAGAGGGCAAAGGGCGGTAAATGATCTTTGTTTTAGAAAAATAGAAATTGTTCCTGGCATTTCTCTGTGCGCGAGTTGATAGCAAGCAGCCCACAGTAGTGCTGAATAGGTGACCTGCTAGCGCTACTACTTTTTAAATGAAAGGAGTAGTGTTTTTTGGTTTTTTTTAAATGAGAAAAACATATTTACTCTGGGGAGGGGTGGGGGTTACAGAATGGTAATGAATTGGAAGCAGTTGTCATGAGCTTCCCATGGCCAGCAGGTTGTAATGAAGCTATTGAGAGAGGACCGGAGTAGGTTAGGCAAGCTGGAAAATCTGCTGTGTACAAGGCACTTTTCTGGAACATTTATGTGTGACTGAGTATTTCTGTAGATAGGGGCAGACAGGCTTACTTTTTTTTTTCTGTGTGTAGAGCGGAGAAGTGACATTGTTCCACTGGCGGGGGATCACATTTGGCGGTGTTGTCTCACTCAGTAATCTAGGGGGAAAATTGGTATGACTGGACGATGAGGTGAAGGAGGGAGGAGAAAAAGGCTGTAGGCAATGACCAAGCATGGGAGAAGAGGGTACTGTAAAAAGCAAGAAAGAAATGGTGAGAAGTGAACCAAGCGGTTCAGCATGTAGCTGGCACTGAAGTACGTAGGATTGTGTGCCAGTACCTCTCACCAAGCAAGACATAAAAATGGTGGACATTTCAAATGAAAATGAGGAGGTTTTAACCAATTAGGGAGCAGCGTGGGTACCAGGATTCTGTTGATAGGGCAGGCTGGACTGGTACTTTTAATAGCTGGGCATCTGTTGTGTGATAGATACCCAGCTAGAGAAATTCCTCAGCCAATCAGAAGGCTGAAATACTTTTATCCATTTTCTAATGCTTAAATAACCCACACCCTTTTGTGTCTTATTATTTGAAGGTTTGAGCACTGATAGCACATCTTGATTCTGTGGCAAGAAATAAAAGCAGGTATCTGAGTGTGTATGTATGAGCCAATCTAACACAGCAAGGCATGTGAAGGACTGAGAGGTTTGTGCTGTAACATGCAATATTGAGAGAACTGCTCATGAGTTTCGTAACCACGGCAAACCTAGAGGCGTTAACTGCATTGTTTGTGTTTGATTACTTCTACACAATCTTTTAGGGTATGGGTAAACACATATTTATGCCAAAGACAATTCTAATACCAAAAGATAAGGTGTGATTTACTTCATTCATTCACTCACTTCATGGCCTTCTCTCTGTCAATGCCATGGCACACTTTCTCACACATGTGTGACGACATTCCAAACTTTGTATAGAACTGGTGACATGCTATTCACTGCATTATAAGATTGTGACATTGTCAGGGCAATGCAACAACACTGTTCCAGGCATAGATTTTGGTGCTGAACATGGTTCAACCATGGTTCAACCATACACATTAGACAAGAAAATTTTTTGAAGTATAAAGAAAAATGCACTTTTCAACTGAAGCATTGGGAGTGGAACAGGGATATCTTACTGTAGCTACTCTAAAGACAAACTTCTTAGCTACTCTAAAGACAAGCTTCTTAGCTGATCTGGGTAAGATCAAATGGCAAGATCTGTATCTGGCCAAGTCTACTGTCGAAGCTGTCACAGTCCTTAATGACAACCTTTCCATCCCAATAAACAAGCATGCCCCCCCATTAAAGTGAGGGTACATAAGTCCTCACATCCCTGGTTTACCACAGAGCTGAAGGCAGCACTTACCATTAGAGACCAGCTGTGGGCACAAGCCAGGCGAACCAAGAACCCAGCAGACTGGCAGGCCTTTAGAACTGCCAGAAATGTCTGTGTTAAAAACATACGTCGCACGAAAGCAAACTATTACATCTCCACCCTAGAAGAGGCCAAAGGGAACCCAAAAAAAATCTGGAGGACACTGAGATCCATTGAAGGTTGTCCCACAGCTCCCTCAATACCAATTAAGATACTTAGCAAGGACAGGGTGGTGGAAAACTAACCACAAATCCTTGAAGAACTTAACCAACACTTTGCCACAGCCGGATTAGCATTTGTCTCCTCTCCGTATGCCACGCAAAATGGCAATTGTAGCGCACCCTCCATATCCACCTCCCCCAGTCAGCCCTTCCAGCTGCACTTGTTTAGTTATAAAGAAGTTGAGGACTTGCTCCTCAGCCTCGATGTTAGGAAAAGTGCAGGGGACAATGCCCTTGAACCATTCTTCCTGCGATTAGGCTTTGCCCAGCTCACAGCTCCCATCATCCATATCTTCAACCTCTCCAGTACCTCTGCCACAGTTCCATCCTGCTGGAAATCTGCCCATATTCTTCCTCTCTTCAAATCAGGAGACCTTTGTGATCTAAACAATTATAGGCCTATATCCATTTTGCCTGTTCTCTCAAAAACCCTAGAAAAACTGGTCTACAACCAACTAAAAACTTATCTTGAAGTGCACTCGCTCTTAAATCCTGCACAATCTGGCTTCAGGTCTAAACATAGTACCATCTCAGCTCTGGCTAAAGTCTGTAATGACTGGATCACTGCTATGGATTCCAAGAAGGTTACTGGTGCAGTCTTTCTGGACCTTAGTAAAGCTTTTGATACTGTCGACCACCATCACTTCCTAATTACCTGCCTTACCAAAATAGGTACCACTCCACTCACCACTCAGTGGTTCAACAGTTATCTCTCTGGAAGGATACAAAGAGTCAAAGCCGATGGCCTACTATCAGCCCCTCTCTCGATTGTCAGGGAAGTCCCCCAAGGCTCCATCCTAGGCCCAATCCTTTTCTCCCTATATATCAATGATCTTAATGCTTACATAAAAAAAAAATCCAGCATACATTTCTTTGCGGATGACACAGTATTATACACCTCAGGTTTAACCGTATCTGAAGTCAGAGAAGTGTTGCAAGCTGACTTTCATCAGTTAGAAAACAATCTCATCAAAGCCAAACTTCTCGTAAATGCCAAAAAACCAAGGCAATGATTTTTACATGGTATCTCTCACTTGGTGCTTTACCTGTCCTACCGCAGGACTATTTAGTAACCTCCCTGGGTGAACCCCTGGAAATTGTGCCTAAATTCAAATATCTAGGCATGTGGATAGACAACTAGCTATCTTTCAATGACCATATTGAGGACCTATTCAAGAGGCTCAATGCATGACTGGGATTCTTTTTTAGAAATGGGTCCCTCTTCTCTCTTGAGACCCGCATATGGCTTGTCTAAGCAACCTTCCTCCCCCTACTAGATTATAGGGATTTTATATATATCCTCCGCAGCCTCTAGCCTTACCAAGCTGGACGTTCTCTTCCACCGTGCTCTACGATTCATTACTATCTTCACCTTCAGGACCCACCATTGCGATTTATATGCAGTGGTTGGCTGGACCTCACTTACCACCAGACGCATGCTCCATGCAGGTATCTGGACCCTCAAGATACTTCTGCACAAACTGCCAGACTATTTAACATCTCTACTACGCATATCCCATAGTGCTTACTCCCTGAGGAAATCTCAGTACATCCTATTAGATGTTCCTAGGACTCATACTACATTTGGTCGACGGGCGGTCTCATATGCAATCCCCAACATTTGGAATCAACTTCAATCCATACTGAAGCTAACTAGCACTGTCTCAATCAGTTCCTACAAAACACTAGCAGTCTCTAAAATAAAAGACACCTGCAGGTGCTACTAGGCCTCCTTCTAACTTCAAGCCAAGCTTTTGTGTGCTGACTCCCTTTCTACTCCATTAACCAGAATGTAATTGCCTACCTGGTACAATTTTTTTTCTTTTTATTCTTCTCTCCACTTGACATAATATATGACTCAACTGGACCCTGCACTGCTATGTTGTAGCTACTAGGTAGATCACCAAGTTGTATAACTCTTGGATGATATGTACTCACTGTGCTTACCAATATACAATTGCTCCTATCTATGTAACAATGATTTGTATGTGTAAATGTCTCAGGACCTCATGGTGAATGAGTAATAATGATATGTAAATGTCCTAAGACCTTCTTGTGAATGAATAATAATGATGTGTATGTGTAAATGTCTTCGGACCTCTTTGTGAATGAGCTTGCTCAACAGAGTTTTCCTGCAATAAACTTGAACTTGACAGACATTGGGTATTATTACACATAATTAAAGAAGTTTTCTACTTATTAGACATCAGCTGTGAAGATCTGTTACCTGGGTGAGTCATGGCAATATTTCTGAGAAACTGAGGCATGGGAAGGTCCATACGTACCTGGGTGCAGACATTGAAATGCCACAGTCATTACTGATATGGCTGAAACAAAAAGAAAAAGAGGCATTCTGATGAAGAACAAGAGTAAAGGCTGCATGAAAAGAAAGTGTAATAATATACACAAAAGACCAGGTACCAGAACTGTCTATGCACTGCACTGCACCATATTACAGCAGGATCACCTCTAAACAAAAAAAAAAAAAAAAAAGATAAATTCCAGTAAAGATGGCTAATCATACAATATATGTCAAGTTAGTGTGTACTAATATCAGTGAATCACATTTTAACCTTCAACTCGACAGCATGCCAAACTGTGGCACAAGCCGGTGCTGGGCCGAAGGTCCAGCTCAGGCAGGATATCTGATAGATTCGCTTGTCATTGGAGAAACTGCATCACAAAGAGAATTCTCAAGACTGGACAGCAATAGTTGTTAATCAGACTTGAGCCAACCAGCGATTAGTGCATTTGGGGGACAGGAAGTGCTCCCCAAGCCCAACAAGAAAAGTCTGGAAGAAGAGTTTCAAGTGTCAAAGGGAGAGAGGGGACACTGGGAGGTAAATGTTGAATTGGTAGCACTTGCAGTCAGCCGACTGACCTATCATAGTTGTGACAGCTATCAACAAGTCCATAGAATATCACCATTGCCATTAGCTGTAGACCATGGTTCATTTTCTGTTCATCACTATGTTGTTCTTACAGACAATAACTTCTAGACTTTTGCTGCAGGCTCCAACAAAGACACAGACAAAAAATGAAACAATTGTTGACGCAAGTCGGAATACGCATCACAAGAATGACCACAACTGTGATTGGGAGTGGGAGAAGTCTGCAGTGTTGGCTCTATTTAGTCCTGTTTTGTTAATTTGCATTTTTAAAAAGAAAACCTTAAGATCAGTCAGTGACTACCACATGCAGAGCCAAATCTTGAAGATGGCAAGAAGCGAGGGAGAAGTGGAACACACCAAAGACCAACACAGACTACATGCCTGCCAGTAGTCAGTTTCCAGAAAATCCGCCACCTCTTGAGTCTTCTCAATAGTTAGCAATGAAACAGCAGTGCCATTGAGCAGCTTGTGACCACCTGGATTTATATGTTTAATCATGTCAGTATGTGCATACAAGTAAATGGCAGTAACTGTGGTTGATGCTAAGGAAAGGTAACGGTGTGGGATCTGTTTAGCCCCATTTGTTTTTAAAAAAATAATTACTTCAGCAGTAACATCTTTAATAGCATGAGTACAGAACAAAAATGATGAGCATCAGGACCCATAAAAAAAAATACCTCCCACTTGCCTGTGACCAGCTGCCAGAAAACCAAACTACTCTTCAGTTTCTTCAATGCAGGATGTGCGGTGTGATGTCTGCAGTAACATGACAGATGCTGACTGCCTGAACTGTTGTATTATACAAATCAGTTCTGTAATTCAGCTGGAATATGCAGCAAGGGAATGGTCACAACCATGATAGAGACTGAGGGAAGGCTTCAGTGGTGGCTCTGTTTACCAGTTTAATACCCTCGTCAGAGCCCACAAGTGGATTAGCATCTTGGACAGCAAGCACAGAGAGTGTGTGAACTGAAGACTACCTGAACACAGCAAAGATCTAAAAAGCTAATCTACCCACCTGCCAGACAAGCCACTGCCTCCTTCAATTTATTTTGTCTGGATTAGAGTGGTGAGAATGCAGAAGCACCATTGAGAAGGTGCTGACCACATGAACTGTTTATTTAAAAAAAAATGAGCTTAATAATCACACCAGATCTTGCAATACAAGAGAATGGACCCCACTGTGGTTGGGGTGAAAGAAACACCACATTGTGGGCTATGTAGAGCACATTTGTAAAAAATAAATAAATAAATAGTCCTCGGAGTTGAGGACTACAATTGATGCTGCATCACGAACACCATGCAGAGATCAAGCATTGTGAGGAGCATCAGGATACAGCAACATTGCAATTAATGATGGAAACTCAAGATTTCTTACAGCACAGTATACTAACTACAGAATGACAGAGGTATTACTTGTAGGTTCCAGATGTCTCTACTAATGAAGCATCAGTTATGACTGGTTGTCATTTTGTTTTTGTGCTACACATGACAAGTGTCAATACCTGAGAATGGATTGGATACTTGGAGTACAATAGGTATTCAGTTTGCTTTGTGTGCCACATATGCCACTCATTCTGTGTAACAAGAAAGAAAATATCAGAGGCTTTTGGTAAATTTTGCATTTATTACTAAAGTAGATTTGCAGAGTTGTCAGAAGCAAAACAAATGAATGACCTACAGTGATGGCGGTGGGAAAATATTAGTCTGAAATAATGCCAGAATCATGATCATGCAGTTCAATGGATGTCCCTTTTTATGCTGTAGCGTCTGTGTATACAGCGGACTCTTAATTCATAAAGAGATAACTATATTAGTACATATGTCAACATACAACTCACCAGATAGTCAAAACAGACTTTTTGCAATCTGTATGTCACATTTACCTAAGTTTGAGCCTCTTTTTCACATAATGTGGGACATCTTGTTGCATAGTGTCTCTGTATTATTAGAATTAAAGAAACATTGTCATTTCACAATCTTGCTAACATGATAACCACTATACTAAAACATATAAAGTGTCTGTCTTAACTGAAAACATAGGTCCATTAGAAACAATTTTTGAATACTGCTCTTGATTAAGGCAATACATAAAAAGGTAATACATTCTTCGACATTCACACTCAGACATCAGATCTCGATATCTTAAAAGGCACATTCTGTACATCAGTGTTAAGAAAGAACAACAGAAAATCTGGTTATTTCCAAGGGATTAATGACCAGTTGGGAGGATGGGTGGCACAAGAAGCAGACGAGGGCCACCTCCATTCAGCTGGTTGTTAATCCAAGGAAATGAACAGCTTCAAGCTTGTTAATGCGACCAAGTTTAGTCACAAAAACTACTTTTTCTACCAATATATTCTTTATGCAATTATTTTTTTTATATATTTCTGATTTTTATACTTTCTTCCAGACTTCGGGACAGGGCAGACAGATGCGTAGAGGAACACATGCATGCCCGACACTGGTTTGGCTGGCCCCTTTCACCCCACCACTGATAAACCCATGACACCTCTTCCAGCTATGCTACCCATTGCACCTCCACCCAGCTAATGGGAGCAGAACTATGGAGGGGCAAGCAGCCTCCCTCTGGAGAGGATGGCTGCCTATCAGCTGCTCGATCCTGCTCCCTCCACCCTCCCTCCCCGTGCCGGCTTTCTGATGACCTGTGGTTGTTTCAGAACTACAATTTCATTTTAAAGTAGAGTGGTGTGAACCATGCTTGTCACACAGCATCACATGACAGCTGGATCAGTCATTTCTAAGACATTATTGACCAATCCATTAGCCAATTGGGAGCCTTGTTATTTTCATTAGTGATTAAATCTAATTGTAATTGATGTTATAGAATGAGTGAGTACTGCCAACAAATGGGGGCACTACTTTCCCCAGCGTGAGACACTCTTATTCTGTGAATAGCATCTACAGTGCAGCAGCCCTGGAAACTGCAACATCCAGGAACAGTTTTTTTATAAATCTAATTTGATCGCAATCCCCCTTGATATCAACACTTTTTTGAGACCTGTAAAAAGTTGTGTCAGCCTGCTATTTGATATGACTTTTACAGTCTCTTGCCAGGCTATGTATCACGCATGGCCATGAAAGACTCTGATCTTTGTGTACTTAGCACAAGTTGTTGTTATAAAAAATAACATGAAGGTGTGTGATCTGCAGTTTGTGCTATCAAGGTTTATTCTCTATTTAATTCAATCATACCTGTATTACATCTGTTGTCTACAGTGCTTGTTTTCACTTTGCTGTTGTAGAACCAGCAGAAGGTAATTCATTTAAACAACCTCCTTCAAATAATTTCAATGGTGAAAACAGCCAGGTAATACAGGAGCAAATCAACTTTTCTAACCTAGATACAAATTCTGGAGATGGAATTCTTATAACTAAGAGAAAGCCATCATGGTCTAGAATGTCCACTTGCGATCTCTGACATTGTACAGCAGTTGATTAAATCTGTACTGGAAAAAAAAAAAGCATAGGTATGTTTCCGAAGTTTGAAAACTATCCAATTGCAGTCTGCCCAATAGTGTATCTATGAAAATAGCTTCTTAACTCGGAGCAGGATAAAATCTAAGTTTATTAATTCAATTTAACTGATATATATATATATATATATAGGAAGTTAAAAGTTTATAACTCGAATCGGGCAGCAGAGAACTGAAATTGTACATTTTCAAATAAATGGAACACATACCAGTGAAACATGAAGGACAGAAGACAGGGTTAAAACTGGCATCGGCTATATTTCACTCACCAGATCAAGTGAGCAAATTGAAAGAGCTAGTGTGCCTAAAATGGGTAGCACCATTTCTAAATGCAGTCAGCCATTAACTTTCTACATTTGTAGTCCTTTTTTTTTTTAACCTTTGGTAAATTATAAGACTGTTTCTGATGTTCGGTATCAGGTGTTATGACTGGACCAGCTCTCATCTTGCCAGATGAAAGATCTATTTCTAGTTGCCAGACTCCATCAATTCGTTGTGCCATTACTGTGACACAATTTTGGCTGCTGCTTAGATTAGGAACAGCAACTCAGTGGCTCCCACGACAGTCATCTCACTGTCCATGAGATATGGATGCTAATGTTATGGATCAGTTATGTCAGCTGGCAGGGAGAGGGCTATTCTACTTTTCTTATAACAATATTAATAATTTTATCACACTAGAATACTAAGAGAAAAACACTTCAGAAATAAATAAAAAAAACTGACTGTACTACTTAACAATTATTTCCACTGTATGCCTTTTTATTACCACACTGCCTGTTATGGGAAATGGAGATTTTAGCTCAGCATTTTTCTGGGGGGGGTAATTATTTAACCCTCTATGTTATGCTGTGCTTTAAATTATTTAATTAGATAGAGCTTAATTATAGCTTTCAAATGATATGTCACTTGGTATATTTCAATTTTACTTTATTGACAGGTATGGCAGCCATCTTGGAATTAAAAAGGGCTGCCATCAATATAAAAAATGTTAGTTGTAGGTATTCAATGATTAAATTAAGTAGAACATGACTTAAGTTTTTATATGAGATATAACTTGATATTTCTAAGTTAAATTAATTGGTTATCATGGTGGCCATATTGAATTTAAAAATGGCCATTAATTCAAAAATAATATGAAATATATTCAATTACTATCAAAAATAATGTGTAAAATGTTACTCTAAATGGTTTTGATGCCAAATTAGCCATTTAATGGTTAATTTTATGTATCAAAATTAATTCTGATAGCAAAAATAATGCAATCAATGAATTCACGGTACAAACATACATAAATATTCCGAGTTTCAAAACATTATGAATGTTTATTAAATAGTTATGGATACTTTATGAAGAAAAACAATAAATTGACATTAATTTAAGATGTGTCTGACTGTGTTTTGCCCAATGCATAGGCTGATGATCTGAAAATGAGCACTTTTTTACCATATTAAAAGTCTTGTATTTCAGCAACTGTAACTCTGATTTTAAACATTTCAAATGATTTGTAATCCTTTTGATGGCCTCTTTGTAACAGAAGAGAACTTTGTTCTTAAAATTACAAGATAACATTTGCCTTGGTATAGCTATATGAACATACAAATGTGCTAGCAGATATAGGCCATATGGTCTATCAAATCTGCTCAAATGTGCAGCTAGCAATTATTACACCACAGCTGGTCTTCCCTCCACTTCCCTAATAATGGTGCCCCTACCCCTCATTTTGTCCTATCCTCTTTTTAAAATGCACACTGACGTAGCGGATACCACCTCTTCAGGTAGCATGTTCCACATAGTCACCACCCTTTCTGTAAAGAAGTGCCTCCTCACTTCCTTCCTGAGCCTTCCACCCTCCAAACTCATCAAGGGTGTCTACGTGCCTCTCTTTTGTTTGCATACTGTTTACAGCATACCTCAGTTTTGTTCACATACATGCAGAGGCATTCCTCCATTTTGTTTGTAGCCATGTGGTGGCATTACTCTATTTTGATTGCATTCTGGTAACTGCATAAAAATACTGGGACACTGATTCAAAATTGAAGATCTTACTTTGAGTAAGAGACTCTGCAGCAGGTTATACCATAAGGACTATGCTGCCAGGCTCTAGGACTCCACGGCAAACTTCTAGCCAGCAGTACCCAGCTGGGGATGGCCCCTTACATCGGTCCGCCCATTGACAGCCTCTGTAAAAAAAAGGGGTGGTCCCCATCCCCACCTCAGTTCTTTTACAGCCATTGACCCATTCGCTTCAGCTCCTCAGATGCCTTTTTGCATTATCGATTGCCATCTTTAGCTTTTGGCCTAGCAGTATCATTAATTTTTCACTAGTTTAATCAAAACTTCATCCATTTATGTCTTATCCATCTCCAAGTGCCAGTGCAGGTGGCAAATACTGGCTATCGATCATCACTCGCAATGCCTTTTCTGTCTGGGGCCTAACTACAACATGGACGCCTGCCTTGACTGTGTCAACTTTAACAAGCATACCAGCATTCATCACTGCAAAACTCTCCAGACCTACCTCATGGAGCAACAACTGGCCACCCTTCAACGTCCTGTGAAGGATGGCTCTTCAACCTCTAGGTTGCTGTCATCCCATAGGGAAAAACATTTGGGAGGGAAGCACCATCACTGGGAGCACAGTAGGTCGGAGTCCCGTCCAAGGGAGTCTTCTTCCCACTTCAGCAAGAGAGCAGATTTGGCCCCTCCATCAGTCCTCTCTTCATCTGGCCTGCCATTGATAGACTCCCAACATTACCATTTCTGGAATCAGCAGCTCTTTGGGACATGGACCATCGGGTCCTTCCCTTAGCTTTAGGCCCTTTCAGCAGCCCAGGCCTAAAGCAAGGTCTTCCGCCTTTAAGGTGGCAATGTTTTCACATTCCTCCAGCGCTCCATCCACTTCGGAGGACAAGCGAATATGCTGGGAGCATTCCTATTCTAGGGAACACCCATCCTGAGACCAGTCAGTGGTGAATGCCATTACTCCCGACAGCAGTCTCGGATGATAGGCCTTCTGACAAAAAGAAGGACTGGAGGCAGATGCCAAAGCATCAAGCATCAGACAAGCAGAAGACATAGGCAGCTACTGCAGTCCAGATGCTCCCCCAGCCACTCACCTCCATGCCTGTCATCAGGGCAGTCGATGGCTGTCAACCGCCAGCCTGTTGACAGGCCCTCTTTTGACCCCTCCCTTGTTGACACTACTTCAGGCCACACACCACCACCACTTGTGTCAGATGACCAGGTGTCAGGTGACAAGGTGACAGGTGACCAGATGACAAGTCATGACAACCAGAGCCCTGATGAACACCCAGTGGATATGCCAGGGCCTAGTGCACCACCTAAGGACATAGGGGACCCCAAGTCTATGCCTCCCCCTCAAGTCCACATGGTTCCATTAGCGGATGTCGGGCAACTTTTCACCTCATGGTGGAATACTCTAAAAGGGAATTAACTACATGAGGGTAATGCCCCTCATCCTTTTCCCCAACATCCCCAACCTCAGGCACCAGTCCCAGCAGGGGAGAACACAACACAGCCTAAAAGCCCTGCCCCACAGGATTCTGATGAGGGGCGTGGGCACAAGCAGAGATGTCATCACTCTTCCTTCAGGTCATCATCACCCGATGATGGAGCCAAACATTGGTGCGGACGTAAGCGCTCCAGATCTAACTCCTCTTTTGGGTATCGCCCATGTATCTCAGATTCCTCCATGGAGCAACGTTCTGCAGATTCAGAAGGACCACGCCTCTCTCCCCACTCTCCCCAGATGATCCAGCCTTCATGGATGTGATGCATCACATTCAGTTCATTAACCAATCAGACATGGAGGAACTGGACCCTGAGAGGAAGATGCTTCACACCTTCCTGGGTATGAGTAACCCAAAACTGCTGGTCATCCCCCCTCTGGTCCCTCCCTTCCAGTATCTGACCAGATTGGCTTGGAAACACCACACCTCCTTCAAACAACATGAAGTTTTGCTGGATTCTGACTATATGCAGTTAGCCCCAGCACTTGAACTGCTCCGGAGAGGAAAGGGTTAACTCTATGAAGCAGCATAGAACATTGAGCTCGAGCTCGGTTTTCAAACCTCTGTCTCTGGTACATCTCAGTGTAACTGTCAGATTCTTTACTCTGCCTAACTGTGAAGTTGCTTCAGAGATCTCTCCTTCGCTTCGGTTCGGTTAAGTGAAAAATCATTTGGTTTTATCAACCGTTTCTTTATTTTTTTCATATCACATCTCTGTCTAATGAACAGGTAGTGTAAGTAGGTAGATAGTGGAATAAAATTGTGTAGAAATTGTTTTTTCTCTGTTTCCCATTGGTCAGTCCAGTTGGGAACAGACATCTTTTCCAACTTTTACTTAATTTGAATTTGAATTGTGGTGTCCGGTCCAGTTTCTATCGGTTTCAAAAAGACAAACCTTTCTCATTTTTTTCCACAGTCCGTGACACAGTTGGTAACCAATAGAAGTAGTGTTACCTGGCTTGAAGGCTATTAAGGGTAACTTTATGAAAGAAAAAAGGCTATGGCTGAGAAACCCAAGAAGAAAACGGTCCCACTGGGTTTTAACACTATACTGAGTGTGGGTAGGCTTTTGCCAAAGCTGATCCCCACCTCATCAGTGTTTATTGTCTGGGGTCTGACCACCTCAAAACAGACTGCCAAATATGCAAAAATGTTCCAAAAGCCACTCTAGAAAAAATATTAAGTAGGCTGAAGGAAAAAGAAGCCGAGAAGTCCGCTGATATGGATGGCCAGCCTGGTTCGGTTCTGACTGAACCTGGGGGGGTGCCTGCTGACCCGGGCAATACCCCTTCTGACAAAAGGAGTTCTGATTTGGAGGGATCAGTTCTAACAAAAAAGAAGAAAAAGTGCATCTGTTCGGATTCAACCCCGCCTATTCCGACTGCTGAAAAAAATTGCGAAAGCGATCAATATTTTGCAGTCATTTTGCCTGGTTCCTTCTGAACCAACGCCTTCTGGTGAGGGGTCGGTTCAGATGGTACCAACTCCATCAGATCAAGATCCAGAGTTTTTCTATGATATGGAGTGGAAGGGGGATGAAGATCTTCCTGAGCAATGTGAGGATGTTGATGATGATGTGTTTGAAGGCCTAGATGAGCCTATAGAGCCTGACATCTCTCCAGACAGGCTTTCCAATGTCTCCCCTCCAAGACTTTCTGAGTCCCCTTCCCACTTTTTGTTTTACAAAAATGTGGCTCAAACTCTCCAGCTTCCAGTGATGGAAGCTGCTGATGAGGAGGAAGAACCTGATTATGTTGAAATGATGGATGTCCCAGAGTCCAAGAGGCTGTCTATTCCACTCCATAATTCTTTAGGGAAACGGACTCAAAAGATCTTACAAATGCCTACTTCTATACCTCCTGTGGGCAAGAAAATGGACAGGAAGTATATGCTTTCAGGTTCTAGCACGGAATTTCTATATAATCACTGCAGCCATGTTGGAATAGTGCAGGCTGCTGCCTGTATCAGGGCAAATATAGCTTTGGCTTCACACACCCCCCGGATAAGGATTCCAGGAAGGTGGATGCCATGGCCAAAAAACAGTACTTGGCATCCTCCTTGGGACTCAGACAAGCTGCTTATATGGCCTATATAGCCAGGTACCCAAAGTCCAGGTGGGATACGGTTCTGGAACTGGCTAAGCAGGCTTCCCCTCAGCTAATCAAAGAACTGGAGGAGGTGGCTGCTGATGGAATTGAGGCATCCAAAGTACAATTTCATGCTGCTGTGGACTCTAACAATGTGGCATCTAGGGTCATGGCTATATCTGCCTCCCTAAGGAGATTTGCTTGGCTCAGATGTACTAGCCTTTCACAGGATACTTAGGCTAAGGCCATGGATTTTCCTGAATTGGTCATTCTCTGTTTGGGGAGCAGACAGAGTCTTACATGAAGAAAATGGATGAGTACAGGACCACCTACAGGAGTACAGTGGCCAAAGAAAAGCAGGCTACCTCTCAAAAGCAGCAGCCTAGGGATGGCTGGGACAAGCCTTTTCAAAGGCCTTTTTACTAAACCCTGGCTTCCTCTTCCTTTCACCAGAGGGGGTTCTTTAGAGGGAGAGGCAGGAGAGGGATGAGCAGGGCTGCATCCTCTTCTCAATCCAGGGCTCCTGACAAACAGACACCCTGATGTGTCACACCAAGTTGCCTCCCTTATTCCAGTAGTGGGCAGGCTGGTTTACTACTTTCAGGCCTGGAAGTCTATCACTTCAGACAAATGGGTCCTGGAAGTAGTAAACCAGGGACTTGCTCTCAGTTTCAAAGGATTCCCCAAGCTGAGATCCAGGTCTTTTCCACCTGCAACTCCATCAGAAACACTTGCTCTTGAAGCAGAGGTTTCTTCCCTACTATTGTTAAAAGCTGTGGAAAAGGTTCCTTCACAGCACAAAGTGAAAGAGCTGTATTCCAGATACGTCCTTACCCCAAAAAAGACAGGAGAGTGGCAACCCATCCTAGACTTGAGATACCCAAACAAACATATCACAAAGCCAAAGTTTAAAATGGTGACTCTGGGAATAATTCTTCCCTCCCTGAGGTCAGGATATTGGCTAGCTTCCCTGGACCTCAAGGATGCCTATTTCCATATACCTGTCAGGTGCTCCCACAGAAAAATACCTCAGGTTCAAGTTGCCATCAGGTCATTCCAGTTCAGAGCCATGCCCTTCAGACTGACTTCGGCCCCAAGGGTGTTCACAAAATGTCTTGCAGTAGTGGTAGCCTTCCTCAGAAGGCAGGGCATCTCTGTCTTCCCTTATCTAGACGACTGGCTCACTGTAGGCCAATCTTCAGACCAAGTCAAGTCAGCTCTAGATGTTACCCAGAATCTTTTCAGTTCTCTAGGATTCCTGCTAAATCTCTCCAAGTCAGTTCTCAAACCAGTACAGCTCTTTACCTTCATCGGGATAGAGCTGAATACTGTTCAGGCAAAGGCCTTCCTCCCATGCTCAAGAGTAAAGGCCCTTATGGATCTGGCTGCTTCTTTTCATCCTCTGGTGTCTCACCCAGCCAGACATTTTCTTCAACTCCTAGGCCACATGGCAGCTTACACTGCAGTAATTCAGGGAGCCAGGTTTCAGATGAGAAACATTCAGTTCCGTTTAAAGTCCTTTTGGTCTCAGAAAAAAGATTCTCTCACAACACTGATTCCAGTGACTCAGACTCTTGTCCAGAATCTCCAGTGGTGGCTGGATCAGGACAACTTCAGGCAGGGTATCTCATTCCTAAGTCAGGCAACCTTGGTGGTCCTGACTACAGATGCCTCTTTCTTTGGGTGAGGAGCCCATCTGGGAGCCCTCACTGCAGAGGGTCTTTGTTCTCTACAGGAGTCTCTCCTTCATATCAATCTTCTGGAGCTCAGGGCAGTGTTTATAGCCCTTCAGGCATTCTCAAAATCAGTCAAAGTCAAAGTGGTGCAGTTCAGGACAGACAACGCCACTACAATGTGGTACATAAATAAGAAATGGGGCACTCAGTCCACAGCCATATGCACAGAGGCCATGATACTATGGTCTCTAGCTTACTCTCTTTAGACTTCTCTGATAGCAGTTCACCTTCCAGGGAAGGACAATGTGCTGGCAGACGCTATAAGCAGGATCTCTCAGGGTCACCATGAAAGGTCCCTGAACTCTCATGTACTTCAGGTAATTTTCAACAGATGGGGTACCCCAGAGATAGATCTCTTCACAGCACCAGACAATCATCAACTTCACTTCTTTTGTTGCAGACCCCCAGTCCTGGGGACTGTCTCTCTGGATGCTCTCCTGTTCAATTGGATGAACAGATTTCTCTATGCCTTTCATCTGATCTTCAGAGCACTGATCAATATCAGGTCACAACCCTGCACAGTGATTCTGGTGGCTCCAGATTGGTCCAGGCAACCATGGTATCCTCTGTTGCTGTCTCTAGCAGCATCACTATCTTTGTTTCTTCCCAGGAGGCACAACCTCCTAACCTCCTCTCAGGGGAGGATTTGGTATCCCAATCTTCAGTCTCTCAAACTCAAGGCTTGGCTCTTGAAGAGTTAGAATATTCAGGTCTGAATCTCTCTCTCAGTCAGTAATGTATATCCTTAAGGTTTCTAGGAAACCTTCCACTAGAAAAACGTACAGTTCCAAATGGAAAAGATTCAGTATTTGGTGTTCTCAGAAAGACATACCACCAGATTATGTGGGCATTGCCACAGCCCTGAACAATCTGGTTCACCTTAATGGGCTAGGCCTTAGGCCTGCTACACTTACAGTTCATTTAGCAGCTGTTTCTGCTTTTCTTTCTGCAGGGAAGGGATCTTCCCTGGTATCTCATCCTGTCTTCAGTAAGTTTTTCAAAGGTCTGGTTTATATCAACCAGCTCTTCAGAGACCCCACTCCAGCTTGGGACTTGAATATTTGTATTGCACAGCTTATGCAACCCAGTTTTGAACCTTTATCCTCTGCTGAGCTTAAGTACTTGACTTGAAAGGCTGTGTTCCTGGTAGCCATTACTTCTGCCAGGAGAATCAGTGAATTACAGGCCTTGTCAGTTGAACCTGACTTATAGTTTCATAGGTTTATAGTTTGGGATCAAGTTCAGGAAGACCGAGGTCCATAAATGAACTTGCCACCATTCAAGCTTAAATGGTGGAACAGAGAAATCTTTTTTTACCCATAAAGATATCTAAACTGTTTTTAAAAACTGTTGTACTTTCACTTTCAGCCACATATCTTGGCAATGTAATCCAGATGTTAACGACTCTCTGGGTGAACCACTGACTTCTTTTAACAGTTTTGTTCCTTTCTCCAATAAGTCTTAGGTTATGTGACCTTATGTCCTTATAATGAGTTGCACTTTTATTTAAACCAATCAGCTCAAACAATTATGGGTTATTGTGAGCTCTGAAAATCAAACATAATTCACCCCTCACTCGTTTATATTCCATAGAGTATAACTGTAAATACTTTAATCTGTCATGGTATTGTAAACCCTTGACTTCCAAGATTTGTCTGGTAGCTTTGTTTTTGTACCCTTTGTAATCTGTTTCTCCCCTGAATTGAGCAGGGGGCACAAAAAGATAGACAGCATTCCATATGTGGGCGGACAAGTGCTGAGTATAGTGGAAGAATAACCACAGTATCCCTGCTGCTTATTGACCTTGAAATGCAGCATATAATTTGATTACATTTCCTGATGGTTTTATCTGTGTGGAGATCAGATTTTAAGTTATTGGTTATCCAAACCCCAAGGTCTCTTTCATTAGTGCTGACCTCTAGTAGAATGTTATTAATACTATGTTGGAAATTTAAGTTGTGAATTCCAAAGTGCATAACTTTGCACTTTTGTTCATTGAAAACTAGTTTATGTTCTTGTGCCCAGTGAGCTAGATGGTCTACGCTATCTTGGAATAATTTGGCTGTTTCAGCATTATAGGCTATGCCACCCATTTTGCAGTCATCTGCATACTTACAATACCAAGTACCTATTGGAACTTGCATGGAGGATAGTAGGATGTTAAATAAAATGTGACCCAGAACTTAGCACTGGGGAACTCCACTGGTCACTTCTCCCCAGGAAGACATATGGCCCCATATTGACACACATTGAGTTCTGCTACTCAGCCAGGAGTTAATCCACCTAATTATATTTGGATGGAGCTGGAGTCTTATTAGTTCTTGCTCAAGGATTTTAATAGAGACTGAATCAAAAGCTTTTGAAAAATCCAGAAACACCATATCCACTGGCATTCCTTTGCCTAAAGCAGCACTAACAGGTTAAAAAAACCACAAGATTGGTTAGACAAGATCTACCTGATGCAAAACCATGCTGAGACAAGTCATAGTGCTCTACTTTTATTAGATGTTGTATAATATGCTTCTGCAGTAACCTTTCAAAGATTTTACCCAGCACAGTTGTCAGGTTAATAGGCCTATAATTCTTTACATCTTGTTTCTTTCCTCACTTATGAATAGGGGTTACGAGTGTTTTATTCCAGATTTTTATGGATTTTCCATCTTTCAGGAGGGCATTAAACAAGGTAGAGAGAGGTCCAGCTAGTTGAACGACAAGTTCCTTCAAGAATTTTGGTGTCAAGCCATCTAGTCCAGCCGAACTATTATTTTCAATTAGTTTAACTGTTTGTATAATATCAATAGGGCTAAATACTGGATAGTCAGTCTGTAATGCTGGTAAATCACCAGAAAATACCTTTCTCTCTGTGCACACTAATATAATATTGGTTAATGGCAGAGGCCATCTCCATTTCTGAACTCATAATTCCATTTTCCGTTGAGATTGGCCCTACAGTGTTGCAGTTTTTTTTGAATGACCCTATATAATTATAACATTTCTTTCTATTATATGTTACTGTGGTAGCTAACTTAAGTTCTACAGCTTTTTTAGCATTTTTAACTTTCACAAGGATAAGGTGGTCCTTGGGATGAAAAGAAAATTTCTACCTAAAGTGGTTTCAGATTTTCATTTGAACCAGTCTATGTCTCTGCCTGTCTTTTTCACTGACCATTCTTCTTCAGGAGAGAGAAGACTGCAGAGTCTGGATGTTAAAAAGGCTCTCAGCTATTACATAGAGCAAACTAAGGCCCCACAGGAAAGATACCACTCAGCTGTTTCTTACCTACAGTGAAGTGGGAAAAGGTAGACCTGCCACTAAAAGATCTATTACCAGGTGGATTGTCTCCTGTATCCAGTTTTGTTACTCAAAGTTGGGGAAAGAGCTACCCTCAGGCCTGAAGGCACACTCAACCAGGGGTAAAGCTGCTTCCTTGGAAGCTGCTAGAGATATTCCCTTGTTGGAAATTTGCAAAGTAGCCACCTGGAAAACAGTTCATGCATTTGCCAAGCATTACTCTCTGGATACCCAGATGAGGAGTGATACTAGGTTTGGCACAGCAGTACTGCAGAGCCTGTTCCCAAAGTAAGGTTCTGTTCTCCCCTCCTCCAGGGGGGTACTGCTTGGTAGTCTGCATATAATCAGAATACAGAAAGACTTCATGTTGTTTGAAGAAAAAATTACTCACCATAGTAATGTTGTTTCTTCTAATGGAGTCTTGCTGTATTCTGACCTCCCTCCCTGCCTCCCCTTTCAGAACCTAGTTTTTTGGGTTGTGGGTTGGCAGGTACAGTATTGCACCCCAGAGGTGTACCTTGTCCTTTGCCTTTACAGGTGTTTTTATTTTCTTGTATAATAGCCAAGAGGGAAAAATAATAAGGAAAACCCTGATGCTATGTCTTGTAGTCCACCGTTTCAGCAAAGTAAACAAAAGGCCAGCTATAATTTGTTGTCTATAACGGCAACTCAGTTCATTTTTTTCTTTAAAGTATAAGCTAACACAAGAGCTTGAGAAGGCATTTACTTTATGTCCATTCTTGTATACGGTGAGGCAAAGTCTGTAGTCAACCTGCAAATCAAAAGAGGAGCTTCAGGATAGAATGCGCATGTTGGCAGAAAGACTCATTACCTTTCAGAGGATGATTTCCAGCTATTTTGAGGTGCTCACCAGTGACTCACACTTGGTGCCCAGATGATGAAAAAGTGGTGCAGTACTGGGTCTGGTAGTGGTCACATGACTGATTGCCACAATACCACTTAAACCCTAACTTATAAAGAGAATTGTTTTTAGCAAAAGTGCCCATTTAGAGGCATTTTATCAAAGGCGGACATTCTGAGGAATTTTGTCAATGGTGGCCATTTTGAGGCATTTTATTAAAGGTTGCCAATTTGAGCTGCTCACCAGTGATTCACACTTGGTGCCCAGATCTAGCAAAAGTAGTGGTGTACTGTGTCCGGTAGTGGTCACATAACTGATTACCACCATACCTCATCAACACAGATCCATTCAGAGAACTTTTTAGCAAAGGCAGCCATTTTGAGGCACTTTAGAAAAGGCAGCCATTTTGAGGCATTTCAGCAAATGTAGCCATTTTGAGACACTCACCAGAGATTCACACTTGTTGCCTGGATGTGGCAAAAGTGGTGCAGTAGTGAGTCCAGAAGTGGTCCCATGACTGATTGCTACCATATCGCATCAACCATGACCAATTCAGATAGTTTAGTTTTAGCAAAGGCAGCTATTTTGAGGCATTTGAGCAAAGGCAGCCATTTTGAGGCACTCACCAGTGATTCACACTTGGTTCCCAGATGTGGCAAAAGTGTTGCAGTAGTGTGTCTGGAAGTGGTCACATGACTGATTACCACCATACCACATCAACCCTGACCAATTCAGAGAGCTTTTTAAACAAAGGTGGCTATTTTGAAGCATTTTAACAAAGGCAGACATTTTGAAGCATTTTAGGAAAGGTGGTGATTTTGAGGTGCTCACAAGTAATTCACATTTGGTGCCCAGATGTAGTAAAAGTGGTGCAGTAGTATGTCCGGAAGTCATCACATTGACTGACTGCATATTTCTTATTTCTCAGAGTACATGTGCTCAACAAATCTACAGAATTCACAAAATGACCCTTTTTGAATGACACTGAAGATCAGGACACTGCAATGATGATACATTACAACATTTTACATCTCAACTTCATATGCTGCTACTCAACTGATACTCTCTGGGATTAAGGTAAGAGACAAACTAATTTGTCTAACAGGCTATGGAAACCTTGCAGTGTTAACATAAATCAGCCTTGCAGATCTGCTAGTATGCATTGCACCACACCAAACTTCACCTTCGCCATCTCATCAGTTGGAGTGAATTATACTGCTTTGACTAGTTTTGAACACTCCAAGTAATGATTTCAC
This sequence comes from Neoceratodus forsteri, assembly GCA_016271365.2. Taxonomy (NCBI): domain Eukaryota; kingdom Metazoa; phylum Chordata; order Ceratodontiformes; family Ceratodontidae; genus Neoceratodus; species Neoceratodus forsteri. Next base: position 855,909,047 of record CM057450.1, read on the forward strand.
TTGAGGGTGCGATAAATCACAAAAATGACTTTGGTTAAATTAAATATTACAAACCGTATGTCAACAGTTGATGAAATGGTGTAGCATAGGGTAAGAGCAGATAATAGTTTATTTCCCTACAGGTCACAAGCATAAAGAGGATAAAAATAAAACACAAAAACATGTGAATAACAATGATTAGAGCATAGTAGCATAGGGTGAATTAGGAAAAAAATAGTTTCTTTTCCAGAACAGTACAGTGAGCTAAAATAAAAATAGTATATGGTAATAGTAGTCGGGTATTTATTTTCCACAGTCACTGGCAGGAAGGGTGGTAAATAGATATAGGGATAGATAGTTTTTTTTTTTCATACAGGATCGGAAATGGTGAGTTAGAAATGAATAGAAAACAAAGAGTGGACTATGTGACATGTTACATAATAGGGAAAGGATAGGCTTTTTTTCCACAGGTTTTAGAATAAGGAAAGGGTAGAGTTTCTCTCCACAGGTTTCTGGTATTATAGTGTCAGATCAAACACTCTTTGGGTATGATGATCCATACACTTGAAAAAGTAATTCTGCTGCAACAGTGACATTGCTACTAAAACAGAATGACTTCTCATTCTGCTTTAGAATACACATCACAGTACAAGTGACCCCAATCCCATGGTACATGGGATGTCGGGCTGTCAAAGTGTCATGTTGGCAAAATACCAAAGGTGAAATGTGGACCACTGATGGTAAATGCTAATAATAATTAAAAACAGTAAACTATTTTGGTTTCTTTCCTATAGTACACTATATAAAATACTGTATGGTGGCCTAAATACACAATGATTTTCTTAAAACCTTTCTTAGTTTGCTGTCCTCACTATAGCCTTAGGGTGAAGGTACATCATTGCTGTCTATTGATGACCTCCAACTATTCTATATAATGTATGGGGAGAAAAAAATAAGGGAATAATAACAATCAAAGCATAGTAGGATAGGATAAATTAAGAAAAACATGTTTCTTTTCCGGGGCAGTACAGTGATCTAAAAAATAATAGTATAGGTTAATAGCAGACAGGTATTTATTTACACAGGTCACAGGCATGAAAGCGGTAGATAGATATAAGGAAAGAGTTTTTTTTTTTTCATACAGGATTGGCAATGGTGTGTTTGAAATAAATGTAAAACAAAGAGTTGACTACATGACATGTTTTAGAAAAGGGAAAGGACAGGGTTTTTTCTCCACAGGTTTATGGTCTTCTAGCATTGAATTGCAACTGCCACCGCTTGGACCACATCTCATTGGCAGGTCCCTCTGCTGCTCCTGTACCCCCTCCTATAAAATATCCCACAGAACTTGATGTCATCTGTAAAGATATGCATCTTGCCCTATTTTTATTCCCTTACATTGATGAACACTTTGGAATTGGAAATGACGAGTGCCACGAGTGACACATGTGGCACCAAACTTATAAATTCTGTCTTCATTAAGCTAATCACTTGAACCATAACTCTCTGCTATCTCCCACACTATCCAGCTACCCACACATGGATGCTATAACAAGTGCAGTTGTGATCACAGTCTTCCAACAGACACAACAGCATTGTGTATTTGAATGTGCCATTTTCAAAACAGAATGATCATTGACTTAAGCCACTTATATTATCCTTTAGCCTGATAAAGCATGGCAAGGTGAGACATGCTGTACTTTCTGTCAGCATTCAATCCTTTGGCCTGTTTTAAAGGGGCAAGGTGACTATGAGAAGGTGATCATATGAACTTGCAATGTATTACACCACAATGGACAGATTGGAGAAATTAAAAATAATCATTTGAATCTTGATTACAAATTTTAATGTATTCATCAATAAAGTTCACTGCATATGTTTGACACACATTTTCTCAGAGTTGTCAGCATATACAAGACATGCCCAATTGTCTGTTGTACAATCAAGATTCTTGTTGATACCACTCAGCTGCTGTTCTCTTTTACACACTGCCTATACATTGGAAGACACACAGCAGCTTCAATGGTATCCCTGGTGTGGTGTTTCACACCCTGATTCTGCATTTATCCATCTTCCTACCATTCTATGTTCTTTCAGTCCTTCATCAACTGTTGCCTGCATTCTCTGAGGTTTTGAGTTTTGTTCGTCTGACTCATAGTGCGCAGTTATGAGTAAAAACTGGGCCATGATTAAATCATTCATTTTTCTGTCATGTAAAACAGGCTACTTCTTACTTTTTCTTTAGGGATTTAGTGACATATACCCCATAATGCAATAGGTAGGACCCCAATAAGCCATCATGGCCCTACCACGGGAGCTTGGGTTTAGCACCCCGGGTATCTGCAGGTGGGTCTGCAGTGTAAAATTATTGATCAGAAATGTCATCCAGGCCTGTGCAGCTGTAAGAAAAGATGTAATACACTCACATTGAGAACATTAATAATCTAATTATCCCAATAAATGTGTAACAGAAGCAGTTTGTCTCTGAAAATAACTGAATGGTTTTTGTCATATTGTTTTCGGCCATGTGATACAGAGATGCAGATATAGCTTCAGTCTGGGCCATGCTTTATTCATTCTTTTCCCTGTTATGTACTGTATAACAGAGTACTTCTTACTTCTCCTTTATGGATTTACTAACTAGTACCACAAAATGCAATAGTTGGTACCACAATGGGCCAGCATGGCCCTACCATGTGTGGTTGAGTGTGTCACCCTGGCTATCTGCAGGTGAATCTGCAATATGAAATAAGTGTTCAGAAATTTCTTCCAAGGCCCTGCAGCTGTATGAAAAGATGTAATCCATAGATATTTAACATTTGTATAATCTAACTATCTCACTAAATGTGTAGCAGAAGTAGTTTCTCACTGTAAATGACTGAATGGTGGTGGCCACCTTGTTTTTGTTCATGTAACCCATGGCATGTAGATATAGATACAATCTGGTCTTGATTTACTCATTCACTTCCCTGCCATGTACAACAGGCTACTTATTACTTTTCCTTTATGGATTTATTGACATGTACCCCATAATGCAATAGGTGGACCCACCCCATGGGCCCGCATAGCCCTACAATAGGTGGTTGGAAATGGCTCCCTGGCTATCTTCAGGTGAGTCTGCAATTTGAAATTAGCTATCAGAAACTTCATCCAAGCCCTGGGAGCAGTAAGAAAAGGTGTAATCCATAGACATTTACCACTTTTATAATCTAATTATCCCAATGAATGTGTAACAGAAGCAGGTTGACACAGAAAATGACTGAATGGTGTCAGCCATCTTGCTTTTGATCATGTGACCCAGTGGATATAGATATGGGTACAGTCTGGTCCTTGATTTACTCTTTCACCTGCCTGTCATGTAAAACAGGCTTCTTCTTAGTTTTCCTTTATGGATTTATTGACATGTACAATATGACACAATAGGTGGGCCCCTCATGGGCCAGCACAGCCCTAGCATGGGTGGCAGGGTATCGGGGTATGGCACCCCAGCTATCAGTAGGTGGGCCTGTAATGTGAAATTAGTGATCAGAAATAGCTAAGAAATTAAGAAAAATTATGTAATGACATTGTAACCGATGGGTGTAGAAACCCAATGAAAAAACCTCTGGCAGCAAGGATATGCAATTTACAGAAAAACCTTGGCAGTGTAAGGGTTAAAATAGGTTCATGCAGAGTGCATATCAGGGCAACAGTAAATTAGTGCCCACTTAACTTTATTCCACTCATGACAAAAAGCTTGTTCACAGAATTTAGTAAAATTCCTAGTGACTATAACATGGGCTATCTTAACAGGTTTGATTTGATGTCTGATGCATGCTACATAACAATGGTCACTTATATCAGCATCAAATACAGAAGAAATACACAGTACTTATGTGGTGTGGTAGTCATTATAAGATTGAGAAGAGTGTCTCTATCAGGAGAAAACATATTAGGCCGTGTTGGAATATCAATAATCTGAGTAAGATTAAGAGCTGCCAATTGGTTTGTCAGTTGATCAGATGATTTCAGTAGATCCCAGTTCAAATCACCTGTAATCACAATTTCTCGATCTAGATAAGGAGCCAACATGGTTACAAACATTTAAAAAAGATCTGGGGCAGCTGAAGGAGGTCTATAGTAGGCCACCAAATTAAAATTGAATTTTTTGACACCCCTACATTTAAAATAATCTTATCTAATTTCTTAGGAATAGATTTGGCCAATTTTACTGTCCCTGATAATCCATTTTTTACATAAATTGCCACACCACCCCCTTTAGTTGTTTGATCCTGCCCATACAAACTATACCCATCAATACATATATAAGCATCTTTGATTTTGTTACTTAACCAAGTCTCTGATATAATAAAAGCATCAGGATTAGAATTATGTATCCACGTGCATTCATAATCAATCTTTGCTAACAAACTTCTCACATTACGGTGCACTACTCCTAGGCCAGTACACTCACTAAATTCAAGAGATGCAGCAAATTTAAATTCCACCGGCAAAGTGCCCGCGAAGTGGGCACTTCACGTTGCCTCTCCACTATGCAAAGTGGCCAATGCAAAAGGCTCACTTCACCTTGTAAACATTACTTCACATTGTCACTCCACCTTAACGCAAAGTAAAGTGAAGTGACAACAATATTGGCAACCCTTCACACACACTGTCACCAAAATTAATATGCATCCCCAAGTTACTCATGTATTGTGTCCAGAAAACTCCCCAGTGCTGATGAAGTGAAATGAGAGTGTAACAAGAAATGCAAAGTCTCCCAGAATTAATGGTGCACTCTGTCATGCGTGCAGTGGTCACACATAGTCACCAGAATTAATGTGCATTCCCAAAATGCTACTGTCTTGTGTCCAGAAAATTACCCAGTGTTCATGAAGTGAAATGAGAGTGTAACAAAAAATGCAAAGTCTCCCAGAATTAATGGTGCACTCCATCATGGTGCAGTGGTCACACACAGTCACCAGAATTAATGTGAATCCCAAAAATTGTACTGTCTTATGTCCGGAAAATTCCCCAGTGCTGACAAAGTGAAATGAGAGTGTAACAAGAAATTCCAAGACTTGCAGAATTAATGGTATACTACAAATGCACAGACAGATTAAGATTGTGCTGCGCACTCAAGAGATGCAGACAAAAAGGTACAACAACACTTAACCAGTACTCACAAGTCACAAATCCAAATCTGGAAAAGAACGCCTTTTGCCAGTTGGAAGGGGGTAGTGCACAGCAGTAACAGTCCACTACCAGTAAAGATACCACAAAGCAGTATAAAAAATTCATGCAGGTGCAGTGGATAGCAGGTTCACACTGCTGCAATTACTCTGTGTCACAATAAAAGGTATCTGATTTAATGGCATGCATCGCACACACACTCACACACACTACAAGTAATGCATAGCAAATTGAAAACCTTTAGTAATATAATCAAATGTTTTAAACAAACTGAAATTATACACTGCTGCACCACAACAATCAGCAAAAAAATGTCAAGAATTACTGAAATTATTACTGTGTGTACATTAGCACTGTTAAACGAGAAAAATATAACCAAAACAGAAAGACTGCCTTTTTCTCCCAGTTAATCTACCTACACCACAGATACGCCCTTCCCCCAAAGCACACTTTGCAGTACACAGACTGACTGTTCTAAATTAACATTCAAAATCCACACACAAACAATAAACACTCGATGATATGAGCACAGGAGGGATTCCTATAATTGATGTACTAAATTGTGAGCAAAAAAAAAATAGCTCAAAAAGACTTTTTTAACAGCTTTTAGAGGATTTGAATAGCAGAGCTCTGAGAAGAAACTGTCTCCATCTTCCACTACACGCACACTGCATGGAACTGAGACTGTGCAGAACAATTTAGAGCCTGTGTGACCTGCAAATCCCATAAAGCACTGCATAATTCACCTTTGGAGCTCAAAAACATGGTGAAGTGAGGCGAGGTACATTGATTTCAATGTACTTCACCTTAAAACTGGTGGAGAAATGGTTTGGGGAATGCGGAATAATGCAAAGTCATTGTTTCCAATGGACTTTGCGTTCCCCATTATAATGTGAAGTAGTCCGCTTCACGTTGCAGAGTACTTAGCAGATTCTACGTTACTCCGCAAATCACTTCATGGAGAGAATATTGCCAACTTCACCCACCACTACTAAATTCTTGTAAACTTTTAAGTGGTTATATATTGTAAGGCCCCGGATTAGCATGCACATTACCAGAGAGGAGAGCAGCAACATTAATATAAAACACCTCAAATAAGGCAAATATTGCAGTTTATTTCTATTGCACAATAGTAGTCTCTTAGATATCCTTTTAAAATTGTGTCATCATGGTACCAGGCTGTTATACAAGTCTTTGGGATTTACACCCAGTTCTCCTGTCCCCAAATTAGCCACAAAACTAATGCAAACATCGGGTAAAAATAGACATGGTCTTTATCTGTTATGCAAACTTTACTAGCAGAACTTCCAGTACATTCAATTGTAGACATATTACTAGTAGTATTGGCGCACATTAAAAATAGGACTAACACAGCCCCCCATATATCATTGCATAAAACATGTTTCCTACACACTGTATAAAATGTAGAGATTACTTCCTAATATCCAAACCTTTATAAATAAACAATGACCAATTTTGCTATCCACTGTAAACCCTTTGCAGAATAACTCCAGATTTATTCCAGCAAGATCCAATAATTTACATACCTTTTCCTCAGTTCTTTTCAGGAATCTTGTGGGAGCAAGGCTTTCCCAGTTGTTTTCTCTATTGAGTGGTGCATGCACCACTCATGCTTGCGCCCACATGTGCACCCTTGCAAACAGCGTGTGGTTAAGTACTGCTTGCCCCTCCTCAGCCATTGTTGCTCAACTACTGGCCCACCCCCGAGCTACCTCATCAGCTGAGCAAGATGTAATTAACAAAGTTCAGGGGAAATAAGGAGTAGTCCTGATAAATGTTTATTTAAAACTGACAGTGTCAGGCTCAGCCTGTTATCAGCAGCACCACAGTCTCTCCCATGTGCAATATTCAGCCTTGATGGAATTGCAAGCTTTTCTAAACTGCTGGCATGTAGATTCATTAACAAGGACTATCCCCAAATGAATAATGTCATTTTTGTCAAGCAAGCTGCCATAGTAACAAAATGATTAACAAATATATGCAGGGAACCGTGGAACTAATAAATTAGTCTGGCATCCCTGCCCAAGGCTGATCACCTCCCTTTCTGGGGAATGTTCTGGAAGAAGTAGTAGCTGCTTACTAGGGATGGTTGGCATCTGAGGAATGATGGCACCATCATGTTGGGGTTGAAGTTAGATGTAGGAATTAGCAGCTTTTTAAACTAGGTAGAGTGAGTAGTACTTACATGCAGGCCTAAAATTACACACACACACACACACACACACACACACACACACACCACACACGCACACACACACACACAATGGCTCTCCTGCTACATACAAGAACAATGTCATTCTTTGTAAGAATTACAGAAACAGAGGACAGATTAAGAGGATGCATAAAAATGCAGGGATTGCTGAGATGGGGAGGAAGGGAAGGGGCAGCAGTGACAGGAGGATGGGCAAACGTATCTCACTGAAGTTAATTGTAATTAACAAGTGGTCTCAGGAACAAAATTAGGCCCTCCATGCAGTGATGGTGGAAGCCCAACTGGAGGTCATAGCAGTCTTTGAAACTTGAGCAATGCAGAGCAATGACTGAGAACTCAGAATCAGCGATGTTGTGACATTTTTCGCAGTCAAAGTTAAGGTGAAGTCACCAAATTCACTTCTGCGGATCATTTTGCAAAGTTTTTCTACTTCATAGGAAATTTGCTATTGGTAACTTTGCCTTGCAACTTCACCTGTAACTCTTCTTTTGGAGTACACAAAGGCAAAGGTGGGTCTGGAGAGACATTGAAGGTCTTCTTCAATGTCTTTATTAGCGATGTTGTGGATGGGCTGGAGCGCAAGACATGCCAGCTCATGGATGACACAAAAGTCTGCAACAGAGTGGACACTCCGGGAAGGGGTGGGGGGTGGAAAGAATGAGAGATGATTTGAAAAAGCTGAAAGAATGGCCAAGAGAATGTCAGCTAGGTGTCGATGCAAAAAAGTACGAAGACATGCACTTGGGGCACAGAATCCAAGGGGCATTGTGAGGGAGGTATTATTAATCACAAAACAGGAGAGGGACATGGGGTAATTATTTCTGATGACATGAAGATAGCCAAGCAGTATGGTAAGGGATTAGGGAAGGCTAGCAAGATGCTTGAGTGCATAGGAAGGGGCCTCACCAGTGGAAAGATGAAGGTTGTATTTCCCCTGTATAGATCACTGGTAAGACCCCACATCAAGTACTGTGTCCCGTTCTGGAGGCCCTACCTCTAGAAGGACATAGATAGGGTGGAGGCGGTACAAAGAAGAGCTACCAAAATGATGCAGAGCCTGTATCAAAAGCCATATGAGAAAGACTCAAGGAAATAAATATGTACTCTCTAGAGGAAAAGAGGGAGAGGAGGATATGAGAGAAACATTCAAATACCACACAGGTATTAATAAGGTACAGGAAGGTAGTATTTTCTATAGAAAATGATGCTCCAGGATGGGGGGGCTCAGAGGAGATATGAGGAAATACTTCTTTACAGATAAGGTGGTGGATGCCTGGGTCAGTCTCCCAGCAGAGGCTGTGAGTGCTGAAATGGTAACAGAATTCAAGCATGCATGAAACAGACATAAGGGGACCTTAGAACTAAGGCAAGGGGGAGAAAACCAGAGATTGAGTTGGGTCTGCAGTGGCACAGTAGGTAGGGAATATAGTGCAGACTAGGTGGGCCAAGAGGTCCTTATCTGCCATAGCTTCTATGTTTCTAAAATGACTTTCACCAACTACTCCTTTTGCTTTTTAGGTATACTTGGTCAAATTTTGAAATTTGTCGAATTTGTCTGAAACTTAGTATGGTTGTAGTCCTGGAGGAGGTGCAAATTGTGTGCATTTGTTGATTTTTGGACTTAAATTAAGGATCTGGCATCATGGTCAACTTGGGAGTTGATTTTGGGGTGTTGAGCACACCCCATGAATTTTTCCAGGGAGATTATGTTTACATATCAAAAATGATGAACAAAAAAGAGCGAGAAAACCAAAATATAACAGATCTCCTGCTTAGACAAACAAACTCAGGATCTTTCTGGACTGCTTTGCTTTACAGTATACCTACAGGCCCCCGCACCATTGCTTCACAGACTGACAAAAGAGAAACTACCACTTTAAAGTAAATAATCAGTGGAAAAAATCTAGCAGCACAAGACCCTCTAGAACAATTTGTGAGCAATTTGGATTCATAAAGCTCAGTTCTGAGACATATTTTAGTTTTTTTTCTCAGACAAGCACACAGAGATTTCTTTCCTATTCTGTCTTCAGAAGACTGCACTGAAGATAGCCTCCTCGTGGCATACAGATTGTTTCAGCAACATGTGACCACAAATCCCATAGTATATTGCAAATGTTGCCTCTGTACCAAACTTCATCGGCAAAGTTATCATTTTACTGGGAATTTGGACTTCGCATGGCAGATTAACTTTATGAAATGAGGTGAATTTCCAACTTCTCACATCACATCTCAGAATATGTCTTATTCTTAAAGGATTGTGATAAAGGTCAGTGGATGAAGTGGAACTTCACATTAGATGTAATATAAAAGAGATGGGAGCCATGGAACCTGGAAGGGATGTGGGGACAGAAACTGAATGTGTTCAGCCAGTAGTTAAAAGTGTGAACAATATGAGTAAAAGTGGTCTATAAGCCACTAAACCAGTTAGAGGGTAAGGACAGAGAGCTAGGGAAGCAGTTCAATTCAGAAATACCCAACCTTAATGAACGTGGTACTAATGGGTGATCTTAGTCTTCCCAAGGTGGACTGGGAATCATCAACAGCTAGGGGGGTGCGAAGAGCCACCATCTTGTAGATTCCTTACAAAATGGCTTCCTTTCAAAGTTGGTGAAAGAATCCATCATGGAGGGATCCATTGTTGATCTGGTTCTGTCAAACCAGGATATGTTGAAAGAGGTTTGGATAAGTGAACCCCTGGGAACAAATGATCACAACTCAGGATGGTTAACCTTGGCCCTAGATGACCAGAAGACATAGTCTAGAACATTCCAAGATACAGCAGGAGACAGCATAGCTTCATGAAGTGAAGCTCATGCCAGTCTATCCTGACTGTATGTTTTGACTTTGTAACAATGGCAGTGAACACCATGAAGCTGATATGCTGTATGGAGATTTTAATAACACCTTCAACTTGTAACTCCATAGATGGCTTATCAAGAAGCTGAGGGATCCAGGGGTTAGATAAAGCTAACAAGGTAGGTTGCACATTGGCTAGATGGAGGGCCCAGAAGGTAAACATTAATGGGGAACAATCTGAGGTCAGGAAGGTCACAAGTGGGATACCACAAGGGTTAGTACAAGCACCAGTACTGTTTAATGTATTAATCTGTAACATAGGAGATGGAATCAAGGAAAAAAAAGACTTTTTGTAGATCACACTAAACTTTATGGCAGGGGTACTCTCCAAAGGGGGTGTGCAAGGACATCAAGAGAAACTAGAAATGTTGGAGAGATGCTCAAGGTCAGAAAAGTGAGGTTTAATGTGAAGAAATGTAAAGTTATTCCCATAGGCAAGGGTAAGCTAAAGCCTCATTTGTAACTAGGGAGTGATGAATCCACCTCACTATTGAGGAAAGAGATTTGGGGATCTTTGTTAGTGATAGCTATAATAGATGTGGTCAATGACCCAGTACACAAGAGCACTTGTGGAGACAATGAGGATGGTGGTATGTATAGGTAGTGGATTCTCCAGTAGGAGAAACGAGGTTCTGTTCTACCTCTGTGGATTACTGTTGAGGCAACACCTAAAGTACTTTGTCTAGTTTTGGAAACACACCTGAAAAAGGATGAAGACTGCACATAATCTTTCCAGAGGCAGGCTAAATGGTGATACAGAGTCAGCAATGAAAATCATATGAGGTGCATTTATCCAGCTGGAACATGTACTTGCTGGAGGCTAGAAGGAAGGGGAAGGGACAGGGTAGAAATCTTTAAATATCTGAAAGGGATAAATAAGGTGGAGTGTCAAAAATTGGGAGATAAGTTTGACTATGAGGGCAGGAGTTTTAAAAGGAATTGCCCAAGATGTGCCCACCCTTATTTTCAAAGCAGAAATACATCCAAACCTGCTAGATAATCTATTAGATGGTCAAACAGCATCCAAAAGTTTCTGTCCAAAAATGGACACAATTGTGTCCAGAATTAATTCAGTTTGAGTTGTGTCTAATTTGGATGCAATTGCATCCATTTTCCGCAGAAAATTGTGACTTTTGTTGTAAATGGATGCAACTTCTGACAATGACAGCTGGACGGCCTGAATGCAAATGGATGGAAGCAGATGCAAGTGCAGCATGCATTTACATCTGATAGAGATGTTGTGAAATAGAATTTCACCAGTGAAATTACCATGAAATTGGAAATTTCACAGTGCAAAATGTTTTGTGAAACTGCGGCGAAATGGCAAAATATCACCCACAATTTCATCCCCCCCCCGCAAATGGGCATTGCATGAATCAATAAATCTCCCTGGTGTCTAGTGGTGTCCCCTCCCGGCTGCTTACTGGCCCAAATTTAGAAAAAATATTCTCCTTTCTGTCTAGTGGTCCCCCACCCAGCCGATCATCAGCCAAAATTGTATAAAGCACCCCCCACCCCGAGTTACCTTCATTTCCCAACTCCTTGCGCAAAAAAATTAAATAGACAAAATCCCTAAGTCCCTGGTGTCTAGTAGACCCCCACCCTGTCATCAGATAGTGCCCACTCAGCTCTCCCCCAGTACCCCATTCAGGCCACCAGCACAGCCCTCCATTCACCTCCATGTCTGGCAGCCCAACTGAGTGCTTCAATGAATGAGCGCATGCTTGTACAAGCACTTGCTCATTCATCAGATTCAGACAGACATAGATCTCACTACTACTGGAATGTAGTGAGAGTGCTGGCTGTCTGACAATGAATGAGAAATGTAAGTGGAACTATTTGGCAGGAATTCATGAAGCTAGGTGCAGAGCCAAATTTGGCATTCAGGTGTGGATTACTGGTTTGTGCATTGACCATCACTAGAGGTGAAATTGTGGAACTTCACCCTCGGGTGGTGAAATTTCGCCCGCAAGTGGCGAGTTTTGCCAGTTGGCAGGTGAATTCTGTGAAATATTTCACAGGGCAAAATTTTTCAATTTCTCACAACACTAGCATCCGAGTCTAACTGATTTTAAGCACCAGTATTTGTGTGTTAATTCTGCTACTCTCCTTGGAAAGAATAACCTGAATTTTGGCATGCACATGTGAAGGCACATGATCTCTGAATTCTATCTATTTGTTAATAATTGGGTAAGCAACCTAAAAGTTCTAGAAGATTGAAAATGTGAAATAATATGCTTTTTAATTATCTTTTTGTTTAAAAAAATGGCTGATACCTGAAATCTGAAATCTGAAACTTTCATTTTTGCTAGCTTTACGGTAAAAAAATGAAACTTTGCTAAGTAAGCAATAAGACGCAACGGGGTGTGCATTAAACAATTCTAATACACGGCTAGGGGGTGTAGTGAGGTATGAGACCACAGGCTGAGTGAGTCCAGCCCCCTAGCCATGCCTTCATCAGAACAAGACTATTAGACCCCATTACTCTGTACCAGTACTAGTCATGCTTTAACCCATTAATAGTGTTTGCATCCACCATCACCGCCAATAGGCAGTTCCAAGTCTCAACCATTCTTAACCACTGTCACCATAAAGTAAAACTTTTTCATATTTCTGCACAATCTCTCCAACAGCCATCACTCATGCCCCCTTGATTTTGACCAGTCATTTCTGTTGAATAGTTTCTCTCAGTCTACTATGATTATTCCTTTCAGGAACTTGAAGTTGTCTGTTATGTCATCTCTCTCCCTTCTTGCCTCCAGTGAGTACATGTACAGTGTCCTAAGCTGATAGTCATGGGATCTGCCATTACTCTATATTACACATTCCCAATCCTGGCCATCTCTTTCTTTAGGTTAGGACTCCAGAACTGTGCACAGTATTCCAGGTGGGGTCTCAACAGTGATCTATAGAGAGGTAGTACTCTATCCTTCTGCTATTAAACCCCCTCCCCCTGATACACTCCAGCTGTATAGTATTCCAGGTGGTGTCTCACCAGTGATCAGTAGAGAGGTAGAATTATTTCCTCCCTCCTGCTATTAAAACCCCTCCTGATACACTCCACCATTCTGGTTGCCTTGCACTAGGCCTTGTTGAATTGAATAGTTTGTTTTAAGGAGTTCCTTATGATGACTCCAGGTCCCTTTCCTTTAAAGTAGTGCTCATCTCAACTTAACTCTTTCCATCCAGTATCTTTTGTGGTGGTCTTGTTCTCTATGTGCATCACCTTGCACTGTTTGCAGTTGAATTTCAACTGCCTAACCTTGGAACACCTCTTTAATCTTTGCAGGTCCTCCTGCAGCTCCCGAAACCCCTCCTCCTGTCTACACTGCCACAGAGCTTAGTGTTATCTGTCTCCACCCTAGCCAACTTCACACCCATCTAATTAGGTACTTTTCTGTTACCATATTCTCTAACATCTTCAGCAACCTTCTGTGTGGCACTAAGTCGAATGCCAGGCTGAAGTTGAAGAAGAGCAACTCTACCACTTCTCCCTTCTCCACCACCCTTGTTATCCATCAAGGAATACAATCAGGTTTGTCTGACAAGACCTCTTTGACATGAACCCATGCTGCTTACTACCCTGGAGCTCATTTTTTTCTAAAGGTAGTCCACTAGGTTCTCTTTGAGTAGTGCTTCCATCAGTTTACCCACACTGGAGGAAAGACTGATGGGCCTGTAATTTCCCAGATGCTCCTTGTCCCCTCCTTATCGAGTAGAATCAAGTCTGCTGTCCTCCAGTCTTTTGTACTCACTCCTGATTATAGTGAGGTGATGAACAGCTTTCCCAGGGGTTCGGCTAGTTACAATGTCAACTCCCTGAGTACCCTCAGTGAAACAAATCAGGCCCTGGTCCATTATCTGTTTTCAGGGTCACAAGCCCTTTTCTAACCCTTTCTCCAGTAATTATCACCTGTCCATTTCTGGAATCCCTCTTGTGGCAGCTTGTATGCCTCTTTCTGGCAGAGGCCCTCTATGCTTCACGGTGAATTCTGAGTAGAAGTAATCATTTAGAATATCTGCCTTCTGTTTGTCCTTCTCTATTACTCCCTCCCCCCATTAGTCTTAAAATTTCCCCCTCTCACCTTCCATTTTTTCTTGATGCACCTGAAGAACTCCTTTTTTAGGTCACCAGATCATTGGTACCCAATTGTACCACCACCCCCAGCTCCCCCTCCTATATCCTCCTCCTTATCCTATCCATGTGTCAGATGGCTCATGTACCTAGAAGGCATCTGATCACCCCCTATCATTTTCTCCACTCATTCTATCTTGTCCACCACTCTAAGCTTGGAGTCCCTCAGTACTAGGGTTCTCCTTATTACCTTCTTACTGTTCTCTCTACTGTGTACTACCAAGTTGTTCACCCTTTCTGACCAGCTTAGATCCTCCCAAGGAGTCAGGAAACGTTTCCATCCTCCAGTGGCACAATGTGGCTTGCAATCAGAATCAGGGGAGCCTGGATGACTTTCTTATGACTGCCTGTGCCACCATTTTTCCTCTCTACCTCCTTTCAGCCTACTGGACCAGTGGGCCTCTATGGGAGTGGGGTTCCAGTTGTACCTGTGGGAGCCAGTTCAACTGGTGAAGCAGCAGGGATAGCTCTTTCTTTGCTGCTGTTGTACCAGATTTTTAGGTTAGGACTCCAGAACTGTGCACAGTATTCCAGGTGGGGTCTCAACAGTGATCTATAGAGAGGTAGTACTCTATCCTTCTGCTATTAAACCTCCTCCCCCTGATACACTCCAGCCTTCTTTAAGACCCTCTACGGCAAAACGTTTGCTGAAATCTGTAACTGCTTCTATCGCTCCTAGCAGCTTGACTATTGTTCCTCTCTTCTTCAATCTTAGTCCCAGCTGCTTATCCAAATCAGCCCTTGCCACTACTACTCCCCCCTCCTCTGCTCCACTTGCCCTTAGCACCCTCTGCATCCCTCTTATTCACCACACCCCTCCTGCTGCATTTACCTAAGGCTTACACACTGTTATGCGCACCTCCGTAGCTTAGGAATTTCCATCCAGGCCTGTAACATGTTTCTGCTGGACAGGAATATAAATAATCTTTCTTTTTTTCTTCTATGGTTTGTATATGACATCCATACACATCCTGCTCCTGTGGAAACTGTGTACATATGTATTACGTTTGGGTTGTGTTATGTATATCTTTCTTGTACATGTGACTCGGAATGTAAATACTCTGCTCCTATCAGTATTGTAAACATGTTGTTCCTTTTGTATTATGTATATTTATATGTAACTGTACAATTTTCCCTGCCAACAGCAGGTCCACCTTGTAAATGAGCTTGCTCAATTGTGATTGCCTGATAAATAAAGATTTGATTGATTGATTGATTGATTGAGATTTAGCTCGAGTTCCCAAATGCCTTACATATGTGGTAGTGTCCCTTCCTTCAGACTAAGGCACAAGTGATGAGAGCACTGCAGTCCCTTCAGCTGACTATATCCTCACAGCACGTGTGCTAAGTACTGCCTGTTGTTTTTCTTCTTGAAATACCTATTGACTCTTTCCTAGAATGCAGCAAAATCTGGTACTACCTTACTGTCCTTTACCTCTCAGAATCCCCTTTAGCTACTCTCTAAAACACCCTAAAACATGCTACCATAAATAGGGTGTTTGCCAAATTACAGAGTTGCAAGATACAAGTTACAAGATTTTATATTTGCTGTTACACACTTACAGATTGCTTTGTTAGGACAACCCAATAGGGTATCTCGAAGATCCCTTTACACAATCTAACAAAATTATGTATCTACAGTATATCTATATCAGTGTTGATATATATAAAATAAATTGAAAAAAACTTCATTAATGCATCAGTTTGAGTTAAACTGACAAAAGTAGGGAAATGTGGCATTAGGGTTTCCAACCCTAACACCCCATTCCCCACCTTGCACAGACCCACAGGTAGTTGGGTAGTTGGGGGGGCTATCTTGGTGCCGTCAACCCTAACACTCACTCCATTCTCCTATACTGTAGCCATATCACCTAATTTTGTAATTGAAAGGGGTGAGCATTAGGGTTGATAACCCCAAGACAGCTTCCCCCACCTGTGGATCTGTGCAGGGTGGGGAATGGGATGTTAGGATATAAAACCCTAAAGCCACATTTCCCTACTTTTGTCAACTTAACCCTAACTAATGAATTAACTAAATCTTTTACAGTTTATTTCCTTACTTTTTGAGATAGTATAATCGTATCCTTATTTGACGGTTGGAGCGCAGGGCCCTCTGGACCCTGTGCTCCCATCCCTCCATAGCTGCATATATGTATCTAGCTATGGAAGCATAGGGACCTCCAGCCCTGCACTTCAGTTACAGGACTATAGTCGCAACATTTTCACCATAGCCATGTTATTACCCCACCTCATGTATCTGGTGTAGACAATGTTTCAATCCCTGCCAAAAATGTAACTCCACACAAGCACAATGCCAATCTGCAGTGCAGGTACAAAAACACATTTTTGACAGGATTTGAAAAATGACATCTGTGATATATATGAGGTGGTATAAAAATAAGGCTATGTTGAAAATCTGGGCTCAAAATATTTCAAATTCACAAATTTATGAGCATGCATAACAAAATTGCAGCAAATAGCTATAACTGTGACATTCTTAATAATTTTGACCCCACATTTTCAGCATTGCCTTCTTATGACCTCACTGCATGTACCCAGTTCAGAAATTTTCAAATCCTCGCCAAAACAAAAAACTCTGCACAACTATAATGCCATTATGCACCACAGGTGTGAAAACACATTTTGGGCAGGATTTGAAAAATGAAAGCTATCATACACGAGCTGGGGTAATAAGAAGACTATGTTGAGAATATGGGATGAAAATAATGAAAATGTCCAAAGTTACAAGCATGCAGAGCAAAATTGCAAGGGATGGTCATAATGCAGCCATTTTTTGAAATTGTGATCCCAAATTTCAAAACTTAGCCTTCTTATGACCTTACCTCATGAACTATATGACTGTTGTTACGAAAAATCACACTGGAAAGTTGATTTCACCATCTGACATCAAAATCACCTTTCTGACAGGAGTTACTTAATGACAGTCATACTATTCATCAGGTGAGGTCCCCAAAAGGCCATGTTGAAAATTTCAGGGCAAAATCTCAAAAAACGGCTGAGTTATGTACCAAAGTTGAAAGTCCCATTGAAATACATTGAAGTGCAGTTATCTTAGTTTCTCATATTGCGGTCACTGGGTGCAGCAGCAAGACATGTCTTGAATCAGGAGTGTGAATCTCAAACCTGGGACCTGTTCAGGTGAGTGACCATCTGTGGGGGTGTCAAGGGGGAGTGGGGAGGTGGGTGCATGGTGGGTGGTTGGGTGAGGGGTGTGGGAGTGATCATCAATGGGCCATTGTTTATTTTTTTTACAGGTTAAAAGACAATGAGGGACAGTTTTCTAATTTTCAGGTAAAAACAGATGAGGGAGGGTGGGGGGATGCCACTAACCACAAATGATAAAAAGGGGGCATTTGAGGGTGTGACACTCCATGTCAGTACAACTCCTCTTAACTCACATGAACTGTGTTTAAAGTATACTCTGTATTACATTAGAAGGATGATAACTTGGGCCATGCAAGATTGTGTTAAGGTTCGTTGGCTTTCTAAATGATGATGTTTTGATTTTTTTATATTCTAAATGTATCTTAAGATCTAAATATGATACCTTAGTCTGACTATATTCAGTAATAAATCTTAAATTGACATTTTGGATATTTAAATATCTCTCAAAAATCTGTAATTCTAATTCTGGCCCTGTCCATGTAAAGAGAGAAATATAATCAATATATCAAAGCCACACTGAGAGGAATTTTACTGACATGGAGGATTTTGAGGAGGCAAAGGAGAATATGATATCCAGGGTCAGAAGCAAAGGATATAGTAAACAGACATTACAAAGACTAACGTTAGGTTAGAACAAAACACACTGGAGGAAGTTCTTAAACAGAGGATATCAAGGAATCATCTTATTGTTTAGCGGTAGCCACAAAATGTAGCCATAAATTTGGAAAAAGAAACAGGATTATTAATAAAAATTGGCATATTTTATCAATTGGTGAGCCAGGAATACTAGAATTGAAATACAGACCTATGGTGGATGCTAAATGAGTAAGAAATATTAGTGATAGATTAGTGGGGCTGCCACAAACCACCAATGAAGAAACAAGTACAAATTGGAGGGTGGGGAGAGACTCCGGGGATAAAAAAAAACACAGTGGCAGAAAGTCACAGGTGTTTTTTTTTTTTGCTTTGTCTGATTATCTCCCCTGTGACCCTCACCTGCCTCTCCTTCAGACCAATTACCACAAGGACTCTCACCTCTCCCGTCACCACCACCGATCTTGTCCCAACATCACAGCCACCTCAGGGTAACCTGACGTAACCCTTCATCGGGTGGGTCCCCCTCTTCTGAGGACAAATGGCCTATCAGACTAGGCATTGGCCCTGGGTGCTGCTGTGGCTGGGTCAGCTGTTGCAGAGCTTGGGGAGGCACTGGTCTTGGTGGCCATTATCCGGTAGGAGAAGATGCCATTTTTTAGTTTTTCCTGTGATTCCTCTTCTTGCGTTGCAACTGGGCCTCCCCTGTTCTCTACCTGGGGCTGCTACAGAGCGACACCATTCCCCAACCCACCCCAGGAGAGGAGAGCAGACCTCTGGATGCTCAATCCTACTCCTTCTCCTGCTGACATTCTGACACTCGAGTCCATTCCTGAACCTGGGTCACCAGCATGGTGTGAGGTAATGCACCAGTGCCGCAGCCCTCTTCGCCACCGGGCTGGCCCAATTGTTTAAAAATTATAAAAAACAGAAAAAATAAACACAAAAATATATATTTAAAAATATACATATGGGGATTGAGGGTGGGGGGGGGTGCCACTCAGCTGAGTTATGTATAAAAGTTGAAACCCCATTGAAATACATGGAAGCACATTTACCTTAGTTTCTCATATTACAGTCGCCGGTTGCAGCAGCAAGAAGTGTCTTTGACCAGGAGAGTAGATCTTGAACCTGGGACCTCTGTAGGTGAGTGTCAGTCTGTGGGAATGTCAAGGGAGGTGTGGGGAGGTGGGTGCACAGTGTGTGGATGGGTGGGGGGGTGCTGGAATGATCAGTGATGGCTTTTTTGTTTTACAGGTAAAAGAAAAAACAAAGACAATGAGGCATGGTTTTCTTATTTCACAGGTAAAAACAGATAATGGAGGTTGGGGGATGCCACTAACTACTAGCGATAAAAAAAGGTTCATAGGAGGGTGGAGGGTACCACTAGAAACCAGAGATTTTCTGGCAGGTTCAAAGGAGAACCCATTAAAAAAAAAGAACCCTTTTTCATTGACGGAAACCCTTTTTCATCAATAGCAATCCTTTTCCGCTAATCCTTTGCTCTGGTGGTGGAAAAAGATTCCGTCTGGTGAAAAAGGACCCTTTTTGATGACCATATGGTTCAATATTTCATGACCAGATGTCTGTGAATCCTTTTTATGACTAGATGGCCGTGCCGCAAATCCTTTTTTGCCAAAATAATTCCTTTTCGCCAATCCTTTTTTGTCACGGTGAAAAAGGAAATCTGCTTTGGCTGATGAAAAAGGATTCCTGGCATGGCCATCTGGTCGAGAAAAGGAATAATCCTTTTTTCACCAGCCGATTTCCTTTTTCAAATCAAATTCAAATCACAGATGTGCTTTTTGCTGGTTTGGTGGAAAAGTATTAATTTGTTTCAAAGTTCTTTAACTTTGAAATTTCAGTTTCTGAACATGCTCAGTAAACACTTCAAAATAGCTATATGAAATGAAAAAGGAATAATTTTTCATTTGGGGCCAATCCTTTTTTGTGAGGAAAAAAATATTTGTTCGTTTGTTGCCATCTTGTTTTCTGTTTTTCTCAAAATTAAAAAACAAATTCAAAACCCACAAAAATGACATTCTGAAGATAGTCCAACACATCTAATTCATTGGGACTCTGTTAGGTGGATTCTGTACTCGACTGCTGGAGAAATGGCTCCCCTCCTTTTATATTTTAAATCCTTTTTCTTGACTCGCTTCTACTAAGAACATTTTGTATGAGTGAAAATATCATACGCAAATGTTCATATGACTTGCTGTTCCTGTTATTGTGAAATTTGTTTCCTGGTGTCTAGTGGTGCCATCCACCCGCCAGTCACCATCCTTGTAATTCATTTTGTTTCCATGGTGTCTAGTGGCAACCACCACCCTCTGATCGCCATCCCCATTATGTTTTTCTTTGTTTTCTTGGTGTCTACTGCCCCCCCACGTTCCAATCGCTGTCCCGTTATTAATATTGCTTTCCCTGGTGTCCAATGGCAACGCACACCATCCAATGCCTGTCCCCATTCACATGATTTCCTTTCCTGGTGTCTAGTGGCACCCTCTTCCTTCTGATGACTGTCCAGTCTGAAATAAAAAAAATAGTCCCTCGATGTTTTTTTAACCTGTAAAAAAACAGTCCCTTACCAAGCTGACCCCCCCACCCAGACCTCCCAGTCAGCACCCACAAGCCCCTCATTCCACCCCCACACACCCTCAGTCACCTAAACAGGTGCCAGGATGAAGATCGACTGTCCCATGGAAGACAAGGCTTGCTACTGGGAATGCCGACTGCTATATGAGAAAGTAAGGTAAGTATGGTTCAATGTATTTCAAAGGGGTTTTCAACTTAGATGCATAACTTTTGCATATTTTTGCACCACATTTTCAACATGGCCTTTTTGAGACCCCACCTCATAAACAATAATGGTGGAATTATGCAAATCTCTACCAAAAGGAGATTTTGCGGTCACTTAGCGCAATCACCTTTCAGGGTGGATTTAAACATTTCACTGCCTTATTCATTGTCAGTCATAAGAAGAGCATTTTGGAAAATCTGGGGTCAAAACATGTAAAAATGGCAAAGTTATGCAAATCCATTGAAATATTCCATGTTCACTTATAACTTTGTAAATTTGGTAACACTTTATTTTAAGTGTCCTTAACTACATTGTAAGTACTGTATACCTACAATATAACTGCTATGTAAGTACTGTGTAGTTACCTGTAACTACAATGTAGTTGGTAATTAGTTCAGTGATGCATAGTTGTATGGATCTGTTATTTTATTTATTTCTGTATTTGTTGTTTATGAAATTATGTTTTAATCTTTGTACCACACCTTAATATTTTGAAATTGCTTAAAAATAAAGTTTATTATTATTATTAGTTTCACATTTGCATATTATGAAGTTAGACACACATTTATATGATGTAACTACACTGTTTTTGCACTGTAAATACTATGTAGTTGTTAATTACTTTCACATTTGACTAGTGCTTAGTTATACAATTTGCATGAAGTGGTAGTTATACATGCAAATACAACTGTTTCTCTTTTGGCACAAATTAATTTATGTTGGAAGTGTAACTACACATGTAACAACTGTTGCAAAGTGCAACAGAAAAATGAATTTATTCTGGAACTGTAACTACACATGTAACATCTGTTGCAGTGTGACATACATAGTTACATTTGCCAGAAAGAATTAATTTGAGGCAGAAGTGAGGCAAGAATAACTGCAGTAACTACCACGTCATGCGAATTGTGTAACTACAGCACAATACTACCAATCTTCCCTGTGTCAGTCTTTACCATTTATCACTGTCTGGGTGACAGCCAGAGGCACAGCACCCGGCATGAGGTTTTTATTTTGTAGGGGGAGGAGCCAGCACTGGGGGCAGTGCTGCCCTTGAGGCCAATGCATTACGTGGCACTCACGGGTCAGCCAGCAATGGTCACTAACTCCTCCTTTGCCCCAGTTCTGCTTCTCCTGCCATCAAGAGTGCAGCATCTCACACCTGCTGAAGAAATGTAATCTTCGACATTGTGGCCTAGTTAGTTGTTTTGATGTCGTTATTGACACCATTTTTGCTCCGTTCCAGTTCCGCCATCTGCTAATAACTTGGCTTCGTTTTCTGCAGGAATCCGGTAAGACTTTTCCGTGTTCTTTCTTGTAGCAGCGCTGAGTCCATTTCTTATTATTTTAGTTACTGCAAGTCATGTTGGGTTCATCCAGGGACAAAAAGTGCTCTTCCAAGGAAGGCTGGTCTCCTATGCACCGGTGTCCCTGAACCGGCAGATGTCCATCATGGACCAGCATGACCAATAGCTCTCCTGCCTGGGTCCATCTCATGATATTGGTAGTTATGACACTTGCTTCTCCATGGATTGCAGAGCACAGGAGCACTGCATATGGAAGTCAGGCATGATCCACTGACTTTTGGAGGGCAGTGTTGTATGAGAGACTCCAAGTGCAGATCTCTCCACCCTTCCTTCAGATCTCCTCCTGATTCTATACAAACCTGTGAGGAGGGGCCTCCTCTTCTTCTAGCCTTGCTAGGGAGGAGGTCTCTGCTACTGTGCTGGAGGATTTGTCCTGGTATCTCGGGGGCCAGGCTGGGAGCAACACACAGGCAGTCAACTCTTCAGAGATGCAGGCTCCCCCAGTGTTACGGCTCATACCTATTGGGCCCAGCATGGGTGGCTCCTCAGCATCACCCACAAGTGCTGTTCTGTATCCCGTGGCCATTTGCAGCTCTGGTGATCAGTACCATGATTGATAATGGGCCCTCCTGCTGCACTGCAAGTGGCACCACAGGTGGGAAAACCTCTGAGGCTGCTCATCTGGAGGTCTTCTGGATCTCCTTCTCTCCAGAGCCAAACGCTTGGGATACTGATCTGGATTTGCTGCCCAACTCCTCAGGTAGCCAGTTGGAGGGTTCTCTGGAGCCCAATAACTCTGTGCCCTCCCAGACATCCCTTCCCATGGCACCGGCAATTATGATCGGTGCTAGCTTCCATACCAGTCGTGATGTCAGGAGTGTGCCATCAATAGTGACCCTCCATCTGAGGGGATGGTGGTTTGGGTCTCAGGGACCCAGAGAGCTGTTGGTCCTGGTGCTGTTCCTCCCCCCAGGCCAGAACAGGGACTTACTCTTCTGCAGCCTCCCTCAGGAGGCCTGCGGAATTGGAGCAGTCCCTAGCTTTGGTAGTGAGGAAGAGGTTGATCTTGGAATTGATGGGGTTGAGGGAGCAGGACGTGGTGCAGCAAATTTCCCTGGGGACCCTTGAGGGTTCAGGGATGTGTTGCAGTGCTGAGCCCTTGTTCTCTCCCTTGTCCCCTTCATGGGAGGCCTTATTGGGTGGGGTTGGGGTCCACCCTTCTGGTTCTATGAAACCCCGGTCTCCTCACAGGGGAGTTTCCCATTCAGGATTCAGTCCTGACTGCTTTGAGCTGGCTGAGCGGCCAGTAACTGCACAGACCAGTGGATCTTCAGGAGGTCCAAGATCACCAGTGAGGTCCCCTAGCCCTGGCAGGGGTCACTCAGATAAGGTGAAATGTGTCTCCCCATTGCCTGTGCAGCTCCCCTTCCTATCATTTCACAGGGCACATGGGTCCTTGAGGGCCCTAGACCTGGGAGCAGTTCAAAGCAACTGCTGCCACCTTTCTCAGGTATGTTAGAGGTATGGACGAGCAGTTCTTTTGCCTGTCTCCCTCACAGCAGCAGGACTTGGACTCTTCAGATTCATCAGCCTCATCTTCCTTCTTCATGGAAGAGGGTACCTCTGTCCATCTGTCCTTAGACACTGATCAGATAGAGTATCTGCACTTCCTATTGAGGCTGGTTGGCTATCTGCACCTATCCCACATCAGAAGATGCAATACTGACTGGACGATGCATGTTTTCCATAACAAATTCAGTGTGGACAACCTGGTCATCCTTTCCTGACTGATTCCCTTCCTGGAAGCATTGTCCCACACCTGGCAGTACCCATCTGTCCCAACTCCAGCCCCTATGGAGTGCCAGCACAGGTATTGCACAGACCTGGGGTCTCCAGGGACCTTGCCTCATCCCACTTTGGGAGTGAAGGTTCTGGATATCCCTTCTAGGCATAGACACCTGGTGTGCAACTGGCCACTGGCTGTGGACTCTGCGGAATTTGACTGGTGGAGATGAATAGCATTCTCTTCAGCTCACATCATGCTCAGCTTTGCCGCTCATCAGGCACACCACACTGCCTACAACAGGCATCTGTGGTTAATGCTAGGTGAGGTTCTGACATTGCTGCCTGATATGAAGGCAACCAGACAGGCCATTGCCCTCTCTGCAGACTGCCTGTAGCTCTCAAGGCACCAGACAAGGGTGTCTTTTGATGCCAATGAGGTAGCTTCAAGGCTAGCGGTGACAGCGATCTGCATTAGAAGGACAGCATGGCTTCGTCTAGCAAGGTTGTCACCCTTGGTACAGTGTAGGGTGCTGCCTCTGCTCTCCAGTGGACCCACCTTTTATCCCACATGGCAAGGTGGGAACTACAGGGCCGATTTTCATCTCCCATTCAATGGGAGACCTCACCTTGCCCTGACCAGTCACAGGCCTAATTGACCTGTAATGGGTCTCCTCCTTTCATAGTCCTCCCCCACAAGAGACTGAGAGACTCTTGTTCCTCAGGGAAGTGCTGGGCCCCCCTTCAGAGGTTCATTACTCACCCAGACAGTGATGAATGGTGAAGATTGACACAGGGAAGATATGAAAATTACATATCTATCATAATTCTTGATTTTATTGTATATCTTCACCATTCGTCACTGGCACCTTTCCTTCTGGGCCTCAGTCCCAGGGCAATGGCCCCTCCCTGCTTGTCCTCCCCCTCCTTGAGACCAGTTGTGGGCTGGGTCCTACTGGTACCTCTGGATCCTCTGTTACCTTCCTAAGTGACAGAGGGCCCAAACTGGGAGGAAGAGGAAAGTAGGGCTTCTTGCCCTGGCCTTAGGGGCACCCTGTAGGTTCTTCCCTTCTCAGCCAGAGGGGGTTCCTGCTGGACATGGTCTGATCCTGTGTTGGGGAATCTCTCCAGGTGGGGAAGAGAGGAGAGGGACCATGGGTACTGTCTTTCTCCCTCCTTATATAATTTTCCCTCCACCTGCCCCCACTTTTTTTGGGGGTAGGACTTGTCCTGGACAGGATTGCCCCCGAACCCTCTGGGGTCTCCCTCTCTGGACAACATTAACCAGAGGGGCTCTTCTTTACCTATGAATAAACTGTCCGTTGTACAATGCTGAACAGTTATAAAACTGATTGATTGTACATCATGTATATTGCACCTGCACTTTGGCTTCTACTCTATTGCATTTCAACTGTATTCTTGCACTTAGTTGTACCTTGCAGCTGTACTCAGTATATTCAATATATTCTATTTCCTGTACCTTTCCTTGTTATTGTAAATGTATTATCTGTATTATCTATGTACCATCTCTATGGCCTGGGTCATGGCTGAAAAAAGTTCATTGGATCAATGAACCTAGGAACATAGAAACATAGGACATTTGCCAACAGAAACAAGCCACATGGTCTATCATGTCTACTCGAATGTGCAGCTAGCATACCTACCTTGCAGCTGCCCCTCCCCCTTCACAATAACCTCCCATCTCACCCTGTCCCATTCCCTTTTGAAACCCCGACTGTCTTGAGGATACCAGCTCCTCTGGCAGAGAGTTCCATTCTGCCACAACCCTCTTCATGAAAAAGTGTCTCCTTATTTCGCTCCTATATCTACCCCCTCCAATCTAAAACCATGACCTCTTGTGTCCCTCCCCTACTTAATTTTATCCCTTCTGTTCTTGTCTTATTAATCCTCTTTAAGTACTTGAAAGTCTCAATCATATCCCCTGATCTCTCCTTTCCTACAGGGAGTACATATTCAAGTCATGCAGCCTCACCTCATATTGCCTTTTCCCCAGTCCCTGTATCATCTTAGTTGCTCTTTGCTGTACCCCTTTCAGTAGTCCAATATCCTTCTTTACATATGGGCACTGGTACTGCATGTAGTACTCCAGGTGTGGTCTGACCAGTGACCTGTAGAGAGGCAGGATCACCTCCCTGTTCCTGGAGGAGATTTGTCTCCCAATACACCCCAGCATCCTGTTGGCCTCTGCTGCTGCATTTCTGCACTGCCCTGAGTTGTTCATTTTCCTATTTACAACCACCTCTAGATCCTTTTCCTCCTTGGTGGTACCTAGCTGTACTCAGTTGGCCCGGGTGATGTCATCCATCCACACCACACACACACACACACATATGTTGAGGGGGGACTGTCACTCAAAGGGATGAAATCATTAACCATAGTCAAAGGGAATAAATTATGGATCTGAGGTTCAGCTCGCTCTCTTGGACCTGCAATATCTAAAGACCAGAGCCCTGCCATAGGAAGCTAGCTGAATGGTGAGTAGAGATTAGTCTAAGGAAAGTGTCTATATAGCGCGTGGGCAGGTTAAGAATGTGGTGAGGGAAGCACTGTTTTTTTCTACCTGTCAGCTGTCTAACATCCTGTGTTTTCCATTCTGAGTAGACTTGTAAACCTTTTGTCTGACTGTAAATATATCCTGTTGTAAATACTCATAGTTCTCTAGTAAAGAATCTATTTTTGATGAGTCCAGTGACTGTTTATTTTAAAAAGGTAATTTTAGTATTTCTGCTGGACTCTGTTTGCAGTCCATCTCTGACAGGTACTCTAGCCACAGTTATTGTGCTGACCTTCCTGATCTTGTGCAAGAGGTAAAATGTGGTTTTCTGGTTCCAGGTAAAAATCAGGTGGTGGCAAAGAATCAGAAGTCCCTGATAGAGGACTGTGCTGTAAGCCAGGGGCCCAAGAAGCAGTTGTTCTCATAGGCGGTAACAGTGGTGAGGGATTTCTATCACACTATCTCAAAAGGTAAGGACATTATTTGCAAAAAACTGCATTAATGTAACATTTAGGGTTCAGGCTACAGCAAAAAATGTAGAGAAATGTGGTGTTAGGGTTTCCAATCCTAAAACCTCAGCCCCACCACTAAAACAAATCAGGGTTGTCAACCCTAAAGCTCACCTTACTCTATTCACCACAGAAACATGCACATCTAATGGGTGAGCTTTAGGGTTGACAACCCCCAGGAAGACTGTACCTCTGATTTGTTTTAGGGATGGGAATGTGGTTTTAGGGTTGGAAACCCTAGAACCACATTTCCCTACTATTTTTGCTGTAGTCTGAACCCAAAATGTTACATTAATGCAGTTTTTTGCAAATAATTTCCTTACCTTTTGAGATAGTGTGATACAATATGGCCCCCCGGACATTCCTGTCCTCAGACCAGCCCCAAGCTGAGCATCCTCCTGAAGTCAGCCCACTCACATCCCAGCCCCCCACAACTAGACCTCTTCCAGCAGTAGTGCCCTGGTTTCTATAATTCCACCTGACACTCTGGAGGATAGCAACAAAGATGGGTAGAAGGGACCTCGGTTTAACACCTTGTGCAAAGGACAGCACACCATGATGGTACAGTATCACTCCTAGTACAATACTGTGGTACCAGTGCTTATGGTATGAGCCCCTGAGGAAGACCCACGAGTTTGGGATTGCTATGTAGGGGTGTTGGTCCTTGCAATGACATGCTTGTATAAAATAAAATTACAAGTTCATTGAACTCATCTCAACACATTGGTGTGTGCCCAGTTTCTTCTTTGTATATGTGGTTGTAACTACTGGTGCACTTTTAGGACAGCTGATGTGTGTTCCTTTATTGCAGCACTTATGGTATGAGCCCAATCCTGGTGTAGGAGTAGAACCCATTACCTTCTGGCCAGAGATGGATATGCTACCAACTGAGTCATGCTGTCCCTTTACCCATTTTGTCCCACCTTGCTGTGCACACACTATGTGTGCATACACACTGGTCCCCTTATGTGTCAGTGTCTTCCAAGAGCAGCAGGGGAGAAAACAGAAAAAGCAGCCCCAGAGACAGCTTCCCCAGGGGCCCTGATATGTCGGTGATGGCCCCTGCTTCCTCGCCCACCACCTGATGTGACTTGAGCTGGTGTGTCCCTGTGATCACCACCCCCAAGAGTTATATCACTGCCTCCTCTTACGGTTACCAACTTTTAAGAAGTCCAATGTGGGACATGTCTTACTGAAACATAATGTTTTTCAGGAAAATATCTTACCTTGACCAATGCGACAGATTTATTTACTCTAAATAATCCCAATTAAGACTAAGTGTTATACTTTTTTCCTACAATAAGGTGAAGCCATGTAGTATTTTTCATTTTTTTTTTATTTTTGCAGGACACAACTGACCAAATCAGGACTGTCCTGCAAAAATCAGGACAGGTGGTAACACTACCCCCTCACTTCCAAAAGGCTCAGCATTGCCCACCACCCCAGCAGTCACAGCACTGCACTCTTATTCCTGACAGTCACAGAAATTACCCCCAAAATTCACATGAATGGCCCCCATCCCCGACAGCCACACAAATGATCCCCTATGCCTGACAGTCACACAAATCAACCCATCCCCAACAGTCACATGAATGACCCAAATGACCCAGGCAGTCACATGAATGATCCCCTTCCCCTACAGTCACACAAATTACTCCCCCATCCCCAACAGTCAAAAAACTTTCCCCACCCCTGACAGTCACAAGACTGTACCACCACTCCAACTGTCAGAGCAATTGCCACCCACCCCGACGGTCAAAGCACTGCCCCCTCACATCTGACAGTCACATGAATGGTCCCTCCATCTCTGACAGTCACATGATTGTACCACCCCTGCAACAGTTACACAACTGACAACCTTCACCGACAGTCATGACACTGACCACCCACCTCTGGCAGTCTCAGCACTGATCCTCATCCCTGAAAATGACAACACTTTCTCACTATTCCCAGCAGTCAGAGAACTGTCCCCCATCTGGCAGTCGCAGCCGTGACCACACACCCCTGACAGTCACAGCAGTGATCCCAGTCCCCCAGTAACAAAAGCATGACCCCCTACTCCCAACGCTCACAACACAACCCCCACCCCTGTCTTACAGCACTGACCACCCACCCCAACAGTCACAGCACTGCCACCTCACCGCTGACAGTCACAGGACTGACACCCTCCGCCATCAGTCACAACACTAATCCCCATCTCATGACTGTAAAAGCACTTACCCCCTAATCCCAGCATCACAGCACTGACCACTCTCCCACAACAACTGCAGCACTGCACCCTGACCCCTCACAGTCACAGGTCTGTCCCACCCCTCTGATAGCCACAGGACTGACACCCTCCACTGTCAGGCACAGCACTGATCACTCACACCAGACAGTCACAGCACTGATACCCAACCTCCAACAGTCACAGCACTGACCACTACCCCCGACAGTCACAGCACTATATCCCACCACTGTTATAGAACTGCCCCCCTCACATTCCCAACAATCACAGGCCTAACACCCTCCACAGAGAGTCCAAGCAGTAATCTCCACACCTGATAGTCACAATACTGCCCCCCACTCCTAAAAGTCAAAGCACTGGCCCCCACCAGCCAGTCATATCACTGACCACCCACATCTGACAATCACCGCATTGCCTTCCCACTCCTATCAGTCACAGCACTGAATCCCCTAAATCACAACAATCACATCCCTGATGCCCACCACTCACACAGCAGTGCCTCTGAACCTACCTCAACAGCCATAGGACTGACCTATCCACCCATAGTTATGGTGATGCCCCCCCAACAGTCACAGCATGGATGGTTCACCACTGGTAGTCCAGCACTGACTTAAACCCTAGTCAGAGAAGGGAAATTCTTCACATAGACTTGAACTGGTTGTACATGAAAACAGCAATTTGCCTTCCATAGGACATAATGTATTCTACAGGAAAACACAGGAAAATTGACCTGGAGTTACAGGAAAAATGCCAAATCAATCTGGGAGCACTGCATCACACAGCTTGAGCACAAATATGTCAAACATATTCCAGTTCCAGCTGCAATGCATTAACAATCCCATGAAGAAATCAACAACACACAATATTAGTAAGGTGCAGTATGGGCACTATCTAGAATAGTTTCCGATTAAAAGTGTGACAGGAAAGAGACACAGTTGGGAATGAGATGTTTCATTTTTTGAGTACTTGCATTGGGAGGATTTTCTCAAAGGTCTGGGGTATTAGATGCTCAGTGGTGCATTTTGGAGCTTATTTTGAACATACAACACACTTCTGTTAAGTACCCACACCACACCTGGCTCAATGGAAATAATTTATCTTTTCATTATATATTTGGATTTCACGCCACAGTAAAATGTAGGCAAAAACAAATTTTTGCTCAGTCAGCAGTATTCATTCCCGCCAGGCTTGTTAGGTGCACTGGACCACTGTCCCAATTCTTTCTGACCTTTAATAAGCTAACTAAATGCTATCATTACCTCAACCCATAATATTGTCTGTACAGATATAAGCATCAGTATTACACACATAATGGGATTATCTTCGCCTTCCCCAACCTTCACAGGATGTGTGGATCACTGATCCTCTGTTGTGCATTCCACTTTCAAGGCAGAATCCCATTTCTATCATGCTGGTTTTCCAATTTGAGTACAGTCCATGGTAATATCACTCTGCATTTCAATCTACAGCACTGCTAATATCTAGAGGCAGAATACCAGGCATGGAATCCTGAAATTTGATTTAGGTATTCTGCCACCCATACCAGACTACTTTCTTCATTTGTAATCCTGAGTAAAATGTATTTTAAAAAAGGTCAGCTCACAACTCTTAGAATCTGATCATTCACAAAGCAGCCTTTACTCACTCTATAACAATCCACATCAGCTAAGTGGATGAATATACAACTAAAATAATGGTGATTTCTAAGTTAAGTGCAAATGCAATTAATGTATTTATTGTGTTTGGAAAACCTTAGTGCTCGAGTCCTTTGTCAAAAGTGTCCTATTCTTAAGGAGTCAAATAACACCAGCAATAAAATAACATAATGAACAAATTACAAAGAAACAGTAAATAAGTACAGTTTTATAACCACATTTAAAGGGACACTTCAACCTGTTTTGCATCATATGATTTCTAGTTAAAAATCCATATTTTATGAGTGCTTACCTTCTCTAAAATTCATGTTGCTGTTTATTTTATATGTCTCCTTGTTTAGTAGAACTGAAAAGCATGCTAAGGTATATATCTATAAACAACCTTGTATTATTTACAATCCTGGATCTGTTCTTACTGCATACTTCTTGAGCATTACAAACACACCCGAACAGTGCAGTCACTCATGAGGTAGTAGCATCCTAAACTCCCATTACATCATGAGGAGCTAGACTGTGTTGTGGGTGTTCCCAAGTCCAGGAAAGATGCAGTAGGAACTGATCAAGGACTGTAAACAAACCTGTGTTTGTGTGGTAACACCAGTATGGTGGGAAATCTGCTTTTCACCTTTGTAAAGAAAAAAGAGCCAAAATCAAACTACCAGCTACATCAGCAATCATTACAGAATGTTGGCAATCATAAAATGTGCTTTTCAAACTAGGAACACTTTGAGACATACGGGGGCTTGACAGTGTCCCTTTAATCTTCAAACTATGAACAGCTAACATACGTTTCTGGACTAATAAAGAATGATTTCTTCCTCCACAAACTAGATACACCCATTATAAAGCAAAAATACAACCAGTAATAATTAAAAATGGTAACTGTTTCAAGCAGACTGCTGATTTAGATAAATAGACTTTTCCCTTTGTTGTTATTTGTATTATTCTGCTTGTTATGTTTGTTTGCACACAAGTGCAAGAAACATTATGCGACAGCTTAGGAGATAAGTGGGCTGTGGAGGCATGGCACTGTTACAGCCAAGGGAGGCACTGCATTTGGGGGCTTGGCAGTGGTGGACCAATGGAGGCACAGTGTGCCGATGACACTGGTCTCCAAAAGTGCACCAAGTACAAACGTTTTCACTGCAGTAATCAGGGGCCGCCTCATCATTGCAGCATCAGTCATTCTGCTGCAATGAGGGAGCAACCCGTCATTGCAGGGTGGTACATTAGCTAGCCTAATACTGTTTGTGAACATGGTGGGCGGCTTGCTGCCATGTTCACAAACAGTATTATGCAGGCCCCATGCCGAGGGGATGCCCAATCCCCTTCGGCAGCATGTGCCTCCCCAAACTGTCTTTGTTTGCCTACAGGGGCCCCAATCCCTGCCGGCTTCAGTCCATCTGAGTTTTTGGATGTGCTGATGGGGGAGCCCACTCCCCATCATCATAATGTCCTCCAGCCACAATTAATATGCCGAAGGGGCCTACTCCTGTCGGCATAATTCCTCACACACACACACAAAACCTATGTTTGTGCCAGGGTTGCCTAATCTCCCCGGGCGCCCATGCCGATGGGGTGCCCAATCCCCCGCTGTTACAGTCACCTCTAACAAAACACTAGGTTGGCACTCTGGGAGCCCACCTTAGCATGCCAAATGTCCAGTTAAATGTCCCTGTAAAACAAAAACCATCCCACAATGTTTTTGTTTTTTTCCTGTAAGGAAGGAAACGGGTCCCTCAGTGGTCTCCCTGCCCCTCCCACAACCCGCACCCACCCACTGTGCATCTTGCCTCCTGTACCACCCTCAACCCATACTTACCTCCGGAGTCTGGTGCGATAATCTTTGGTTTACCGGGACCACTTCTGCACTCTTCAAAGACGACCATGAACTGAGGAAATGCCGGTAAGCTGTATAATGGAATAAACAGGGTTTTTTCAACTTTGATGCATATCTCAGGCATTTTTTGGAATTTTGGCACCAAATTTGCAACATGGGGGTTTTGGGACCCCTCCTCATGAATTCTTTTACCGACATGGCATTAATAGGCCCCAAAAGGTGATTTCTTGGTCACTGCATGGAATCATCTTTCAGGACCAATTAATGAAACAACAGTGCCAGTGTTCATGAGGTGGGCTCTCAAAAAGTCTATGTTGCAAATTTGTTGTTATGAGTGTGCATTGCACAGTTGCTATGCACACTTGTAACTTCATGAATTTACAATATTTTCACTCCAGATTTTCAACATTGGTATTTTTATACCTCTCCTTATGAACAGTGCAGCTGTCATTTTTCACAACCTGGCCAAAATGTGTTTTCATGGTTCCGGCGAAGAATAGCGCCGTCGCTGTGGGAAATCCATGTTTGGGACACATTACAAAAACTACAGTGACACAGTGACACTGTTCATTAGCAGAGGTCCTAAAATACCTATGTTGAAAATTTGGTGAGAAAAGTCGATAAAATGCTGTGTTATGAGCGTGCATTGAGCAGTTTCCACGCACACTGGTAACTTCGCACATTTGCAATATTTTCACTCCAGATTGTCAATGCTGCCATTTGTCTGCACCTCCTTATGAACAGTACAGCTGTCATTTTTCACATCCTGGCTGAAATGTGTTTTTGTACTTCTGGCGCAGGACAGTGTGCTCGCTGTGGGAAATCCATGTTCAGGACACATTAGGGAAATCACACTGATGCTGTTCATTAGCAGAG
Source organism: Neoceratodus forsteri (assembly GCA_016271365.2). Classification (NCBI taxonomy): domain Eukaryota; kingdom Metazoa; phylum Chordata; order Ceratodontiformes; family Ceratodontidae; genus Neoceratodus; species Neoceratodus forsteri. Next base: position 855,942,716 of record CM057450.1, read on the forward strand.
GTCCTAAAATGCCTATGTTGAAAATTTGGTGACAAAAGTCCATAAAATGAATGTGTTATGAGCGTGCGTTGTGCAGTTTCAATGCACGCTCGTTATTTCGCACATTTGCAATATTTTCACTCCATATTTTCAACACTGCCATTTTTCTGCACATCCTTATGAACAGTACAGCTGTCATTCTTCACGTCCTGGCCAAAATGTGTTTTCACACTTCCAGCGCAGAATAGCATCGTCGCTATGGGAAATCACTGTTTGGAACACATAACAAAAATTACAGTGACACTGTTCATTAACAGTGATCCTAAAATGCCTATGTTGAAAATTTGGTGATGAAAGTCCATAAAATGAATGTGTTATGAGTGTGCATTGTGTAGTTTCTGCGCACGCTCATAACTTTTCACATTTGTAATATTTTAACTCCAGATTTTCAGCATTGCCATTTTTCTGCACCTCCTTATGAACAGTACAGCTGTCATTTTTCACATCCTGGTCAAAATGTGTTTTTGCAGTTCTGGTGCAGAATACCGTGGTTGCTGTGGGAAGTCAGTGTTCGGGACACATTAAGAAAATCACAGTGACACTGTTCATGAAAACAGGTCATAAAATGCCTATGTTGAAAATCTGGGGACAAAACTCCATAAAGTGACTGTGTTACAGGCTTGCATTGCGCAGTTTCCATGTATGCTCAGAAGTGCAAGCATTTTTAATATTCCCACTACAGATTTTCAGCATTGCCATCTCTTCATACCTCCATATGGATGGTACAGCTGTCATTCATCACATCCTGCCTGATCTGTGTTTTCGTACAAGTGGCACAGAATGGCACTGTCTCTGTTGGAAGTCCATTTTTGGGACACATTGACAAAATCACACTGCCACTCTTCATGAGAAGAGGTCCCAAATGCTTTCCTGAGGTGGGGTCACAAAAAGGCCATGTAGAAAATTTTTGCTGTAAATACCAAAAAACACCCAAGGCATTAGGGTTTCTAACTATAACATCCTACCCTGTACAGACAGACAGGCATCGGGGTGTGCCTTTGGTTTGCCGACTGTACTGCTCATGCCATCCCACCCCCACCTCCCAGCCACTGACAGGCATCTAGGTGTACCTTGGACTCTTCAGCCCAAGACTTCACACCACTCTCCTATGCTGCACCCATTTCACCATATGTCCTTATGGAATAGGGTGACTGTAAAGTCAAACACCCTAAGGCACACCTCAACACGTGTCAGTGTCTACAGAATAGGGTGAGGTGACATGGCTTGACCATCATGGGCAACGACCCAAACACTTACCCCAATCCTGCCATCTCTACAGGATGGAGGTGGGGTTCACGTGAAGTTCAATACTTCACTGCCATTCCTATTCTGCATCTGTCTAACTCCTGCATTTCCAATCCTAATACCAGCAAGCACACATTCGGCATTGATAAATGCTTGTTCTAACAGGACTAATGTTCCAGTCAGTGATTGAACATATCTTATGTTAAAAAAAGTCTACAACTGCTTAGAAAGTAAGACAGAATGTCAAACTGCTTCACAGTGGATCAACTCAAGGATCATCAGCTTCACAATGTTGAAAAAGCAAGTAACATAAACTGACACTGTTAGAATGTAAAGTCTCAACAGCCTGAATTTAGAATGTGACAGGATGATACTACAGTGTGACCAAACATTAGGCTATGTAAATGTGATCACATCTGGGAATCACAACATGCCCCACATGAACAAAAGACTCTCACTTCTTTGCTTTTATTTTGTTTAAAATCATTAGTTTGTACATTACCACCCACCCAACAAAAGTGAAAATAGATCATTAGAATAAAAATAAAAATATATGATTTCCCACCTCACCAACTACAACACTCCCAGTAGTTTTCCCACTGCTACTACAGTGGAATTCACCCACTCACTAGAGGAGTGCACATTGTAGGCAGCCCTTAGTTTTTTGGTCCTCCCTGCTTAATCTAAGAATAAAGCCTGAGCCCATTCACAATAAGGGAGCCCCACAGACCACCACTTTCTCCCCTCCAGTATGGCATGGACACCACTGCCAGGCTTCCACACAATTCCCTCCTCAGACTCAGGCAGCCCTGCTTCTGGGGCCTCTCCTGCTCAATGCTGCCCATCTTGGCACTCGTGTTGCAGTCTGCTGTCTCCCCCAAGCACCGTAGCAGCTATAGGGATGGCCAAACTGCTGTATCTGCAAGATGCCTTGGCTCAGCACTACTGCTAGAGCTGCCACCAATGGGAGATCTGCTGGTAGCACTTGAAAATGGCAACTACAAAATGGCAAATGTTAAAAGTGTTGATGGGTAATGCTGAATGAGAAGTCTGGTGAAGTCTCTGTACCCTCTACCTGAGGTCTGCCCCCCTGGAGTTAATATATTTAGTAAGGTTGTGTGTGGGGGGCACTGTGCTCTGCAAAAAGAGACATCACCAAGTTTGCCAATCGACATTATCCATCGGCCGTTTAACGGTCACCATTTTTTACATGGAACCAGGACTGCTTACCTTCATTCAGCACGTGGTGGAGAGGAGATGGCACCAGTGAATGTCAAGGCATGCAGCTTCCTATGAAATGAATGATCACTTGGCCCTGGCTGCTGCTACAGCTTAAACTAGTCACTCATCTCCCTCCATTCCACTGTTCCAGAAACTGGAAGAGAACTGGAAAAAGCACAGCAAGAAAATAGTACATCATTGTCTGATGGGGAAGGGAAGAGACAACCTCTGTTCAGGGGCCAGGACCTCATTATTCTTCAACTAAAATGATGCTGATACACAGGAATGCTTGTTCATAATGAGATGGCCATATTTTTCCATAGGTAAAAGAAACAGTGAGCCAGGCAGTATTCTGCTTGCTATACTTTATCAAGCAAGCCATAGTTACAATGGATCACTCTAACCTCCCTTACAAAAAGTTCTTCGGAATACCACTGTACTATTACTCATTTGCCATTGCAATACCATTGTGATTACCACTGTACTACCATTAAGGTTTTCATGGAATCATAGTGGTTTGTTTCAACTCCATTGTGATACCATTTTACCACTGTCCTACCACATCACCACAAATAATCAAAATGTAAACTACCATAGTACAACCATGGTACCACTGGGTAGTACCATTGCACATTTTGTAGCTCACCACTGTGTTGCCATTGTGGTGCCATGGTGTTGCCATTGTGTCACATTTGGTAAGGGCTATTAAATTGTTTTACTGAAAGTTGAAGCCATTACTCTTGACATGTGCCTTAGCACCATGTGTGCTTTGATTCCACTTTGAAAGGACACAGTCTAGGTATTCAGTTACGTGTTCTGCAGTCCCTTCTCTCTCCTGCATCATGACAATATGTTAGCATGGCTGTGCTCATGCAGCTGTAAAAAGAGGAGAGAACAACTGCCAAATAAACTGCTTCAAAGCACAGAGCCACCAGCAGCTATTCAATGTACTTCTTTCTTGACTGACAAGCCTGCTCTATTGTTGAATTCTGTGGAATCTGGTGTGGCAACTTTCTGGCTTGATACTGTCAAAATGCCAGCTGATACTTGTCAAAACTCTAATGCTTTGCTTGCCCAGCTGATATTGGAACAACTAATGCCAGTTACAGACACTGACTCCATTGTACAGCCTGTGTTGCAAAAACAAACATGTAATACTGAAGCTATGATACTTTTACATGCTGATACTGGGTTACCAGTAACTGAGCTCACTGAGGCTTGTATGTCTGAACACATTGGGAATACTGCACACAGGTCATAGACTTAGCCAAAGATGTGGCCACCCAGCTACCAGGAAACACTGTAAAAATGGTTCATGAAAGCCTCCATGCTGGCTGCAGGTCAGAGGAGAGCAGATGATAGTTTATATTGGGTATCTATCAACAAAGACTGCTGTGGGACAAAAAAGGTAAGCCCCTCAGTTACAGCATCTTTTTCTATTGGGCTTGTTTACAATGGGACTGCATTGGGGGGGGCAACTTTCAGCACTGCACATCTGGCTAATGATGATCCTGGGGTAGCAACTGTGTAGACTGTACAGATGCCCTCAGTCCCAACTGTTGAATCTGCAATGGTACTTTAAGAAAGGCAGGTGAATGGAAATGCAAGCATGTCTGCTACTTAACCCCCCCCCCAATTGCCAGATTAAACTTTGAACCAGTTCCTGCAACTTGTTCTGCTTATGTTTCTGACCTAAAGGAAGGCACCTAAGAGCAGGTTTGGTAGGAAGACCGAGAGATTTACCCTCCCTCATCTCCCCAGGGAGCCTATACCAGGAACTTTCAGATGTCTGACTTATTCTCCAGTGCAGTGTGAACTGGCCCAATTATGAACTGTTGTGTGCCTCAAGTATAGAGTCAATTTGGATCTCCAACCTGACAGAATTCATGTAATAAGAAAGATGCTGAAGGACTCTATGACATTCTTTGCAGCTGAACTCTATGCCATAATACATGTCTTGAGGAAAGTACACTTGATGTTAGTTTTCACACACTGAAAGCCTTGAAAACAATTTGTGACAGATATGACCAATTTATGTACACAGCACTCTGGGATGTTTTTATGGTGATTCTCCCTGTCCAGACCTGCTATAAAAACAATTAATATTCACTTTCAAAAGGAAGGAATTTGCATCTCAGACATTAGTTATTGACTACTTTAGAGATGTGCCATGACTAGATAGTGATCAGGTCAGGACAGGAGGCTGGACATCTAAGGTTAAACTCCATCAAATCAAAAATGGAGTATTTCACTTGCCTAGCAGTATTTGCTTGGCAGGGATAGGGACATGTGTTTTTATCTGGACCATCCCTAGTCCTGCCGTAAATGTGAAGCTAGAACACATCTTAATTCAGCATGTAATACAGAATGATGTAACAACTGCATGGAGTATAGACACCTTAGCCATAGATGTCCTAATCCATTTCATTGTAACATGCACAATGATCAGTCACTCTTATTGGAGATGCCCCTGGGCCACACACAATAAAGGTGGGGGGGTCTTGGATCAGGATGACTTGATTATGAAAGGTTAGACAATGGGTGTTGTTATTGCGCATGCTCAAAGATTTTCAGATCCCCCATCTACCACTGTAGCTCCAGAGTAGACCTCTACCACAACAGATGCAAAAGCTGTCACTACACAGAGTATACTATAGTAGGTTATATTAGCGGTCCGATACATTTAGCGCTATTAGCGGACTCATTAGCATGCGTTAAATTTAACAGATCGGTAATATTCTAGTCATAACAATCCACTACTTCACTCAGCTATCCAGCCAGGTACTGCATCTACATGAGCTACATGAGTCACCACCCCTCTGACTTCTTTTACATCTCAACATCGATCGTGTGTTTTTTTTTTCCTTTCCCTTTAACCTTAAATGAAGCCCACTATCAAATACACTTGGTCATCTGCTTTAGATACCTTGGGAAGCACTACAACAATGCATGACACTGAATCAAATTTATGCCCCATTTCCCATGCCACAGACAGAGGCAGCAGCTTAAGAAATGAGCAATCAAAATGCTGAAGGATTAGCTTTTCCAGGACCTGACTGTTTCCAACTGATCGATGCCTCTACTGTTGCCTTTGTCTGTCTGCGTTGTTCCAGCTGTGCCCAGGCAATAGATGGAAGGGTTGTTCTACCTGAGGCTGAGGATCTGACTTGCTGCCCAAGCTCTATTTGCCGTGTCTGTACATTTGGAGTAGTCAGGATGTCATCCACCTGACTGCCACGTTTCAGTGGAAAGAGTTGTAAATAAAAAATGAATGGGAGTGAGTTTTCAGGGGAGCATGTTGTCGCAGGAGTGAGTTGAATTGTCATGTTCCTGACTTTGATGGCTGTGACCGTAACTACAGGTACACCAACTGCTAAATATATTGGGCACCAACATATGAACAAGGTCTCAAAGGTCTACATCCGCTAAATATATCAGACTCCAATATAACCTGCTATACAGTAATTTAGTTTCTCCCCCTAATGTGGATACCCTACAGGAACTAGACCCTCCTAATGTAGAAGCCATACTCTCTGAGCATGCACCTCCTGTGCCTTAGGAGATACAGTCACCAGGTAAGGCTTCAGTTATAATGGAAGTTCAGGATGCAGTGCCCGTCGTGCCTCACCCTGCCAGCAGAATGACATGACACTAATGACATGGAGCAAGAGAGGCAGATGTAAGAGAGCTAAAAATAAATCTGCAAAAATTAAAGGATTGCAAGTTGAAAATCAGAATGTTGCCTTGTCAACAGTATGCAACTGAGGTGATACAGAGGAGGAAGGGGAGAGTCTGAAACCTCTTCTACTGTATGACATCCTCTCACTGTAACCTCTTCTGATCTGGATGACACTCACTGTGATACATCTGTAAAAGATGCAGGATCAGTACCCAAACTACAAAACACCCCCTCCCTAAACATCTTACTTAAATGTGTCTAGGACATGCTCTTTCACCACTGAATCTTTTTTTTTTAATACTTAGTTTATTATCATTCATTTGCCAGCATTTGTTACATCGTTCACTTATTATTTGGGGTAAAAGCCCCTTATACTGACAAAATCACAAAGGTGTTACATTACTTTTGGTTCCTAGTAACCAACCTTAATACATTTTAGCTATAACAATAACAGTAATTGTAACTGTCTGGGATGTGTTCCATCTTTCCATTATCTACAACCAGTTACCTATTACCCAAAATTCCTATATCAGAAGTCTATTGAGGGATAGTCTCTGGCTCCAAGGGAATAAATTAGTGTCTCCGTTAGTTAAGTTCAAGCATCTCTATCTTAACCACTGTCATGGAGTAACCATCTAGTCCATTTCTGTTGGTATATCTGTGGTTTTTGATTAAGATTCATCGTTAACCTCTCCATCAAATGTTTGGATTCAACCATATCCTTCCATTCCCCTACCCTTGGGGATCTCGGCTGCAGCCAGTTCTTTGTGATAATTTTTAAAGCTGCTGCAACCAAGATCTTCCATAGGTACCTGGCATCCTTGTCTTTAACCTCCTCTGGGATTAATCCCAATATTAGATGTTCTGGCCCCAAATGCATCTGAATTGAAAATATCTGCTCTATATGTTTCCTAACCTCCCCCCAATATATGGTGATACCTGGACAAGACCAAAATACATGTGTCTGTGAGGCATGTTGTTCTCCACATGCTCTCCAACACCCCGCTTTGCCCCCCCTTCAGATGCACTGTCTGTGTTGGTACCAAAAAATATCTGGCCCTCAACTTCCAACAGAAGTCCCTCCTCACTAAGGAACTAGACATTGACCATGTGCTTTTCCACATCATGGACCAGTGTTTATCTGCGATAGGAATCACTAAGTCTTGCTCCCATTTTTTCTTTATGTGCTGAGTCTTGTTCGCCGTATCTGCCACATAATTATTATATAGCAGTGAAATGGCGTGGTCCACCCACCTGAGCCCCAAATCCTTTGGAACAGCCTGCTCTCCAGCAGTGCAGGCTCCTCCAGCATTGTTCTGTTAATTTGTATATTCAAGTAGTCTCTTAATTGATAGTACCTGATTTTATCAGTCTGCTTCAGACCATATTTTTCCTGAATTACTTCAAAGGAGAGCAGGGTATTACACCTCATTATTTGATAAGGTGCACACAGACACCCTCTAGCTTGTTTCTGGTACCACCTGTCTAAAATTGCTGGTATAAATTGACGATCGTAAGCCACCATCTATACCTCCAGAGATTCCTAAGTGTGGCACCCTTACTTATTCCCCTCCTCCACCCTTCTAGCACAGACTTTGTGCCGGAGAAACCTTGAATTTCATCCAAGTCCTGAGACCCAAACATCACCGCCTGCAATGGAGGGTCCTTCTGTTTCCAGAGATCTATTCTCTTCCAGTGGTTGTCATATCCCAGGTTGCCCCAGAGTAGTGCAATCCTCATCTGGGCTGCCACCCAGTAACCCTGCAAGCATGGGAACACAAGAACCCCCTCCTTCTTTGGAAGATAAAGAAGAGATCTTCTCAGTCTGGGTTTTTTACCCTTCCATAAATAGGGAAAAAACATACTCTGCCAGGTTTCCAGATCCGCCGGAGTTAACCGGCATAGAACACATTGGAACAAGTAGAGGAGGCGTGGCAATGCGTTCATCTTGAGGGCTTGTGCTCTGGCACAGAGTGAGATGGGCAGAAGAGACCATCTTTGAAAGTCACTTTTAAGCTGCGCTATTATTGGAGGATAGTTCAGCTCCTTCAGTTGTGTGTTGTTCCTTCCCAACTTTACCCCTAAATATTTTATCTCTGTTTGATCCCATAACATCGGATATTTTCTTTTAAGCTTCTCAGTTGGGGTATAATTAAAGCACAGAATTTCCATTTTATTACTGTTCAGTTTGTAGCCAGATAACCCAGAAAAATTATCTAGTTGACTGAATATTGCTGGCAAAGACACCTCAGGGTCCGCCACATACAAAAGAACATCGTCAGCGTACAAAGCCAATTTGTGAATTTGTCCCCCTATATTGATCCCTTTTATCTCTGGGCACTGATGAATGATCTAAGCAAGAGGCTCAATGAACAGGGCAAACAATAATGGGAGAGAGGGCACCCTTGTCGTGTTCCCCTTCCTAAGTTAAAAGTCTCAGAAATATGGCCATTCGCTCTAACCTGCACTCTCGGGGACTCATATAGCTTGAATATGGCCATTATCAACTGTTTTGGGAACCCAAACCGGGAAAGGACCTCTCTCAGAAACGACCAGGACAATCTATCAAACGCTTTTTCATTGCCTAGACTTACTATCAGCGTTGGTAATTTTTGCATAGCGATTTGATCAATTATGTGTGTTGTTCTACGTAGGATAACTTGTGCTTGTCTGCTCTGTATGAAGCCGGATTGGTCAATCTGTATTAAAGAGGGAAGATACTCTTGAATACGTCTTGCCAAGATGGATGTGAGTATTTTATAGTCAGTGTTCAATAAGGAGATCGGTCTGAATGAAAGGCATTTTGTTGGGTCCTTTCCCGGCTTGGGTATCACCGAAATCACCGCCTGGGCCCAAGAAGGGGGAGACGAGGCCTCAACCCTCAGGACCTCCTCATAAACCTTCCCCAACAGTGTCTGTATCTGGTTCTCGAAACATTTATATAACTCTGTGGGGAGTCCGTCAGAGCCCGGACATTTACCTACCTTCAGCCATTTTATCTCTTCTTTTATTTCCTCTGGTCTCACAGTACCCATCAGCCTTTCTTCCTGTTCCTTGGTTAAGCCCAGCAGTTTAATTGTCCCCAGGAATCTCTTTATGTCGTCTTCTCCCGCTTTTGTATCTTCTGTATATAGCTTAGCATAGTATATCCTGAAGGTGTCTGCTATCTCATGGACCCCTTTAACCATTTTGACCATCCCTGGGTGCCACAACTTTGTTATTGTTTCTTTCACCCATTTTGCCCTCAGCCTATTAGCTAAGTAGTGCAGTGAATGGGGCCCCCCCTCGTAATGTTGCTGTCTCAAAAGAGCAGCCTCTGCTCCACCTGGTAGTCCAAAATACCTGTCAGTTCCCTCTTATAGTCCATTAACTGTCTCCTCTGCTCCTTGTCATACTTTTGTTTCTGTTGCCTCTCTGAATCTGCTATCAACACAGTTAAATTGAGTTTTTTGGCCTCCCACTCCCTCTTTTCCTCAAGGTCAATTGGATAAGTTTACCTAGCAAGACCGCTTTTGCAGCATCCCAGCGGATGGCCTGCGAGGAGTCCTGCTCTGTATTGTCTAGAAGGTATGTTATATAAGTTTATACTATTTGGTCCCTAATTTCCTTATCTTTCTGGAATGAGGTGTTTAGCTGCCATATGGTATTCCTGCGTATCTCCCCCAAGTCTATTTTTATGTATATAGGCGCATGGTCCGACAAAAGAAGGTCCCCTATCCAAGTATCCTCGATTCTCTTCACCTCAGTCTTCATGACTAAGATATAATCTAGCCTCAAATATGTGTTGTGGGCCACAGAGAAGAAGGTGTAGTCTCTCTGCTGGTTATGTTGGTGTCTCCAAGTATCTAGTAATCCCATTTCTCCTATCAGCTTCTGGATCTTTCTGGCTGTTCTGTGTGGTTTCCCTCTTACCTTAGAGGAGGAGTCCATACCCAGGTTTAAGGGTAAATTAAGATTCTCCCCCACAGATCAAAACCCCTTCCCCCCACTCCTGTAGAGTGTCCAGAAAGGAACGGTACTCAGGTAATGTTGAGCCAGGGGGAAAGTACATGGATGCAAGTGTCACCATATTGCCCCTAAATTTGCCTTTTAACATCACATGGTATCCCTCCTTATCTGTCTTAGCCTCTATTTTTTCAAAAGAGGAGATAGCCAGTACCAACACCACCGTACCCCTCCTTCTGCCATTCTTATAGGAAGACGCTGCCATCTCCCCAAAACCTACTTTTAGGAACTTATTATGCTCCTTCATCAACAGATGGGTCTCCTGGAGAAATAAAAAATCCGCCAAGGCCTTCCTTACCTGGCTCAATATCTTAGATCTTTTAACAGGGTTTGTGAGGCCATTGACGTTATAGGAACAGATAATCGTGCCCTTACCTGCCATCAAAAGAATCGTTACTTAGATATATGTTCTCAAGGCCTCCCCAGACTCCTCCTCGAAAGTCCTCCCTCTCTCATCCCCTCTTTGTGTCATTTAACTCTCTCTTGCATTGGAACACATCCCAGAAGCAAAATAACATGACAACCATTACTTGATAACAATAGCATAACTTTTCAGCCAACCGGGCTTTTAACAAATGCATTATCCTTGACCCCCAAGGAAGAAGTCCCACTTTTTGGGGCTCTATCCCTACCTCTGCCTTATGCAGGTGAGGACAAGCTCAGAGGGGTTCCCGGTGTCTCTTCAATGGGAGACCCCTTCTAGAGAGCTCTTGTTTGTAACTTGGAGCTTCTCATTTTTCTGTATGACCAATTACCTTATTGATCAGAAAAGCTTTACTACCAGAGCACTGTGTGCCCAAATTGCAGTGTGAAGGAAATTGGTATTATGCACTGGTCTAACCATCTTTCATATGCACCTTTAACCCCTGACCTATCCTTAATTACATGTCTTTCGTAGGGTTAGAAGAATCTTCCTCCTCCACTTCCCACTATGGGGCCCGCCCTGGGAAGATGAGAATTCCCCCCTCTCACAGGAGGCAAGCACCCCCCTCCAGCAACCAACCAAGAATCATACCCCCTTTCCCCAATCCCCTCCTCCCTCCTCAGTTCTTTAAGAATCCATACAATTTTATCATCTTGTTCTATAATCCCCCCATAGTATCCCCTTCTTTCCCTACCCCCATAACCGCCTATCTTATCGTCTCTGTCTATTATTTATTATTTCATCCTTGTGATTGGGACTCTCTATAACTATATCCATATGCCATTTCTAAGATAATAGCCCCTGCTTTATATAGTTCCCGCTTGGGCCCCTCCCATCTCCCCATTTCAGTCCCTATATGGGATCCCTTATTTACTCTCGCCTCTAATCGTATTCGGTGGTCCCTTATTGAACATCTATCAGATAATTATCACCTTTATATTCCCTTCCTCTCACTCCCCTCCTCCCCCCTCCTCAGTCCAATAGAAAGTAACACAATCCCCAGTGGAGATATGATTCTTGTCCTTCTGTTTCATTTCCCCTTGCCCTCCTTCCTCTGCATCCACATTTACATTTGCTCTCGAACCCATCCACATCAAATCCCACTCCTCAGGCACATCCTATATGTGCACAGCATTACAGCTACTGTGGAGAGACAAGAGAGGATAAACCCCCCTTCCTTACCCTGTTAGGATCAGTTAATTATTATTTAAATGCCATATAGTCTTATTGTGCAAGCATAGTCCCAAATTGCTAAAGTCTTTTCATTTCCCCTCAACCACTATGAACACGCTTTACTCCCTCTAGTCCACATCAGAGTATATCTAATTTAGTACTTGCAGCATATTCCCATTTAACTCCTTCATCCTTCAGCCGTTTGGTTATTGTTCAGCACGACATCCTGTTCTCTCGAAGAATCATCCTGTTCCTTCTCTCCTCGCTCTGTTTCTCTACCTGGGGGGTTTCTTTTAGCAAGGACCTTGTCCCACACCCCTATCATGTCCCTGTTTGAACCACCATTCACTCTTTTGGGTCCTCTTTTAAATCAGTTCCATTCCCCCAGCTGCTGTTGAATCCGACAACCTTGTTCCTCTGGTAAGTGCAGCCCCAATCTCTCCAAAAACTCCTTAGCCTCTGCCAGCTCTTGGAATCTCAGTAGGCCCTTTCTGTTTGTACTTTCAGCCTAGCCGGTATTCCACAAAGGCCTTAACTCCTTTTTGTTGCAACAATTTAACTACCTGTAACACCTTCCTCCTCCTGGCAAGCAACTGTGGGGAAAAGTCATGATCAAAAAATAGCCTAACATCACCAAAATCTATTGTTTCCCTTGAACAAGCAAGCGCTAGCACCTCTTCTTTAATCCTGTAGTCCAGGAAGGCAAGCACTATTGATCTGGGTCTGGTCTTCTGGTCTCGTGGCCGCAGTACCAGAGATCTGTGTGCCCTTATAATATCTAAACATTTTTCAGTAGGTAGGTTAAGGAGTTCTCTCAGGAACAATTCAATAAAGTCAATCATGCTCCCAGATTCCATTCCCTCTGACGCTCTGTGAATCCGAATATTGTTACGCTGGTTCCGATTCTCTAGTTCCTCAAGCTTCTGTTCCAACAGCGTAGTGCAATGATGCAACTCCAAGAGAGCCGAATTGTGCACATCTGTGGTCTGGGTATATTCTGTCATTACCGTTTTTACTTCTTGTGTTTTCTGGTGTAGTTTTGCTATATCTTGGCACTGATCTAATGCTTTAGCCTCCGATCTCTGTAGGGTGTCATTTATTTGTTGGAGAGTTTGGCACAGCTGCCGTGAGGTTATCGTGCATTCTGTTTCTTGTGCCATGCTCGCGGCCTGTTCCACACCCTGCATCATGGATTCGCGCACTGCAGAGGCCTCTACTCGGGCGCCTTGTACTTGCTCTGCAGCCTTTTGTTTAACAGCCTCGTTCATCTGAATTTCCTTCAGTTGGTGTTTGGGTCCCATTAGATAGTCCTTTATTGATAGTTTAGAAGACAGGATTGACATTTTCTTTATCGATTAGCATGGATTGTTGCAGATCAGTCATTCAGCACTTTGCTTAGGCAGCCATTAGGTCTGTGCCCCAACCGGAAGTCCTCACCACCAAATCTTAATGTAAACAGTACTAAGATATTCAAATAGAGGGCAGCAGCTATGTCTTTATCATCAACACTTCTGGGTAAAATTGTTTCTTCTGTATACAAGACATGAGACTTTGTAATAAATTTATGTTGCTACAAAAACATGGCTGGAAGGCCCATGTTTTTGCCTCAAGGCTGAGAGAGATGTGAATGGGGTGGGAATACTTCTCAGAAATTATTCCTTTCAAGTAAACTGTCTAGTGGAGATAGCAGCTGGAAGGGCCTTGTGGTTAGTTGTTCAATATGGCCCTTCTTCATTAAGGTTAATTAATTTTAATGTCCCCAAAGAAAAGGGGTAGGGGTAGGGTAGCCCTGTTTGGAGAAGTCCTGTTTGGACCTTATTTGCATAGCAACAGATTGGTAATTTTTGAGGAGATCTTGATTTTGGCCTCCTGCAAAGAGACCACAGAGGGGGCATAGATAAAACCTGGTGTGATTCATCCTATTTAAAAAACATGATTCAGGTAGTTAATCTTACAGATGGTGCCTCATTACAAAAGCCTAGTGCAGCCACTTTTATTAAGGGATCTTTAGCAACTAGGATTGAAATTTTTTTTTTTTTTATTTCTATCAAAACAGTCCTCTGTTAAAGGGTTACACACCATTCCATTGGAAACTTCTGATCATCATGCTGTTTTGTGTTATTGTTTTTTGGGCCCATTCACAACATTTCCCATGGAAACTGAATGTGAAATTATTGGATGATACAGAGGTAATCAAAAAAGGGAAAAATTATTTGTGGACAGATGAGTAGTATTTAGTGCATAGGACCATATTCAGTCATACTGGGAGGACGCTTAAGTTGCCTTTAAGCACCTTTTCCAGTAGCATGTACACAGAAGTAAAAGAGAACAATATTTAAAATATTTAGATCTCTGGACTTATCTTCACAGGTTAATTTCCACGATGCATCAGGAAGAGGTCAACTTGTTATACCAAATTAATAGAGTTAAAAGGGATATGAAGCAATATAAGTATAATAGGGCCACTATGCTGGTTCAAGAAATGAAATTTGGCACGCAGTCTCTTGATAGCTTTAAAACAATATCCAACATAGAATTATAGACAGCCTAAGGTGAAATAATTGTGGAAAATCCAACATCAGACAGAGAAGACATCATGGGCTAGATATTCAGACTGTGCCAGGCAGGGGCACAAGCCTGGACGCAGCTCAACTGGGTTGAGCCAGGGCATAGTCCAGGTGATATTCAATGGTGCTGCGCCATGGCTCAGCACCTTTGAATATGGCACTGAGGGCACATGCACTGCGCATGGCACAGTGGCACTGCACCAGTGCAAGTGGCAGCAGGGGAGCATGGGGCTACGCCAGTGCAAGTGCAGTTGTGCTAGGTGCAGCAAGAGCAATATTCAGCCATGGGCATGCAAATTAGGCCATGATGCATGCAAGGTGCAAATGGGGCCATTTGCATGCCATTATGGCCCCATTTGCATGTGGTGCGCAAATCCCTGGTGACTTGCCCCAGGCTCCCTGCCAGGCTGCAGCCATCGGTGACCACTGCCCAATTGCGGGCTCCGCACCCGAATGCCCATTCATGGGCATATGTCCATAGACACCCTGGTGGTCCAGTGGACCCTACCCCTTCACCAGATCATGAGCATGAATTAAAACAAGCCCTGGTGGTCCAGTGGACCGCTATCCCCTGCCTGATCACGGGCATGTAATAAAACAATCCCAGGTGGTCAAGTGGACCGATCGCCCTTGCCCACTTGCAGGCATCTGACAAACACCCTGGTGGTCCAGTGGTACCACCCAGCCGCACCCACCCACTTAGTCCCCCGCCACCCTGCACCTCCCCAGTCAGCGGAGGGCGGCAGCTCCCCGCCCACAAGCCACCCGGCCACCCACCGACTGACAGCATACAGTAGGGCTGTCGCCTATTAGTAATGCATGGGCCAATGGGTGTGCAGACCATACTGTACTAC
The DNA here is from genome assembly GCA_016271365.2 of Neoceratodus forsteri. Lineage (NCBI taxonomy): Eukaryota > Metazoa > Chordata > Ceratodontiformes > Ceratodontidae > Neoceratodus > Neoceratodus forsteri. The sequence continues at coordinate 855,957,923 of CM057450.1, forward strand.
ACAGTTCCAATTTGCGAATGAGTGTTCATTCACATTTCGGGACTGTGTAGTACAGTATGGTCTGCATGCCCATTGGCCCATGCAGTGGACCAATAGGTGTACAGCCCTACTGTATGCTGTCAGTCAGCAGACCACCGGGTACTTGCGGGTGGGAAGCTGCCACCTGCCATTGACCAGGGGGTTGCAGGGTGGTGGGGGACTAAGTGAGCGGGTGGGGCTGGGGGGTACCACTGGACCACCAGGGTGTTTGTCAGATGCCCATTAGCGGGTGAGGGTGATCAGTCCACTGGACCACCAGGGATCATTTTATTACATGCCCGTGATCGGGCAGGAGATAGTGGTCCACTGGACCACCAGGGATTACATTAATTCATGCCCATGATCGGGCGAAGGGGTAGGGTCCACTGGACCACCAGGGATTACATTAATTCATGCCCATGATCAAGTGAAAGGTGGGGTCTACTGGATCACCAGTGATTAACTTAAATCATGCCCATGATTGGGTGAGGGGGGCACGATGCCCCCTGGGCAGGGTGCTCGTAGTCTGTGTCCTGGGTGGTCGGGTGGTCACCCAGAGCAGGTGGCTGTCATGTTGTGCCCAGCAATATGGAAGCCAGTCTGTGGGTGTCCCCGACTTGTTCCAGATGTCGAAGGGCTCAACATTGCGGCCCCCTGTGCAGCACAAGATGGGTTTGTGCCTGCATATGCCTCACACATCACACATCCCGGGCTGAATATCGGAATGTGCCACATATGCATGGGCATGCCCCCCACACTTGTGCCGCGTACATTACTGGTGAGCCCCTGTGCATCGGAGGTTGTGCAATGCAACCAGCCCCTTTGAATATTGCACCGGGGCACATCGGTGGGTTGCGCATGGTGCAACCCCTTTGAATAGCCCACCCCATGTGTATGGTTGAATATTTTATACAGGACAGTTTGGTGTTCCATATCATTCATCCCATAACTATGACATGTTTCAAGAGTTTGGAACTTGCTAGAATATCAAATTATTTATTGTCAGCATTTAGTAATCCTATTCAGCTGACAGACATTGAAGAGGCTATAACAAGTTTACAAAATAACACAGATTCTGGCTTAGATGGGCTTCCATTTGAATTTTATAAAATATTTAAGGACTATCACGGGCCAACACCGCAATTTTTATTTAATCATTGTTTACAGACTGAATCTGCACTATTCTTTGTGTTGCAGGCTGCCTTAATTCTTATATATAAAAAAGAAGATTAAACTTTATTACAACATTTGCGACCTCTGTGTCTTATGAACACAGATCAGAAAATCTTTTATAAAATATTAGTTAAAAGCTGGCCCAGTGGTGATGAGGGTTGATGTGCTGGATGCCTTACCTTGCACTATGCCAATTGCCTGGGTTCAAGAATAACCTTGGGTTATCGGTGTGCTGAGTGTGGGGGGGGTGGAGCAGAATTGAGAATGCCTGTTGGCAGCTTGCCTCTCCTGAGGGTTGTGAGGGTGAGTTGGCCCCCCTCCGTAGCTCCACTCCCACCTGGTGAAGGTCCAGTGGGTAGTGTAGGTGGAGAGGGGGGCGGCAAAGTATCGGGAGGTGGAATGGGCTGACCTGGCACCACAGGGTGCAAAGCATGCCTCCACATACTCACACAGATGTGTGCTGGGTCCTCTGGTGGGATAGGGGAAAAATAAGTAAAAATACATATGTGTCCCCATTGCCAGTTGGTGGGAGGAGGTGACGGGGACCAAAAAGCTAAATAAAAAACAAATATATATTAGTTAAACATTTGTATTTGGTAACACCAATTGTTATTTCCCCACTATAACTTGTGTTGTTTCAAAGTGGTATTCAGTATACAGGACAATTTGATTTTACTGAGTGAATTACTAGAAAGGAGAAAACTGGGTTTAGTATCTTGTTTCCTCTTGTCATTAGATCATACTAAAGCCACTGATAATGTCAGTCATGATTTTTGTTCATAATAATTGAAAAATATGGTGCACCTCAACTTTATATTAACTGGATAAAGCTGCTGCATAGAAATGCATTAATAATTCTACAATTTAATATGTGGCAAAGTCCTCTGGTTTTAGTGCATAGGAGGGTAAACCAAGACTGCTCTTGATGGCCTAGCTTACATATTTTTTCTATTGACCCATTGCTTAGGCCACTATAGGACAAACAAAATATCGAGGGTATTCCCCTTAGTTCAGATACCATGGAAATCAAAGTATTAGCATACACACATGATCTGTGCATCATTTTGAAGGACCAACATGGAAACATAGAAACATAGAAGTTGACGGCAGATAAGGACCGCAATGCCCATCCAGTCCATTCTGGACAAAAAGTAAGATCAATATCCCTTAGTCTCTTTGCTCATGCATAAACTTTCAGAAAAGTTTTGCTATTTAGATAGAAACCCCTCAGGTAGTTACACTTAGGGTGCTGATTGCTGGAATAATTTTAACCCATAACCCAACAAAGACTTTGGGGATCACATTTAATCATGACAATGTAAGTCTATTTTCTTGGCAACTGTGCATGCAGTAAGCAGACCGGCAGCTGGCGGTCTGAACAAACACTTGTCAGAGCCGATATGGCTGTGAAAAGATTTTGGGATGCTTTTACCCATTATTTCTAATGAATTGCACAATGCAGATCTGCTGAGAGGCAGTTTCAATGTGGTCTTCCTTCTACACATTTTTACAATGTGTTTTCCTGGAATGTGCCTGCTGATTGCTATAGATTTAGTCTGGATAGTTCACAGAAGAAATGGCATCTTATTTTCAGTGGGGCTCTACTCCTACCCAGTATTATGCTGCATTGTGTAAATTCAGAAAGCACTAAAAACATTATTTTACATCTGGGGGGATATATTAAGTGCCAGATCGATGCATGAGCAGAAAGATGCATTGCACAAAGAGGGTGCACCAGTCAGCACTGATACAATATTCAAAGAGAATGCACCACAAGTACAGGGTGTGCATACAGTGAAGCCCGCCAGGATGAAGCGCAACACTGAAGACTTCTGCAGTAGAGTTACTGCAGCAAACAATGCAGTTTCAAAGAGAGTTAATCCCTTTTGTCATGCAGTAAACCTGTGACACTGTGCTTCATCCTGCCGGCTTCCTCGTTCCTGTTGAAAATGTGACCCTGCAGAAGGAGTTGCAGTGCAGGCGGCCACCAAGTCAGGTGCATCCAGGGTGACCTCAACTGAATACCTTCCAGGGGGAATGTGTGGCACATACTGGTATGCACTGCATCCCCCATGGGCGATATTCAGCCCAGGAATGCACATAAACTAATTGAGCATGCAGGGTGCAAAGGGGCCTTATGCATGCTCATTACCAGCCCATTTGCATTTTGGCATGTGGGTGAATGCACTGGAGCAGCTCTTGCCCCCAAACCCCAACCCCAATTGCTCCCATGTGGGACAGACCCTGAAGTCTTTGGTGGTATAGTGGCACCCCCCCACCCATTCCACCAGCCCTGATCGTACCGGAGTCCAGGCTCTAGCGATTCCATATTGTAGGGGCCCCAATGCAATCCCTTATTGCACCTGAATACACCTACTGTAGAAGTCCATAGTGTAGTGGCCCCCACTCTCCCTCAACAGTGCAAAGACAACCCCTCTCTGTCCCCCCAGCCCATCCCATTGCGACGACTGGCTCTGTAATGGGATCATACCACTCTATCAGCAGGTGGATGAGTACTCACAGTTGGATGCTGGAATGGGTTATACGTAAGCACGAGCTGTGTGTGGGTGATAACATCCACTGGCCATACTCCCAGGCACTGGCATGCAGATCCATCATCCCGGTGCCATTGCACTGCTCAGTGTGGGTGATGGCTGATGCTGTACCCACTCATATAGGTCCTAAAACAGGCATGTTACAGCTGACCTCCCATTTGTTCGTACAATTGTGGAACTGTGGATGAACTATCTATAGCCTGAAGCGTACACTGCAAATGACATTACAGGATACTGCACCCCATGGCACCCAGGATACTTCAGCAGTCTAGAGGGTGGCATGTTACACAGGAAAAAAGGAGAGAGAGAGTGTGGACTTGCAGCAGTGTATGACAGCAGGAAGATGCAATATGGGCAAGGCATGCATTGGAGGTATGTAAATTCCCTTTTCAGTTTGCCAGGGACATACACATGGCTGCATACACTGGTGGTTCCACAGCTGGCATGGTTCCCCAATGCATGGTTCAGCCAGTTGGGTCATTCCAGAGTGCAGGTCCCCAGCCCTGATTCAGTGCAGTCAAAGGCTGGCCATGGCAAGGTGTGGAGGGCAGTGCCAGTCTTTGCAACAGGTTGGATATGGGGGGAATGAGGGTGTCTGTGTACAGGGGTGGTGGATAGGAGTCCTCTAGACTATGGATTTGGACCATGTTTTCCTCTGATGCAATCAGGTTTGGGGGGCCCTTCACTATGAAGCTCTTCAGGGATGGAGTTGGCTAGACTGGGGATGGAATGGGGGTACGTCTATTCCACCAGGGCTGCCAGGCTGCTATGCACCTGAGTGCACATCTGCAGCCTGCCTGTGGGTGGCTGGCCAGGTTAGGCCAGCTATTCATAGCCTACCTGGGGGCTACAGTGCTCTGGACTGTGATGGGCACATTCCCACTGTACATGCCGCAGCATCACATATGCATGGGACTGTCCCTTGACTTGAATGGCATACCATTTGTGTGTGCCCTGGCCCATTCCTGCACATGTGAATATTGTGCTGCTGTGCATTGTTGGAGTTGTGGGGCACATCTCCCTTTTTCACTGGGTTGCACTGCATATCTCTTTTGAATGCAGAGGCCCTGGACTAGGTAGCCTGAATAAATACATTATAAAAATGATAAAATCATGACTCCACTGAAAACAAGATATTGCATCTAATCTGGGACAGCCTGAATAAATACAGTGCAAAAATGTGTAAATCAACATCCCTATGACAATAATAATAATAATAATAATCTTTATTTATAAGAAGCACAAGTCAATAAATACCAAAGCGTTTTACATACATTTAAAATGCTAAAATTAAAATTATATACATGAAAATTCTAACTTAATTAACAATAAAAGCAAGAGAGAATAAATACGTTTTCAGGGTGGTTTTAAAACTCTCCGCAGTCAGGCACCCTCTTATCCGATGAGGTAGAGAATTCCACAGAGAATTCCACAGAGTAGGAGCTGCAAAAGCAAGCACACTGGCACTGGAGGTCTTCAAACAAACCCTGGGAATGTCTAGCAATCCCTCATTGGCAGAGTGGAGCAGTCAGAGGGTGCAGTAGGGATAGAGGAGCTCTTGCAGATAACCCTGTCCCTGTCCATGTAGGGCTTTATAGATCAGCAAGACGACCTTGAAGGTGCTCCGCCACTGTACTGGCAGCCAGTACAGTCCACGCAGCAAATGTATAATAAGGCTGGACCGAGACAGCCCACTCAATAGCAGGCCACAGCATTCTGCACCAGCTGCAGGTGATGGATATCAACCCCCAGAAGCTCTAGGTATAGGAAGTTGCAGTAGTCAAGGCGAGAGGTCACAAAGGCATAGACCAATGTCGGGAGATCACAGGGTGGAACAAGGTGCTTAATCCAGGTGATATTCCTCAGATGGTAAAAAGAGGTCTTGACAATGGATGAAACCTGAGATTTCAAGGTCAACCCCTTGTCGGTTATAATGCCTAGACTCTGCACCCATTCGGAGGTCATCAGGTGGTGACCTCCGAGGAAAAACCCAGTGGCCCGCACCCACAAGGGCCCCTCTATCCAGCGAACTAGGTCTGCCACCAAAACCTCAGTTTTGTCTAGGATTCAGCTTCAGCTAGCTGGCACTCATCCAGTCCTGGATCTCAGCGAGACAGTTGTTAAACACCGAGACAGCATCATCCCGGTCGGGCACACATGACATGTATAGCTGAGTATCATCTGCATAGCAGTGAAAACTCAAGCCATATCACCTTACAATGTCTCCCAATGGCAGCATGTACACGGTGAATAATTGGTGAAAGCACAGATCCCTGGGGTACCCCACATGACAGAGAGAATGCATCAGAAAAATTAATTCCCTAAGCAGCTCTCTAAGACCTACCAGTGAGGAATGAATGGAACCACCTGAGGACTGTCCCTGAAATCCACAGATATTCCTCAGATGCTCCAGCAATACGTCATGATCCATAGTGTCAGATGCTGCAGAGATCAAGGAGGACCAAGATGGATCAAGTCTTCCGATCTCTCGCTATCAGGGGATCATTGAGTACCCGGACCAGGGCCACCTCAGTGCTATGCCTCTTCCTAAATCTGGACTGGAGAGGATTGTAGATGTCATGGATGGTAAAATGATTATCCAGCTGCAGCGCAACCACCTTCTCGATAACCTTGCCTACAAAGGGTAGGTTTGAGACGGGTCTGTAGTTGGTAAGACAGTCCGGGTCCAATGAGGACTTCTTAAGAAGGGGTGTCACCACCGCCTCCTTAAAAGAACCAGGGAACTTACCAACCTCCGATGAACTCCAGACTATCTCAGCCAGGACTGGGTAGATGACATCAACACATCCCACTAGGAGGTGAGTTGGGCCAGGATCCAAACTACAGCAGGTCGGCCTCATACTAGAGGGACCTATGCTCCCTCACTACTTCCTACTCCTACCTGTACAGCACTACTTCCCTGGGATCTTGCTCACCACAATGTATTGGCCCTGCCTCACGCTCTGCCTGTGCCTATCCCCACTAGCAGTGCACTTACCCACATACCCATCTGCTAGTCCACACTGTGCCCTGGCACCCCTCCCTCCCCTTGCTCCTGAACCTCCTCTCCTTCCCCTTGGGACCTCTGCGTGTCCCCATCCCCCTGCCCTCCCCTAGCTTTCTCTTCACCTCAGGCACATCTGGGTGTCTTCTTATTCTTGCTTTCCCTCCTGTACCTCCCTGCCCACCCCCTGCTCCCTTAGCCTCCCTCCTCCCTCTCATGTCAATCATAGGAAAACCTCTCACCATCTCCCAGCCAGGGTGTTAGTCATGCTACTACTCCTCTTGTCAGGGACATTCATCCAAACCCTGGCCCGGTTCCCAGGAGCTCCCCAACTCGCACTAGCAGGCCTATGCATGGTCTCCATGAATATCTGTAGCCTCCTAAAAAGTTTGACTCACTACAATGCCTGGTCACATCAATTAACCCTGATGTCATCACCCTGGTTGAGACTTGGCTGTCAAAATCCTCCCTGATTCCCTAGTCTCCTTCCTGGTTTCACCCTTTTCGGTCCGACCGTGTTGGGAGAGCGGGGCAGCGGCTGCTTGTATTTATGTCAAGGAATCTCTCCTCCGTACTAGCCCTGCCCACTCCTATCCTTGACTCCAGGGCCCAGGCGCTATGCTGAAACTAACCCCTGACCCTTTAAAGGGACCCCTTTGTCTGACTACTGCATAAGTGCCCCCCAGGGACCAAACACAGGCCATTGCCTCTCTTACAGAATACCTTACCTCTCTACCTCCTTCCGCTGATCAAATTCTGGTGGGTGACTTAAATGTCAACTGGCTCAGCCCCTCCTCCTCCTCTGCCCGAGACTCCTTTTCTGCAATAGACCTAACGCAACTAGTTACCCACCCTACCAGGACTAACCCCAAGAGAGGCTCCAGTACCCTGCTTGATGTGGTACTCACCAACCGCCCTAATCGGATCCACAATGTACAAGTCCTCCCAGACTTTCTCAGCGATCACTCCCCCATTCTATTCCACTGGTCAACCTCAGTCCCCAAACCCATAGCACAGTCCACATGCCGGCGGCGTCTAATACCTGGTGGACTGATAAAACTTATGGAACTTCTGTCCCAAATTGACTGGTCTCCTATACAGGCAACTCCTGACATCGACACAGCTCTCTCCTTCTTTACCCAAACTTTAATAATGCCTGTGATATCTTTGCCCCAGTGTTGACCGCCATTCTAAAAGGAAGAATGCCCCTGGTTACCCCAGCTTTGATCCACCAGCTCAAACAGAGGGACAACCTATGGCACGTGCACATTGAGACTGGCCGCCCAATGACAGGTGGTTATATGTTGCTGCCTAAACAAGTGCACTCGAGCCATCAGAAAGGCCAAGTCTGAGCACCATCGGTCCTTACTCACTGCCTCATGGGGAATCCCAGAACCTTCTGGGATAACATTAAACAGTTAAATGGGAGTGCACACCCCCACCCACCCAGATCAACATTAATGGTGTGATCTCCTCAGACCCAGCCCTCATAGCCAACCACTCAACACCTCATTCACTGACCTTAGCCCTATCCTCCCTACAAATTTTTTGACCCTCCTCCCCAGCACCTGCCATAAATCTTTCTCGCCCTTATTTTCTCCTCCGCTGTGTTTCTGCCCAAGAACTTGGGCCGCACCTTGTCACTGCCCTCAAGAGTAATAGTACAGGCAGTGACACCCTGGATCCGTGTATCCTACGGCTGGTCTTAGACACAGTCCTTACCCCGATCACATGCCTCATCAACCACTCTCTTTGCCTGGGGAAGGTTCCAACTGCCTGGAAAGTCACCACTGTCATCCCTATCTTTAAAGGTGGTGATAGAACTGTGGCTGGAAACTATCGACCGATCTCCATTCTCTCTCCTCTCTCCAAGGCCTTGGAAAAAGTGGTGACCTCTCAAATCTCTGACTACCTCTCCACCTACAATGTCCTTTGTCCTGAGCTGCATGGCTTCCGAGCTGGCCACAGTACCAACACAGCCCTCCTAGAGTTCTCCAACTTTCTCTACTCCTCCTTAGACACTGGTTCTCTGGCTGGTGCTGTCTTCATTGACCTCTCGAAAGCTTTAGACACTGTCTCCACCCCTCCTTCTTGATGCCCTTAGTCTCTGGTTTTTCTGTTGGGCCTATCTCCTGTGACCAGTTATCTGTCTGATCACCACAGCGGAGTAAAAATTAATGGGACCTACCAGACATCTGTCCCATCTTTTCTGGGTTCCCAGGGCTCCATTCTGGGCCCCTTACTATTCTCCCTTTACCTTAACACCCTTCCACGCCTTGCTCGGGAACATTCTATTGTACGCTGATGATGCAGTCATCTTTGCCTCAAGTCGTAACCCTACTGCCCTCCAGGACTCGCTGCAGAAGTCCTTCACTGAAGCCGAGGGCTGGTTCAAGGAACATAGATTGGTGATAAATCTTAAAAAAACAAAAACCATGTTCTTCACTCATCCCCAAAACAAGTCCTGCAACTTCAAACTCCTCATTCACTCTGGGTCCTCATTCCCACTCGAACAAGTTTGCTCCTATAAATACCTAGGGATTCATTTTGACCCTCCTCTCCTTCCATGGACACATCGCTGCCCTAGCCACTGCCACTAATATCCGATTGGGCATCTTACATCGGTATAAACACTGCCTCCCCCCGGAGGCTCTTTGACTCGCAGTCACCTCCTCTATCCTGTCCCTAGTGGACTATGGACTGCCGGTGTATGGTGCTGCTGATCAGACCGCACTCCATAAAATTCGCACTACTCTGAATAAGGCCTGCAGGTTAATTACTGGAGCACCTAGGATGACACACACCTGTCTACTGTATGCTAAAGCGCTGGTACTTGATCTCGATGAGTGCCTCAAATATCTTACCTGTACCCTTACAAAAAAGACCCTCCTTGGGCTTTCACCACCAGGATTGACCACCACCATACGCCGCTCTGTCCCAGTAGTTCAAACTCGGACCTCTGGGAAAACCTCTCTTGTTATCCCTAGAGCTAGGACCTCTCACGGCCAAAGAGCCTTCAGCTTTAGGGCCCCTCCTGGTTCAACACACTGCCCCTCCATCTCCTAAGCTCCAACTATATCGTGCTTCAAAACTTCTCACGTAACCACCTTATTAACACCGATGCTGTAATCTGCCACTAGTCAAAGCCATACTCAATACTTATGACAAAGCTTATTACTAAGCTGCTAAGGACGACATAACTCTGGTATTGTTTGCATCCATCCTACCTGTACCAGCTTGTTTGTATCTATGTCTTAATTTTACTGTTATACTTATGTGTTGTACTGCTATACTGTGTATTTTGGTTTGTCTTACTGTGACAAGGTACCTTTGTAAATGAGCCTATGGCTCAAAGGTTTTTCCAAACTGCTGTTTAAATAAATAAATAAAATATTCTGGACAACCCTTATGACATCCATGATCGCCAGCCAGCTAAAAGCCACCCAGCCAAACCGTGGCTCTGCAATGAGATGTAGCATCTCCCCTGCTCTATCCATGATACAAAATATAGGATAAGAGATACAATTTAAAAAAAAAAAAGAATTCCAAACCTCACCCCCCACCTTCTTACCCCAATCACCCTGAGTCTTCACCACCTCCCCTTTACTTGGCTTACACTTCCCCTAGGCTGCCCCATGCATATAGCACTTATCAGTTTGTTCTCCCTCATCACCATATTCCCTTCTCCTATTCCCTAATAACTTTATACAATATGCCTCCTCTGTATTCATGTCAATACTCTCCACACCTCCTCCTTCCTCCCCTTTTCCTTGACAAAGCCAATTTTGGCTGCAAACTGCAAGTAACCTGCACTTAGCAACTATATCTATAGACTACAGATATTTCTGTTATAAAAGTATTTGTATTTGAGGTTATACTCCACATTTACCTTCCTTGTAAAATAGTATTGTCACATGGCTATTGTATGTTCTCATCATATGATGCAAATTGTACTGTGTTGTCTGTTCTTCTACTGACTTGGACCCTTTGTAAAAAGCCAGTTTGGCTCAAAGGTTGTAATTCCAAAACTGAAATAAATAAAATAAAATAAATAAAATATTCAGGGCTCCCAGATCCAAATAACCATTACTCTGTAAGAAACCCTCATTTTCCCTGTGTTTTCCCCACAAAGGCAGACTCAAATCCCTGTAGATTTTTCCATAAGTCACTGGTTCCTTATTTATAACTTTGTCCTTTATTTATTATATCAGCAGCCTTTTATTAGGAAAAGAGCTCTGATTTTCTGCTCAGTATTAATATTATATGTCATGATGGCCTTGGAATGATTTGGATTTATATGCTGTGCATAAGGCATAATGAGGGACTATATGAAATAACAAATATCAAGCTCATTAATTCATAAACTATACTCAAAATTAGTAATCACAAGTCAGACAATTTTTCAAAATATACTAGTAATGCCTGTAAACAAATTTATTGCAGACATATATATATATATATTTATAAAATGGGTATTGAAATTGCTTAGGATTTATTGGATGAAAGCCATCACATGACCGTATATCAGAGCGCGACTGCACACCTGTACTTTCACCCCCTTCCAAAACAATTTTGCCACTTTATAAGATAGCCAACCCACTCTTAGGTGTGCAGTTGCACTCTGATATATGTACGCCTTGGGTGGTTGACACACTCAGCCTGCGGCCTCATGTATAACAAAGCACACCAAGGCGTGCCTATATCAGATCGTGACCGCACACCACCTCAGAGTGTGTTATCTATTACATATATATATATATATATATATATATATATATATATGTGATATATGGGATAACAAAGTTATTTGTACAGTTGTTTGTGACCTTGAGTAACCTCACAAGTGGCAAAGCTATGAGTGAGGGTTACGAGTGGTCACTGGCAACTATGCAAATAACTTTGTTATCCAGCAGGTGCCCCATGCATATTTGAATTATGCAACAGAATTTTTGGGTTCAGTTTTATTATATTTTATTTTTTTCTTAAGTTCCTTTCCATGCTTATTCTCTGTGTCTGGTTTCTGTGTTTGGTTTGCAGGGTTGCTCAGCTGAGAAAGAGGAAAAATATGGCTTTTTTTCTCTAGAATGTTTTCATTTAAAATGTGGTTCCAATCTGGGGGGATTTGGTTAGGGTGTGCATTTTGTGAGTCTTTGGGACTGTGATAGCTTGGGTTGTAAAGAGCACTGCGCGAAGGTGAAAGTAAAAGAGTCAGACAGTACTGCTGAGCAGACAGCACAGGTGGTGGTGGTGGTTAGTGATGTAGTGACTGTGTGGATAAATGGGTGATGATGTCATTGCTTAGTGGATAACTTGAGGTCATCCACATAGTGATTACATCACCACCCATTTATCCATGCAGTGACTCACATAACTAAAGTTATGTGTCAATTTTCATCCTGACACCTGTTGCATAAATAAGGGATATGGGGGGGTGCCTGTGGGATAATGAAGTTATTTGCACAGTTGCCTGTGACCTCCAGAAACCTCACAAGTGGCAAAGCCACAAGTGAAGGTTATGAGTGGTCAATGGCAACTGTAGAAATAACTTTGTTATCCCACAGGTGCCCCACACATATTTGATTTACACAACAGGATTGTTTGGGTTCAGTTTTGTTATATTTTATTTTTTTCTTAAGTTCTTCTCCATGTTTTTTCTCTGTGCCTTGTTGCTGTGCTTGGTTTGCAGGATTGCTGTTCTGAGAAAGAGGAAAAAAATGTTTTTTTTTTTCTTAACAGTGTTTTCATTTAACACGTGGTTCCAGTTTTGGGGGGGGGATTGGTTAGGGTGTGCATTTTGTGAGTCTTTGTGATACCTTGGGTTATAAAGAGCACTGTAAGAAGGTGAAAGTGAAACTGGGAGGCAGTACTGCTGGACAGGCAGCACAGGTGGTGGTGGTTAGTGATGTAGTCACTGTGTGGATAAATGAGAAGTGAAAGTTATCCACATAGTGATTATATCACCACCCATTTATCCACACAATGATTCAGATAACTGAAGTTATGTGTCAGTTTTTGTCCAGACACCTGTTGCATATATACACACATATATATATATATATATATATATATATATATATATATATATATATATACAAATGCTATTTTTACATCGTATAGTTGTTAGTTTTCAGACAGATTCTTATAGACTGTTTTCTGTCCACCTGATGGAATCTTGAATGAGTTAAGTAAATGTTATTATTGTATCAAGGCCCTGATCCAGCAACTCAGTATATCATATTATAAAATTACAAAAAACAGTCTTCTGTTTGCAGTTGTTTGATCAGGAATTTTGTAAATGGTATAAGTTATTTTTGTTACATCTATGTTGGTCCAATAAAAGGTATCAAATCATTAGTTTCTGTATCACTCATGATTTGTCAGCAGTTAATTCATTAGATGAGGTCTCTCTTGCCAGAGTTTAACTGTTTCTCCACCCCTCCCCAAAACACACACACACACACACACACACACTTACTATAAGAGATCACAGCAGCTCTTATCTATTACATTTGGAAAGCAGGCAGCAGCCCTTTCTGTCAAAAAGAAATGTATGTATTTAGTCTGGGTAGTTCACTGAAGACCTAGCATTTTATCAGATAGGTCTTGAGAGGTTAAAAACAGTGAAAATCTTTACAAAATTTGCTGGGAAAGGGTAACATTTATGAGGTATGAATCTTTCTTGAAAGATATTCATCCCTAACTAGAGATGCACAAAATTGGAAAATTTTGCCCAGTGAAATATTTCACATAATTAGTGCATTTTGCAAAATATTTTGCTGGGTGAAAAGTGAAATTCCGCCCTCTGTTGCAAGCAAAATTCCCCCCCAAAGCTGGTGGAATTTCACTTGTGGGTGAAATTTCATCACCTGTGTGTGAAATTTCATCACCCGCAGTGAAATTTTACCTCCTCTGAGAGTAATTTCACCTCCCATGGTGAAATGTAGTGTCCACTGGCAACTTCCCAAAGTTTTCTCTGGTGTCTAGTGGTCCACCCCCCTGGCTGCTTACTGGGCCAAATTGTTTTTCATGGTGCCAGTGCCCCCCCAGCCAATCACCATCCATAATTTAATTAGATAGGCACCCCCCCAAGTTACCTTGGCTCCCAGCCATTTGTTTTATTAAAAAAAATAATAATTCAACCTCAACTCAGTATTCATTCATTCAAGCACTCAGTCAGGCTGCTGGCCATGGAGGTGAGTGGAATTCTGTGCCAGTGGCCTGATTGGGGTACTGGGGGGAGCTATGTGTGAGTTGCTAGGTAATAATGGGGTGGAGTGGTGGGGAGTCCGCTAGACACCAGGGAGTCGCGGTTGAATTTTTTTTTATTTATTTTTTAATAAAACAAATTGCCTGGGGCCAAGGTAATTTTTGGGGTGCCTATCTAATTAAATTATGGCCAGTGGTTGACGGGGGGGGGACCACTAGACACAAGGGAGTTGGAGTTTAATTTTTTTTTAAGTCAAACAAATGGCCAGGGGCCAAGGCAACTTGGGAGGGTGCTTATCTAAGTAAATTACAGCTGGTGATCAGTGGGGGGACCACTAGACACCAGGGAGAAGGGGCTGATTTGTGTGTGGGGGGTGCTTACTGCCATTTGTGGTGGTCATGGGCAGTGAGCAAAATTGTGGGTGAAACTATAAAATGTTGCTGTAATTTCAAGAAACATTTCACATGGTGAAATTTCCAATTTTGCCACAATTTCGCCGACGAAATTTTGTTTTGCTGCATCTCTATCCCCAACTGAAGTTATTAGCAAAAAGTGTTTAAATGCTAATCATTTATATGTCCAAGCTGTTACATTTCAAGGGGGGTAAACAAATCTCCAGTTTAATAGGCAACCAATACTTAACAAGCTGTTTCAGTTTCCTAATGGCCATCAGATAAGCAGCTTGGAGTTATATCTCCAACATTCTAAACAGAAAGAAATAATTATTTTATTTTAGTTGTCATAGTGATTTGTAGATGTGGAAGGATACATTGAAATGTCCAAAAAATGTTTTTCATGAAACTCCATTTTCAAGCTATAGATAGCAAAATGTCTGAAGGCTCTGCCCACAGCCATAAAAAGTAGAAGCCTCTCAAAAATGAAGTGGGTATATTTAATTAAAACCTTGTTGCTTCCTTGTTTCATATTCCTTACATTTTTTCTCCTCCTATAGAAGTAAAAGCAAAACATTATATTGCATTTTATCAGGGGTTGTGGGGACCAAGAACGAATCCACTTAAAAAGAAGGTAACTTATAAAAAACATGAAATGGGTGGTGTTAATATAGTTAACCCTATGTGTTTTTTTTTTCAGAATCTTTTTTGCATTTCAGTTTTATTCCCGTGCTATAAAATAGCCAGATTTGATAGGTGACATTTCTGGAGGATTGGTTACTTCCATTTATGCAAGATGGCATATGAATGCTTTTCTGTGCATTAGAAAAGATTTTGCCCATGTTATACCACAATATATTAAATGTGATTTTTATGAAAATTAGACAATGGAAACTTACCATAACAGCTGTTATGAATCAGTCTAGGAAAGGTTTGTATAATGAAATTATGAAAAGTAATTTTTTGCCATCTTTAACTTAATTTTGTCCTCAGCACAACTTATCTGACATCACTGTTCAGCTAGTTAAAGGTAGTCGTCCACCCAAAATTTGTAAAAACATGCTGTGCGGAGTGTTTTGCTTTGTGTAAAGTCCTAGTGTTTCATTCTCTTGGTCTGTTATTAGGAGTTTTCCTAAATTAGCCTGCTAGTTTTATGGTAGTTTTACAACCTCTGGAGATCTCCATCTGAGATACCTTAATTGTGTTCCTTCTTCCCACAATACATCTTGTCTCATGTGACAGTGATGTAGCAGAGACCCAACATTTAGCACACACATGCCAAACAAACTAAATATCTTGGAAACTTTACAAGCTGCACAAAAATGACCAGTAGTAAAGTTGTTCAGAACAGAACAACTTTTACGATGAGGGTAGTCACTAAGCTAAACTCTGTATAGATTTTAAAATATAGCCTTCTCTACTGTTGTAAACTGATTGCAAAGCAGTGCTTTCTGCTGAATTTATGGTCTCTGCTACATCACTGTCACATGAAACAGGGTGCATTGTAGGAACAAGGAATGCAATTAAGTCATTTTAGATGGAGATCTCAAGGGGTCATAAAACTACCATAATGCTAGTAGGCTAATTTAGAAAAACTCCTAACAGCAGAAAGAGGGAAGGACAGACTAAAACTTCACATACAAATCAAAACACTCTGCACAACATATGTTTTTGCAGATTTGGGGTGGGCTACTCCTTTAATCTGAGACTTCCTAGGTCAATTTGGAACCTGGTATGGTTAGGGGTACATAGTAAAGTGCCAGTCAGAGATACTCTAAAGCATAAGAAATTAGAAGAGAGAGGTGCCCATGGGTTTCTTGTCAAGGAAAATTGGAAACACAACACCAGTTTTTACTAGACTACCTTTACAGTCTGCAATTTTTGAGGCTGTTAAGTCATACTGTTCATGGCAGGAACACACTGCTTAGTCAGCTAATTTACCACACAATAGTATTTTGAATATACCAGGGAGGATGGACTAAATTCCAGAAATGAACAAGTCCAGGGAGTGAATTTGGGAACAGGTACAGCAGATGAAAGTGAAGTAAAGCATCTACCGGGAAGCAGTGCTCAGAGGGATGGGGAAAGGATCCATCTGCTGACAAATGACATGGTTTGGGAAAAGATAGGGATAGCAGGGGTGCAGGATGAGCTCAGGGAATTGGTGAGGAGTCTTTGGCAGGCAGCAAGCTCTGTGATCTTCTCGGAGGTGCTGCCTGTCCACGGCAAGGGGGAGGCTAGGAATCTCCACTGTAGGGACATCAGTGCTTGGCTGTAGAACTGGTTTAGAGAGAAGGGTTTTGGCTTAATTGGGGACTGGGGACCTACCAGGAGGAATGTGGACCTACACAGGGATGACAGCCTGAATCATGCCAGGGAGGGGACTATTTTCCTCAGTGAATAGTTTAAATGCTTCACTGGCAAGCATTTAAACTAGTCAAGGGTGGGGTGGAAGGAAGCATGGAGAATCAAACTGGCCACCCACACGGGATAGTACAGTCAACATGGAGGACCATACAGTTATGATATCACCACAAATAACTGAACACATAAAATGGGAACAGTGGAGGACAAAAGGAAGGGGGTTAAAAACAGGAAGGACAAATGGAGGAAGCAAAAAGGCAAAATGGGAGATAATAGAAGGAGAAATTAAAAAAAACATGGAAGGCCATGTATACTAATGCCCTCATTCTAGGAAATAAAATCCCAGACCTGGTGACCTTGATAACATACTGTAGGCTGACAAGGACATTGTAGCTATTATTGAGATGTGGTATACTGAAAATTTAGGAGAGACAGGGAGGGTAAAAAGGAAGGGGGTTGGCTCTTTATGTCAGGGAGGGTATTAGAACAACTGAGATACAGGGAATACAGGGGGGACAGAGGTAGGTTCATACTAAGGTTCATACTAAGGTACTAAGCGAGCAAGAGAGCCAGAGACCCATGACAGCTCACATACTAATTAGTTATAATATGATAAGGGTGTATCTGATAATAAATAGGCATCCAGCCTTGCCTTAAATTCTGTTTTGTTTTTACTGATAATGACATTAAGTGGACGTTTGTTCCAGGGGTTGATAATCCTTAAGGTGAAGAAATATTTTCTTCTTAAATAATTGAAGGTTTTTCCACTTAATTGAAGTGGATGACCTTTGGTGTCGTATCTATCATCCTTAAATTGGAGACCTAAGTCTTTCATTAAGATGGGATCATGGATAATATTCTATAAAAACAATAAATCCCCACATAACCGACGACTTTCCAATGACAGCAAATTGAGACTATTTAGTCTATCTTTATAAGGCTGATTATATATTCCTTTCAGGTGCTTGGTTCATCCTTGAGACAGGCAATGACACAGCTATTCACTTGAGCATGATATACAGACTTCCAGCACAGGGGGAGGAGGTGGACAGGGTTCTAGTGGAATCCATCCACACAATGGCATTTAAAGGGGAGGTGCTGCTTGTAGGTGATTTTAATCTGCCAGGTGTAGGCTGGAGCATCCCAGCTGCTGCCTGGAGTATCTCAGCTGCTGCCTCAGCCAGGAGCAGAGACATCTTGTACTCTGTGCAAGAGGCAGACCTAAGGAAGCTAGTGCTCCAGCCTACACAAGAGGGTGCAATTTTGGATCTGGCACTCACCAATGGGGACAGAAATGCAGATGTCAGGGTGGGCAGACACCTGGGGTCCAGTGGTCATCACACATTGTGGTTCAGTATGAGTACCATGGCATAGTCAAGTCACACAAAGCTGAAGGTCTTGGATTTCAGGAGGGTGGACTTTACTAAGATGGGGATATGTCCCAAGAATGCCTTGGAAGGGAGGGATGAATGGGGGGGTGGTGGGAGTTGTGGAGCAGTGGACCAATCTGAAAAGGGCCATAGTGGAGGTGACAAACCTTTGCATTAGGCAAGTAAACAAGGGCAAGAGAAAGAGAAAAGCACAATGGTTCTCAAAGAAGTGGCCGGGAAGGTAAGGGCAAAAAAGATGGCTTTCAGGAAATGAAGGAAACACAGAAGGAGGACAGGGTAGTATCCCTGGATAAACAGAGGGAGGCAGGGAAAGCAGTCAGGAGTGCAAAGTCACGAATGGAGGAAAAAACTGCATATTAGGTAAAAAAAGGGACAATAAGTTTATAGCTACATTAGTGAAAGAAAAAAAAAACAGGGATGGGATTGTTAGGCTTAATGGGGAAGAAGGGGAGTGTTTGGAAGGTGACCTGGAAAAATAATACATTCTGAACAAATATTTTTGTTCTGTATTCACAGAAGAAGAAGAAGGTGAAGGACCTCAGTTAGGCAACATGAGCAAATATGGGAGGGACGTGGACATCAGTCCATTTATGGAACAGAGAGTCCTAAAAGAACTCATAAAACTGAAAGTGGACAAGGCAATGATACCAGAAGGGATACATCCTAGAATATTTATGGAACTACAGGAGGTGCTAGCAGCACCACTGGCAGCTCTGTTCAACAAATCACTTGATACGGGAGTGGTTCCAGAGGACTGGAGGAGGGCAGATGTAGTCCCTCTTCACAAAAGTGGGAATAGGAAGGAGGCTAGAAACTATAGTCTACCTTCCCTCAGTAGTGGGAAAAATTATGGAATCACTACTTAAGGAAAGGATTGTGGAACACCTTGAATCCAATGGAGCACAGGATCCAAGACAGCTTGGATTCACAGTGGGAAGGTCATGTCAAACAAATCTGATTTTTTTTTTGACTGGGTGACTAGGGAAATGTATCGGGGGGAGCGGTGGATGTGGCCTACCTAGATTTCAGTAAGGCCTTTGATACCATTCCACATAGAAAATTTGTGAACAAGCTGGGCAGCCTGGTAGTGGGTCATGAGGTGGTAAATTGGGTTAGGAACTGGCTGAGTGAGAGAAGACAGAGGGTGGTGGTAAACGGAGCTCAATCTGAGGAAAGAAGGTTGAGCAGTGGGATGCCACAGAGATCAGTTCTGGGGCCAGTCCTGTTTAATGTCTTCATAAGTGGCATGGCAGAGGGGATGGAAGGGAAGGTGTGCCTCTTTGCAGATGACAATAAGATCTATAACAGGGAGGACACTGCTGGAGGGGTGGAAAAAATGAGGAGGGACCTAGGTAAACTAGAGGAATGGTCTTGATTGTGGCAGCTGAAATCCAATGCAAAAAAGTGAAAAATCATGCATTTGGGGAGCAAGAACTCAGGAGAGGATTACATGATGGGGAAGATACTGACAGTCACCAAACAGGGAAGGGATTTGTGGGTAATCATATCTGATGACCTAAAGACAACCAAACAATGTGCCAAGGCTGCGGGGCAAGCCAGTGGGATGCTGGGGTTCATAAGGAGAGTTATTACCAGCAGAAGCAAAGAGGTGGTGATGCCACTATACAGATCATTGGTGAGGCCTCATTTGGAGTACCTTGTACTGTTCTGGAGGCTGCATCTCCTTAAGGACATAAACAGCATGGAGGCAGTTTAAAGAAAGAAAGAAAGAAAGAAAGAAAGAAAGAAAGAAAGAAAGAAAGAAAGAATGAATGAATGAATGAATGAATGAATTAGTTTTTTTCTCATTTTAATTTTTTTTAATTTATTGCTGAGCTAGAAAAATAATTCCCTGTTGCTAGGTAGAATAGATTGAGAGGCAGTATCATGTCAGTCCCATTCTATAATAGGATAGCTGGTAGTCAATCCGGAGATGATGTGTTTATTTTTTTTTATGTTTAACTTTACTAAGGAGCTGCTTTAAATTACCATGGGACAGTGAGTCTGCTGAAAGCTGCTGCTTTGAATGAGCATGAGACAGGTTACGAGTCTGCTGCGAGCCACCCACATCTGTTAATTGATCAGTGTGGCTTTCATTGAGCCTGCTGTCATTAGTTAGTGGGTTACATGAGTTAGCAGTGGGCAAAATCAGTATGCAGTAACCATTGACAGTGTCATAGAAACATAGAAACATAGACTTTGATGGCAGATAAGGACCACTTGGTCCACCCAGTCTGCCCATTTCCCTACCTATTGGATAAGCTGCAGATTCTAGTTAACCAGCAGCCTACTTCCTGCAACCCCCCACTATAATTGCCTTATGTCTGTCCCATGAATGTTTGAATTCCCCCACTGTTTTAGACCCCACAACCTCCCCAGGAAGGCAGTTCCATGCATCTGCCACCCTCTCCGTGAAAAATAATTTCCTCACATTACCCCTGAGTCATCCCTCCTCTATCTTTAAATTGTGCCCCCTTGTTCTTGTACATCACTTTTTCTGAAAGATTCTACTACCCTCCTGGACTTTGTTCATTCCCTTGAGGTACTTGAAAGTTTCTATCATGTCCCCCCGTCCCTCCTCTCATCAAGAGTATACATATTAAACTCTCTCAGCCTCTCTTCATATGGTTTCTGATGCAGACCCCACACCACTTTAGTTGCCCTCCTCTGGACTGCTTCCATCCTGTCTATGTCCTTGCATAGATGGGTCTCCAAAACTGCACACAGTACTCCAGATGTGGTCTCACCACTGTCTGTACAGAGGGATAGTCACTTCCCTTTTTCTACTTGTGATGCCCCTCCCTATGCATCCCAGTATCCCCCTAGCTCTCCTTACTGACTTTTCACATTGCTTACCCACCTTCAGGTCATCTGATATGACTATCCCCAGGTCCCTTTCCACTATTGTTGTCTGTTAGTACCTCCCCTGCCATTGTGTACTCTTCTCCTGGGTTTTTGTTTCCCAGGTGCATTACTTTGCATTTCTTTGCATTGAATCTAAGTTGCCATACGTCTGACCATTCCTCCAACTTTGCCAAGTCCCTTCTCATCCTGTTTACCCCCCATTGTGTATCAACTCTGTTACAGATCTTTGTGTCATCTGCAAAGAGGCATACCTTTCCTTCCAGACCCTCTGCAATGTCATCTATAAAGACGTTAAAGAGGACTGGACCCAGTACTGAGCCCTGAGGTACTCCACTAGCAACCCCTCTTTCTTCAAATGAGTTCCATTCACTATTACCTTCTGTGACCTGTTGTGCAGCCACTTTGCTACCCAGGCTACCACCCTGGGACCCACTTCCAGGATGGCTAACTTGATTATTAATCTTTTGTGCTGGACTGTGTCAAATGCCTTGCTAAAGTCTAGGCAGGCCATATCCACAGCCTCTCCCTGGTCAATTACTTTAGTCACCCAGTCAAAGAAATCAATTAGATTCATTTGACATGACCTTCCTGCTGTGAATCCATGCTGCTTTGGGTCCTGTGCCCCGCTGGCCTCTAAGTACTCAACAGTTCTTTCTTTCAGAAGTGATTCCATCATTTTCCCTGATTTGTTGTAGTTTTTTTTTTCTCTCCCTGAAGATGTGACACTTTGGGCTATATTTACAGTCTGGACCAGCTGTTCTGCAAGCAGCCTACATCAGAATGGAGTGGCTTCTATACCTAATGGTCTGCTTCCAGTGTGACTTTGCTGTTAAAGTGCTACTAATTTTTTTGTGCTTCTAACTTGAAAGGGAGTGTTTTTTTTTTATGCAGGACATTGGGACATTTATTTATTGTGTACAATTGTGTGATGGATTTGCTAGCTGTGATGATTTGTTAAACACCTCAATGGAGCTGAGCTGATGGGGAATTAGAGCTAAGAGGTGAGCTGTTAGGAAGTGGTTATGGGGGAACTAGTTGAAAACATTGTTTTGGCCCTGATATGGTTTTGTTACTGTTTCCTGATGTTGATTTTCATTATTCTTACTGTTGCACCAGGTATTGAGGGTCTAGTGGGGCTCAAATATGGTTGTTTGAGTAGCTGATTTTTGGGGGTCAGAGTGATTTTAGAAAGTGAGGATTCCTGTTGCAGCTGACTGGCACCTTTTGCATGGATTATGACAGGATTTACCATGGCAGAAAGGTGTCAGTCAGCCAATCAGAGTGAGGGATTCTCTGACTCCATTGTATAATTTAGCATTTCTGTATGATTCTTTTAATTTAATAAAAAATTCCCCTACTTACAGTATCTTCAGTAAGTACCATAGGTTCTTTCAATTCCACCTGGACAGTGACCGGAGATTGGCAGAAAGGACCTCAGTTTAATGTATCATCTGATGTCCAGCATCTCAGTTGTGCAGCACCACCCTCATGCTGTATTACAGTGTCAGTAAAGGGTAGTATCCCAAGTAGCGGATGTGAGGCTAGAACCTATAATCATCTGACATTCCAGCCTCAGAGGTGAGTGTGCTCCCTACTGAGCCACAAACAGTGCTAAAGATAAAGAAGTAGAGAATAATGCTGACAGTGAATCATCAAATTTGAGTCTCATATTCCTAGAGGTAAAGTACTGAAATCATTTTGCAATACATGGTATTGGTACACTGACTGTAGTCAGAAGAATTCAAAAACAATATAGCTACAATCATAAGAATATTGTGTTACATTTGATGATCATGTACATGCAGGGACAAAACAATGTGAACATAAGCAAGCTGTTCACCGAGTGTGGCAGAGTACACAAGAAACAAAATGGTGGAGGATAGCTCTAAAAAAGACATCACAAAGTATTTTTTCACAGATTGGATGGTGAAAAAGTGGAATAGACTACCCACAGAGGTGATCAGTGTGGAAATGGTTAATGGAGTCAAGTGAAGATTGGACAAACATACAGGGCTGGATATGGGAAACTTGGGGAGGGAGAGACAGGATAGGAGGATGGTTATTGATCTCTAGGATGTATGAACCACATCACCAGATGGATGCAGTATAGGGCCTTCTTTTTTCAGCAATTTTCTGTTTCTAGGTGGTGATAAAATAGTAAAACGTACCAAATGTCATTAATTCATAGTCTAATCTGTTATAGTATAATATATTAGAAGTAATTTGTGGCAATGCCATAATGTAGCAAGTAAATTAAGCATATATATTTTATGTTAACAGACTGAAAAGAGGTTAGAATGTTTTAGACATGTTCAGATAATCTTATTGAATATACTATTGATAAGCTACTGTATTCTGTTTAGTTATGTTTTGTCTAAGTCATAATGCGGCACAGAGGTGTATGATGTATAATTCATTTCTCATACTTTGTACTGCAGATTATGACTTCTGATTTTGAGAATACTGATTTTTTTCTTGAATGGGTTGTTGTAGTGAATTATTTTTGGTCTCATTTTAGTAGCAGAGTGCATTAAAAATTGACTGTAATGCAATGATTTATTAAGAAAATAAAACATATCTATTTTTCTGTTCACAGATGAAACAAGAGATTAGCTTTTCTATGAATCGAAACACAATACTATGGCATATAGGTATTGATAAACTACTGTAGTCTTTTTAAATAAGTGTTCCATAAGCAGTAATGTGATATTGCAGTATACAATGTCTTATTTATTTCTGGCAATTTGTTCAGTAGAAGTCTTGTGACTATTGACTTTAGACCACTGATGATTTCTTCTTAAACAGGACATGCTATTAGATTATTTCAATATTATTTTCATGGTTATGAAAGCATACCTAACTATTTAGAAATTGCTGTAAAGAAACTATTAACCAGTGGAGAGTAACGAATGCGGGTGCGTGGGTGAAAAAAAACATGGCTAGATGGAGAAAACATCCCAGAATAACTCTAATTATACAATAGCAAAAAGAATCCCTGAACTTCAACTGGTCAGTATGTCTCTAGGACAATGATGTTATCTCAATATAACATCACTACATGAAGTCCAACTAGCCACACACACATCTTATCAAGGAAGATTGATATCTTGCAGATGAAGTAGCTCAAGCTTAGTTTCATATAAAAACCTTATTTACTAATATTGTGGAGTCAAAAATATTTGTCATGGCTAAAACATTTCATAGTTAGGCAGAGAACTAGTGTCAGAACATCTCCTTTTTACTCTGGGAACATCTATTTTATAGTATTAGTTTTACAGTTTTACTTTTTTATGAGGAAACTCACCACATGTGAATGCACTACATCATGGGTATGCAAATACCTAATTGCCTGCTATTGCCATACACACTACAGTGATACCAGACAATTGATTATTTGCATACCCATAATGCTGTGCATTCACATGTGGAGTGTTTCCTCAAAAATAAATAAATAAATAAAACTGTACAACTGGTGCTATAAAATAAATGTCTCTACACATAAAAGGGATGTTCCAACACTTGTTCTGCCTAACTTCCAAATGTTTTAGCCATCTACATGTGCTCGTTTTTGTCCCCACAACATTAATACATAAGAGACATTGTATAATAGTAATAATGCACAACTGTGTGTTTTGTACATGGATAATGTCACTTCTCAGGTGTTGAATGCACTTAGTTTGTGGTCTTGTGCCTGGCCACCTGAGGTGTGATGTTATTCCATCATGACACGCATTCTGTTGTGCATTATTGCTTAAATAAGGTTTAATGGCAAACTGGATGAAGTCCAAGCCTTTTGTTTCCTTTTGTTTATGTTTCTTTGTACTTTAAGTATAAAAAGTATATTCTAACTTAATTTAGTTTATTTTGTGTGCCACTGGACACCAGAGCTATTATACACAAAGTAATGGGACATGGGCAGAATTAGAGGGTGGGGGTTATCTCTGCACACCAGGGAAAATGGAAAAAAAATTATTTTTTTATGGCAGGCAATCCTTTGCCAAATGAAACAAAAAAGATTCCTTGACACGAAGAAGGAATCAGAAAAAAAATGAAGTCTGAAATCCTTTTTTTGTGCCAAGGGATCCTTTTTCATCATCTTTTTTCATTCAAATGAATAAGTATCCCTTGGCACTAAAAAAGATTTTAGACTTAGTTTTTTCCAAAATCCTTCTTAATGAGATGTGGTCCTTTTTTGCTTGAAAGAAAAAGGACTCACCAAAAAGGATATTAGCAAGTCAAGAAAAAAGGATTTGAAATAATAAATAAATAACCATTCGGGGTAATTTTTGAAACAAACAAGTGCAGAGTCCCAATGAGTCAGATACATGTTCTGGTGTCTATACAAGATATAATTTATGAGACTTTTAAAACTTTAGTTGCTTTTCTTAAATGGAAAACAAGATGGCAGCTCATGAAAAAGGAATTTTTCCCCACAAAAAAGGATTGGCCACTAACAGAAAAGAATCCTTTTTTTTGTGAGGCCAAATTCTTTTTTCATGCCAGGAAGCTATCCTGGAGGATGAAATTCCCACTGAAAATAATCAGAACTTTAAAATTGAATATCTTTGCAATGGATTAATATATTTTCACCAAACCAGTGAAAGCCCCTTCTGTGATGCAAGCTCTTATGACCCTAGAACTTTCAGACCAAAATCCCAAACCATATGGGCACAAAGCAATGAGAAAAGAAACAGCAAAACATGGCGATTTTTAAGGTTTTTGCGCTATCCAGATCTCAATATCCACACATCCGTCTGGAACGACACTTGGCAGGTCAAGAGATCTGCTGAACAAGACTGCACATGCAAATGTTTGTGCAAATTCATTGAGCAGTTGCAAAGTTATGAAAGTGCAAAATGTGAGATTTAACATAGAAAGCCCAGCTCAATCCAAACAATAGTGGTGCTGCCACACCACTATAAAATATATAAATATAAATATATTCTTCACAAAAAAATGTGTTAATGCACCAGTTAGGGTTCAACTTAACACCACAAAAGTAAGGAAATGTGGTGATAGCATTTCCAACCTTAACTCTCCATCCCACCCCTCAAGCAGCAAAGGGACAATACCATGGAAGCAACCACAGCCAGGTAAGACAAAGAGCATGCAACTGCTTCCAGATGACACAAATGCAGTAGCACTGATGTGCTAACTTTGTGGATTTGTATCTGTGGCTTCATAGGCACAGCCCCATAGGGTATTTACAGTATGTCATACAGCATTCGTGAGACACATGTGGCTACTGAAGCACAGGCGCCATTGGGCTATGCCTCATACACCAGAGGTTCTCTTGCACAGTGTATGAAGTACCTCACTAGATAGCACGATCAACCAGTGTATGGTTTTCTATATGCAGCTGCATAACTGAAAAAATGTTATTCCCTTGAAAAATGTCTCAGCTGAAGCCATGATCCTCACATTGCAACAGTACTTCAATCTGCGTAACTGCAGACCCCCAGGGGCCTGCCCTTCTGGAGCCAAAGTTGGTGTGTATGTCTTACACCTCTGGCTGCAGAGGCAAGGGATTCTCAGAGGCCTACCCTTCTGCAGACAGAAGTGTTGCTGTAATGTTGGTATTGTGGATTATGTGGCATCTGTGCTTCTGCAGTCAGAAGTCAGTGTGTTTGTCTTACACCTTGGCTGCCAAAGTGCATGCCCATCACATGTGTGTATGTGGGACACAAGAACCCAAGGTCATGTTACCAACTGGGAGGAGAGGAGAGGAGGTGGGAACAACTAATCAGGAAAAAGATCTGGGTGTCATTATAACTGATGACCTTAATGTGGCATGTCGGTGTGCAAAGGCAGCAGGAAAGGCAAAGAGGATGCTTGGTTGCATAGGGATGGGTATAACAAGTAGAAGAAAGAGGCAATACTGCACCTATATAGGTCACTGGTGAGGCCACACCATGAGTACTGTGTCCAGTTCTGAAGGCCACATCTAAGAAAGAACATTGAACAGGTGGAGGCAGTGCATACAAGGGCCACCAATATGGTCAAGGGCATACACCAGAAGAGCTATAAGGAGATGCTAAGGGAATTAAATATGTACTCATTGGAGGTACAAAGGGAGGGGGAGACATGATATAGGCATTTAAATATTTAAAGGGGATAAATAAAGTGGAGGAGGGCAGCTTTCTACAGAGACCGAAATGCAGAAGGATGAGGGGACATGGTATGAGGCAGGAAGTGGGAAAACTCAGGGGTAATGTTAGAAAGTACTTCTTCACTGAAAGGAAGGTTGAACCCTGGAACAAGCTACCAGGGGAAGTGATGGGTGCAAGCACTGTAGAGGCAATCAAACAAGCATGGGATAGGCACAGGGGACTCGTGGAATTGGGAACGTGGGGAAGTAAGGTGGCAGTTGGCAACATTTGCAGAACGGAAGTATGAACCAAGCTAAATGGGGCAGACAAGATGGACCACAGGCTCCTTTTCTGCTGACATCTACTATGTTATTATACAACAGTGTCCATGGGTGCCTGAGGCTACAGAAGTGCAGGCTGCTCCATAATGGCCGGTGCATTTCAAGACAAAAGTACTCTTGTAATTTGGATATTGTGGAATTGTATCTGGCTGTAGAGGCCTGTGCTTCTGTACACAGAAACACTACTGTGATTCTAGTATCCTGGATTTCTGTCTGCAGCAAGAAGTGAGGGTGTATGTTTTGTGCTGTGCATGCCATGGATAGAAATCCATGAAGGTAGCACATTAGTGCTACTGCATTTATGTCATTTGGAACAAGTTGAATGTTGTTTTGTCTTATCTGGTGATGGCAAGCTGTGGTTGCTTATGTTGTCTTGTCATTTTACTGCTGGGGGGGGAGAATAAGGGTTGGAATACCCTAAAACCACATTTCCCTACTTGTGTGGTATTATGCTGCACCCGGGTGCATTAATGAATTTTTTCCAAGGAATTTCCTTTCTTTTTGAGATAGTAGAATCATATCCTCATTCACTTAGGTCCTGAAGGGACCTGAGTCAAAAGATGCAGACATGCAAGGCTCTCTGGGCCCTGTACTAATAGAACACTCCATTCACCCATGGAAGTGTTGCAAACAATGTCAAGAATTCATGGGGGCTGTCTGGTGGACTGCAGCACTGCAGGTCCCACTGGCAATGCAATTCCATGTGGCTGCAGATACAGAGACACATCACAAAAGCTCAAGAAAGAGCATGTGTGGCATTGTGATAGAGGCTGTCACAGTGTCCTAAACTGGTTTATTTTACCACCCCATTAATGCTGGCTTCAACAAGCATTTGTCAATGCCGAATGTTGATTGCGTTGGTCCGTTGAGTTCACTCAGTGGCCCTCTGTCACTCGCTCATTCTGTATCTCCCAGTGCTGCAGGCTGCTGTTTTGTACTGGCACCCTGCATCGGCACCCTTTTCCACCCTCAAAGAAATTCGCAACTGTCCCAACAGAGCTCCGTTGAGCTCACTCACTCCCCCTCCCTCACTCGATCATTCTGTGTCTCCCGCTGCTGCAGCCTGCCCTTTTGTAATGGCCTCCTGCTAGCATTGGGGGCTTTTTCTGCCCACAAAGAAATCTGCAGCAGTCCAGACACAGCTACATTGAGCTTGCTCACTCTCTCTCTTTCACTCACTCGTGTTTTTCCCAGCTCTGCAGGCTGGCCTTTTGCACTGGGCTCCTGCCTGTATTGCCACCTTTTTCTCCCACAAAGCAATCTGCAGCAGTTATGACACAGTTCCATTGAGGTCGCTCACTCCCCTTGTCTCACTCGCTCATTCTGTTCCTCCTGGTGCTACACTCTGCCCTTTTGTATGGGGCTCCTGCCTCTGTTGGTGCCTTTTTCTGCCCACAAAAAAAATCCTGCAGCAGTCCTGGCAGAGGTCCGTTGAGCTTGCTTACTCCCCCTCTCTCACTCACTCGTTCCACTTTTGCCAGTGTTGCAGGCTGCCCTTTTATACTGGGCTCCTGCCTGCATTTGCACCTTTTTCTGGCCAGAAAGAAATCCACAGCTGTCCCGACAGAGCTCCGTTGAGGTCGCTCACTCCCTGTGTGTCACTCGCTCATTCTGGTTGTCTTGGCACTGCAGGCTGTCCATTTGTACTGGGCTTCTGCCTGTGTTGGCACCTTTTTCAGGCCACAAAGAAATCTGCAGCTGCTCCAACTGAGCTCCGTTGAGCTCACTCACTCCCCCTTTCTCATTCGTTCCATTTCTGTCGGTGCTGCAGCTTGCCCTTTTGTACTGGGCTTCTGCCTGCACTGCTGTCTTCTTCTGCCCACAAAGAAATCTGCAGCAGTCACGATAGAGCTCCGTTGAGCTTGCTTACTCCACTTCTCTCACTCGGTCATTCTGTTTCTCCCGCTGCTACAGGCTGTCCCTTTGTTGTGGGCCCCTGTGTGCATTGCTTCCTTTTCTGTCCACAAAAAAATCTGCAGCAGTCCTGACACAGCTCCATTGAGCTCGCTCACTCCCCTTCTCTCACTGACTTGTTCCGTTTCTGCCGGCGCTGCAGGCTGGCCTTTTGTACTGGGCTCCTGCCTGCGTTGCCACCTTCTAGTACCCACAAATAAATCTGCAGCAGTCATGATAGAGCTCCGTTGAGCTCGCTCACTGTCCCTCTCTCACTCGCTCATTCTGTTTCTCCTGCCGCTGCAGGCTGCCATTTTGTACTGGGCCCCTGCATGCATTGCTGCCTTTTTCTACCTACAAAAAAATCCACAGCAGTCCCAACAGAGCTCCATTGAGCTCACTCACTCCCCCTCCCTCACTCGCTCATTCTGTTTCTCCTGCTGCTGCAGCCTGCCCTTTTGTGCTGGGCTCCTGCCTGCGCTCGGGGCTTTTTCTGCCCACAAAGAAATCTGCAGCAGTTCCAACACAGCTCCGTTGAGCTTGCTCACTCCCCCTCTCACTCACTCATTGTTTTTCTCCCAGCACTGCAAGCTGGCCTTTTGTATTAGGTTCCTGCCTGTGTTGGCACCTTTTTCTGCCCAAAAGAAATCCGCAGCTGTCCCGACAGAGCTCTGTTGAGGTCGCTCACTCCCCCTGTCTCACGCACTCATTCTGTTTCTCCTGGCACTGCAGGCTACCCTTTTGTACTGGGCTCCTGCCTCTGTTGGCACCTTTTTCTGCCCACAAAGAAATCTGCAGCAGTCCTGACAGAGCTTCTTTGACCTTACTGACTCCCCCTCTCTCACTCACTCGTTCCATTTCTGCAGGCGCTGCAGCCTGCCCTTTTGAACAGGGCTCCTGCCTGCTTTTCTGCCCACAATGAAATCTGCAGCAGTCCCAACAGAGCTCCAGTGAGCTGACTCACTCACTCCCCTTCCTCACTCACTCGTTCTGTGTTTCCTGCTGCTGCAGGCTGCCCTTTTGTACTGGGTTCCTGCCTGCATTGGTAACTTTTTCTGCCACAAAGAGAGCTGCATCAGTGCCGACACAGCTCTGTTGAGGTCGTTCACTCCCCTCTGTCACTCGCTCATCTGTTTCTGCCGGTGCTTCAGGCTGGCCTTTTGTACTGGGCTCCTGCCTGCATTGCTGCCTTTTCCTACCCACAAAGAAATTTGCAGCAGTTATGATAGACCTCCATTGAGCTTGGTCATTCCCCCTCTCTCACTTGATCATTCTGTTTCTACCGGTGCTGCAGGCTGGCTTTTTGTACTGGGCTCCTGCTTGTGTTGCCACCTTTTTCTGCACACAAAGAAATCTGTAGCAGTCACAACACAGCTCTGTTGAGGTCACTCACTCCCCCCATCTCACTCACTCATTCGGCTTCTTCTGGCAATGCAGGCTGCCCTTCTGTACTGGGCTCCTGCCTCTGTTGGTGTCTTTTTCTGCCCACAAAGAAATCTGCAGCAGTCCCGACAGAGCTCCTTTGAGCTCGCTCACTTCCCCTCTTTCACTCGCTCATTCTGTTTCTGCTGGCGCTGCAGGCTGCACTTTTGTATTGTGCTCCTGCCTACATTGTCATCTTCTTCTGCCCACAAAGAAATCTGCAGCAGTCATGATAGAGCTCCGTTGAACTCGCTCACTCTCCTTCTCTCACTCAGTCATTCTGTTTCTCCTGCTGCTGCAGGCTGTCCTTTTGTAGTGGGCTCCTGCTTGCATTGCTTCCTTTTCCGCCCACAAAGAAATCTGCAGCAGTCCTGACAGAGGTCCATTGAGCAAGCTCACTCCCCCTCTTTCAGTCACTCATTCCATTTCTACTGGCACTGCAGGCTGCCCTTTTGTACTGTGCTCCTGCCTGCATTTGCATCTTTTTCTACCTAGAAAGAAATCCACAGCTGTTCTGACAGAGCTCTGTTGAGGTCGCTCACTCCCCTTGAGTCACTCGCTCATTCTGTTTGTCCTGGCGCTTCAGGCTGTCCTTTTGTACTGGGCTTCTGCCTCTGTTGACACCTTTTTCTGGCCACAAAGAAATCTTCACCAGCCCCGACAGAGCTCTGTTGAGCTCGCTTACACCCCCTCTCTCACTCACTTGTTCCGTTTCTGCCAGAGCTGCAGGCTGCCCTTTTGTACTGGGTGCCTGACTGCATTGCCATCTTCTTCTGCCCACAAAGAAATCTGCAGCAGCCATGATAAAGCTCCATTGTGCTTGCTCACTCCCCTTTGGTCACTCGGTCATTCTGTTCCTCCCACTGCTGCAGGCTGTCATTTTGTAGTCAGCCCCTGCATGCATTGCTTCCTTTTCTACCCACAAAGAAATCTGCAGCAGTCCTGACACAGGTCTGTTGAGCTCACTCACTCCCCCCTCTCACTTCCTTATTCTGTTTCTGCTGGCACTGCAGGCTGGCCTTTTGTACTGGGCTCCTGCCTGCGTTGCCACTGCCTTCTACCAACAAAGAAATCTGCAGCAGTCACAATAGAGCTCCGTTGAGCTCGCTGACTCCCATGTCTCACTCACTCATTCTATTTCTCCCACCACTGCAGGCTGCCATTTTGTACTGGGCACCTGCATGCATTGCTACCTTTTCTACCCACAAAATCACAGCAGTCCCAAAGACCTCAGTTGCGCTCCTCACTCCCCCTCCTCACTTTCCTCTCGTTATTTCTCCTGCTGCACAGGCTGCTGTTTGTACTGGGCCTCTGCTTGCATTGCTGCTTTTTCTATCACAAAGAAATCTGCAGCAGTCCCAGCAGAGCTCCATTGAGCTCATTCAATCCCCTTCCTTACTCGCTCATTCTGTGTCTCCTGCTGCGAGCCTGCCCTTTTGTGCTGGGCTCCTGTCTGCAGTGGCTTTTTCTGCCCACAAAGAAAAGTGCAGCAATTGCGACACAGCTCCGTTGAGCACGCTCACTCTCCCTTTCTCAGTCGCTCATTCTGTTTCTGCTCACGCTGCTGGCTGGCCTTTTGTACTGGGCTCCTGCCTGCATTTGCACCATTTTCTGCCCTGAAAGAAATCCACAGCTGTCCTGACAGAACTCCATTGAGGCCGCTCACTCCCCATGTGACACTCGCTCATTCTGTTTCTCCTGGTGCTGCAGGCTACCCTTTTGTGCTGGTCTCCTGCCTCTGTTGGCACCTTTTTCTGGCTACAGTGAAATCTGCAGCAACCCAGACAGAGCTCTGTTGAGCTTGCTCACTCCCTCTCTCTCACTGACTTGTTCTGTTTCTGCCAGTGCTGCAGGTTGCACTTTTGTACTGGGCTCCTGCATGCATTGCCGTCTTCTCTGCCCACAAAGAAATCTGCATCGAGTCATGATACAGCTCCATTGAGCTCGCTCACTCCTCTCTCACTCGCTCATTTGTTTCTCCACCACTGCAGGCTGCCATTTGTATTTGGCCCTCGCAGTGCATTGCTGCCTTTTCTGCCCACAAAGAATCTGCAGCAGTCCCAACAGACCTCGTTGAGCTCACTCACTCACTCCCCCCACTCACTCATTTTGTTTCTCCCACTGCTGCAGCCTGCCCTTTTGTACTGTGCTCCTGCCTGCACTGGGGGCTTTTTCTGCCTACAAAGAAATCTGCAGCAGTCCCGACAGAGGTCCATTGAGTTTCCTCACTCCCCCTGTCTCACGCACTCATTCTGTTTCTCCTGGCACTGCTGGCTGTCCTTTTGTACTGGACTCCTGCCTCTGTTGGCACCTTTTTCTGGCCACAAAGAAATCTGCAGCAGTCCCGACAGAGCTCTTTTGAGCTCACTCACTCACTTCCCATCCCTCACTCACTCGTTCTGTGTCTCCCACTGCTGCAAGCTGCCCTTTTGTACTGGGTTCCTGCCTGTGTTGGCAGATTTTCTGCCCACAAAGAGATCTGCAGCAGTCCTGACACAGCTCCATTGAGCTTGCTCACTCCCCTCTCTTTCTCACTCATTGTGTTTCTCCAGTGCCACAGGCTGGGCTGCTGGGTTCCTGCCTGCTTGGCTACCTTTCTGCCACAAAGATATCTGCAGCTGTGCCCTACAGAGCACTGTTGAGGTCCTCAGCCCCCGTCTCCATGCACCATTCTGTTTCTCCTGGCATGGCAGGCTGCTGCACTGTGCTGGGCTCCTGCCTCTGTTGGCACCTTTTCTGGCCCCAAAGAAATCTACAGCAGTCTGGACAGAGGACCATTGCCCTTGCTCACTCACTCCTCCTCTCTCACTCGTTCATTCTGTTTCTCCCACCGCTGCAGGCTGCCCTTTTGTTCTGGGTCTCCTGTGTGCATTGCTGCCTTTTTCTGCCCACAATGAAATCCACAGCAGTCCCAACAGAGCTCCAGTGAGCTCACTCACTCCCCCTCCCTCACTCACTCATTCTGTGTCTCCTGCTGCTGCAGGCTGCCTTTATGTACTGGGTTCCTGCCTGTGCTGGCAGCTTTTTCTGCCCACAAAGAGATCTGCAGCAGTACTAACACAGCTCCGTTGAGGTTGTTCACTCCCCCTTTGTCACTCGCTCATCCCTTTCTGCCAGCGCTGCAGACTGGCCTTTTACACTGGACTCCTGCTTGCATTGCTGCCTTTTCCTGCCCACAAGGAAATCCACAGCAGTCACAATAGACCTCTGTTGAGCTTGTGCACTCCCCCTCTCTCATTCGCTCATTCTGTTTGTCCTGGCGCTGCAGGCTGGCTTTTTGTATTGGTCTCCTGCCTCTGTTGGCACCTTTTTCTGGCCACAAAGAAATCTGCAGCAGTCCCAACAGAGCTCTGTTGACCTTACTCACTCCCCCCTCTCACTCGCTCATTCCATTTCTGCTGGTGCTGCAGCCTTCCCTTTTGTACGGGGCTCCTGCCTGCATTGCTGCCCTTTTCTGCCCACAAAGAAATCTGCAGCAGTCATGATAGAGCTCCGTTGAGCTCACTCACTCCCCTCCACTCTCACTCATTCATTCTGTTTCTCCCACCTCTGCAGGCTGCCCTTTTATACTGGGCCCCTGTGTGCATTGCTGCCTTTTTCTGCCCACAAAGAAATATGCAGTAGTCCCTAAAGAGCTCCAGTGAGCTCACTCCCCCTCACTCAGTCACTCACTCATTTTGTGTCTCCCGCTGTTGCAGGTTGCCCTTTTGTACTGTGTACCTACTTGCATTGGTGGATTTTTCAGCCCACAAAGAGATCTGCAGCAGTCATGACATAGCTCTGCTGAGGTCGCTCACTCCCCCTCTGTCACTTGTTTGTCCGTTTCTGTCAGAGTTGCAGGCTGGCCTTTTGTACTGGGACCCTGCCTGTGTTACTGCCTTTTCCTGCCCACAAAGAAATTTGAGCAGTCATGATAGACCTCTGTTGAGCTTTCTTACTCCCTCTCTCTCACTTGCTTGTTCCATTTCTGCCGGCACTGCAGGCTGGCCTTTTGTACTGGGCTCCTGCTTGTGTTGCTGCCTTTTTCTGCCCAGAAAGAAATCCACAGCAGTGATGATACAGCTCCATTGAGGTCGCTCACTCCCCCGTCTTACTCGCTCATTCTGTTTCTCCCGCTGCCACATGCTGACTCTTTGTACTGGGCTCCTGTCTCTGTTGGCACCTTTTTCTTCCCACAAGGAAATTTGCAGCAGTCCCGACAGAGCTCCTTTGAGCTCGCTCATGCCCTCTCTCTCACTCATTTGTCCCATTTCTGCCACCGCTCCAGGCTGCCATTTTGTACTAGACTCCTGCCTGTGTTGCCGCCTTCTTCTGTGTACAAAAAAATCTGCAGCAGTCACGATAGAGCTCCGTTGAGATCACTCCCCTGTCTCACTCTCTCATTCTGTTTCTATCGCTGCTGCAGGCTGGCCTTTTGAACTGGCCCCTGCATGCATTGCTGCCTTTTTCTGCCCACAAAGAAATCTGCAGCAGTTCTGACACAGCTGCATTGAGCTCGTTCTCTCCCCCTCTGTCTCTCTCGCTCGTTGTGTTTCTCCCAGTGCTGCAGGCTGCTTTTTTGTACTGGGCTCCTGCCTGCATTGGCACCTTTTCCTGCCCACAAAGAAATCTGCAGCTGCCCTGACAGAGCTCCATTGAGGTCGTTTACTCCCCCTGTCTTACACACTCATTCTGCTGTCCTGGCGCTGCAGGCTGACCTTTTGTACTAGGCTCCTGCCTCTGTTGGCACCTTTTTCTGGCTACAAAGAAATCTGCAGCAGTCCTGACAGAGCTCCGTTGAGCTCGTTCACTCCCCCTCTCTCTCAGTTGCTCGTTTTGTGTCTCCCACCGCTGCAGGCTGCCCTTTTGTACTGGGCTCCTTCCTGAGTTGGCACCTTTTCCTACCCACAAAGAAATCCACAGCAGTCCCGACAGAGCTCAGTTGAGCTTGGTCACTCCCCCCCACTCGCTCAATCCTAAATTGTCCCAACCAATGATTTCTGACAGCGACTGCGGTATTCTGTGCTGGAAGCACGGAAACACATTTTGGCCAGGATGTGAAAAATGACAACTGTACTTTTCACAAGGAGGTGTGGAAAAATGCCACTGTTGAAAATGTGGAGTGAAAATATTACTAATTTGTGAAGTTACAAGGGTGCATGGAAACTGCAAAATGCACGCTAGTAACACAGTCATTTTATAGAGTATCTGCACCAAATTTTCAACATTGATTTCCCACAGTGACCATACTTTTGTATGCCAGAAGAGCAAAAACACATTTCGACCAGGATGTGAAAAAAGACAGCTGCACTGTTTATAAGGAGGTGTGTAAAAATGGCAATATTAAAAATCTGGAGAAAATATTGCAAAGTTGTGAAGATACGAGCGTGCGTGGAAACTGCGAAACACACGCTCGTAGCACTCTCATTTTATGGAATTTCAACACCAAATTTTCAACATAGCCATTTTAGGGCCTCTGCTAATGAACAGTGTCACTGTCATTTTCATAATCTGTCCCAAACACTGATTTCCCACAGCAACTGCATTATTCTGCGCCAGAAGTGCGAAAACACATTTCAGCCAGGATGTGAAAAATGACAGCTATACTGTTCACAAGAAGGTGTGGAAAAATGCCAATGTTGAAAATCTGGCGTGAAAATATTGCAAATTCACGAAGTTCTGAGTGTGTGTAGCAACTGCGCAACACACGCTCATAAAACAGTAATTTTCTGGATTTTTCCCACCAAATTTGCAACATAGGCTTTTTGAGAGCCCACCTTATGAACACTGGCACTGTCATTTTGTTAATCAGTCCCAAAAAGTGATTCCGCACAGTGACTGTGAAGTCACCTTTCAGGACTGATTAATGCCATGACAGTATGAGAATTCACCAGGAGGGGTCCCAAAAACACCATGTTGAAAATTTGGTGGCAAAATTCCAAAAAATGCCCAAGATATGCATCAAAGTTGAAAACACCCTATTTATTCCATTATACAGCTTACTGGCATTTCTTCAGTTCATGGTCAGCTTTGAAGTGTGCAAACGTGTTCCTGGTCCACTGAAGATCATCCTGCTGAGGTCCAGAGGTAAGTATGGGGTGAGGGGTGTGGGAGGCAGGGTGAGCAGTGTGTAGGTGCGAGTTATGGAGGGGGCAGGGAGATAGCTGGTGACCTTACAGGGAGAAAAACATTATGGTGATCTTTTTTTTTTGCAGGGGCATGTGGCATGCTGGGGTGGGCCTCAGACTGCCAATGGACTCTTTGGGGACAGCAACTGATAGGGATTGGGCACCTCCATCAGCACATACAAAGTTGGGGTCTCATCATGCCGACCGGGATTGGGCACCTCAAGGCAATACACAAGAAATGGGAGGAATATGCTGATGGGGACTGGGCACCCCCATCAGCAAAGACAGAAGCAGGGGGTGAACATAAGCTGAGGGGGATTGGGCACCCCCTCAGCTCACAACAAATTGGGGGGGAGAGACATGCTGATGGGGACTGGGCTCCCAGTCAGCAACAGCCCTACAATGAAGGGTTGCTTCCTCATTGCAGGGATGATGCTGCAATGACGAGGTGGCCCCTGATTGCAGCGGCTACATTTTTCCAAGTTTGTGGCATGCTGGCTGAACTAGTGTCAGCAGCATCATGCCACAGCATTGGGGGGGAGCAGGCCAATCCTTTAAAGGCTGTGGGGGCATTGGCCATAGCAGTGCCATGCCTCCACAACCTGCTTCTGGAGAAAGCTGCCGCAATATGTTTCTTGCACATGTGCACAATCAACATAAAAAGTTGATAAAGAAATCCAACAAATACTTATTCCTATAGAAAGTTGATTGAAATCACTCCAACCCACTGAGTCAGTCTGCACACTGTTTTTGTAGTATCGGATTCATGGTTTTCTGATTTTTGCTGATAAATATGCATAGAGGTATCATAAAATTACCAGCCATTTATGTTAACAGTCTTCATCTTCTTTTAAATTAATACATCCATTCAAAGCATAATTGGCAACATTTGCATAATGTTTTGTAATTGCCATAGCTGAACTGCTCAAAGTTGTACATCAACCACTGTCTGATGAAGGGGCAACTATGTAGAGTTGCAGCCTCCTGCTGTATTTATTAGATGCTAAGATAATTGTTTACTTTGTCTGCAAATTTTAGAACCTTTTTTTCAGAGTTACAATCCCAAGGGTAGGTCTGCTATGGAGCAAGTATGCACAAAAAAAAGGCAGGACCTCAGTTTCAAACAGGTGCACATGCACTTTAGCAATTATTTATTTGATTTTTTAAAAGAAAGTAATTTGAGAAACAGTAATCCATAGAACAGTTTCCCACAGCAGACTGTTTATATACCTCATCAAATATAAAATAAAACACCAAAAAAATTGACTTTTCATGTAGCAGTAGACCTAAGGAACTGAACAAATTGAAAAAAAAAATAAAATAAAAGCAATAATGGCTTGCATGAGCGGAAATGTTCCCACCATATGTAGGTTGCCTAACATGCTGCTTCAAAGTGTCAGTGGTCTCCAAGAAGAAGCATACCTTTTTATGACTCCTTTTTATGTCTGTGGGTGGAACCAACAGAAGTATTGCATGTAAAAAAGGAGTGATGTCATGTTTTCTGTCTGTGTCATGTTTTCTGTCCGTGGAACTGACTGAAGGTGTAAATAGTCTCCTCTGCCTTACCCTCCTCCAAGAAATGTTTTCCGCCCTCAAATAAATACGCTTTCATGTTAGTCAATGGTTGCAGGGTACTATTTTCTTTCTTAAATGGGTGGTACATGAACTGGAACCTGAGTAATGGGAGGCAGCATTGTTTTTTGGGGGGAAGTAAGGTCCACCCCACCTCCACCCAAGAAGCTCCAAAAGGTCCATCCCACCTTTTTTTTTATTATTCATGTGGGAGGGGCATGAGGTGGATCTATCATCCTGAAAGAAGACTCACATGTTTGGGATGTGGACCAAGGAACAGAAGTCTGTAGAGTCCCTGCAGTATGTTAAGGACTAGAACAGAAGATACTTAAAATGCCTTCAAACCGACTTAAAAACCCTTGGAACAAATAATTATCAGAGTCACCTGGTGTCTCAAAAGGAAAGACTAAGAAGTGTCTAAAAACTAAGGAAAATAGACAGCTTACGGGTGTTTCATAAACATTTATATACTAAAAACAAAGTTCAGCTTTTGGGAGTAACAATATTTGTTTACCATATTCTATCTATCTATATATATATATAGTTCGTCTTTTTAGTAGTTTCAAAATCTTGAAAGCACTGGTGTTACTAATGCATTTAGAAATACATTTTTTTTAATTGTCTTTACAGATAACATTGATAGCATTGGCATTACTAATGCATTTAGAAATACATTTTTTAATTGTCTTTACAGATACATCATGCATGTTCATGTGAAGGCACATTTTTGGGGATGGGGTTAAAATTATTTTAATCATGGGCACAGTGCTTGGTAAACAGAGTCTGTGATGAAGTTTATTTTTCTTTTTAAGTTTGAGAAGTGGCGTTGACTTGCACAAATGGATAGTACAGACACCTATTAGAAGTAGAATGGGTTAAACACTTCCTGGAACTTTCTGTATAACGAGTTCCCCATGGCACCTCACAGCATTTGACACTATCATCCTAAGAGCAGTCAGTGTGTTACTTTACAGGACATTGCATAACAAGAGACCTAGCCATCCCTTTTTCCAAATAATATACCAACTTCATTCTCAGACAGGCAGTTCTGGGCTACTATTTATATTCTACTGAATTTTTTTAAAGGAAAACTGTATGGTAAAATTAAGCAATATACCATGAGAGGGTGTTGGTTATGCCAAGTTACGCCCTGAGAGGAATGTTGTTCAGTACGAGGGCATAGCCGAGTGATTTAACAACACCCCAGGGGTGGGTAAATCCTGGTATCACCAGCACCCTCGAGTGGGATATTGCTATTATACAATGTTAATATTTTGTGTTTAGTAAATTTTTAATTTTTAGTAATTTTTTTTATTTTAAATGGGAGAAATAGGGAAAGTGTTACTACGCCAGAGAAAATAGTCCATTTGGTGGAGATTTGGGAGTTTGTTTTTCTAAGATGCTGAGCAGTTCTTCTAGCTCCAACCCCCAACATACAGTGCAGGCTCTCATATTTCCAATCACTAAGTCAGTTTTCAAAAATCATTATCTATAAGAAAAATATAAGAAAGCTGCTACTTTCTGTTTTATCATTCGTAGTGTGAACTCACTTCCCCTACAACACCTACTCGGGAATTGGCAATGGTAGCCCATTCTGACACTGTATTCATACAAAAACATACTTGAAGTGCTATTGGCTATCTCAAAGTTAAGGATGAAATCTGACTCGATAACATAGGCACGATCACTGTCCACGTTTCCCCGCATTCCACCCGTGCTGCTTTCCTTCTGGCATTACCCCACATCCATTTGTACCCGGAATCTGTGATTTAAATGTGGGAAAATAAAAATTCAGCATGCGCTCTAGACTTCATTGAACAGCGCTAACACGGAGGTGCAGCTGATGAGGAAGATATAATTGGTGGCGGAGTTAGAGAGGAGCGGTAGCTGGGAGGTGAATGTAAATGAGAAAAAAGGTATGGGAATGCAGGAAACTAAGTAAATGAAGGAATGAGGATGGAGGGGAGCAACTTATCTATTTGTTATTTCGTAGTCGAGTTTTACAAATGTAAGGAATGTAAGTTGTGTGCGTGTTGAAATGACAGTTGAGGTAGTGGAGTTTGGGATGGGTGTTTAGCAGGTATTCTTGTGTTTCAGAGTTAGGGCTGGCAATGGTCGGAGTGATATTTTTATTGATGTGGCTGAAGGGTGGCTGGTACCTCTTCCCATGGGGTGATTGTAGATTTTACAATGGGAGAGGGGTACCTTGTCAGCCAATCAGGATAGAGTATTTACATTCTGTTTTCATGCCCATTGTATAATCAGGATTATACAATAGCAAAGAAAAATCCTGGGCTCCCATTGGTCACTCTGGGACTGGACCCGTGATGTTATCCCAGCACAACATCATGGCTCTAGTCCCAGCAAACAAATGACCACATCAACTAGCATGAAAATTACTCCACGGAGCCTACATACAGTAACAGATCTCTGCTTTGCTACTCGCCTGCTCACTCTGCTGCTCTCTTCACCCACTAGCAACCTGCGTTACTAGCTCCTGAGTCCAGAATCCTTTACAACTAAAAGATACCCCCCTAACACTCCCCCAGCACTGACCATTCCCTAAACAAAATGTCTTTTTTTATTAACTTATCATACGGCTCCATAGCATCCACTTCACTTCTGATCATGCAGGCACAGCGTCACAACAGAGCACGAGGTCAGCTGTTGTGTCAGGAAACAGCAGATAGTGGCTAGTTCTGAAAGTGGCAAACTGAATCAATTTTGGCCCTGTTCCTCGTAGCGCCATCTTGCAACACCTGACCCAAAACCTCACCCATCTCAACAGCTACTCCAACAATGAACATCACTTACCATTCATAGAAATCAGAAAATCTCCACAACTCATGCTTCCTTCACAACACGGTTTCTTACTGGAAAAAACAAAACAAAACTAGATGAACTCGATTACATCAGAGGATCAGTGGGGGGCAGACTACAAAACAAAAGAAAACATGTTTCTATACAAAGAATGGGCAAGGACAGCAAAGAAAAAGTAGCTAACAAGCAATATTACTACCTACTGCACAGAACAGAAATTGGACTTTTTTGTTAAAAAGTATACCTCCACATACAAAAAATTCATAAAAAACAACTTAAACAAAGATTTTTTTTTTAATTTTTATTTTCACAGAACCATTGTATAATAGCAATAATGCACTCAAGGACAGGTGTTAGTTGGACACGATCACTTGGGTGATTAGTCGCACTCGGCCTGTGACCTCGTGCCTAATCACCCCAGGCATGATGTTATCCCAGCACAACACACACCCTGTCATGCATTATTGCTTAAATAGCAGGCCTGGTGGTGCTGAGGTTTGAGGCGCTGGATGTCACCCCTTGCGCTGTGCTGGTGACTTGGGTTCAGGAACGGACTCAGGGTTGCTGGGGGTCAGTGGGGCAAAGGAGAATTGAGGATCCCGATGAATGCTCTCCTCTTTCAGGGGTAGGATACCAGAGGTGCTGCATGCACCTGATGCTGCTGAAGCTGGTGGAAGCACAGGCATTCAGGGCACCGGTGACTCTGTTTCTCGGAGTTAGGGAGGGCGGACGCCATTAGGTGCTTGACTGACAGCATGCATTAGCATGTCACCGAGTCTGGATGTACGTCCTTCATGCTGGCGTCCTAGGGGTTGGGAAGAAAAAATTGGGGAAAAATGCATAATACCTCAGCCCTACGAGTATAATTAAACTGGGGATGGGGATGGGGATGCCTTGGGGATTGCTCTGGTGGACGGAGTAGGAGGAGGTACGAGGCCTTCTCTGAAAGCTGTGGGAATCGGGCAAGTTAAAAAAAATCAGGAATATATGTATTACTGCCAGTTTTGAGTTCTCACTTCAATCCAATCTTCTGTTTCTGCCTAGGCTGTTAGAGGAGTTTTTCTAATTTTCCCTGGGTGTTTTATGACATCTGGGGGCTGTCATTCAAGTTTGCTTTATTGCATCTTCTACAAGTTAGTCTTCACAGTGTACCCTTTGGTTTGATGTCTAATAGCCCCTACAGCAGGCCAGTGTCTTGTTACAGTGTCTTTCTTACCCACAGCAGAGAAAAAACACTGCAGCCAGGATTCACAGTGCTATACAATATATTATAGAAAGTTCCATGTTTAATCACACACACACACACAGACACCCCAAGCAGAACACAGCTGGCTAAGGTACCAGTATTTAGGAAACCTGTCATACTTACCCAGAGTCTAGCAATGTGAATCCTGGCTGTGACTATAGGTGTTTACAACTGAATGATAATAACCACATTTGCTTCACTTGCAAATAGGTAGGCATTTGTATATAATTTCTGTTTGACTTACTGTAGGTTACACACAGAATCTGAAAAATTCATAACATGCTGTATTGTGATTCAATGAACTGATAAATGGTGATTTTTTTTCACAAATTCATTTTTCCTGACCATGGATATACTAAAACAAAAATTTCTCAACAAAATGTTTTCAATTAAAGAGTTTTAACTTACAGCAGCAGAAGAAGCATGTTGGCATTAAAGCTTAGTGGCGTGGATGTAGAGGTACCAGTATTTAAGCATGACTTTGGTAGAGGATTCATTGTGATTGGGGGGTGAGGGAGGGAGTGAGTCTTGATATTTGTAGTTAATGGTTTTCTGAAACTTCAACCTTCAATGGGTTAGACTCTGAAGCCATCTGTACAGTATATCACTAAGTCATATGCAGTGTGGTATGGGTAAAACCCAGATCACCAGACCAGGACCAGTGCTGTAAAATCTGCACTGGGTGCAGCTGGTGCAAATATTGCTGATCAAGTGGATCAAATAAATATGTGCAAATAAATAAATAAATAAATAAATACTCGGCTTTGCCTCGTGCTTCAGCCCACCCCAGGAATGACATCATTACATAACACACACCCCATCATGCCTTATTGCTTAAATATGCCCTTTCTCAATGTACTATACTTTGATTCAGTTAGTGTATGCAACAGCCTTCATGTGAACACTCTGGGCTTCTCTTTGACTCCTGATGTCTATTTGCTTTAGCTATTGTATATTATTTGAACTGCTTTGGTCTTCTTGATGTGTGCCTGTGTGCCTAAACTATGTAATCTGTTTATCTACTGCTACCCATGTATCTCCAGCGAATGATTGTTATAACTGTCTGTTCTCCGAGCCATTGTTTTTGGACTTGTTAACTGTGCTGTCTTTGTATTAGTTTCAATGAGGTGCCTTTGTAAATGAGCCTCTGACTCAAAGGTTTGTAAATCTTGATATTTTTTAAATAAATGTTTATGTTTAAGCCCATGAACCCTTATCTAGTTAATGCATTCACAGTTGTAGTGGCTCTGCCAGATCTTGTTTACCGGAGGGAGTATTTCTCCTGCCCACTGTCCAGTGCATTAGAAATAA
This sequence comes from Neoceratodus forsteri, assembly GCA_016271365.2. Classification (NCBI taxonomy): domain Eukaryota; kingdom Metazoa; phylum Chordata; order Ceratodontiformes; family Ceratodontidae; genus Neoceratodus; species Neoceratodus forsteri. The sequence continues at coordinate 856,001,693 of CM057450.1, forward strand.
CAGGTATTGTCAGTTTTGCACTGGGAAAACCTTTTTGGCACCAAAACTGTTTTCTCTATTGCATATGTCAACAGCCCCCCCACCACCACCACCTGTACCATGGTAGGGCATAGTGTTCTGCTCCATGGAGACCTGCACCACTGCCCAACACTCTTGCTCCCTCCAACCACATGGGCTTGGACTGTAGTGAGACCAGATAAGAAGAGAAAAGAGGGAGCCTAGGGATTATTCAGCACTCTGACCATTCTTCTTCAAGTATTTTGCACCTTGTGTGCCATTGCAGTGCATGGCTCCAGCCACACATCACAGGCAACTGAAACTTGACTGAGGATTCTCTGATAGTCACCATGGACATGGCATGCACAGCACCAAGCCCTAAAGCAACCCATTAAGCAATACTGGAGAAACACATTTTTTTTAAGTGTAGGAGCCCTTTAGATAAAGACATTGTGGCCAGTGCCCATAACGACTACTAGTGCAGCAACCATTTTTGTCCACCCTGACCGTAAGAATCATGATAATTGGATTAGGGTTAACAAGAGCAGCCAGACAGCCTTCACCACCTGTAGAGGGAGCCTGATATGGGAAACTCAAGATATAGAGCTCCATTTTTCATTTGTATTCATTCTGCAAGTTTATTTTCACACGTTATGTGCCTGGAATGTTATACCAATAAAGGAGTACATGCACTCCATAAATGAATGGCATATGGTCCATCTAAAATTATTGGAATAATAATACACACAATGGGCCTAATTCTCAAAGCTCCAGATGTGACACAAGGTGCCTGTGTCACACAGCAGTAGCGCAAAGGGCACCTTGCATCAAAACATGAATTTCACCATTCTTAACCCCCTCATGCCAAACTTGGGATCCAGTGCACCAGACTAGCCCTGCCCCAAGTCTGTGCCATGCAGCTGGGTGTGCCAGGGCACTAGGTGACATTCAGAAGATTTAAGCTGTTGTATCTCCTAATTCAGGATTGTCTAAACTCTCCCAGATAGCACACTTCTAAGTACTATTAGACCAGCTGATCTAACGGTACTTAGCAGTGAGTCCTCTGGGAGGACTTGCACCACCCCTGGATCCCTCACTGGGAGGGGGAAAGTGCCATGGTCCACCTCCCCAACCCTGATATACTGTTTAATTAATAACATGGTTTCCCAGTAGCTAGTGGTCCCCTTCCCCCAATACCCGATGTCCCATGTATGCATACATAACAGAACTCCCTGGTTTACAGTGGTCCCCCATCCCTGAGCACCCCTTCCAACAATACCCAACATTCCCAGGTTTATAGGGGCCCCCCACCCCAGCAGGTAGTGCCCCACAACAGTGCTCCCCTCATCCCATTCCAGAGCCAGCAACTAGCACATCCTTCCAGTCTCCACCATGGCTGGCTGCCAACAGAGCTGTCAAGGAGCATGTGCTGTAGCAGCTGATTGTGCAGAAAGCTTTCCTTGACAGCTCAGTCAGAGGTTGGCCATGGTGGACAGTGGAGGGCTATGCTGGTTGCTGGCTCCGGGATTGGATGGGAAAGTGGGGTGATAAGGCAGTATGTACCAGGCTGGGGGTCTCCTGGATACCAGGGACTGTTGGGTATATTTGGATAGGGCACTGGGGGAAGGGGAGGAGGGAACACTGAACACAGGTATAACAAGTAGTTACAGATAAGCCATGTCCAACTCATCTGTGAATATTGTCAGTTGTCTGCATGCATATTAATTATATAATATTATATTGTGCTGTTGATAACTGTATCTATACTCCCATGAGGTTCTGGAGTATTTGCATTACCCCACTGCCTATTCCTACCATTCCATGTGTACCACCTGACCTCACCACAGCTAACATGACTTGGACGTTTTTCTCTGAGAAAATGAACAAAGTAATAGTAAAATTTATACCGAGGAGAAGAATATATCATTATAAAGGTAAAGAAAAACACCTTGGTTAACAAGAAATATAATTAGATTGTGTAATAGAAAGAAAGTAATGTTCTGGAAAATGAGAAAGTTAGGTTCACCAGAATCAAAGATTAAGTATAAGAAGTTATTAAAGAAATTGAAGAAGGAAATAAAAAATGCAAAGAAATAGCTAGAATTTAAACTTGCGATGGATAAGAGCTATAATAAAAGTTTTTTTTTGCATATATAAATGGGAGGAGGAGAGGAAATTGTATGATTGGACTCTTAAATATAGAGGGGGTTATGACTTCAAAATGTGAGGAGAGGCTGGAAGAATTTAACAAATGCTTTGGAGCACTCTATAAAAAGTATGATGGAGGGATAGAGACAGTACATGTAGGTGACAGTGTGATGGATCCTAGAAAAGTTATAACAGAGGAAAAAGTGAGAAGTAGGATTATGAAGTTGAAGGTTGAGAAGGGTGCAGGTCCAGATGGGATACACCATTTTGTAGTGAAGGAGTTAGTGGCTATACTGGTGCCGGTTATAACTTGGCTGGGACAAAAATCTCTGGCAGAGAGGGTGGTGCCAGAGATGTGGAGGCTAGCATATGTGGTACCTATGTACAAGAAGGGTAGTAAGAGTGAGGTGAGGAATTATAGACCGGTGAGTCTGACCACCATTATAGGGAAGATCATTGAGGGAATTCTGAGTGAATTTATTCTGGAATATGTGAGGAGTAAAAACTTGGTGGATAGAGATCAACATGGATTTGTGACTAATAGGTCATGTGAGACAAACCTGGTGGTTTTCTATGAATATGTTAGTAAATACATTGATGAAGGTAAGAATGTGGAAGTGGTAATGTTGGACTTTGGTAGAGCTTTTGATACTGTCCCACATTATAAAATTATTGAAAAACTGATAGGATTGGGAGTGGACAGGGCCTTAGTGAGATGGGTAAAACAGTGGGTGGCAAATAGGTATCAGAGGTTCAGATTATATGGTCACTTATTAGATTCACAGAGGGCGATGAGTGGTGTGCCGCAGGGGTCAGAGCTTGGACCCTTGTTGTTCAGTACTTTTATTGGTGATTTAAGGATATTAAGTAAAAATAATTTGGCTAAATCTGCTGACAATATCAAGATGGGGGAGTAGTGGATACCTTCAATGATAGATTGATTTTTGGGCAAGATTTGATTTATATACTGGAATGGGCAAAGATCAATGGTATGACCTTTAAAGAGGAAAAATGCATTATAATGCATTTTGGGAGGCATAACGTTCAACAATCATATGGCATACTTGGACTAAAATTAAAGATATCAGAGGGGGAAAGATTTAGAAATAAATATACAGAACGATCTTACAAGTGGAGCGCATAGAGAAAAAACTTCAAGTAGAGCTATGCAGTTGGTGAATTGCATCAGACAGGACTTTCAATCTAGGAGTGAGGAGGTATTGCTGCCGTTGTATAAGACAATGGTCAGGCCCATTTTGAATTACTGTTCTGCAGTTTTCTGTCCTAATCTTGTAAAAGATAGTAGAGCAATGGAAAGGCCACAGAGAACCTATACAAAATGATGAAGGGTGGGAGGAGGGTTAGATCTTATAATGACAGGTTGGAAGGATTGAGTTTGTGGACATTGGAGAGTAGAAGAAAGAGGGATGTTTTATTGTTATTATTTAAAATTTTGAAAGATGAAGTGTTAAAGTTTGACTTGGAGTTGGAGTTGATAGATAAACCTTATTATTTACGGTGTCATAATAAACAATTGAGGAAGGAAACAGTGAGAACAGAGTAGAGAAGAAATGGATTTAAGAGTAGGGCAGTTAGATGGTGGAATGGTTTGCCACAGGAGGTTGTTGATGCTGAAAGTGTAAGTATATTTAAAAAAGGTTAGATAGATTTCTTACAGAAGTTGGTGACTTAGGTCATCGCCACTGAATGGTGGGGGAGGTCCTTATGGGCAAATGCCTTTTGACTTCCTTATTCTGTCCAGTATGAACTCTAGTATGAACAGTAATCCTTGCGGGTGTGCAGTCTTTTTGTCACATGGCCACATTTGTTGCAAGCTGTGGATCTTAGGCACCGGGACCCTACCCGGTAAAGAATCAGACACAGGGTCTCTGATGCACCAGCAATAGGTGCAAACTGCCATTGGTGCAGCTTGTTTGCCCCTTGAGAATCGGTCCCAATGTTCTTAAATTGAATTGGTTTTGTTTACTGTATGTCATTGCACTTCTACAATATGAATATCTGTACATAAAGAATTCCCCAGAGATGAAATGTTTGAAATGCTATTTGTTTCAAGCACCTCAGGTAAAGATCTATGTAGGTGAGAAGACTGTTAGCTGCAAACCAAGTAGACTCAATAGATCAACAGGCTTAATCTGCTGGCACCTTAGTATGTTAGTATAAACCAAAATGCTTCTTTTGTGAGTTTCATAACCAAAGAATTTTGGCTTACAAAATAAGATTTGAATTGTACAAAATAAGACGTTTCTTGTTTCATGATCTTCTTTCATGCCAAAAGAAACTCACAAAAGACAAAATATATCTTTTGTGAATTTGGTGATCTTCTTTTATAACAAAAGAAGCTCTTAAAAGAAGAATTTATTCTTTTGTGAGGCAAGATTCTTCTTTTGTGATTATCACTCGATCCAAAAGAAAATTTTGTTATGAAAAAGATTTTTTGAAAATGTCAGTAAAAGATTATTTTCATATGAAAAAATTCTTCTTTCATGAGACTGTTTGAAAGAAGAAAATCTGATTATGAAATATGAACTTATTATTACAATAAAACAGGTTTTGTTTATAACTAGGCATTTTTTTTCCCATTATGTTTTTATCCTCCTGGGAGCCTAGCAGGTGGCTCTGGCCCTTCCCCTCAGAGGGTTCTCAGGTCTCCGGCCCCACTGTTTTCCTGTCCTACATCCCTTCTGATCCCCCATGGTTTTATCCCATGACAGGGAAGAGGTAAAGGGGTGCTGACTTTCTTACACCCCAGGACAAATATCCAGATGTCAGGGAGCCAGAATGGGTGCTGATGGGACTATCACTGAGCCTGCCAACTATGTTTTCCTCCATGTTTTTCTCCTTCCCCCCTCCCTACCAATGGCACACATCAACAAGGTGTTTCCCAACTCACATCTCCCTCTAGCCATTGCAAGAGAGAAATCAATGAGTGGGATGGCAAATCCTCCCTTCTCTGAGAGAGGAAAGCAGACCTCCAGATGCTAAATCCTCTCTCTCCCTGCCAATCCCTGGTGATCCAAGCTCTTTCCTGAACCCAGGTCACCAGCGTGACATGAGGTGTAGCATCCAGTGCCTCAACACTCAACACCACCGAGTCAGCCACCAGGACATATTAGAAGATTTTTACCCCAAATTTTCAACATGGCCTTTTTTTTGACCACATCTCATGAACAAAGAAAGTGAAAGTTTTCAAATCTGACCAGAAAGGTGATTTCATGATGGTTCTGCTTAATCACTGTTTGGGCAGGATTTGGAAAAATTTAAACTGATTGGGTCATACTTTAAGGTGGGGTCATACAAACACTATGTTGAAAATGTGGGGTCAAAATATTAAAAAACAACAATGTTATGAAGATGAAGGAAGGAAAGGCCCTACACATCTGTATCTCTAGCAACACCACAGTAAGACGGACTCCACACTAGGAGCAGAAGCTCAGGATCCAGACAGACTCCTCACTTGGTGCAGGGCCAGGAGGGCCCTGCGTTTCTGCATCTGTAGTCACATTGAAGATCAGAGCCTGTTGGGTCCTACGCTTCCATAGCCTGATGGACTGTACACTTGGTACAGTGCCCAGAGGTACCTGTGCATCTGCATCTGTATCCACATGGAGGTGCAGGGCCCAGGGGGCCTGTGCTTCCACAGCAAGATGGATTCCTCACTTGATGCAAGACCCAGAGTTCCCTGCAATTCTATATCTGAATCTGTAGCCATGCAGAAGCACAGGGCCCAGAGGGCCCTGTGCTTCTGCAGTCACATGGATCTGTTTAGACAGATCCCTTTGGGACCTGCATGAATAAGGCTACAATTACATTTATTACAACAAAATGACTTCATTAGTGCATCAGTTGGAATTCAACTTAAAGCAACAAAAGTAGGGTAATCTAGTGTTATGGTTTCCAACCCTAACTCTCCAGCTCCCCCAAAACAGCCAACGGACAACTCCACACAAACAACCACAGACAGCCATCATTAGGTAAGAGAAACATACAATTTGTGCTGTGTGGAATTTTCAAATTCTGGTGGAACACAGTTTTATTGAATCTTAGAAATTCCACCAAAATGTTGCCAAATTTCACCAGAAATGGAATGGTGGAATTCAGCAGCAGAAAAATGTGAAATGAGATTTTCCTCAACATTTCTGCAGAACTTTATTCTGTGGATCTCAATATTTTCTGCAGAAATTGTTTCAGAATGACTTTCTGAGGAGAAAATGCTGTTCCATGGAATATTATTCCACTAATCTCAATATTTTCCACAGAAATGGTTGGGGAATGATTTTCTGCAGAAAAAAATGCTATTCCATGTAATATTTGTCTGCAGATCACAGCAGGCAGAACATCACAGAAGAACCAGTGAAATTCTGGCAGAAGTTCCGCCAGCAGAATGGTCATTCAGCACTAATTTGAGCTGTATAATTCCACATTCCACACAGCACTACATACAACCATTTCCAGATTACACTAATTCAGTAGCACTGATCTGGTTCCTACATGAAATTATATCCATGCACATTGGAAGACATAAACACTAAGGGAGCATGGACAAGGTGCCAACTAAGATGGCAGGTTTGACTCACTGTTCCATCTACTCAGGCCAGATATGAAGCCTTTTCCAGTCATCTGACTCAATATAAATGAAAGCAGAAGAGGGGGAGAGGTGAGATTACCCCCTGCATTGATATGTTAAATTTAAATCAGATGATGGTCCATTAAAACAGCTCCAGAACAATTTGCTATTTTGAGCTAAACAGGTTTTTATCATGAGGCAAAAAAGCATAGGGCCACCGACCTCTCATACAGCATTATCAGCAAAGGGGGCATCTGAGCAAGCCAGCACCAAACATAAACAACGTATATAGGAGGGGAGGGTGGCCCTACAGGGGAACCCGGAGGCTCTGGAAAGATGGTCTAGAAAGTGGAAGCTGAGGTTAAATGCAGGGAAATGCAAGGTACTCCACCTGGGGGCCAGAAACCCAGGCCAAGTGTACACCCTGGGGGGGGAAATGCTACATGTCTCGATGGCTGAGAGGGACCTGGGGGTGGTGGCGGATGTCAAGATGAACAACTCTGAGACTTGTAGGAGGGCAGCAGCCAAGGCCAACAGGATGTTGGGATGCATCGCTAGGGGGATCACCTCCAGAAGGAGGGAAGTGATACTCCCTCTGTATAACTGCTTGGTGAGGCCGCACCTTGAGTACTGCATGCAGTTTTGGAGGCCACACTTAAACCTCCTGGAGATGGTCCAGAGGAGGGCAACCAAAATGATTTGGGGCTTGGGGGACAGGACCTATGAGGAGAGGCTCGAAGAGCTAAATATGTACACATTGGAAGAGAGAAGGGACCGGGGGGACATGATAGAGGTCTTCAGGTACATGAAGAGGGTAAATAGGGAGGAACAGTCAGGGTGCTTGAAGGAAGGAGGAGGGGCTACTAGAGGGCATGGGTGGAAGCTGGAGGGGAAGATTCAGGGAGAAAGGAGGAGGTGCTACTTCACTGGAGAGGGTAGTGGAGCTATGGAATGCACTGCCTAGGGGGCTGGTGGAGGCAGAGACAGTGGAGGGGTTCAAGAGGGGGTGGGACAGGTACAGGAGAAGGGTTCTGGAAGCAAAATCCAATGCAGCAAGAATATCCGGAACTGGGAAGGGAGAAGCCAGAGAAGACGAGGGGGACAGCAAGGTCAGCACCCAGGGTGGGGGCTGACCAAACGAGCAGACACGAAAGACCGTTAGGCCTATTCTGCTGGCATTTTAGTATGTTAGTATACTGTAGCTTACCTTTATCCACTTGAAAATCGGACATCACAGGGAGACTTATCTTTGAACTTGCTGGTCTATGTGCCCATACCTTGATGACCCTCCATGACTGGAGTCACAATGAGCAGAGGTGCAACTGCTACTTCCAGTCTGGGGCCTAATGAACTTGCAATACCTCCAGTCGCTGAGTCCCTAAGCTACATCACACAGATGCTTGAAATGCTACTATCCTGGGTGGACAGGATCAGCTCGGCTCTAGTGTGCAATGTGTAGGAGGTCCATAAACTACTGGATAGGATGAACATTTCAGAGCAATGCTTGGATGAGCTAGATCACCAGAAGCACTGAATAATGCAAAGGCTGGCAGATGCAGACCAAAGAATGCAACTGTTGTGGGAAATGGTGAAGGATCAAGGAAAACCAGGGACGCTGCAACATTTGTATAATAGGCATCCCCAAAGGGCTTGAAGGCAGCAGTATGAACAATTTTTGAATGATTTTATTTCAAGACTGCTGGGGGGGGATGGAGAGAACCTATAGGGTAGAGAGAGCTCATCGAACCAAGGGCCACGTGGCCTCATCTGGCACCGCCGTCCCATCATATCCTATTATTCTTCATTATTCCATCAAGGATCAGATTCTATGGGCTGCCAGAGAGAGATTGGAGACATTCAATGGAGAGAAAATAAAATCTATTTTTGCCAGGACTTCAGCCATGAATTGTCTACTAAAAGAAAGGCATTCATACCAGTTAAAGCCCAACTCAGAGTGCTAGAATTAAGTATCCTTTCAAAGGTATGACCAATCTTTTTGTCACTAAGGATGGGAAAGAGTTAATAGCCTCCATTCCATAAGAGATAATAAACTGTGCAGGGAAGCTTTAGCCTAAAATAGATATCTCACCTACAATTTGAAGAAGCCTCTGAATGCCTGTAGTGGTGTATGCACAGAAAGGGAACAGAAGCATCAGCAAACAAATCAGAGGGGAAAAGACCTGGTAACACCAGTAATGCATGAGCATCTGTCCCCTTGGGTCTTCTTTATCTCTGAGGTCTGATTCCTGCACCTCTTCTACACAGCAATACCTTCAGGAATCTCAACCGGGGTGGAGACCAAGAATGTATACCCTCTTAGCCTCAGACGCAACAGATCCAGGCACCGATCCTGAGTACCACTGGCAGGAACAACAGGCACCAACTTTTTCTGGCATCCACCCAGACAAGGATACCTTGAGATGACTCCTCTAGTGGTTCAGAGGATGATGCCACTGCAGATCTCTCAAGCATGAAATTTCCCATAGCAGCTTCTCCTGTCAGTTGGGCAGATGCTTAAGAAGAGCCAGTAGAAGATGTGGAAGTGACTAAATGCACAGAACATCGAGAAGGCCCAACACATCCCTATCTAGGGTCATTTGCTGATGCAGTGTATGACATCAAGAAAGGACTGCCTGTAGATCAACTGGCACTCCACCAGCAAATGGAGAATGGTTAAGGGAGACATATCCAAGCTTTGAACTCTAACTCATCACTACCAGATAGCTGGGGATCAGATTAGCATATGTGTTTATTCCTTATAATACACTTTTTATTGCACTATAAAGCTACAGGTATTAATGTGTTGTCTCCCCTGATTATACAGAGTCATTTGCAGCCATAGGCTGCACCTAAAAAAAGGACTCTCTGCAGCACCATTAAACAATCTCCTTCCCCCCAGTATAGTCCACCAATCACCTGCCCAGGCGGCCTCTATGAATCCTCTTGGTTCCGGTGATCAGGCTACTACCCAAACACACACAATACTGTGGTGAGCCTGGGCATCCATCATAGGGGATGGAAGGATTAACCAGTGCATTGCTATAGGACGGATGTAGGGGGAAGAGAGGGACCTTGAGTCCCCCTCTTTTTCTATGTCCCCTGTGCACGCTTACTCCTCTCCCCTCCCTGTTCAGCAGACTATCACTGATTTTGGTTACTTCACAACACTTTGGCACTGACCTGGCCCCCTGGACCCCCACTACTGTTAGCTTGATGGGGGGGTGGCGACTTCCAGAGATAGCCTAGCCATAGGGTTGGAACAACCTCAGTGGAGGGCACCCCTATGGACCTATCCTCTCTCATACACAAAGCAATGAGGGATGTTTGATCTCACCCTCCCTTATGCTCAATTATAGCACAACAGATGTGATTTAAAAGCTCTGAGGTTAGGATGGATAGTTAGAACTGCATAAGGTACCTAGCCCCCCCCACCGCTGTAGGTCGTTAAGGTTGCATAGCTGAAACCAGTGGATAATATCCTGGTTTCTTATAGTGCTTCACTTAGACTCCTTGATGTTTTCACTGATCTATTGCCTAACCCCTACTGGTGGCAATACAACTCTGTGTTTGAGGGATGGCCTGTTTCCCCCCCCCAGGTGGAAGGGGATCTGCTTCCTTGGCCAGAATACCCTACCTTGAGCTCTGCATTTGTACATAGATATTTGTTAGTTAATTGGTTTAGGACTTGTACCTTTTTGAGTCATTGCCTATATTGGGATTGGGTCTTTGAAGATCTCGCCAACAGAGCCTGGACATAATTGTATAACTATACCACTGGAATTATAGGCTGAACCCCTAGTGCTAGTATATTTATATGCATGGATTACTGCCTGATTTGTTGTTTGTTCTCCATAATGTTTCTAGCCTCTGCATTTGGTAGCCATCAGAACATCCGTAGAGCCTTAGGCACCTTGAATCTGGACCCTTTGTGATCCACCCATGGCTTGACTGTACAGACACAAAGCACAGGCAGCCTAGTCTATAGTTGGAGTCAAGGGGAGGTAAGTGGATCTGGTTGTTGATATTTGACAACCAACAACAAAAATAACAAGGGGTGGAGGTGTGTCTCCTGAAACTTTAATGGGCATAATCATCCAGTTAAAAGGACTAAGGTGTTACAGCATCTCAAATTTTTACATGCAGATGTGGCCCTGCTCCAGGAAATATACCTCACTGCCAGGACAGTCACTTGGCTTAAAAAGCACTGGGTGGGTCAGATCCTTCATAGCTCCACCTCCTCCAAGGTGAGGGGAGTAGCTATCTTAATCCACAAAGTTTTCCCTTGGTGTAGGAAAGTGTCAGGGCTGATAAACAAAGGAGGTGGATACTAGCCCGGTTCATAATCCCTGGAGGCAAAATGGTGGTGGGGAACAACTATGGCCCAAATTCACATGATCAAGACTTCTTCCCCCAAGTGAGCCAAGCATTAATGGATATCAGGCAAGGAGAGAAGAGTATGCTGATGCTTATAGGAGAAGACTTCAATCTGGTCTCAGACCTCTTCCTAAATAAATCATGCCCTACCCTGGATACTCACTTCAAGGTGAAGGCTGCATTGTTTGACATGCAGGAGGAATGGGGACTAGTAGACCCCTGGAGATTAGACAACCCCACTTGTTGAGACTACTCATTCTTCTCCCCAGTGCATAACACACACAGTCGCATAGACTTTTGGCTAGTAGATAAATTGGCTGCACAAGGGACATGCAACTCTATAACTGAGAGCATACTGATTTCAGACCATGCCCCCACCACATTATATTACCTTCCCCCGGGTATCCGGCTCTCTTCTCCTAAGTGGAGATGTAATCCACGCTTCTTGATTAAAGACTGGGAGTTTGATAGATACATGCAGGCTGAAGCCTCTGCCTTTTTTCAGGGTAACACGAATGGGGAGGTGGGAGCTGACACAGTCTGATAAGGTGATACCGAGTTTCCTCTGGGAAGGTAAGCTTCCTCATTTTAGCAAACATAAACTTAGAGCTGGTCCAAGGCGGGACTAGGCATCCCCTGGTTTCAGGGATACTACTTAGCCTATAGAGCCACTCAAGCCACCAGATGGTTCCTCCCAGTGACCGAGATTGCCCCCACATGGGTTAACCTTGAAACGGACTTAGCAGGAGACATATGGCTCAGGTCTATCCTTCAAACAGGCAAATTCCTGGTAGTACTGATCTCCCCAATCTTAAGAGACACATACCTTGTCTGGCGTTCGTGTATGTCCATAACACACATAACCAAGAATGCCTGGATTCTCCCACGGTGGTACACATCCTTATGGGGTAACTCCCTCATCTGGATAGAGAAAAAACCTCTGCACTGGCCCACATGGCGGGAGCAAGGTATCCATATACTGGAAGACCTCCTAGTCCCAAGTGCTGATACGCTCATATCTTTTGAACAAGCAGAGGGCAAATACTAGCTCCAGACAGTGGAATTTTGGAGATACCTCCAACTATGAGAGATTATCCAGCACTTCCAACTCCCTATTTATGAGGCACAACCCTGGGCTTGGTTCAACACCCTACACCTTCCTGAGAAGCTGAGGGTTTGGTTGGCAGATTATAGCGTATGCTCAGGGATACCCACCCAGATACTACAGATAGTGGCAGAAGTAAATGGGAAGAGGAAATGTTAGTTCTCATATCCCCTGAGACCTGGGAAGAATGCTTGCTGGAAGACCACATGGATTATTCAGATGCCAGGAGTAAAATGATACAGCTTAAAATCTTTCTCTGATGGTACAGAATGCTGATCAGATTGCAAACCATGGGCCTGCTCCACCACGCCCAGTGCTGGAGGTGTGGCTGCAGCCAAGCAGATCTACTCCACATGCTTTGATGTGCACTGCACTAACACAGTTCTGGACAACAGTATTTAAGGATTGCTCCATAGTGGTGGGCCACGGCCTTCCACTCCTGTCTTCACTGCTCCTGCTGGGAAATACATCTGCTTCAGACAGAGTCCCAAGCCCCCTTACAGAAATGGGTGAATTCAGCCATAATGGAGACAAAAAGAGCAGTGCTTATGAATTGGAGACAGCCGAAGGCCCCCTCGATACTAACCTGGCACATGGCACTCTCTAAATTGGTGATTTTTGAATGTATGTCCTACTCCAGCCTTAATCAGATATCCAAACATGGGCAGAAGTGGGATGCGTATTTATACTCTCACTTATGCTCTGTACCCGCTGCCCCACCTGGCAACCCCCATTCTGATTATGTTAACACTTGCCCTGATCCACTTAGAAAACCCTGCACAGGTATCCTATTGATGGCAAATTCCATGTGATACCCTTTTTTACTAAGACAGACCTGGAATACTGGGAATAGGTACCCCTCCTAGTCTTGGTTCCCCTATAAACACATTTTAGAAGACACAATACAGTATGTGAATTGTTCAGATGACTATAATATGGTTCTTACTTCCCCCTTTGGGCATGGCTTAGCCTTATTGTTTCATTAGACAAAACTTTCTTATTCTGAATGCAATTATAATGCATAAGTCTATATCACACTGTATATGGAGCAGCACCAGTTGATGGCGCAATACAGACCCTCTGTCTCACTCTGTAATACACACAGAATGCTTCGTATACTTATTTGTTCATGTAAACTGCAAAAGCAATAAAACAATTTTTATGATAAAAAAAACACTCATTTGTCACTGCAGATACAAATCCATGATCCTCAAATCACAACACTGCTTCTGTGTGCAGAAACACAAGCCCCTGCAGCAACACATACACATCCATGATAACCAAATTAAAAGAGTTCTTTGGTCTGTAGAAGTACATGTTCCTATTGGGTCAGCACTTCTTTAGCCTCAGGTACTCATGCAAACTGTAAGACATGCATACCATTGGCAGGCTTGTGTTTCTGCAGTCATGGGTGTAAGACATTCACACTGACTGCTGGCTGCAGAAACACAGGTACCACAAAATCCATGATGCCAAAATTGAACACTATTTCTGTCTGTGGAAGCACAGGACAGTGAAGTGCCTGGTCCTCTTTAGCAAAAGGTGAAAGACATGCAGTACACACAGACCTCTGGACTCAGAAGGGCAGCCTCCTGTGGGGCCTGCAGTTATACAGACAAAAGCACTGCCACAACGCAGTAACAATGGTTTCAGCAGCAGGTCTAGAAACTGCTCAAGGGTGGAGTAGTTTTCAGTTATTCAGATACACACGAACCTATTGAACATTATTTATCCTGTTGTCAACCTAATTGTCACTGTCCAACTATCTCCTTCATTCATGACTAATTGCTGTTGCAGTACTCTGAATGTGAATCCTATGTCTATTTTTGCTATTTATGTTATTTCTGAGCCAAATGTATACAGTGAACTGCTGAGCTATATTGATTGTATGTGAACTTATAAATGATGTATGTAATTAATTCTGGGTCACCCTTGAAAAAGGGACCTCTGGTCTCAGTGGACTGACCTGGTTACCAAAATGCAATAAATAAATAAAAATATAGGAAAACATGCAGTAAGGGATCATGCTATCTAATGATGGGTTCCACCAAGCCTCTTCAACAGAAATTCTGTCAAAAGCCTTTATAGCAACGGCACTATGTTGACTGTGTTCGTGGTTGGCACTGTGCCATTAGGAAAAGTGTTTTGTTTTTTAAGGGGGCTGTGCCCCTGAACCTCCCATGTGAGGGGGCTTCTGCCCCCCCACCATTGGAAATTAAATATAATCAAATCTGGGTCAGAGTTGTTTTGGGGAGGGGGCACAAGACCTGAAGAGACTGTGCCGGTGTCCTGCACGACCATTACAGCTTACTGTCAGAATTGTTACTGTAAAGGTCATCACAGTATATGTTTCACTTTCCTAACAGTATACCCTTATGAGGTATATTGTACAGCATACATGAATACAGCAGAGCTAGCCATGATACAATAAAATAACTTGCAGTAAGTGAAATGTCACAAAATACCACAGTAAAAAAGTGATTAATTACCATTAAATTACACTGTTCTATGCATTTGCAGCATTTTAGTGATATACTGCAGCATTACTCTGTTGCATTCTGGTAGATGCTGCTGTACCCCTGGCTGCAGAGATGTAGGTCCCAAGGGGGCCATCGTTTCTGCAGCCACACATACTAATGCAGACAGTACAACATACACACATGTGTGATTGCATGAGAACAGGTCCTTCTTGGAATGCAAGCTGCAGGGTTCTCCACAAAGGACCAGGTACCATACAATGAAAGACAACTGTCCTCCTTCACTCTTTACACATTCTCGCTTTGTTCTTTCAGATCTCTTTGCCTCTCTAGATATGAAAGAACAAAAAGTAAGTGTGTGAAGGGTGAATGGGGACAGTTGTCTTCACTATATAGTACCCAGGCCCATGCAGACAAACCCTACAATGTGCACTTACTGGCTGCGGGGGTGGGATGTGCCAGGCCCTTCACTTCTTTATGGAGATGGACTATTCCCATGGTGCACTGCCCAAAGGGCCCTGTGTATCTGTTCCTGTTCACAAAGATCCCAATGAGACCTTGTAGAATGAAGATAAAATTCCACCATACCATAAAGAAAGTACATTCTTAGCAAAAAACATTGGTAATGTACCAGCGAGGGTAACATAATTCAACAAAAGCAGTGAAAGGTGGCATTATGGTTTCCAACCCTAATTTCACACCCCCACTTCCTAAGCATCAAAAGGGAAAAAAAAAAAAAACAGACATTAATTTTTGGGTCTTGGGGGTCTTAATGAATTAGTCATGGGGTTTTCCTTTGGTTTGTCAACCCTAATGCCCACCCTGTTTCCTGAGCAAACAATGCTATACATGGTCTCCTTTTGTTAATGCAGGGACCACCGGGCCTGTGTGAAGAAAGCTACAAGAAATTGTGTTGGAAACATGTGGTGAGGCATATTTGTCTACTTTTGAAGAGTCTATCACTATGAGGCACTGCCTTGCACCTGTACCTTGTGTATTTGACTAGAGAATAGGGGCTGGGGGGGTGAGCATTAGGGTGACAAATCCAAGGATGACCCCACCATCGATTCATCAATATGAGAGAGATGCAAAGCCCTATTTTTTTTTCCTTTTGCTGCATGTAGGTTGGGGAGTTAGGGTTGGAAACTCTGATGTCACATTTCCCAACTTCTATGGTATTAAGATACTGTAGCTGGTACATTAACAACATTTTTTGCTAGGTCTATCTATCTATCTATCTATCTATCTATCTTTCCATATCTATATAATATGGGTGGGGTAGCACCCTACAGTTAGGGTTGAGCAGGCTGTTTAATTTTAAAACCCAATTTCTGCACATTAATAACTTTGGCATTGTTTAACAAAATAGCGCAACATTTGGTACTTGTGGTCAGGGTGTCAGAGACTCAAGTGTGGCATTTTGCTTGTTTTTTGAGACATGAAGTTTGGTTTCTCAGTATTTAACTTTGCATATTTTGGCTCTCACTTACAGCTCAGATGATGTGGAATTTTTTCATGACATTTTTAGGGCTGAAGGGACCTGTGCCCAGAATGTGCCGTGTGAAGGTTCCTTGTAAGCAACAATACCCAACAGGGTGGGCAGTATTGAGCTATACTGGCCCACCTGGTGGGGGGTACTGAGGCTTGACACCATAGGCAGGGGCCTTTTAGCCCATGGAAGGTCTGGTATAGCCCAATACCACTCACCCTTGAAGGTATTATTGCACTTAGAAAATTGATGTATGTGTAATGATATATAAAATATTTAAAATGAAAAGAAAACCACTTGAAAAATGAAATAAAATGATAAAAAAATGTTTTCATGGAAAGTAGACACTCTGCTCATACAATTATCAGTAGAGTGTGCTGCTCTTTGTAAGACACTTTTCTGTTGTCTTTGTCTGCTGTATTGTTTTTGTTCCCCCAAAACTTCCCTCGTTAGGTTTTTCCCCTACTTTCTAAATGGAGAATTTCTATGCCAGCTAGAAGGACTACAATCTGGAGACCCTCTGAATTCTGAAGCAGGTAAGAGGAGTGTCTGTGGTGCCAGTAACATTGAAGAGCCAGCAGTGAACATCCTCCTTTACACCAACCAAGTTAGTTTACCTCTCTCCTAATTCAGTTCTGTTCTATTTTTTTTCTGATAATAAGAAATAGCAAGCAAGGCACAGTTGATCTGGAGCGGAGTTTGAGCTGTCTGCCAGCAGCTTGGAGTTTGTATACCAGCATGAGATCGGGAGCAGAATGGGTGAGCTCAGACAATGCCAGTGATCAGTGCAGACTGTGGTGGTATAACTTATTTATTCCCCCCCTAAATAACAGTTAAATAAAAAAAAATTCAGCTGTGGACAGCCATGTAGATGGGAAGAGGAGCAGGGTTAGAGCCTGAGTGAGCCAGGAAACTTGTCTTCAGTAATGCTCAGCATGTGATGTGATAGCACTGTTAGTTTAAAATATAAACAGTGTTTAATTTTAAAATGTAAAACAAAACATGGATAGTGTGTGCCAGATGATTTTTTTTATAAAAAAGGTATTTTTTATGAACCTGGCTAACTGTTTATTTATGGGGTTGGGAGGTATCTCTCTCTCTCTCTCTCTTTCTAGCTCAGTAAAAATGGTGAGATTTTCAAACTGAGCCTTCTACGGCTCCATAATTTAAAAGGCATTATATGTCCTATATGAGAAATTAGACAATCAGTGTTTTTCTTTACACAGCTAATGAAGCACTCTTATAGAGTGAATAATTGTTTCATGAGCTATGTAAAATATGCTAAACACTCCAAAATCCAAGTTCCATAAACACACTGTACTCGCTCACCACAGTTTTCAAAGTTAACTGTAAACAGATGCTACAAGGCATGTATCCTACAAGAGACAACATCCAAGTGAATAAACAAACTACAACATTAATAAATAAATAACTCGATGACAGTCACCGTTCATAAGTCATATCTCTGTGTCAATTAGCCCTGATCACATTAGGTGACTTAAGTTACACAGTAAAGTTTCAATACGTGGCCATACAGTTGTGCTGTACTTATGAATGAAGCTGAAGTATGCACTTACTGGACCACATAGCAAGTTAAAATCCTATCAGGGCAGTTAAATATTTTAGATCTCCAAGTATGGAGAACAGGTTAGAGAATGAGCCCTTGTGAGTAATGCTGACACCGTAGCGCTTCCTGTACAATGGGTCACACATGATGTCCTGACCAGGAAGCCCTATAAAAAAATAAATGAAAAACAAGCCCAGCGGCAGTTATGCAAAAGCCACACACAAGTTGTCCTCTTTGCGATTGGCCACAGATCACAGCTAGAAAACAGAAGCATAAAATAACACTGCCCAACTACTTCTATTGGGAGCACTATCAGCCACAGCAGTAAGTAGGCAGTGACTACAATGGGCAACATTTAAATGAATACTAGTTTTTTTTTTCCCACAGAACATTGGGTTCGATTTTACACTTGCAGAACCTATAATATTTTATATGTCCCACATTGCCACTCATTGCTGGATAAGAGTGGTTTCACTTGTATCCTGCTCGTGTCAGAACAGCTCAGCTTTGCTGTTCTCTCAGGAGCAGAACGTACATAAAACCACTCTTAACCAGCAATGAGTTGCTCTGTGGGACATATAAATATATAAAAAAGGAAAAGGCAGTTAGTGGGACAGAGATGGTTCTAGGGACACAGATTTTCTTTGCATGTCATGTGCCTTCAAAAACAAGCATGGGAGTTTATGTCTCACCAAGTGAGACAAAAAAACATGGTGGCAGATCCACTTTTGCGAATGTGTGGTACCGTGATATTGGTAATCATGTTGGTTGGGATTGGCACTTTTTTTACCCAAGCTCTGTTGTCTTATAGATGCCCACCTTGCCAGAGGTATCAGCCAGTCACGGCCTGGGAATTTCTTAGCACATTTCCTAAGAAGTATTATATGGTTCCAGAGTTATAAGAATGTCTTGGATAACAAAGAAAGGAGAATGGTTAACAAAAAAAAACTGCCACGAGTACTTATTTTCATGATTTACTTGTCGTGTGGAAAAAAATACTGATCCTGAGGGCTACCTTTTTTTCTCAACTCACAAACATTGAAAATCTACAAAAATGATAGATTTTAAAAAGAGAAACACATGAACCTAATAAAATAGGAGCCGTCTGGCAAGATTCTTGCATTTGTGTTGTTTTGATTTTTAAATACTTGCCAGAAATACTTTTTCTGGGCACTGCAAAATACAAGGTGCCCACTTTAGTGACATGAACCATTGATCTGCATACTCTGTATGAAAACAGTGGGACTTTCTTGAATGCAAAAGCTGCAGCTGGAATCATGCTGCTGCCTCAAGTTCGAGCCTCAGACACCAATTCTCCTGTTCTCCCTGTATGTCTCTGTCCCTCCATTTGTCTGTCTGCCTGTCTTTCTGTCTATCCATCTATCTATATATATCTATCTGTAACCTCCCCCACTGGCCTCCCTTGTTTATCTAGCAGAACTGCTCCTCTCACCAAATGGCTCCAAAGAGAGGGATAGGGTTGTCACTACAAACAGTTTACAGTACATCTACATCTGAGCCTGCCATACACAGACAGGCAAACCGAGTGGGCCAACTACCTGAATACACATGGTGGAACCATTTGTCATGGCCATCAACCTAGGTCCCTGGGAGAAAATGTCTGCTCACAATTATGCTAGGTTTGCACTTCTGGTCAGAGGCACCCAAGTAAATCCAGATACAGTGGAAGCAGTAACAGTACTATCCAAACCAGGTTGGGATTCTAGAATGCAACTTTTATTGACTTACACAGAGAATAATCTCAAAGCAAAGACGGACCCCCACAGGACTACTCCTACTGGTAATATAGATTACTGAGGTGCAGACATTCCTAAATTCCCATTTGGCACAGGCATACTGAACACACATAGTGAACTCTCTGGTTCTGAATCACACAGTAAACTCTCTGGTTCTAAATTACACAGCAAACTCTCTGGTTCTGAATTACACAGCAAATTCTCTGGTTCTGAAATGGAGATTGGCACATATGGCCTGAACTGGTACATTTCCTCTTGACTAGGCACACACAGCCAGTACTAGGACACTTTCCCAAATTTCATGAGGAATAACTGGTGGCACCCTCGACCACCAAAGAGCACATACAGGCTCACAGAAAATCCAACCCACATCTGGGTAACTATTTTCTTCAGGCACTGGTCAAATGCACTGAATAAAACTTGAACTGGTGCCCAAACTGAACATGGATAGGTAAATTGGTTATTCAAGATGAGGGGTCTCCCACCTTTTGCTTCCAAGTTTATACTCGGCCATTCATCTGGTTAATAACACCCTCACAGAAAACTTGTAGATGCTATCTTGAAATTTTTTTCAGACTTAACATACTACATGACTAAAAGTTTTGTACTTGGACAGTGTCTCTCTCTCTTTAAACTCCATAGTAGGCAGACACTTTTAAAAACAGAATTAGTCTAGGTGACAGGGTCCCTTTGACAGAGAAAATTCACCAAGGAATGCAGGTGCCCCTCCTGGGATGAACACAAACATACTCACAATTTCTGAAGTTGTCACAGGCAACTTCACAAGACAGACTGGGTGAGTTGATTGCCCCTGAACCCTGAAGATCACTCCCATCCCTCCTGGGATGGGGTAAAGGAAAACTCACTTGGAATGGTTTCCACCACTTCAATCTCTGTCTTCTTCTAGGGTGAGAACAAACTACCCAAACACACAGAGGTAGTTCTCTGTCAGAGCTAAAACTAAGGAGCTGCTGCAGACTGTAGCCTCCTCCTGGAACTCTACTACACAGACTCACAAACATTCCAAATCTATCTTTCTTGCAGCTAGTAAATATGGCTTATGCAGTTGTGAGAGTTCCAAAGTGATATCATCACTCCAGCTCAGCTGAGATTGAAAAACAGAGTGTGATACTGTGAAATCCATTTACGTGACATTTCACAAGCTGCCTATCCCTGCCTGACACTGGTTCTAACTGGGATTCTAGCAACCCCCTGGGAATGAGGGGGTTACACTCACCCTCAGCCAGGAAAAT
Organism: Neoceratodus forsteri; assembly: GCA_016271365.2. Lineage (NCBI taxonomy): Eukaryota > Metazoa > Chordata > Ceratodontiformes > Ceratodontidae > Neoceratodus > Neoceratodus forsteri. The sequence goes on from CM057450.1 coordinate 856,022,445, forward strand.
TGCTGTCCCCAGTCATTACCTACCCAGCACTAGGCCATCCTACCGTATGTGTTGACTACAGGGAGGTAGTGCTACCTTCTTCCTACCATGTGCCAGGCACAGGCTTTCAACACTAAGGGCCCAGAGGCCATTGGCTGACACATCAGCCCCTACACAATGATATTACCATGGATAACCAGTGGCTCTGGAAGAACTGTCCAGAGCATAGCCCTAATAGACCAGCACTGCAGCCCCTACTGCAGGTCAGAACCACAGCCTGTCTATCCCCCTAGCCTTCTAGGGAAAATCTTTCTAACCAAAAAAAATACCCAAAACAGGGGACCTCCCATCAGCCCAGGACACCTGCAAACCAAACACAGAGCTAACACTATACACAATTATTACACTCCCACACTCCCCCACAAATACACCTGTGGAAGGAAAAGGTTAACACATGTTAACAACTACACAGTACCACAGTACTTTAAAAAACACTTTAAAGCACAGAGGAACTCCGATAAGTCCCTCCAATCCTCTTCTTGTCTTCTTTTCTTTCTTCTTCTTTAACAGGAACTACCTAAAAGAGAAAAAGAGACAAACACACCCTAAATCTGCAAAACACACAGTACAACAATAACCCTTACCATCAAAACACTGGAGAACCCCAAAACATTTTTTTTAGAAAAAGCAGAAAATTAGAAAACAGTATAAAACAACAACATTATGTACAATATATCTTTTGTGAATGGAAGGCCCTGAATGTCCACACTAATGACAAATAGTGCCTAAAGTCAGGGTCCATGAAATAGTCTCTCCTGGAACAGAGCCCATTGAAGCACAGTTCCTAAAGTACTGTAAATCCAAAGGGGAGAGTCTTTGTGGACAGTTCAACAGTCTATAGTCTGCCAGGTGTAGAATGTGTATTGCAATATCAATAAAGTAGGAAAGGTCTGGACTTACCAGTCCCTTGAAGAATGAAAAATGAACATCACCTGGATCTCCAGCTGAAGACTCTCCCTAGCAGCATTTTTTGGATACATCTGGGTGGAAATCTTCCAGAAAACAGGCTAATGAACTGGAAACTGCTGGGTTGATGTCATCTCTGGCTGATGTCATCTAGGAGATGGAACCGTGAAACAGGAAAGGAACAGCTGAGTTGATGTCATCTGAAATCCCAGACGATGAATCAGGAACACAGCTGGGGTGATGTCATCTCAAGTTATGTCATCTGGAAGGCCAGGATATGAAACTGGAAAGGCACACTGCAAAGCTGATGAAACTGGACACACCTTGGATCTGGAACACCAGACTGGGGGAACAGCACAGGTACGGCAACAGCTGGATGGCAGACACTGGCTACCACTGCTCTGCTTCCCTTAAGGTAGGCATGGGAACATTCACAGAATGATGGTAACATTGAGGGTAGTACCATAATGGGCCAGGTGCAAGAATCATGACCCCAGCTGGGCACTCATAATTCACATTATGGAAAGTCTTGTTTCATTTACTGTCCACAAATCATACAGTGTCTATGAACAGTGCCCTGCCCAACTTCCAAAACTTGAGTATGTCTCATATCACTTTGTCTCTGCCATATCAATTTGCACCTGGATGCAGGTCTTTGGTTGCATCTTCCACTATCTAGGCTCTCCTGTTTTTCTTAATCTCTTCCCAGACTCTCTGAGGAAAGGTAGAAAAGGACATTCCATAGATTTAGTTTACCTTCCTATGAATCAGTCTTTCCTCCTTACTACTCTTCATCAGTCTGTGACCCCTGGCCTGGCATGGGGGTGGCCAGTCCTGGTTCTGTCAATATCACATAATCAAAGCTATGTAGAACTTGTCCCTGACCCATTCTGAGGGCAGGGGTGTGGAGTCACCAACTTCTTCCCCCGGTTCTTCTGAGGCAAGAACCTGAGGCTGCAGACTAGGACCTTCAACGTAAAGGTACATAGCTTCCTTCTCCTCCTCTTCCTAACTTAGGATCTGGGCCCAGGAGTGAGCAGTCATCCTCGTTCCTGAGAGAGTCCACTCTTCACTGGGTGAGAAGGTAGAAACCTCCCAATCTAGGTGTTAGGAGGTCTAAACCTCACTTTCAGGTTCTTGGCAATATTGGGAATGCAAGTAATCACAGACACGTTGCATAAGAGTAATAAACAAGTCTATTATTACCAAAAGGATAAATCACAGTTGCCCTAAGCAGTTCTTACTAATATGAACCAGGAGCCAGTGCTAAGCATTCCCTATACCTCAAGATTTCTATGTGTCTCCTGGGATCTCCGAAGTACAAGACTAGTGTATTACATTATGTACCTATGGTAATTACTATGGTTACTGTAAGATAGAAACATTTCTAGTTACAGAGATGAGCCCTATTGGCTAAATTAAAGGTGGCTCCACGGTCCAAGATAACATTATACAATTTTTTTATAGTCATCAGTTTATGAACAAAAGAGTTCTTATACAGAGTCTTACGTAACTCAGTATAGTAGTACAAATCACCAAAAGGTGGCAATGTCAACTTACATATCATAATTATTCCAAGGACACAGATGCCTTGGCATCTTACAAGTAAGAAATACACAGAAAATACATAGAAGAATATATGTATTAGCAAGCAAAGTGTATTACAGCAATATGCATTCATATCCCGACATCTACTCTTGTACGGTAGATGCCTTTAGCCCTATATGTTAGTATAACATATACCTAAGTGCTAGCTGTCTACGGTGTACCTCTGAGGGTACCAATTAGGGTGCAGGGACCTCGTGTAACATTCCCCTCCTTGTTGTCTCCAATGGCAACACAGGAAAATCTAGGGAAAGGCCAGGAAGCAGTGGTCATTTACAAACCCGACGTGTGAGCTTTGTAAATGAACTCGAGCTGCTCACGGTGTTGTCACAGTGTGCGCCACAGGCAGCAGAGCATAATAATCAAAATAAAGATCAAAAATGCTTGTACAATAACAAAACCTTTAAAAGTAATGTCTAACCAGGTGTTAATCAATGCATCATTAATGTCTTCATCATGAATCAATGAGAGGATAGCTTCATTGGCCTTGGTCATATTATTGCTGATGTGGATGAGGTGTGAGTCTTTCCTGTCTAAAAGTGATTTTAATGTAAGTGTCAGTGGGTCTATGTGTACATTAAAATATGGTAAGTATTCAGACAGTGTGAGCAGATAATCAGGGTTACCATCAATGATGTCTGCATCCATTAGGGAGGAGGGGGGGTTATGACGGTACGTCCAGTGACAGTCTTCTGGTGGTAGACAAAACAGAAATTGGGGAATTCAATAACACATGGAATAGATCCATAAGTATAGCTTTTAAAATTTGTAACCACACAGTACTCCCCATCGGAATTATACTGAGAGCGAACAGTAGGGAGTCTCCACTTTTGCAACTGGACAGGCAGGTGTAGGCAGTTTTTCAAAATCCATGTTGACAGGTGATGAACCTCCTCATGATATGATTGGTACAGCTTATCCGGAGCCAGAGTCGAATCCAAGGAATCTGTGCCATTCTTAGTGATGTCATCATCCATGGTAAAAGTCCAATCAATGCTATCTGGAGAATAACCACAGACAGGTTGAATAACATCAAATACATCACATTGGCACAAGTAAATGTATTGTTTCTTCGCACAGCAGTCCCTGTGCAGAGCCACCCAGGCATCCAGGAAAGGATGGAAAACCAGTAGAGGTGGTAGATCCAGGCGTTCTGTGTAGACATCTTTGTCCAAATGCCCAATTGAGTGGACCAGTGCAAGCTTGTCGAACAAAGTTGTAGTGGGATCAAAACTTGGTAAAGAGACAGTAAAAGAAAAAAACATGGTATCTGCTATGGAACATTTCGTAGCAGCAAAACAAGGACCAGTATTAGGGTGTCTGGTCACAAACCCCAAATTCCTAGCTGTAGAAAGAGGAATGGTTAAAGCTTGTTGCATACACATAGCAGTACAGCCAGGGGTTTTGCATCATGGACAATGCCATTTCGAAATGCGTCTTGTCGAATGATGTCAGGGATTCTTCCAGATTCTAAATCACGGAAGAGATTGTTGATGGTAGTGATGATGTATGAGCCATAAGCAGAGCAAAGGATTTCTCTGGCAATGTATTGTTTATCTGCTTCTTTATTGTTTTGTTGTATGAGTGCGTTGATCTTATCTCATGAATCAGTGAATGCCTTAGCAATGTCGTGCATGCTGTATACAGTGTATCTTTCTTCCTGACTAAGGCCATCCACACCATGCAATAATGGGGGTATGATATCATTAACCAAACTAGTGGAGAACTTGGCAGAATGAGCTTTGATAGCAGCAATGTCTGCTTTATTCCAAATAGACATAGCTGTGCCAAAGAGGACTGTAACATTACTTGTTGCACCTGTAACATCAGAACTGTCAACTTCACATGGCTTAGGTTTATGAGTTAGATCATCAGGAGTGGGTTTTCTCCTGAAGTTGCCTCTATGTTCAGTAGAATGGACCCCGGCAATAGGGTATTGAGTATGAATCTGAAATGCAGCTAAACTGTCAAGCAATAATGAACTATAAAACGCTGAAGTGTTAGTATTGTGACACATACCAAATTCTTTCATATTCCAGTAAGTAAGATTAAACAAAACAGGTATATGCATAAACTGTAAGTTGTTAATCAATGAACCTGGGAGGGCAGTGGCTGTTAGACCACTACGGGGGCCAGGAGTATGCTTTGGACATTCCAAAAGCTGTTTATCAGTAGGTGGTAACACAGAGAGGTATGTGGCTGCAGAAGCCATGTGGTGTATAGCACAAAACTTCCAAGCAGAATCCCTAGACAAAGAATTACAGTAGGAAGGATCAATTAAGGCAGTAATATTGTACAAACCAGAATGTCTTAATGCAGTTTGTAACAAGGACAGAGAACCATTTGGGAATAATTTAGCATTGGGCCAACCCTGGAAACTTCCTTTGGAGAGTTTGGCCATAGGGAGGATTTGTCCTTGTGATGTGGTTTGCCACTCAATTTGTACAGTAGATTTATCAGGAGCAACAACCAAGACAGTGAGGTAAGCATCGGAACCTTCCTGGACAGTGATCAGACTATCTGGTATATTGATGGATACTCCCTCTGGAGGAGGTGCTGGAGGATCGAGGTGTTGTAGGAGGTTCAGTACTGTGCCTTGGACACAGGGGATAACTCCTGAGATGAGGAGATAATGGAACAAGATAGCCATCTTGACAATGTATCTGAAAAGGAAGATCAAAGATTAATATGTTAGTACTATTCTGCCCAATGGGGTGAGGAAAAGTAGTTAAGCTCCTTTATACAGTTTCAGCTAGTTTGCATGTAACCATTTATCAGTCAACTTATTGTTATACAAGAGTTTAACCTGTTATACTGCTGGACTGAGCTTGTTGACAATGGGGTATGGATATTCCCACTTGTTGGTGAAGGAGTGGGTGGGATGTGCAAATCGGAGTACCATTACCTGATCTCCAACCTGCCGATCCACTTCTTGTGTGTGTTTGTCAAACTGTATTTTGGATTGTTGCTGGGCCTTGCCCATGCAGTTGGCAGCATACAAGTATGTGTGTATGAGGTCTTTTCTGAGTTTTTCCACATATTGGTCTACAGACACATGGTCTGCAGTGGGGGTGTGCAGGTCAAACAACAGGTGTTCAGGTAATCTCATCTGTCTGCCAGTCATCACCTCAAAGAGTGTGAGCTGGGTAGTGGCTGAGGGTGTACCCCTAATTGACATAAGGAGTAATGGCAGTAGGGAATCCCAGGTTTTGTGATTGTACTCAATGAATTTGGAAAGCATTTGCTTAATCCGTCTGTTGGGTCTTTCTACTTGACCTGAGGATTGGGGGTGGTAAGGTATGTGGAACTTCTGTTGAACTCCAAGGAGTTCAAGGGATTCTTTCATCAATTCACCTGTAAAACCGGTTCCATTGCCAGAGTCTACCTTGAGAGGTAGGCCCCACCTGGAGAAAATCTGTTCCACCAGGATTTTGGCAGTAGGCTTGCCACACATGTCTTAGTGGGGAAAGCTTCAACCCACTTAGAGAAGAGATCAGTTACCACAAGAGCGTACTTGTTGTTTCTGCTGGTGTTGGTCAGAGGGTCAATAAGATCAATCTGTATGGCATGCCAAGGGCCAGAATGTCATTGTGGTAAGAGTTTGGCATTTCATTTGGTAGGAATGGGGTTGTTTTCTGCACAAACAAGACAGTTGTCTATGTACTGTTTGACATCTTTGGCTACACCAGGACACCAGGCAGTGGTCTTAAGCCTTTGGAGGGTATTTTCCACTCCCTGGCATCCACCAGTGGGTGTATCATGCACTCGGTACAAGAATTCAGATCTCAGGTGTCTGGGGACTACTCATAACTTGGTGGCGCAATCATCTGGTTGGTACCAGGTGAGCTTGTCATCAGGTGACAAGTGTAACTTATCCTCATGCCTTCGGTAGGGATTATGTTTGGGAAGTTTCTCTTTGGTACCCTTGTCTAGGAGTCTGAACACTTCTTTGAGTTCGGTATCAATATGTTGAGATGCTGAGAAGTCCAAGGGGGGAATGGGTTCAGGTTTCTTCCTGAGTGCTACAATCTGTACAGCCGCATTGACCTCTGGATGATCCATCATCCAGGAGTCCCCCTCCTTGGGCCCCTTCCTTGGCAAGGGTGTCTGCTGTGTCATTGAAGGCATGATAGGGGTCATGGCGAGAATGAGCTTTGACTTTATGTACTTAGTGTTTGTGTGAAAATTTCTGTGCCAGTGAATGTATGTATATTACCAGTTCCTTGTACTTCACTGGGGTGCCATCAAAGGAGAGGAAGGAGTTCTTCTGCCAGAAAGGGAGAAATTCTGTAAGAGAACAACAAACCCTGTTAGAGTCTGTAAAGATGATAGTATCCTCGGTCCCATGTTGGACGAACTCGAGGGCTCAGGCCACCATTGCCATCTCTGCATATTGTGATGATGCTACACTACAGCGCTTAGAAATTTTGACAGTGTTCCCACAAGGGTAGATCACTAGAATGCCCATCCCTGAAATTTGTTCTCCCAGATAGTAGGATGCTGAACCATCAGTAAAGACGTGACACAAAGAGGTGTTATCCAGTATTTGTGGCGTGGCAGGGAGGAAAGGACCTGGATCTGGAAGATCAGGTAACTGCAGTGTACAGTCATGGGGTTCTCCTTGGAAAAGGAGTCCATGAGCTAGCATAGATGGAATTTTTGTCAGTTGTACCTGTATGTCTCTATCCTAGAGAAGAAGTGACCAGTGTGTCAGTCTGGTATTAGAGACTGACCCGTCCTTCACTCTGTCTGAGAGCAGAAAGGTAGTTGGGGTGTGGTTGGTGTTGATGATCAGTGGGGAGTACCCAATGATATACAGGAAGTGCTTGACAGCCCAGTAGGTGGCCAGAAGATTCCTTTCACAAAGGCCGTACTTCTGTTCCACTGGGGTCAAGAGCTGTGATGCATATGCAATGGGTCTCAGGGTGCCATGAAACTTTTGGGCCAACACTGCTGACATAGCAGTGTCAGAGGTGGCACATTCCAGATGGAATGGTAGTGCTGGATTGGGGTTAACCAGAGCTGGGGCAGAGGCCAAGGCCTGCTTCAGTGATGTCACAGCCTGGGTATGTATGGGACCCCAAGTCCATGGGCTGTTCTTCTTGAGTAGCTCATACAGAGGAGCAGCTTTCTGAGCAAAATCACAAATAAAATCTCTCGAATAATTCACCATACCTAGAAACCTTCGAAGAGTTGCCATGCTGGTAGGCAATGGCAAGTCTTGCAATCCCTGTACCTTCTTCCAGGTAGGGCTTTGACCTTGGTCAGTTATTTTTAGACCTAGAAAGAGTACTTCTTTCTGTCATAGCTGTGCTTTTGCTGGATTGCATTTCAGGCCTGATCTCTGGATGAGAGTCAGTAGTTCATCCAAGAGATCCAGATGTTGTTCCTGTGTGACTGTTGCCAGCAACAGGTCGTCCACATATTGCAAGAGACATTTGGGAGTAGAGAAACTCTCAAGGGAGTCCATCATGTGCAGATAGAACAGGGATGGACTACTATGGAATCCCTGTGGCAAGCAAGTCCACGTGTACTGTCTTCCTTCAAAGGTGAAGGCAAACTTATATTGACTCTTAAGGGCCAGTGGTAATGACCAAAAACCATTGGAAATGTCCAGGACACTGAACCATTTCAGGTCAGGGGTCAAGAGTCATAGCACATCAGGTGCTGAAGCCACATTTGGGGAACAACTGGGGATGACCTGATTCAGTTTCCTGTAGTCAATAGTAAGTCTCCAGGCACCTGTGGGTTTTTTCACGGGCCTCACTGGGGAGTTGGCAGTGGAAACACAAGTTCTGATTACTCCTTGCTTGAGGAGTGACTTGATCGTTTCTCTAAGGGAAGACAAGGCTTCAGTTGGGAAAGGATATTGCCTTTACCTCTCATGTGCTGGGCCTGGCACTTCAATGACAGTGTGCATTCTGCCACAGTCATGTTTGTTAATTGCAAATGCTTCCAAATGTCATTGCAAAATGGGGAGAAACTTTGGGAAAAGTTCATGAGTCTTGAACAAATCTATGACGTTATACTCCTTGTCATTAGCAGAGATTGTTGCCATGACATGTGAATCAGGAATCAAAATGGCATGGTACTGACCCTGAATCTGTATCAGTAGCATGTTAGCTAGGTCCACCACACAGCTGTGTGGTGCAAGGAAGTCAATCCCCATTATACTACGATGGTCATACAATACCATTAGTTGGAAAGTATGTGAGGCCTTCAGATGGCCTAGCTCTACCGGTAGGGGTAGAGAATGGTATGCAGGTAGCCTAGTACCGTCAACTCCTGACATGTTGATCCTCCATCTGGTGGACCAAGGGGATGTGTCTGGATGTTCATCATGTAACACAGATTCAGCTGCACCTGTATCTAGCAAGACTACTAGTAGGTGGCCCCCAACCTCGGCCTCGGTGCAGGGCCTTCCATTTGTATCCAAGACTAGCTTGTTTACAATCCAGACTGAGGCCTGTAATTGTCAATCTGTACTGCTGGGAGCATGGAGAGGTTGGGCCTGACTCTTGTGAATCACCTCACCATGCTGCACTGATGCTATATAGGGAGGAGCTTCTGGGTTCAAGCCTGTATGAGCCTGAGCGCCTGCACCACCAGTGTCCCCATGACCCGTTGGGGTCTGGGTTACCAGTTGTACCGCTGCAAGGGCCTGAGCAGGAACAGCACCCACTACAGACCGCACTTGTCCCAGGAGCTCTCGGAATTTCCAATTCTCTTTGGTTATCTCCCTATATGAAGGGCCTGTTCTTTGCTGTTGTGGTTTACCTTTACCCTTATGTTTTTTATACTTATGCCAGTTCCAGTTCCCACCCCACTGCTGTTGCTGTTGCAGTTGTTGTTAATGTTGGGCCAATTGGGGGTGTTGGTTATCAGCTGGAGGGGCCTGTTGGTGTTGGGCCTGCCCTTCCACAGTGTAGTGCATCATGGCCCTGGAGTAGGCTCCACGGCAGCTACCTTCTTGGAACTGGATCCCAGAACATGGATATAGAGATGGTAAACTCTCTCGGTTTTACGAAGGATATCGGCAAACCTATCTGTATTGGGGTAGGTGGTTGGCTCTGCCTTTTCCCGTACTGCTGAAATCATGTTTCTAAGGAACAGGGTCTTATATTCAATAAGATCTACAACCGCAGCTTCTTGTGCCAAAGCTTTCCTGCTTGGTAGGCCATCCAAAGTCTCTGATGGTAAGTCACTGGACTTTTCTTTGTTTTCTGTTTTACAGGGTATGCAAGCATCACTCCTACTACACCTAGGCTGTGAGCAGAAATGAGCTCAGCTGCAACCTCTTCAAAGGTGGCGTTCCCATCCTGGCGGATGGCATCGGGGAGTTTGGCCCACAAACTAGGATCGATGGTTTGGCGTAGTATCTGGACCTGGTATTCTGCAGTGAGGCTAAGCATCTTGCATTTAGAATGCACCTTTTCCAAGTGACAGCTGAGGTTGTCGGACAGATTCTTCCGACTGATGCTGTCAGCTATTTGCTGAACAGAGTAGGGCATTTGTAGGGGATTACTGGGTCGTTCAGTCAGAGGTAGATTATCTCGGGCACTGTCCAGGGCAGCCCGAGCTGCAGCCTTGGCCGCAGAGTGGACAATACCCTCCTGAGTGCCAGCCTCCTGCAAAAGCTGCCTAATCTGGGTTTTAATGGCCCGTTTACTTCTCTCAGGAAGAGGTGCATTGCCTATCACAGTTTCAATCATGATTTCTATCTCATGCCTATCTCCCACATTAATAACGGCTATGGATGGTGCCATCGGGATCAGGCCTGGACCTGCCCCCATCATGGGGGCCACCATGTTGGCGTCTCCCTTGATGGGCTTCACGACATCAATGACATATGACATGGTGAGGGTGTAGTGGGGACCCGCCATGTTGTGGATGGCTGGGTGGGGTCTCTGGACCATAGTAGGGGTGTGACTGGGCATTGTATTGAGAGATGTCATCATCTGACAACTCCCCTTCAGATGACGTATGTAAGGCAGGGGCTACGCCTCCCATTGCCTTAACATGGCCAGCCAGAACCTCCCGCTGATGACGCAGTTTCGCCATCTTGGTTTGACATTCTGTATGACTCACACTTGCAACATCCATATCAACCTCATCTTGATTTGCTATAAATTTCAGCGAGGATATATATATACATATATATATATATATATATATATATATATATACATATATATATACATATATATACATATACATATATATATATATCTCTCTGTAAATGGACTAAGGTGCCCACACCTGGTACCTCTTCTATTAACCCCTCTCCCCACCTGGTTACCTGATCCCATTCCCTTTATGCACATTACAGCACTAGGTTACCCTCCCTATGGTGTATCCAAATAGTAGACTGACACCTAGGTGCTCAATCCCCAGTGTTGGCTAAATCCACTGAGAAAAAGAAAACTGCCTCTTGTTTATTGTTTGTTTATTTTTTATCCCAACAAGAAGAGAAACATTCCCTCACTAATCTACCCCCACACATATCCCACACACTGCATCCCAACTTCCCACTCAGCACCCAGCACCCCACCCTCCACCCCCACACACACCTTCACTTACCCAAACATGTTTCACAGTGTAGATCCACTTTCCAACCAAAGACACCTCTTGCTCCTGGAACCAGTGACTGCAATATGAGAAAATCAGTTAAGTGCAGCCTAATGTATTTCAGTGGGTTTTTGAACTTTAATTCATAGCTTTATTAGTTTTACATATTTTGACCCCAACTTGTCAACATGGCCTTTTTTGGGCCCTGCCTCATGATCAGCGGTAGTGGAATTATGCAAATCTGTCCAAAATGGTGAGTTCTCAGTTGTTTTTTAAAATCACCCTTCAGGTGGAATTTGAAACATTTTTCCACCCTCTTTCATAAGGTCAGGTCATAAAAAGGCTATGTTAAAAATGTGGGGTCAAAATATGTAAAAGTGACAATGTTATGAGCATTTATTGAAATTATTTTCTTTTCTTGCTCATAACTTTGATAATTTTAAATATTTTGCCCCCAAATTTTCAACATTGTCATTTTTTCACACCATCTCGTGAACATGACAACTGAAGTTTTTCAAATCTGGCCAAAATCTATTTTCATACCTGTGGTGTGGAATGAAGTTTCTGTGGTGCAGAATGACATTTCAGCGAGGATTTATCATTTTTACCTAATGGTTCATGAAGTATGGTACTAAGAAGGCTATGCTGAATATATGGGCCCCATATTCAAAAGTCACGTGGCGTGTCTGCGGCGGTCATCCCAGATGTGCCTCCACAAAATATTGCCATATTCAGCGGATGTGCCATATGATGCACCAACACAACCCTGGCTGAATATACCAAGGATGCATTATAGCACAATGGCACATGATCTTCGCATTAGGGCAGGACTGACTATAGCAAGTGGAGCAAGTCTGCCTGAGACACTGGAGCAACAAGGCAGGGAAGATTGTGGAATATGAGCAGTGTGCAAGTGCATAAACAGAGGACTCCAGCAGCCATGGCCATGGTGAACAGAGTAGCACGCCAAAGCCGTAGGATGTGTACAGCACAGCACCTCATGGGCATAGGACAGAGCACTACACATAGAGAGGTAGGCAAAGGGTCTAGCAGGCACCATTAGCATGGCACAGATGAGGACATGGATGAAAAGCCATGGCACTGGAGGTGTCAATGGACAGCACAGCCTAAACAGACACTGTGACAACAGTGCCAAGGAGCCAAGCATGCCAGATGTGTGTAGGCCACACAGGGTGCACACATCCAAGGGCACACAGGATGGCAAACAGTACTGCAATGCAGCATGGCAAACAGTGCAACAGTGCGGGCATGCACAGCACTGGGAGAGTGGCCCACTGAACATGCCACTGTGGGCAACAGTGAGTGAAAGCTCAGATGCAGCACAGGGATGCCCATGGCAAACACTGTGTGGGCATGGTCGGGTGGACAGGATGGACATGCGTAACACAGCACAAACAGCCAACCTGTGCAGCCCAAGTGGCAGTGAGAAACATATGCAACAGAACAGCTGATCCCAACAAAACCACAGAAATAACCACAGACACAGGGAAAGTGTAATTTATCAGGCTTTACTACAAAAAAACAACAGTATGAAAAAACACAGCATAGCATCAACAACAATAAGGTACAAAACAGTGGTGTGGGGAAGGGCTGAACAGGGAAAAGGGAATGCAGGGGGGACAATTATTTACAAATTGGGCAACAGGGTAAGGGGAGGATTGCAATGGGGCAAAACAATAAAAAAATTTAAACATTCCAAGGGCCACACAGGCCTACTGCTCATGGCGGTTCTGCACTGAATGGTGATTCCCCCGGCCTCTACCACACATCACCTCTGTCAGCTCCCACATTGCTTGCAGGATGGCCCTCTGCCTCTGTAACATGGCCCCTTAGTAACGTAATATAGCTAATATGATGTCCAGAGCAGTGTGTCTCTGTCCTCACTGGATGTGACCTCTGCACCCAGATCCATGTAGTGTACCCTCATCCCACTGATCTACATGGGGAAACAGAGGACATGCCAACAATATTACAGTTTCTGACCCCCCTCCGGAAGGGAGTGACACACATGCTGGACATAGAAGGGACACATACAAATGCCCAACTATGCACCACGCACACGACGGACAAGCGGAATGCCAAGCAACAGGGCCACACAGTGATTGGAAGGTGGCACAGGACAATGCAATGTCAGCAAGTGCATAAAATGGATGTTGCCAAGGAACATGAAACCCCCTGTTGCCCCGTGGCTAACCCCCCTGAATGCAGAGCTGAATGTGAGCCTCCTGATTGGAAAGGCCCTCTTCCTTATGCCCAAGAATCTGACTGACTCCAAGTTTCTCCTAATTGGTACCTTGCAAGCTTGTAGCCCATTGTGTTCGGGACCATGCTTTTCACTGTGGTGGAACTTTAATCATAAGTGGAGAATCTGATGAGAACAGCTATTCCCTCAGTGATTGGAATTCCCCTGATTTATTTTGTGGGGGTGAGTGCCCTTTGTATTGCTGCTGCTTTTGCATTAGTGAGAGAAAGTGCTAAAATGCAGCTTGTCAGCCTTGAATTTGCTCCTTAAAACTGCCTTCTGCTCTGGCATCAGTATTTCCTGGACTGTGGTGGTCTGAGCACCACCATCTATTTGTTCCTAATGTTCTGAAGTTGCCCTTGTGGAACTTAAATTCATGAACTAGAAGGATTGTTTTCCTCTGGACACTAGATTTCAAAAAACTGAAAGTTTTTTCCAATTCCAGCAGTGAATTGGACCTCATGTTACAGCACTCTGCAGTTTCATCTCTCCCTTTAATTTTTAAATTTTATGTTTGAATTTATTTATATTATTTTATGGTTGTCATTTGGGGTGTGGGAGTATTGTCATGGGAGATAGTTTATGAATGGGGTGGGTGAGTGGATGGTGGTGTTGTGAGAGTAGTTGTGTAAGTAGCTGAGTGACTGTGTGGTGTGTGGATAGGAATTTTAAATGTGTGTTTTGCGCTACAGTAGTTTGGGTTGGTTTGGCCTGTCTGTTATGATTCAGGGTATGGGCATCATAAGAATCACCTATGCTGCTTCTGTGCTGCTCAACCTCCGCCCCTTTGTCAACCTCCCTGCAGGGAGGTTGGGATAATGAGGAGGCAGGTGAGTTGTTGCTTGCAGAGGACACTGGGGGAGAGGGTGGTGAGGAACATTGAGGTTGTGAGGTCTAGGAGACACCCTGGCTTTAAACAGGGCTGAGGGAGATGCCAAACATGTTTGGTCCCTTTACTCAGGGGTCCCACTGGACCAAGTGGGCAGGCAGCTATAGGACCAGCTGCTTCCTCTAATCCTCTCGGGGCAGTGCTTTGCAATGCTAGCTCGATAAGGAACATGACCACTATTTTTGCAGACTTGATTTCCTCTGACTACCTGGCTTGCATCACAGAGGCCTGGCTGGGTGATGATACTGGTCCAGTTCTAGAGGTCACTGTCACTGTTGAGTAATCCATAGTGCACTGCCCGAGGAAGGATTGCAGGAGTGGGGGAGTGGCCATTATTTTTAGAGCCAACTTCGGCTTCCCAGTGCATTCAGTTGGTAATACAGTACAAGATCTTTTGAATGTGTCACTGTGCACAGGGCAAGCTGCAGGCTGCAGGATTCTCCTTATTTACCTCCCTCCTAGGGTGGGAGGACAATTCCTGCAGGAGGTAGTGGATTTCATCATTGACCATGTGTTGGAGTCCCCCAGATATTTAATCCTGGTGGACGTCAACACCTGGGTCGATGACGAATCTTCACGGTTCAGTTACAACCTCCTCCAGTTAATGTCTTCACTGGGCCTGACACAAGCTGTTGCTTCTGTGACTCACTGGCATGGCCACACACTCGATCTGGTGTTCCAGCTGGGTCTTGGGGTTGATAACCTTCAGATCGATCGGGTCTTTTGGTCCGATCACTGCACCATGGGGTTCATGTTTGGGGTCCCCCAGATAGTCTTTCTCCTGTGGAGATGGTCATCTACCACCCTTTAAGGGAGTTAGACCCAGAAGGACTTTGGCATTTACTGACCTATCTAGAGGCAGCTTGTGTGTTTGGCTCCAGCGAAGTGGTGGCCCCCTATAATATGGTGATGTCCAAAGCACTGGAAGCCAATGCCCTGGTTCATATACAACCCAGATCCTTTCACTTGAGATCCTTGTGGTTTGATAGGGATCTCAAGGCAATGAAGATCAAAGGTCAGAAGTCAGAGCATTGTTGCCATTGGACCCAGCTGGAGGGAGACAAACTGGTTCTGCGTGCTCACTATTGTGGGTACCAGGAGGCAATCTCCCATAAGAAGGCAGAGTTCCTGTCCAGGGAGATTATGGCAGGGAGGAACAGACTGTCCCAGCATTTTCAGGCTGTGGACAGGCTTCTTCATCCAGCCTGTCTACAACTGAAGAAGACTTTTTCATCCTCTTTATGTGAAGAGTTTGTTCTGTTCTTCTCTGACAATGTGTCATCCATCCAGTTGGGGATTCCGTCAAGGGGGCTTACATCTTGCAGTTGCCAGACTGGTGGGAACATGGGCTCTCTGCCTGTCTGGGGGGGGAGTTTAGGCCAGTAGAGGTTCTGGAAGTGACTGAGGTAATTTTAGAGCTGAGGTACACATTCTGTGAGCTGGACCCAGCCCCGATGTGTTTCTTGATGGAATGTGCTGAGGCTGTTGGCCCGGTGTTCACCAGGATTGCCAGGTGCTCAATGGCAGAGAGGTTGTTCCCAGTGGCCTTGAAAGTGGCGCTGGTGAGACCCCTCCTAAAGAAACCTTCCCTCAACCCAGATGTCCTGGTGATTTACTGTCCTATCTCCAACCTGTGTTTTTTGAGCGAGGTTGTTGAGAAATTGGTGGCTCAGCAGCTCGAGGATCACCTAGTGTCCCACGACATCTATGAGCCATTTCAGTCAGGTTTTCAGGCTAGACACAGGATAGAAGCAGCACTAGTGAGGGTGCATAATGATCTACTCTGGGCTAGAAATAGAGGAGACAGGTCAGTTCTTATACTCCTCGATCTCTTTTCAGCTTTTGACACTGTGGACCATTTTGTGCTTCTTGATCGGCTCTGTGAGTTTTGGGGACTCACCGTTACTGTCATCAGATGGTTTGAGTCATATCTCTTGGATAGAGTGCTGCAGGTTGTGATGGGGAATTTCTCCTCCTCTCCAATTCCCCTGTCATGTGAAGTTCCACATGGCTTGACCTTGTTGCTGATGCTGTTCGCTGTGTATATGCTGCCCCTGGGTGACATCATCCGGTAATACAGCTCGGAGTTTCACTGCTATGCAGATGATACCCAGCTGTATTTGTCATTTCTTCTAAGAACACCCGGTGCTGTTGATGTGCTTAATATCTGTCTGGCTAAAATCAATGACTGGATGGCTTCCAGATGGCTGAGACTTAACCAGGATAAGGTAGAGGTGCTGGTGGTTGAGCCAGATCTCGGTTGTGATGGGTTGCTGCCTGGAGCGGACACAGGTCTTTTCCTTGGATCTGCTTCATTGGTTGCTTCCCTGAGGGTGAGTAATCTAAGTGTGATCCTGGACAGCAGGCTGACCTTTGAAGATCAAGTATCATCTGATGTTAAGAGTGTTTTTTACCACTTACGGAACATCGCCATGATCAAGCCCCTCATTCCGCCTGAGGATCTGCCAACTCTAGTACATGCCTTTGTTACCTCCAGGCTTGACTACTGTAATGCTCTGTACCTCTGTTCACTCCCTCCGCTCCTCCTTGTGGGGCCTCCTGGGTGTTCCCAGGGTTCAGCTCAGGACTTCTGGTGATCAAGCTTTCAGTGTCTCTGGGCTGGCGCTGTGGAACTTGCTTCCACCTGCAGTCCGGGAGGTCTCCTAAACTGGTGTTTTTAAACAGAGATTTAAGGCCCACCTAGTCAGCCAGGTGTTCACTGAATAACATACTCACAAAACTATCATATTATAACAAATTCTAATTTTTGAGTACTGAATTTAAGTTTGTTGCTTTTAAGGGCATTTATATGTATTTTGTTTTATCGTGTATGGCACCCAGAGCCTCCAGGATCGAGCGCCTTAAAAATAAAACTTTCCTTGCCTTGCCATGCCCCCCCCATACTGCATGGTGCCAATAGCCATGTGCACCATGTCTGGATGCCCACTGGTACCCCGCGTGTGCAATGCGGGGCACCCATGGTCCTGACAGGACACACACCACGTGGCGGACACACATGGGCACAGTGCGCAGCGGACTGCAACACGGTGACAGCACAACATCCATAGTGTGCAGACTGGCACACCTGGGGCATACACAGCTTATGGCCAAGGGGCTGTGGTGGGCAATGGACACCCACACACCCACTCAAACCACAAACATCACATATCTGCCACACAAAATCACACTTACCTGCCAGAGGATGGGATGGTGCTCGAAGTGTCCCAGCAACCTCCGCCCATGATTTTTCAGCCCTAGACCTGTCTTGGCCCATGTATGCCACCCACCATCATTCTTCTCCACCTGCAAGGGGAACAGAATGGAAGAGCAACATGAGCAGCATTCTGTCACTCCCCTCACATGCCCCCCCAGCCCCCACACCCACACCTCTCATCCCCAGTAAATAGAATCTCACCACGCCCACCCCTGAACCCCGCAGCACCCAAATACAACCTAACCGCCACCCCACAACTGAAAGTCCAACATGCAGGCAATGTCGGCATGCCAACAAAGTCTACATACCTGAGCATGGCACATCTCCACTGTGAGTCTGCTTCTGTAGCCCATGCAGTCTCTCCGGGTCCCTCCTTTTCAGGTTGCCACAGCGGTGCCTGCACTGCTTGCCAGTGCCAGGCACCCCTATCCGCTGGACATGCCGCTCTGTAATCTGGGCCTAAACCTGGGCCCTGGCCTCCTTTAAGGCCTCTGTGCTGAAACGCTGGCCTTCCACAGGCAAGACCAGTGCTACCATGTTGGCCAGCTCTGTCAGTCAAGTTAAGGGTCCTTGGCCCAGTACCCTGCACACATGCCATAATAAATTTGAACTGTTCTATAGCCAGTGTAGCAGCATGCAGCTCTGTGCAACATATGGCCTTGCCATGCCTGATGCACTATAGGCCTGCATGCAATGCCACATGCAGCACTCAGATGCACAATGGAGATGCGTGATACACAGACAATGGCTCAACACAAAGAATGCACTATGCCACAATTCTGGGCAGAAGTATGGGGTCATGCCACCACATGCTGGGCATGCGTTACCTGTCTGGTGACCATCTTGTTGAGGTCACAGTATGCCACACTTGCAGCCAACAGCATCATGCAATGTACAGGACATGTGCAGTGCATTCACATGGTGTGTGTCCTGCATGCTGTGGAGATGCGGAATGCAGGGAACCCACATACGGATGCTCCACCGTGCATGACATGCACACTGCAGCATACCTCACATGTACAGAGATGCACTGCACTGCAATGCACAATGTGTGGCCAGGGACAGACAGGATGTGTTAACGTGCATGGCAGGTACATGCCAACATACCATGCATGTGCAGAAATACGCTATGCAGAAGTGCGTGGCACAAAAAGATGCGCAGAGCAAATTGAGATGGGTCAGGCACAAATCTGCTATATTCAGTGAGGATATGCAAATTGCCTCATTGTCCAATCACAGAGCAAATCCCCACATTTGCAACTCATTACAGGCTGCACATTGCCTCATTTGCATGTGCTGAGCTATAAATGAGCTGCTCTGCACCACCACACACCACTGGTGACTGGCAGGTACTGCAGCTTGAAGGTTTGTTTGGTACTGCTACACTGTTGAAGGGTGTATAGCTATGCATCCACCATGCCTGGGAACTATGCAGCAGGACTTGGAACCATACCTCTCAACCTTCTGTCCGCCAAATGTGGAACATTGCCTGTCAGAATGTGGAACAAATGGGCAAAATGTGGAACACTTAATCAAATCTTTATCTAAGATGCTCAAAACATGGTTAAAATGTTGCATGTATGTTCAGAAAGTCTGTTATTATTGAATAATATATTTTTTTGCATCATTTACTATGAATTTTTGCTTTAAAATTTTGACTTTGAATGTGGAACAAGTCCTCACAATGTGAAACAGGGAGCTTTTGTGAAGTAAAATGAGGAACGTTCCTCGTAATGTGGTACAGTTGAGAGGTATGCTTGGAACTGTGCTGACACCTGTCACTCTTCCACCCCACGGGCACTAGAATGGTGGAGGAGGAGGACGTGAAAAGGAGGAGACATCCCAAGTTTACTGAGGATGAACTAAAAGCTCTAGTTGAGGCCTATGTCTGTATGGAGGACCTTCTGTTAGGAAGACAGTCACACAGTAGGAGAGGATACCGGGATGGGATGTGGTGGTTCAGGCAGTGAATGCCCATGAGGAGTACAATCACACTCTCCAGGAGTATATGAAAAGGATGAACATCGAGAGGACCAAGGTCAGAAAGAACCTGACCACCATGTGGGCAGTCCTGCAGGTCACAGGGGGTGGGCCATGCACTGTGCCACTACTGACGGCCCATGAGGAGCTGCTATGCTTGCATGCACCCTGTCCCATGCCTCTGTGGAGGTTGTCCCTGGTGGGGTGTTGCAGACATGAGGAGGCACTTCACAGAACTATGAGTATGCATGTGTCACTTTGTCTGTATGGCTTCATGTTGTCCTGGGTGTACAGGGTATGCCACACATGGAAGCACACTGTGTCGCCATGTTGCTGTACATGGCTTCCATCATTGTACAGTCCCCCATGGGCATGCAGTGTCCCTGTTGCAGCCTGTGGATGGGGCAGTGGCAGGCTGTGCCACCAGGGATGTAGGCCTGCTGGGATGGGGCCACCGATGGTAGTCCATGGTCACGTGTGTACACATGCCATGTCCATGTATGTACAACAATCATGCAGGTGTGGTGAACTGCAATGGGCAGTCACCATTGATGGTGTGCCCACCTACCAGATGTGGTGTCCCTGCCCTGGAGGGTGGGGCATGTGCACATCCCTGGCACAAAGGCTGTACACACTGCATAAGCATGCAGGCATGGCCCAGCAGCAGGCATTGCACACACATATGATGGTGTGGGTAACACAGGCCACAGTGCAGGCCCATGCCATGTGTGGCAGTACTAGCACCATGTACACTGGTCAAGCAGACACCCATGGCCATCATACACTGAGCATGCACTTATTTCTGCTTCACAGCACCATCACACCTCAGGGGTACTGTGGAGCCTAGGCCACAGACGGAGTGGCTGGAGGAGGAGAAAGAGGAACCCAGGCCATCAACATCAGCCAGGGCCATGGAAGGTGCAGGCAGGGCACCCGTGTTCCAGGACCTCCTGAGGTTGTGGGTCTGAATGCCCTGTATGATCTAGAGTTGCCAGATAATCTCACGGTGCTAGCATCTGTCACAGAGGATGATGATCAGGAAGATGCCACATAGGTAGTGGTGACAGCACATAGCAATGCCACTGCCACAGCGCCGGTAGCTACATGGTCAGCAACAGAGAGCAGGACAGCAGACCCTGCCCCCACACACACTCCCTGCCTGGTAACCCCTACACTGGTTGCACCTGTGGCAGTTATGGGCAGCCAGGCCTGTGGTGTGACTGTGGGGACTGGGGCTGTCCCCACAGTGCAGCAGGGTGCTGTGCATCAGCAATGTCCTGCTCATGCTCATGATGCATCTGTACCAGGTCCTACCATGCCTAGTCATGCACAGTCCCTACCCGAACAGTGGCCAAATGTGCAGCATCCACAGGCTGTGGATGTGGCACTGCAGGGCAGAACACCCCTTCCCATCAGCTACCCCCAGTGGACAGGTCCCCTGCTGACAGGCTGGACAAGCACACACAGCTTCTGTGGGCAACTGTGGAGCACCAGTGTGCACTCAGGGTGGCGTGTCAGGCCCTGCGTGCAGAGCTGTGCATCCTGGATGACCATGCACCTGTGGGGCTCTCCCAGTTAGTTGACGAGATATGCCAACTCTAGGTGAAAGTGGTTGGAGAGCTTCGTCAACTGTGGGAGGACATGACTGCAGACTTTGAGAGGATTGCACAGGCTATTGAGTTGGGCTGTGCTGCCCTGGAGCCCCGTGGCTGCAGGAGTGCCTGCCACACCCCATGTAGTGACGTCAGCACTCCCACCACATGGTGTCATGTGACCCCCTTGCTTCTGATGCTTTTCTCTGCCTCAGGTATTCCCAACACCCCTGGGTCCCATCTGGACTTCAGAAATGAGATAACCATGAGCACCTGGTCCCATTCCTGTTTGTCTACCTCTGCTAGCATGTGACACCCCAAAGGGGGTCATCCATCATGGGCATTTTCACCCACATGTCCGTAGCAGCCATGGTGGGACACAGTGATGCCACCTGTGTGCAGGTGTCATGGCACATTCCCCATCCAGGTGTCTTCAGCCCACACAGCCTGCTGGCTATGGCCAGGTCCGCATGCAGTGGCACACGTATGTGCCTGTGGCATGCATGTCTGTGCTGTCCGTGTGGTATTCAGGGCACATGCTGGGGAACTGCTGTTGTGATGTCTGGCATGGGCATGATGAATGCAGCCTTGTGTGTCCACTGTGCATGTGTGCAGGTGGTGCATTCTGATCCATACCAACCACCACAGTAACCCTGTGTACCACTGTATCTGATGGTACCGCAGTGGCTACACCTGCATGAGTGTGTGTTTCCACCACTGTGGTCTTGTCAACCATGCTGCATCAGCTTACCTGCATATCTGGTCCCCCACAATCCCACCTGCCATTGCACTGATCCCTATGGTCCCTCTATGGTACCCACTTGTGGTCTCCGACGTACTCCCCACAGTGCAGCAGGGTGCTGTGCATCAGCAATGTCCTGCTCATGCTCATGATGCATCTGTACCAGGTCCTACCATGCCTACTCATGCACAGTCCCTACCCGAACAGTGGCCAAATGTGCAGCATCCACAGGCACTCCTCCACAATTGTGTCCCAGTTCTGCGGTGCCCTGGTGGCCAGCCATGGGTCTCTATGGTCATGGAGTGCCTGCCCACCCCCAGCCAGTGATCCCTCATCCTCTGAGCTGTCACCCACCTCAATCTGGACATGGATTCCAAGGTCAATGACCATGTTGTGTAGCATGCAACAGGCCAGGAATATGCCACAGGCCTTCTCTGGGCTGTACTGTAAGGACAGACCTGTCCAGGCATCTGAAATGCATTTTCAGCATGCTGAACACATGCTCAATGATATTGCATGCTGCGGTGTGTTCATCATTATACCTATACTCCACCTCAGATGAGGGCTGTCATATGGGGTATTCATCCACGGCCATAGGGGGTATGCACAGTCACCTGTGGTAGATAAACAGTTTTTTAGTGTACACCATGCACTCCCAGGTATACAATGTCCCTATGCACATGCATGTCAGCCTCAGCTCCATGTGGCTCCCACACTGCCATTCCCATCCCTGGCCATGTCCAAAACGCCACATTGATGGGTACATTATGTGTGTATTGCATGCAGGGCACATGCCAGACATGAAATGGCCTTCCACAGCCATGCCATGCTGTACATATGCCCTGCCCTGCAGGCACACTGCCACTGTCCTGTCCAACTGTGGTTCTCTGAACCACCACAGCACTTCTGTGGGGCCCAGGCCCTGCTCTGCTGCATGCCTGGATATGTGTGCATGTTGTGTATGTCCCCAGCCCTGCCCTTCACCCCCCAGTGCACAGCCCCCCCCGCCAGCTGTGGTTCACAGTGTAGTGGGCACACATGGGCCATGGCATGACATGCCTTTTGACTGTGGCGACCCTTGTCAGTGTCCTACATGGCAGTTCCACCAGCTGTATTGTGTTCCACTGTGTGCTGTGTGGGCCACTTGTCCAGCCCCATTCACCCACTAGGTGGCCACTAGGTATCCCCCTACTCTCAAACTGGCAGCACAAGGTTGACTGGTGGCAGATGTTGGCATCATATGCACTTCCAGGGTGTGTGGCAAAGACATTGGTGATGCACCCCGTGGCATTGCACACCACCTGGCAGTTTACAGAATAGAAGTCCTTCCCATTGATGTATGCAACACCATCAGGGCCAGGTAGTGTGCGTATTGCCACATGGGTACAGTCTATTGCCCCTGGCATGCCTGGCATGCATGACATCCTGTGGAAGTGTAGCATGGTTTCTGTCTGCTCTGCCTGTGTGCTTTGGAATTTAATGTACTCCAAAGCATGTGGCAGCAGAGCACTGAGGAAATGTGTGAGGAGATGGGATGTGACAGACTGTGTGATGCCAGTGGTGTCACCCACCAACATCTGTAAGGTGCCCATGATGAGCAGGCACATTGCTGCTGTCACCTTTGTCTCCATTGTCATGGCATGACTCCTGTGTGTTGGTGCCTGTAGGTCATCATGGAGCAGCTCACAGAGCTGTCTCAGCAGTGCCCTGTTGAGTCAGTACCAGCCCACGATCTCTGTGTCACTCAGCTGTTCAAATGTGACATGGGCACAGTACCTTTTCTGCTGGGCATACTGCCTACGGGCCCTTCCATGGCCATGTTGTTGTTCCTCCCATCTCCTCAGTTCCCTCATGTCTGCTGCCATTAGAAATGCAGACCCATCAATGGCTGTTTGTGGTGCAATGCTGCTCTGTGCCTGTGGGAGGCTTGGACTTAGGCATGCTTTTTATATGCCTATCTTTGCGCAACAAATCTGCATGATGCACTGCAGATGTGCAACACATTTTGTCTGAATTTAGGGCTGCTTGGCACATTCATGGTAATGTCTCCTCCACATGCACCACATGCATTATAGTTGCACTCAGGCACATCCAATGCTTCACTGCACATCCATGTCCTTTCAATATAGCCCCATGGTGCATCTTCTGGTTTGCACTAGTACTTCTCATGTTACGCCATGCATCTTCTTTGAATATCATGGCCTTGCTGTACAAATAAAATAAAGCATCCAGGTTAGGAGTGAACATTGCAGTATTTCAGTGCGCACTCATAACTTTGCTAATTTTAAATATTTTGACTCTAAACGTTCAACATAGCAATTTTCCCACACCACCTCATTAATGTGACAGGTGTCATTTTTTTAAATAATGGATGAGATGTGTTTTCACACTTTTGGTGTGAAATGACATTTTATCCAATATACTAAAAATGCTACATCTCATGTTTTTAACGGCAGTCACAAAACATTATATATACAGCGTATTGCATTGGCATAATAGCACCACTGTAGTTAGGGTTTAGTAGTCAGTTCAATGTTAAACCCTAATTTTTGCACTTTAATAACTTCACATCCATTTAACAGACTAGCATGAGATTTTGCATGCACAGTCTTGTGTGATAGATTTGTGGATGTGCCAAGCTTCGTTCTGGTCAGATGTACCGATTTTGAGTTCCAGATAGTGCAAAAAATTAATCTTTGGGTGTGTTTCCCCATTGATTTTGCTGGGTTTTCTGCTGATGATACCTGTAGCACCCAAACAGTTTGGAATTTTATTTTGAAAGTATTTGTTTTGTTTTGAGGATAGAAAGGGGCTGGCCCACAGCTGTTCCTTTTGCTTGTTTGGTGAAAAAAATATTACTCCATTCAAAAGTTACTTAATTTTGGAATTTTGAAAAATGTGTTGTGAACATGCTCAGTAAGCACTTTAAGATAGCTGTATGAAATGTAAAAATAATCTTTTGTCATATTGACACCATCCTTTTTTTCTGAGTAAAAAATCCTTTTTCATTTGCTGCCATCTTGTTTCCACTTTTTTCTAAAAAAATATTTCAAAAGCCACAAAAATGACATCCTGGAGAGAGAGTCTAACACATCTGGCTCACTGGGTCTTAGAGATGAGATGCTGCAAAGTTAAAGTCCATAAATTCCACAAAGCTGAATTCACAGAGCTCTGGCCAGTCCTCCAAAATTCACTTTGCACATTTTTTTCAAAGTTTTTGGTGAAATTCGGGGTACTTAACTGTGAAGCACAAAATTTGTTGATGAAGCAATTGTAATCACTGGCAAATTTTGCTCTTCATGGTGAAATTTTCACAATCCATGACTGCGAATTTCACCTCCACAATTTAAGTCACGGAGTGAATTTTGTACATTTCTACTGGGACCCCATTAAATGGATTCTGCCCTGAAGTGTTGGGAAAATGACCCCCAAATGTGGTTTCTATAACATTTTTATTCCTTTTTCATGACTCGCTTCACAGTTACATATGAACATACTAAATGCCAGCAGAAACAGGCCGCATGGTCTATCAAGTCTGCTCATTTGTGCAGCTAGCCCCTCAACATGCAGCTGCCCCACCCCTTACCTCACATCAACCCCCCCCCACTCTGGCCGACCCCTTCTTAAATTTGCCCACCATTTTACAGGATACCACTTCCTCGGGCAGAGTATATCACTTGTTAAGCAACCTTTACATGAAAAAGTGTCTCCTGATTTCCTTCCTGAATCTTTCCCCCTCCAATCTCAGCTGATGCTCTCTCATGTCCCTCCCCTTTTGATTTGGAAAATCTCTTCTGTATTAGTCTTGTTTATTCTCTTTAAGTATTTAAAGGTTTTGATCATATCCCCCTTATCCCTCCTCTCCTCCAGGGTATACATGTTCATCTCCCCATCCTCTCCTCATAAGACTTTTCCCCATTCCCTGAATCATCTTTGTTGCCCTACGGTGCAATCCCTCCAAAAATCTGATGTCCTTCTTCAGGAATGGATGCTAGTACTGTATGCAGTATTCCAGGTGCAGCCTGACCAGTGACCTGTACAAGGGAAGGATCACCTCCCTGTTGTATGAAATGAAAAAGGAATTGTTTTTCTTTTGGTGGTCAATCCTTCTTTCATGAAGGGAAAATGTTATATTTTGTCAGCCACCGATCGCCATCATTGTAATGTTTGTTTTACTTAGCTGGTGACTAGTGGCAGCCTCCCTCCCACCCACTGATTGCTGTCCCTGTTTTGTTTAATTATTTCCCTACTGTCTAGTGGCACCCCCTTACCCTCTGATCAGTATCCTATATTGTTTAATTATGTATCTGGTGTCTAGTGGCACCCCCAACCCTCCAGTCACCATCCCCATATTGTTTACTTATTTATCTGGGGTCCACTGGAACTCCCCCTCCCCACCCACCAATCTCTGTCCCTGTATTGTTTAATTATTTAGCTGATGTCTAGTGGTGTACCCCACCCACTGATCACCATCTTCATATTGTTTAGTTATTTCTCTGGTGTTTAATGGCACCCCCCTACCCTCCAGCCACCATCCTGCCTGTAATAAAGAAAATGGAACCCTCTCTGTTTTTTTTCTTTTTAACCTGCAAAAAAGACAACAGTCCCTCTCCAATCTGAGCTCCTGAGCCTGACCTCCCACTCAGCACCCAACACCCTGTGCCCCCCACACCCCATCACTCACCTGAACAGGTCCCAGGGTGAAGATCCAGTCTTTTATTGAAGATGCATCTCACTGCTGGAAATGCTGACTGCTATTTGAAAAAGTAAGGTAAGTGTGGTTCAATGTATTTCAATGGGGTTTTCAACTTTCTGGCATAACTTTGCCATTTTTGATATTTTGAGGTCAAATTTTCAACATGGTATTCCCCACCTCCTTCCCCCAACCACCTGACCAGAGCTTGATCATAAATGAGAACCCCTTCCCCACTCAACCATTCTCTGACTACTACCTTCATCTTCATCTCTCCAAGCACCCCAAAAAAATACTGGTTTAATACCTCTAGTAAAAGAAGAACACCATCCCCTGTGCAGAGTGTTCACTGAGTTCATTGAAAAGTGTACCTAATGGCATTAATGAATAGCGCTATATTTGCCTATAGTCAAATCTCACTGGTTGAGGCACAACTTTTCAGTTATGCGCGCTGTCACTTTGAAATTAAAAATATCAATTTTAAGGGGCCTACTGGAAGTGCTTGTCTATTTGTTTTGGTATTTCTATCATAGAAGCATTCAGTCTTCTGCTGGAGCACATCCAACTCTGCTGCTGTAAGTCAGTCACTTATAGTAATGGTACAGATATATGTGTGATGATTTCAAAGTGGGTGGGGAACTTATACATATTTAAAAAAAGTAATAATAAAACAGGCTGTTGAATTTCATGCCCTGTTGGAAAACGTTATAACATTTTCTGAAGTGCAAAGTCCTATCTTTGCACCAGCTGTGCTAGTGAAGAAAACTACTATATGGATCATCTGTAGTCGTGGGTGGCATTGTCCTTAAAACATCCACATTTAAAATACAAAACAAACCTATTCATGAACAACAAAAAGACTGTCACATTACCATAGTAGTTTAAATGTTCAAGAAGTATCTCACACTCATAGATGCTGGCTGGATTTTTAATCTCACCTTTTCTCTAACATATTGAATCTATTTAATTTCACCTGGAAAATGTCAAGTAAGGGGCCCACACTTGATATTTCTGGTGCTGTCCAAATGCAATGGAGCTGATATGCTTATGCTTTGCCAGCAACCACATTGTCCGGATTCAGTACCAATGTGTGGGATTCTCCTGGGTTCTTTGGGCCAGCAGGATAGGTGACATGGCCTCTACTGCAGCCACAACTACCTAATTATTGTATGTTTATTAAGTAAAGGCCTCTAGGCAACAAGAACCTATTTTCAAACGTGTCCTAGTTAAGCATTATCATACAAATAAAACATTTCATTAAAAGAGGTACAGCAATTTACAATATAAATAATACTTTAACAGATTATGCAGTTTTATAAATGAGTAATAAAGTCATTAATCAATCATATGTTAAATTTACAAATTTGAAAATCACTTAGATACATTCTCAAATCACTCTTAAATTGGAACATATACTGACTATCCATAATAGTAAATGGGCACTAATTCCATGTTCCATGGCCATATGCCTAAAATATATTTGCCCTTGACTAGTTTTATAACACAGTAACTCCAATTGTATATTCATTGTTGACCTGTTATTGTGGACACTGGACATGGCATTTAATTTATTTGTGCTCTGATCATTTAACAACTTCTAACACTATTTTTAATCAAAGTACTGGATAAACATAGCCAAGGGTAACCAGCCAACTCTTGCATACAGCTCACAATGATACATGTCTCATTATGCATCAAGTACAAATCTGCATACATGATTTAGAGCAAGTATTAATCTGGATAGTACACTGTCTGTTGCTGCCACAATAATCACCAATCCATAGTCTATGACTGACAGAATTAAATATCTAGCAACCAATGCTTGTGTGTTCTGATCAAGATTTATTTTATTTATGTACAGCTATCCCAGCCTAATATGGATTTTATTTTTATAATGTAATCAGAATGCTTGGCATAGGACAGTGTACTATCCAGATATACTCCAAGATATTAAAACAACAACAACAACAAAACTGTACCTGCTCCAGAACTTAACCATTACAAGAACTATCTCCAATTGACAACCTTGTCCCATTATCTTGTGGGTACCAAAATCAATGATTTTTTTTATTAATTTAATACTAATTTTCTTTTATTAAACCAAGTCTGAACTCCAGGGAAGTCCTTTTGTAAAATAGTTGTTAGTGCAGGGGTAGCTCCCCCCTCCCTCTACCAGCGCAGGACTATGTAATCAGCTTAAAGGATGGCTCCACAGTCCTGGCGGACTGACTGGAAATTATTCAGGAAAAGGCTAAATAGTAATGGTCTAAAGATGGATCCTTGAGGTTCCACAGTCATATCCAACTTCAGTCTGTAGACAGTACTCCCCAACTTTACCTTTTGCATCCTGTTATACAAGTAGTTCTAGACCACCCTACTGCAGCTTGAGACAGACCAAATTCAATTAACCTTTAAGGCAATGATTCATGGCTTACTAAACTGAAGGCTTTTGTTAAATCAATATAGACTACCCCAGCTATGTCCACAGTGTCAATGTGTCAGAGGGATACTGAGGCTTAATAAAGAGGAGGGAATGTGGGTAGAGGGTGACAGTGAAAAAGCAGGGATACTGAACGAATATTTCTGCTCAGTATTCACAAAGGAAGAGGAGGGAGAGGTACCTAAACCAAACAAGAGAAACACTCTGAAGACGGGGGTCGATACCAGTCCATTTACACAAGAAAGGGTTCTGAAAGAACTAATAAAATTGAAGGTGGACAAAGCAATAGGGCCTGATGAGATTCACCCAAGAATTCTAAAAGAACTAAGGGTAGAACTTATGACATCACTGACTACTCTCTTTAACAAATCATGGGAGGATGGGGTGGTACCTGAGGACTGAAGGAGGGCAGATGTGATTCCTCTTCACAAAAGTGGGAGCAAGACAGAGGCAGGAAACTACAGACCAGTAAGTTTGACCTCAGTGGTAGGGAAAATGATGGAATCACTTCTGAAGGAAAGAATTGTTGAGTACCTAGAGGCCAGTGAAGCACAGGACCCAAGGCAGCATGGATTCAAGAAGGGAAGGTCGTGTCAGATGAA
Source organism: Neoceratodus forsteri (assembly GCA_016271365.2). Taxonomy (NCBI): domain Eukaryota; kingdom Metazoa; phylum Chordata; order Ceratodontiformes; family Ceratodontidae; genus Neoceratodus; species Neoceratodus forsteri. The sequence continues at coordinate 856,051,978 of CM057450.1, forward strand.
TCTAATAGATTTCTTTGACTGGGTGACCAAAGTAGTAGACCAGGGAGGGGCTGTGGACATGGCTTACCTAGATTTTAGCAAGGCATTTGATACAGTCCCACAGAAAAGATTAATACACAAGTTAGCCAGCCTTGGAGTGGGTCCCAAGGTGGTAGCCTGGATAAAAATTGACAGACAACAGGATGCAAAGGGTAGTAGTAAATGGAGTCCACAGTGAAGACAGGAGGGTTACTAGCGGGGTACTTCAGGGTTCAGTGCTGGGACCGGTCTTTTTTAATGTCTTTATAAGTGACATTGCAGAGGAACTGGAAGGAAAAGTATGTCTCTTTGCAGATGACACAAAGATCTGCAACAGGGTTGATACACCAGATGGAGTGGAAAGGATAAGAAAGGACTTGGCAAGGTTGGAGGAATGGTCAAATGCATGGCAGCTCAGATTCAATGCAAAGAAGTGCAAGGTAATGCACCTGGGAAGCAAAAACCAAGGGGAAGAGTACACAATGGAGGATGAGATACTGACAACAGTAAAAATGGAAAGGGATCTGGGGGTAATTATATCAGATGACCTAAAGGTGGGAAAGCAATGTGAGAAGGCAGTAAGGAAGGCTGGGGGGATACTGGGATGCATAGGGAGAGGCATCAATAGTAGGAAACAGGAAGTTGTTATCCCTCTGTACAGACAGTTGGTGAGACCCCAATTGGAGTACTGTGTGCAGTTCTGGAGACCCCTTCTCCGCAAAGACATAGACAGAGTGAAGGCTGTCCAGAGGAGGGCAACCAAAATGGTGCAGGGTCTGCACCAGAAGACATACGAAGAAAGACTAAAAGCTTAATATGTATACCTTTGAGGGACATGATAGAAACTTTCAAGTACCTCAAGGGGAATCAACAAAGTCCAAGAGGGTGGCATCTTTCAGAAAAAGAGATGTGCAAGAACAAGGGGGCACAATTTGAAGATGGGGGGTGGCTTAGAGGTAATGTGAGGAAGTATTTTTTCATGGACAGAGTTGTGGATGCATGGAACAGCCTCCCTGAGGAGGCAGTGGAGTCAAGAACAGTGGGGGAACTCAAGAATGCATGGGACAGACATAAGGCGGTCCTAGTGGGGGGTGGGATGAAGTAAGCTGTTGGTTAACTAGGATCTGCAGCTTATCTGTTAGGTAGGAAAATGGGCAGACTAGGTGGGCCAAGCGGTCCTTATCTGCCGTCAAATTCTATGTTTCTATGTTTCTATGTCAAAGGCATTGTACTACATTTTTTTCATAAAACTTTGTTTTACATTTATTAAGATGTTAAATTATTTAGTGTAGGCTGTACATTGATCATTACAAGTAACTAATTTTTTATCATCTTGGACAGGGGAGACAGGACTGACATGAGTCTCTAGTTACTGGAAACTGTGGCATTTCCTCCATTATTCATTGTTACCAATGCAGTTTGTTTACACAGTTTTGGGACCCTTTTGGTACACAAAGCATAGATAACCAGATTTTAAATAGGAGCTGAGATTTCATTAGTGGCCAATTTCAACAGTTTGACTTCTATCCACATTATTACATTTCTTGATTTAAGGTTCATCTTATTCAGATATTTAAAGGGAAAGTCTCATGTGTTGGGATGGTCTCCAGGATAATTACTGCAGTCCTAACATTTAAATTGCAATGTCAGTGTTCAAAATTTGTTTGTTACTCACTATTTGCTGCCTTTCTTTTAATCGGGTAAGTACCCCCTTCTTTTTCCATGCCCCGCGATGATCGCAAAACTGGAAGTGCCATTTGCAATGGGCTGGTCTTCTGTGTGACAGATAGGAAGCTTATTCCCTGTGTACAGTTCATGAGCTGTTGGACTGAGCTGTAGTGTAGTCTGTCACCACTTCTATATTCATTCATTATCCAGAACATTTAATCTATGATGTCAGTGGTACTGACTGCACTACAGGTTTTATTTTTAAAATATTGACGATTTTATTCATTGTGCCTGAGATACCGCAATGCTGAGTAATTACAGTATATCTGTTGTCACAGTCTGTCACTTATGGTCTGCAGACAACTACAATAAACATGATTGAATTTGCTTTCTGCTGTTTTTTATTTTTTGGGGTCTTTATTTGAATTATCTGGCTGCACTATGTATTTATGTGTTGTTGGATGGTTTGAACATTCGTGTGTGTGTGTGTGTGTGTGTGTGTGTGTGTGTGTGTGTGTGTGTGTGTGTAATTTTGCACAGCTTTCCTTACTTACTGCTCCTCTCTGTTTGCAACCCACATCAAATCATTGGGCTATGTGTGCACCAAGCCTTCATAATGCATTTGCTGATGCTAGCCATCCAAAGGATTGCAGACAAGGGTGAAGTAGTGCTGGTTGGAGACCTCAATATTCCAGATGTGGACTAGAGCATCCCAGCAGCAGCATCAACCAGGAGCACATTTATCTGGACTCCCTTCAAGGTGCCTTCCTCAAGCAACCGGTCATGCAACCAACTCGGCAGAAAGCAATACTGGACCTTGTGCTCACAAACATGGACAGTGTAATGGGGGTAACAGTAGGGGTGCACCTGGAGAACAGCGATCTCCAGTCATTGTGGTTTGACATCACAGAAGGAGCAGAACCAAACCACACAAAAATACGTATCCTGGATTTTAGGGGGGCAGACTTTGGGAAAATGGGGAGATGCTTGAAAGAGGCATTAATGGGAATGGGGAGGGAATCAGGGGTTCAGGAACAGTGGGCAATATTTAAAATTACATAGCAACAGAATTATGCATTAAGCAGGTTAGCAAGGGGAAAAGGAAGAGGAGGTCATTATGGTTTTCCAAGGAGGTAGCGGAGAAAGTGCAAGTCAAAAAGACTGCATTCAGTCAATACAAAAAGTCACAGGCAGAAGGGGATAGGAAGAAGCACCAGGAGAAGCAAAGGGAGGCAGGGAGGTCAGTAAGGGAAGCCAAAGCTCATACAGAAGAGCACATTGCAAAATCAGTGGGTAGAGAGGACAAAACATTTTACAGGTACATAAGTGAAAAAAGAAAGGCAAAGGGAGTAATAGTGAGACTGAAGGGGGAGGATGGGGGCCACGTGGAAGATGGCAACGGTAAAGCTGACATATTGAACAGGTATTTCTGCTCAGTCTTTACTGAGGAAGAGGAGGGTAATGGGCCTGAAGGCAGGACAAGGGGTGAGAATGATGCAGAAATGGACACAAGTCCCTTTACATGAGAAAGGGTCCTGAAGGAACTGGAAGGAATAAGAATTGATAAAGCAATGGAGCCAGATGGGGTGCACCGCAGGGTCCTTAAAGAACTAAGAGAGGTGGTGACTGAACCTCTGGCAATACTGTTAGCTGATCACTGGAAACAGGGGTGGTACCCAAAGACTGGAGGACAGCAGATGTAGTCCCCTTGTACAAAAGTGGGAACAAAGAGGAAGGAAGAAACTACAGACCAGTCAGCCTCACCTCAGTAGTGGGGAAGATCATGGAAGCACTACTGAAGGAGAGATTGGTGGAACATCTGGTTGTCAACGGACTACAGAACCCAAGGCAGCATGGTTTCACCAGGGGGAGGTCATGTCAGACCAACCTCATTGAATTTTTTGACTGGGTGACTAGGGTGGTGGGTCAGGGGAGGGCAGTGGATGTGGCCTATCTGGACTTCAGCAAGGCCTTTGACACTGTGCGACATAGAAGGCTATTACACAAACTGGGGAATATGGGTGTGGGCAGGACAATAGTGCGGTGGGTAGGTAACTGGCTGGGTGGCAGGACACAGAGGGTGGTGGTAAATGGCTGTCACTCCACAGATGGAAGAGTGACCAGTGGGGTACCACCGGGATCAGTGCTGGGACCGGTCCTATTCAACATCTTCATCAGTGACAGTGCACAGGACCTAGAAGGCAGAATTTCCCTGTTCACTGATGACACAAAGCTCTGTAACAGAGTGAACACGCTAAAGGGTGTAGGCAGAATGAGAAGGGACCTGCAGAAACTTGAAGAATGATCAGGGGTTTGGCAGTTGAAATTCAATGTAAAGAAGTGCAAGATAATGCATATGGGGCACAAAAACCCTGGCACAATATAACAGTTGGGGGTGAGAATATAGCATGCACCAAGCAGGAAAGGGATCTTGGGGTTTTCATCTCTGATGACCTCAAGGTAGGGAAACAGTGTGACAAGGCAGCAGGTAAAGCAAATAAGATGCTGAGATGCATAGACAGGGGCATCATCAGCAGGAAAAGGGAGGTCATAATTCCACTATACAAGACGCTAGTTAGGCCCCACCTGGAGTACAGTGTACATTTCTGGAGACCTTACCTACATAAGAACATAGACAGGGTAGAAAAGGCTCAGAGGAGGGCAACAAAAATGGTACATGGATTGCATCACAGGTCCTATGAGGACAGGTTGAAGGACTTGAATATGTACTCCCTGGAGGGGAGGAGGGAGAGTGGGGATATGATAGACACATACAAGTATCTTACAGGGAGGAACAGAGTACAGGAACACACTATTTTTAAGTGAAAAGATACTCCAGGACTAGAGGGCATGGGATGAAGTTGGAAGGAGGACGATTCAGAGAAAACGTGAGGAAGAATGTCTTCACAGAACGGGTGGTGGACAAGTGGAACACCCTGCCAGAGGAAGTGGTGGGGGCTGAAACAATCATGGGATTTAAGAATGCATGTGATAGACATTAAGGAATTCTGGAGGTCCGGGGTGAGAGGCAACAGACTTCTAGGAGAACATAAAGTGAACTTACAAGCTCAAATGGGCAGACTGGGTGGGCCGTAGGCCCTTATCTGCTGACACTGTCTATGTATCTATGTATCTATTCTGTGTATATATTTTAGGAATACACTATAAAAAGTGACAGTAGCAGAAGCACACTGAAAAATAGTTACTGCAACTCAACTGGGCTATCCTATGTATATACATGGTAGGAACGTGTTAAAGCAGGATCCCAATGTAAACAAGCCATTGCATCTCATCTGTGCAAATCTGAGTAACTGCATTTTAAAAATGAGTTATGTGGCACCATGATCAGCAGCTTGCCTGCAGCATGTAGTTAATTGTATGATGTTAAGTCTTTAGAACTGTCCCACCTAGGACACTTGTCAATAAGGTAGTAAGCCTGTGGATGTGGCACAATGTGTTACACACAGAAACGTATACTTTGAGACTGCTTGGTCCACCCAGGCTGCCCATTTCCCTGCCTATTAGATAAGCTGCAGAACCCCGTTAACCACCAGTCTACTTTTTTATACCTCCTAGTAGGATTGCCTTATGTCCCATTGTCCCATGCATTCTTGAATTTACCCACTGTTTTATACCCCCCAACTGGCTATGGAAGTCCTTTCCATGTGTCGACCACCCTCTCTGTAACAAAATACTTCCTCAGATTGCCCATGTTCTGTCTACCCTCTATATTCTATTTGTGCCCCACTGTTCCTGCACGTGTATTTTTATGATAGATGCTACCCTCTTGTACTTTGTTGATTCCCTTGAGTTACTTGAACGTTTCTATGATGTCCCCCCTCTCCCTCCTCTACTTAAGGGTATACATATTAGGCTCCTTTAGTTTCTCTTCTTATGACTTCTTGAGCAGACCCTGCACCATTTTAATTGCCATCCACTGGATTGCCTCCATCCTGTCTATGTCCTTGTGGAGATGGTGTCTCTATAACTGCACACAGTACTCTAGATGGGGGTTCACAAACTGTCTGTACAGAGGGATAACAAATTCCTGTTTTCTATTGGTGATGAGTGATGACCCTCCCTATGCATCCCAGCATCCTCCCTGCCCTCCATACTGCTTTCTCATACTGCTTTCCTATCTTTAGGCCATCTGCTATGACTACCCCATGTACCTTTCCATTTTTATGTTGTTGCTAGTACCTCCCTTGACTGATTTTGACCACGCAGCCTCCTATGGAAGTCCATTCCATGCTTGTAACTTATTACCTCCATGATATAGACTGCCACCCTTCCCCCTTCCTGATTACCCTGTCCCTCCTGTATAGTTTATATCCAGGGATCGCAAGGTCCCAGTCGTAGTGTGATGTTACCCAAGTCTCAGTTACTGCAGCTATGTCCACCCTCCTGTCTGCTAATAGTGCATGCAGGTCATCCATCTTGTTTCCAAGACTCCGCGCATTCAGAGACACCACCCTCCACCTACAATCTGACCTTCCTTCTCTTCCCTCTATTCTTATATTCACATTTATTCCCTCTGTGTGCACCCCTCTACATATCCTTGTAATGTGTTCCTCACCCCTCCACCCTTTGCTAACTGTGTTCTTGGCCCTTACACCTACTTCCTGCAGATCTCTTCCATCACTGTGGGGGATTTCACTGACCTCCTCCTCTCAGAGTGTGCGGGCCTACATAACCATTGCCCCCCATCAGTAGTTTAAATTAAGTGCAGTGGTTATGTATTCCCCCAGTTTGTCCCTAAGTACCCTCAGTCCCTCCCTACTGAGTTGTAGCCTGTCAGGTGAAAAGAGTGCTTCATTTGACTAGGTCTCCTCCCAGTCTCCAATACAGATAAACATCCCCCCCCCGCACCATTTCCTCAGCCAGTCATTAAAATCCTCTATTGTTCTTTTCCTAGTTGTGCTGGCCCTTGGTACTGGTATCACCTCTGAGAAGGCCAGCGAACTTCCTTCCTCCTGCATATTTTCTCTAATTCCCTGAACCTACTTCGCACTAGCTCAACCTCCTTCCCAGCTAGGTTGTTGGTTCCCAAACGTATAACTAAATTAGGTTTTCCTCCAACATCCCATACTATTTCACTTATTCTTAGACTCATCTTCCCTGCTGTCATCCCTGGCATGCAAACTAACCTCATGCTTGTATTTGGGTACCCTTTCCTTACCCAGAATTATGTGACAAGGCAAGAAATGTGTGACAATGTTGACCCTAAGGTAGAAGAAAAATAGGTAGTAATTACAAACCGTGTGTCAACTGTCAACATGCAACACTGAAAAATGACACCTTTCAAAAAAATGCAAAAAATTGAAAGATAATGTATCTGAGTAGGGGGGAACATAGGGGATAGCTACAGAATGGAGGGGGAGGTGCTCACTGTCACCAAAGAGGAAAGGGCCCTAGGGGTTATCATATCTGATGACATTAAGGTATCAAACTGGTGCACAAATGCTGCAGGGAGGGCCAGTGGCATTCTAGGATGCATAAGCAGAGGCATTATTAGCAGGAGATGGGAGGTGGCAATGCCACTGTATAAAACACCTGTAAGTTCTCACCTGGAGTACTGCATACAGTACTGGAGATCACACATGGGTAAGGTCATAGACAAGGTGGAGGCTATCCAGAAAATGACAACAAAGATGGTGCATGATCTGTATCACAAAACATATGAGGAGAGATTAAGAAAGCTCAATATTTAGTCACTGAGGTAGAGGAGAGAAAGGGGGACATGATATAAACATTCAGGTACCTCAAGGGCATAAACACAGTGCAGGTGGGGGATCTTTTCCAATGTAGAAAAGATATCAGAATGAGGGGACACATTATGGAACTGGAGGTGGTAGATTGAGAGGTACTGTGAGGAAGATTTTCTACACAGACAGGGTGGTGGATGCTTGTAACAGTCTGCCACCAGAGGTGGTGGGGGAAAACACAGCAGAGGTGTTTAAACATGCCTGGGACAGCCACCAGGGAACATTGGAAGTGAAGGGAGTGATGAAAAGCCATTGATCACTTAGGGTCAGTTACTGCATACTAGTATAGGGCTTATATGCAGACTAGGTGCTGCTTTAATGAATGGTCAGGTGACACTTTTAGCACAATGGCAAGTCATCATTTGACCTTTCATTAATGCCCATTTTATAATATGGGTGTACCTTATGAAACCCATGCAAAGTTTATGTTGTCTACCAGTGACAAAGCTTTCCACTTTAAGCTGTTTAATCATGGGATACTTCAACAAAAATACAATGAAACTCTAGTCTAATACCATAGTTTGCTGAAAGAGCGAACTGAAGTCTAATGGGCAGGCTTAAAAATAGTCTGGACAACATGATGCAGAGGGCAATAGTAAATGGATTGAAAACTGAAGAAAGGGGGGTGACTAACAGAGTAGAGCAGACTCCACTGCTGCAACCAGTCCTCTACTGTCTTTATATGTGACATAGAAGAGTGCATGGAAGGAAAAGCATGCATCTTTACCACCCTCAAAAATATCTGCAACAGGGATAACACATGGGGAGGAGGGTCATAAGGATGAGAATGGACTTGACTGCACTGGAGTAATGTTCAAAAATATGTCAGCCTAGATTAAATGAAAACAAGTGCAAGGTAATGCCCCTTGTAAACAAAAAAAACACAGGTGAAGAGTACACAATGAGGGGTGGGGGGATGCGGTTCTATCAACAAATAAAAAATGAAAAGGGAGTTGGGGTTAGTCATACTAGACAACCTAAAGGTATGCAAACAATGTGAGAAGGCAGTAAGGAGGACTGGGTGGATAATGGGATGCATATAAATACAAATCAGTAGAAGAGATTGGCATAACATGACATAAAATGAATATTACCTTATGGGAATTGTTGTTTTGACTAGGTGGAGACAGTTCACATGAAGGGAAACAACTATTTTGCTGCCCTGAAGTGAGATATGATAGACTGGGTACAGGTGGAATGAGTGTGGCATACGATCCCCCTGGTGGTGTAGTGGAGCTGCACCTGCCGAACCACACTGCCAGGTTGAGAACCATCACCATGCTCCGTCCCACCCAACACACAATCACAACCACCAGCCGGTGATAGGCTCAGCCTTCCCCTCTCCAGCACTGCCATCTGACGACTCGTCAGTGTGTGAGTACTGTATACAACAGGTGTTCACTGGTGGCTCATTCAGCAACTGACAATATATGGAGAGATAAGGGCTGTACCAGTCGCACGATTGCAGTCAGGATGGGGTTGAGAGGAGTTGTGAGCCACTGCCTACCGGTGGGGTGGGGGGTGGCTCCACTAAAACACCAGACACTGGTGTTATTGTAATATACATGGCATTGGGAGTAAAGTGGAGGTGTATAATAGATCATCTGGATTTCACCAGCACCACCAGGCTGAACACCAGACCAGTACTGTAAATGAACATGCCACCCACAGAACCAAACACAACCACCACAACTGTACAGCACCAATGTGTTGAGGGCAACCACCAGCTCGACCATCCACAGGCCCAGCATAGTATTTTATGGGGATTATATGTCTGGTTGTTTGTACGGGGTGCAGATAGTTTGCATAAAGGGTAAAAAATAGTTTGCATGCCCTGAAGTGACATTTCTGTTCTCTATAGACTTTTATATCCAGGTTGGATACAGACAGAATGGTAACCTGGTAAAACAAGGGGTAACCAGGAAGGAGTACTAGTCTATAGAAAGAGTGGTGAATTGGTGAATGAAAAAAAGGTGAAGAAATTACATCAATAGATACAGTACAGTAAATGAAACAGTTCATATGGAAAGTTAGGATGTACCATGATGGTCGGAAAACATGAACCTGTTGTCATGCTGCTCACGTTATACAATGCCATGCCATGGTCTGCTAAATGTAATTTTCAGACGGTCAAAAACACCAACAGAAAATTAACACAGAAAGTCCAGACATCCATTGCATTTGGCTATTGCAGGGTTACCACACTGTGTAACTAGACAAGATATAACACCATTATAGAATTCTATTTTCCCAGTTATCAAGCTTTCACCAGATGCCAATACAGATTCTAATATCCTGCAAAGAGGGTTCCTGACCATAGCCCCGCTTGGACTAATCACCATCTATATGTATGTAAAAACATACATTTAGAAGGTGCCAACAGGTTGGAGATTCCAAAGGCTGCAAATTGTCTTCAGATCTCTCAATCTTTGCATCTGCCCATTTATCAAAACTCTCAGATTAGTGTTCAACTGCAAGGCTGGCATATCTGGCATGCTGAAGATGACATCAATTATAATGTTAGCTTTGCCACTTGGATTTATTAAAAACAGCTGATAACAGGGTTTTATGTGACGTTTACTGAAGCACCACACTTTCTTTCAAGACGATCTTTCTATTTTTGTGGGGATTGTGTTTAGCAGAGTAGCCCACCACACATAGCCCCCCTTCCACCAACACAACACACAAATGCACAAAACGTATAATGTAGACATTGATTTAGTAAAGTAAAGAACGATAGGTATAAAAAAAACATTGACAAACTGCAAAGGGACTATACCTTTAGGTTCCTCTCACAGCAGTCAGGTGTAAAATGCAGAGAGCAAAGAACGATATTTCGGCTGCTCACATCAGGCAGATTGACACGCTTGAAAGCAGCAACCCACTTTGCTAAAACTAGCAACTGCTTCTGATATCTAAAGAATGACAATGATCAGCATTCTGATTTATGCAAAGTGCTCACATACTCGATAACAGAGCAGAAAACCATTTCTGAGAAAAAAGAAGCACACCCAATACACACGTTATTCTTCTGGTCTTCACCTTGACATCCACATGATGGTTAAGATTCCCACTTAGTGACAGTCAGCTGCTACAGGCAGAGCCCATCACTTATGCCACACTGATTTTTATTACCTCTAGAGGTGCCATAAAATGGAGTGGACCCCCACCCCAGTGTTTAGATATTTGGGCTATCGGTGACACAATTACATCGCACACTGCAGAAACCCGATTAGGTACTGTATAATCACAGGACATAAGTCAAAATACATTTTGAGGAACAAATTACAACAGGTAAGCACCACAGTCATGTGAGAGTTTCCCTTTAATAATTTATTTCCTAGTTATCAACTTGAAATAAAAACTCTGTCTTATATTTTATATTTCTTGGTTCAGTGTTTGGTTTCACTTTACTAACCTGTGGATGATATTCGCACAGTTGTAGTTCTGAAAAGGTATTAAATTCATTTGCTACCGCATCAGTATCCAATAAAAAAAAAAACACCATTCGGGAGTCACGTGATGTGCTGGTAACGGTCGGATGTGCCTCCAAGTCTCTCCAGCTCCCTCAACTTTCATTTTATTATTTTCAAACTCTAAAGTGCTAACATTTGTTTTCTTTCATCTGCTACAGCTTGACTCTACTCTCCTGGTGCTGGTTCGTGTGCTTTCTGGCCGGCTGGGAGCTTTTAAATAGTGACAGAAATGAAGCAAACCCTCCTGCAGCACACTCCACTGCCGACACCAGAGATGGACAAAGGGACCAAGCAACAAGCCCCAGGCCTCAGTGGCATCTCAATCTTCTCCTCCATTGACAGCACTTTCAGAAGAGAGATTTTTTCAGGAGTTTGCTGCCATGAAGGATGTCTTTCAAGTGTTGACAGAGGAAATGAGCGAACTGTGGGGAACTACAGAAGCACTGAATCAGCATGTAGGAGACACCAAGGCCTGTGTTAGCTCCCCTGATGATTGGAGGGGCTGTATCAATCCCAACTTTATTTTGTTAGCCACCGGGTGTTTAAACTAGAGGGACAGCTACAGGATATGGAAGGAAGAAGCAGCAGGAATAATGTTGTGGTCCTGAGTTTACCTGAATTCGTGGAAGGTCCCAACTCAGTCCTGTTTGCCCCCAGATTATGACAAGTTGGTTGGACCCTCCCACAATATGCCTGCTTATATTATTGAATGGACACATCATGCCCTCCACCAAATGCCAAAGGAGGCTGAGCCCCCCAGACCCTTCATATTCAAATGCCTGAATTATATATATTGTTAACACATTTTGGTCAAAACTCAGGAGCTGCAGTCAATATCTTGGGAAGGGGCTCCTATTAGAGTGGTGCAAGATCTACCACAGTTGGTCAGAAAGTGGAAGGTGGCATATCATCCCCTTTTTACAAAGTTCAACGCGGCGCATATCAATTTCTGGATATTATACCCGGTTCGCCTTTAACTCATAAAAGGTGCAAGCATGAGTTTTGATTAGGTGGAGTCTGCTCAGAAGGAAGTGCCACTTCTTGTTCTAGACCTTTTCAAGGCAATATGAGTCCAGCAGAGTTCTTTTTATGGAAGGACATTGTTGTTCTGCATGGATTTTTCTTATTCTTATGAGCCTTTACACATCTGTGCTGGTTTTGGACTCCACTGTTTATTTGTTGTTGCCCTGTTCACAAATTAGAAATGGACTTATGACAAATACGTGTTTTATTCTGCAGACCTGTGTTACTTTTCTGCCACAGTGAGTGTTTGATCTACTGAGAGAAAGCGTGGGTGTTCTCCCTGGAACTTTCTGTAGCCATCACCCAGCTACTCTACTCTCTGTTGCAATTACTCCAAACTGATGTATTTTCCAGCCGTATCATCCACTGTGCATCTGCTATTCAGGCTGACTTATGCAGGACTCCTATAGGAGGGGGGTATTTTCTTTACCAGTCATTTCTAAACTGTGACTCCTTTGGACTGTCTAGAACAGCGATTATGTAAGCAATAAGGCATGACAGCGTGTTGGTCAAAGCACGAGGCGAAGCCGAGTGCTTCCGCCACCCCAGGAGTGACGTTATTACACAATAACACACACCCTGGAGTGCCTTATTGCTATTATACAATGGTTCATCTGTAAAAATAAATAAATAAGTAAAAAGAAAGAAAAAAAATGTTTTAAAATGCATTTTCAGCTTTTTTTGCATGTGTTGGTTTACATTTACATAAAAAAGTCCGTTATTACTATAGCTGGCCAGTAGATGGCATTGTATGTTTCTTACAGTTTATGTTTTCTGTCTGTTGTCACTCACTCCGCCTCTGTCCCTTTCATTTTGTTGTCCGTGGTTGATACTTTTTACATGGCAAAGAAAACAGAATTGCTTTTAAACATTATAAATACTTTGCTTGTGAATCCTTTTGGTTTTATGTGTCCCAGAACTTGAGTGGCTTCTCTGGCTGCTGTGACCAGCGGGTTACGGTCGACACAATTCTCTGAAACCACTCGGCTTGGGGGAAAAACTGGTATGAGAATCGAGAAAGCAGTTTTCAGTAATGGCTTTTTAAACATTATAAATACTTTGCTTGTGAATCCTTTTGGTTTTTATGTGTCCCGGAACTGAGTGGCTTCTGTGAAGCGTGTGACCAGCGGTTACGGTCGGCACAATTCTCTGAAACCACTCGGCTCAGGGGAAAAACTGGTATGAGAATTTCATTTCTTTTTTTTGTAGGCTGTAATGTTCTGTTTGATGCGAGTCCTGTGAATGGTAAAGTGAGGCACGTAGCTGCTGTTTGGGGGAGAGGGTAAGCTGTAGCGGGTTCAGGGCACTGTGCTTCGCGACGGCTTGTGTGGGGAGGGAGGGTTTCTGTTGCTGTTCTGTGGTCACCTGTGTGCCTGGGTTTTTTCCAGTGATGTTGTTGTTCAATAACATCACTGTCCCAGGCACAGAGTGACCAATCAGGAAACAAGCAATTCTTCTGTCATTGTATAATAACATCTAGCTCCCTTCTGATCATGGTTCCTTCCTTCACTGCATTAGACTCTTTTTGCTTCATTTTTTTTGTTAGTCTGTGCAATGGTGTAGTCCTTCCTTGCCAGTAATTTTGGGATTATTGCAGTGGTGGGGGGGGGGGGCTCTGTATGAATTTCAGCTCTTGGCTTCCCCCTTCATTTTGTTTAGTATGCCTTCTTGGGGATGTTTGTAAAGCAGACTTGTCACTTTTGTTTTGTGTATCCCTTCCCTCAGAGTGGCTTACACTGTAGTTCAAGGTAGCTAAGGGGACTGCAGCTTGTTGGTGTTTAATGTTTCTTAGTTGCCCCTTAGTTTCTGAGGGAATGGATTGGTTTCAGGTTATAGTTTGGTTTTCCTCAGGGTAGATAAGGGGTGGGGCTTCCGTGAGTGTGATGGTTTCTGATTCTCTATTATTATTTGATATTTTTATCTAGAGTTTGAGTTTCTTGTTCTGGTTTTTAGTTATTGTGTGACCTTGGGAGCCGGGTGGACTCTAAGGGGGCAACTCTGCATATGTCATGGGCTAAGTCTTTTTTTGGAGTGCTGTCTTGGGGACAAGGGTGGATAGCTTCTTTTTGGCCTCATTTTTTGGTTGTCTGTTCATATGTGGTATGGGGCGACTTCAGTCTTTTTTCCTGGAGGGGTCTTTTTCTATGTTTGAATATTTTTTCTGTTGCAGTTGTTGGGGGGCGGGGGAGCTCAGAGCACAATTTTTTTATTGGGGTTAGTTGGCTTCCAGCCTGCTTCTTAAGCAATGCTGCACCCATATGTATTTTCTCTCCTTTAAATGTGTACTGTTTTTAAGTTTATTACATGGAATATTAAGGGAGCCGATGAGAAGAGAACATGTTCTATGATTTTATGACACTTAAAGAGACTACAGCCTGGGGTGGTCTTTTTACAGGAGACCCAGTTGCAATAGGAGGATATTTCCTATTTTCAGAGAGAGTGTTTGGAGTAAGTGTTTGGGGCAGGTTGCGGTAATAAAAAGGATGGGTAGCCATTCTGATTAATAGAAAGTTGTCTTTTCAATTGTATCAGAAGTGTTGGGATCCTGAAGGTCAGTTCATCTTGGTCCATGGGCGATTGAGTCTCACTGATGTCCTTTTGGGCTTGATTTATGGGCCCAATCTGGATTCCCCTCAGTTTTTTGCCAAGCTCACCACTCTGATAGAACCCTTTTCCCATTTTCCTACTTTTATAGGGAGGGACTGGAATTTGGTTTTCCATATAGACTTGGATAGGTCCAGTTCTCATCAGAAAGACTTATCCCTAGGTCAGCGAGGAATTCGGGAGCTGATGGATGTTCTAGGGCTGGTGAACCCTTAGCGCATCCAGCATCCTACAATGAGACAATACACATTTTATTCTGCTCCCCATTCCTTACAATCTCACAGCAATTATTTTTTGATTAGTAAAGATGGCTTATTAGGACATATTTTTGTGATATACAGCCTATGTACCTCTCAGATCATGACCCTATTTCTTTGGAGAACACTGTTAAGGGATTGGAGGAGCAGGACAGGACTTGTCGGCTGAATTCCCATCATGTTTAGGATCTTGACACTCTTCAAAAGTGTCTTCAGACCTTTTTTTCCAAGATAATGAGGGGTCCACTCAAGCACTGGATGTTTTATGAGGTGCTGCAGAGTGTGCTGTCAGAGGTGAATGTATGCGTTTGGCGTCTAAAGCTAAGAAAACTGTATACTGAAAAGGTAAATTCTTTGCTACACCAGATATGCTTATTGGAACATCAACTATCCTCCCAGACTTCACTCCGCCACCAGGTTAAAACTGAATTCCCTCAGGGCACAATATTATGGGCTGTTGGCAAGCAATGCTGACCTAGCATTACAATGCACCAAAATGTGTTACCTGGAATTGGGGAAGTGTGCGGGTAGACTTCTAGCCTTGCAACTCCAGCGGATTGATTTCTCCAATGCCATTCCTGGCCTTCAACCTACCTCCAAGGGGGATATTCTTACTCACCCCCGGGACATGCAGAGACTTTTAAATCATTTGTTTTAGGTTGCTTTACAGCCCCGACTCTAGTCTACAAGAGCCCATTGAGTGGACTGAAGATTATATAGAATCGATCCACCTTCCTTGATTAACAGAATAGCAGCCAGACCTCTTCAAGGTATCTATTTCCATTTTGGAAGTTCGCAAGGTGATCAAACGTCTTCTGAAAGATAAGGCCCTGGGACCAGATGGTTTTAACTGTTTTTTTCCACTTGTATCCATATTTTAGCCCCCTTTTGGCCCAATTATTTTAATTTTTTGCTCTCTTCAGGACTTTTTGATCATTCTTGTACTCAGGCATGGATGACTTTAATTTACAAAATGGGTAAGCATGAGCTCTCACCGGGAAGTTACTACCCTGTTTCATTGTTAAATTCTGATTTAAATATCCTTTCTAAAGTTTTTGCCAATCACATCCTCCAGGTTTGGAACAGCCTTATCAGCCCCATGCAGGTTGGTTTTGTTGTGGGTTGTCTCTCCAGCGACCACCTCCGTAAGCTATTGTACCTGATATCCATGCCTAGGGAGACCAGGTACCCCCAAGGCCTTGGTCTCCCTAGAAGCAGAAAAAGCATTTGACTGGGTGTCTTGGCCCTTTTTATTTGCTACCCTCTATCGGTTTGGCTTTCCCTCAGCTTTTTGTGATTGGGTGAAGATTCTTTACAGCTATCCATCTGCCAGGGTCAAGTGTAATGGGGTCCTGTCCTAACCCTTTTTCCTTTTATGGGGCATGAAGCAGGGCTTCCCCCTCTCCCCCTTTCTGCTTAATCTTTACCTGGAACCTGTTCTTTACAATTTTCAGGCAATTCTAGTATTCAAAGGATTCGGGTGGGCGGCACTACTTATAAGGTTTCCGCCTATGTGGATAACCTTCTTTTACATATTGAGGAGCCCCAGACTTCTATTCCAGCTGTGCTTGAAGAGATTTATCATTTTTCTCAAGTGGCAGGATATAAACTGAATGCAGTCAAAACTAAAGTTTTACCTCTGAATTCTTTGGTTACCAAACATTTGATGGTTTATTTAGGTCTCTCTTGGGAGCCCAATGTACTATCCTATCTGGGAATTCAAGAGACCCATTCCCTTTTGGACCTGATTAAATGTAACGTGTCTCCCCTATGTCAGGAGATTCAGATGGACCTTCAGCAATGGATGACACTCCCTCTTTCCCTTTGTGGAAGAGTAAGTGTCATTAAATGAATATTCTGCTATGTGTTCTGTATCCGCTTGGAATGCTCAGGCCTTTTCTCCCCAAATCCTGGTTCACCCATCTTCAGAGTATGCTAACAGATTTCTTGTGAAACAGGGGCACTCCCTGTTGGGCTTATTTCAAGTTAACTATACTTAAAGAGTTTGTCGTTCTTCATCTCCTTAATTTCTTTTTGTATTACTGTGCCATACACTGCAGTAAAATATTCCAATGGCATCACCCCTCGTTTGCTCAGTCTGATCAATCATACTGTCCCCTGTGGCTATCACTAGAGAATCAGCTATGCAAACAATATGGCCTCCATCTTTGCAGCCTCCTTTATGTGAAACCAGCATGTTTACCTAAGCAGCTTTGAATAACCCCACTGATGTGATCCTGTAAAGCACTTAGACAGATTTGCATTTATTTGGATTTGGAATGGAGCAATAACTTAACACAACAATTTATTGGTAATCTGAAACTTTTAATTGCTAGTCATCCCATCCCTTTCAATTTATGTCCCTCCCTTTGGGACTGTCCTCTAGACTCGTTGACTGAGGACGGAAAATCCATCCCAGCTGGGAGACTTCAGGAGCATCTTTTTATACCTCATTACCATCTTTTCAAACATCTGCAGGTTTTCAGTGCTTTGTCCTCTTATTTAGGTCCTTATCCTTGGCCTGCATAGTCCAGTACTGTCCTACAACATTTTTTATCTGTTTTGGGGCAGCCCCACTCCATATCTCAGTTTTGTTGCCTTCTTCAGAGATTAGACCCAGGCAGCCTGAAAGGGGTATGTTTTTATAGGCAGCAAGAATTGGATCTTCATCGGGATGTTAAGATTTGTGAGGCAATCTGGAGGAGTTTATATAACTATATCAAACACGACCTCTATTGAGTATTAAAATTTTGCATTTTGCACAATCTATACTTCACTCCCCTCAGGTACTTCAGAATGGGTAGATCTGTGTCTCCAACTTGTTTGAGCTGTGCTCTCACTGAGGGCAACTTGAAGCATATTCCATGGGTTTGCCCTAAAGTGATCCCTTTTTGGCACACCTTCCGGAGCTCTTTAGACCCCCTTTTAGGGCTTGATTCCTATTTTACCCCACAGATTTGTTTGGTGGGGTATCATCCATAGGAGCTGTTTGGTCTTCACAGGGTCCACATGTCATTGATCTCTATCACTGCCAAGATGATAACTGAACGGCATTGGCTTGATGATCCCATACTCTCATATGAGAAATGGCTTAAGGAGATACTTTTGGCCCTGGAGACAGAAAAAATATAGCTTGCCAGCAGGATAGGTACCATATGTGCAGGTCCCATTGGGAGCCACTTTTTCCTTTGCTCTCAGTCTCAGCAAGCCCGTAGGTTAGCGCAAGACATACTAGTTGATGACGTTTTCTCCTTACTCCTCTGTCACATTGTGTATGCTTTTATTCCTTGATTTTTGCAATGTGTTAACTAGATTGGAGGTTGTACTCTGGAGGGTTAAGAGCTATTTTATTTGGGGGGGTGTGGGTAGAGTGTTGGGGGAGTTCTTTCCTTTGTTGTTTTGTGTAATTTTGAGCCATGTTGTACATGTTGTATGTTTTTTTTTTCAATTTGAACTTTATTAACACATTTCTATTATTAAGGGCAGTTACAGCAAGTCAGGGTGTAACGTAGCACTTGAACAGTATGAGTTTCTTAACTGAGAGCGCAACCATAGAGATGTGGTATTTCCTAATTCTAGCACTGACCAGGGGCATATCCCCTAGAAGACACACCTCCAGAATAAAATACTCCTGTAGGCCCAGTAGGGGATCAAGAGATATCTTAATTCAATTCCATAAGGAGGAGACTTTGGGACAGGACCAGAACATATGCAGGAGGGTACCCTCTTCTTGCAAGCACTTGGTACATATACTAGAGTTTGAGAAGCCCCATTTTTTTAATTTAATAGGGGTACAATACATGTTATGTAAAATGTGATATTGCATGAGACACAATCTATCTTCGGAAACGTACTTATGACAGGATCTCCATAGGGATTGCCAGTCCAGCTGGTATTGAGGGAGGAGTGAGTTCCAGAAACTAGTAGGTCTGAAGATGTCCCAATTTTTTATAGTACAACACCCTGTATAGCTTAGGTACTATGTCTGATGATCCAGACAATAGGGAGATTTCAGGAATCAGAGCTGATACCTTCTGGGAGGGGGGAGAATTCCCCAGAGCTACAGTGAGAAGGTGTCTTAACTGCTTGACTTTAAAGTGAGATGAGACTGGAATAAGGAACTTGTCAATAATTCCACGTGGGAACAACCAGTGCCCTTCCCCATCTACCAGGGAAAGCAGTTTTCCATCGCCTAATTGAGGCAACCAGTTACGGGGAATCCACTTACCACTGAAAGAAAAAGATGGGGAATTCCAAATCGACTGAGCTAAATCAGTCTGAGGGGAATAGTGAAGAAATAAGCATAACTGTGTATAAACTCTTAAAGAGATGCTTATTGTGGTGCAGTCGGCCATCTTTACATGGTACAGCTTGAGGTAAAATAAATTTAAGAGATCCAGGCATTTGGTTTTAATTGCATCTAACTCAATCTTAAGCCATACTAGTTGTGCCATTTCAGGACCTGGGGATATCCATCTCAGATATTTTGCTAGATGACTTGTCCAGTAGTATAATGCCATATGGGGAATTCTCAGCCACCCCTCAGGTTTTGGGGCAGCTAGTTTATGATAGGCCAACCGGGGATATTAATCTGCCCAGATAAATCTGGTAAATATACTGTGCAGTTTCTTAAACCAGCGTATGGGAATAAAAGAGTTGAGAAGGGATAAATGGTAATAAATTCTAGGAAATACATTCATCTTAATAATATTAATCCTGCCCCATAATGATATTGGAAGTTTAGACCATCTGTCAAGGTTGTGAATAATAACCTGTGAGAGAGAATCCAGATTATCTTTGACCCACACTAAGGGATTATGGGATAGCTTTATGCCCAGATATTTAATTACTCTAGGAGTCCAACCTAAACCTAGGGGGCAAATATCATCCTTAAATACCTTGTGATTTAATGGGAAAAATAATGATTTGCTAGCATTCAACTTATAGTTGGATAGCACACTGAACTTGGCTATTTTGTTCAGTAAGGGTGGTATTGAAGAAATCGGATAGGAGAGATGTATCAGCAAATCATCTGCATAAGCAGTGAGTTTAATATCATGACGGCCAACTCTAGTACCTTGTATAGAAATATTTTGGAGAATGTTTTGGATGAGGGGTTCCAGATATAAGTTAAACAAGAGAGGTGATAGGGGGAAACCCTGCCTAGTACCTGAATGAAGTGAGAAGTAGTTTGAGAAGGCTCCATTAGCTGAGATTCTTGCTATGGGGATTTATATACTGCAGCAACCCTGGAAATGAATACCAGAGGAAATTTAAAGGCACTCAATACCTTGAAGAGAAAACTCCAATTCACCCAGTCAAATGCCTTCTCTGCGTCCAAAGAGACCAAACCTGCAGGGAAGTCAGCATCTCTGGAAGCCGAGAAGACATGGGATAACGTACGCAGATGATCTGCTGAAGAGCGTCCCTTCATGAAGCCTACCTGATTCATACCTATTAACTCGGGAAGCACCACGGATAACCTGTTAGCTAAAATCTTTGAGAGGATCTTGATATCCTGATTTAGGAGGGATATAGGCCTATAGCTCTGAACGAGCTCAGGGTCCTTGTCTGGCTTGGGGAGAAGCACTATCAAGGCTTCAAAGAGATGGCAATCAACCTCTGTCCCGGATAGAATATGCTGAAATAAACTATTAAGTATTGGCAATAGAAGTTCTCAAAATGTTTTATAGAAAAGGGAAGAAAATTCATCAGGCCCGGGAGTTTTATCCAAGGGCAAACCTCTGATAGCCTCGGCGATTTCCTCCTGAGTTATTGGAGAGACCAGAGAATCTATGTAATGTACTGGGAGGGAGGGTCGATGTGAATCCATCAGATACTTCTCCATGCTTACTGGACTGGGGGGGTACTCCATGTCCCCATAAAGTGATTTGTAGTATGTTGCAAACTCTTGAACTATCTCGGTGGGAGATGTTTTCAGAGTCCCATCAACAGAAGCCTTAATAGAAGAGATAAATCTCACTGATTCTTGTTGTTTAATACGAAGTGCCAAAAGGTGTTCTGCCTTCTCACCTTAGTCGGTATAACTAGGTTTAGTGTGTATTATAGCTAACTCCGCCTTTTCCTGGAGTAGTTCTAAATATTTGTCTCTCAACTGTAGGAGACTCGCCTAGTCCTCCTCTGAAGAATTAACCGAGACACTGGATTCGAGAACCCAAATTTGGGATAACAAGGACAGTAATTCTCTCTCCCTAACTCTCTTCCTGGCCACTGAGAGGCTAATAAGAATGCTTCTCATGTAAGCCTTGAAAGCCCCCCATATAATATCTGGTTTTGCACTGTTTAAAGGGTTGGACAGAAAAAAGGCCTCAGTGTGCTCCCTTATGGTATTGCAATAATTAGAATCTTTAAGCAATTGATCATTAAGCTTCCATCTTGTTTCTTACTTTGACACATCCTGAATTGTCAGATCACACAGCACCAAAGAGTGGTCGGAGACAGGGCCAGGCTGTATCGACGAGGACCTAACCCCAGGCAAGAGAGTCTGAGAAATGAGTATGTAGTCAATATGGGATTGTGAGCCGTGTACCAAAGACCTGAATGTGAACTCCTTGAAATCAGGATTTAGGACACGCCAGACATCACAGAGCCCGCATTGATCCAATAGTTCTCTAAAAGCCCTCTGACCCAGGGAGACCCGCTCCGATGCACCACCTGACCTGTCAAGGTTTGAGTCTGCAACTTGATTAAAGTCACCCCCCAGGATAATCCTTATGGGAAGAAAGGCAGGATTAAATTTATCAGTCTCATGAAATAAGCGGGGTCATCAATATTAGGACCATATATGTTGCCCAATAGCAGAGGTGTTGACCAAAGAGTACCTATAACTAAAATGAACCTGCCCTCAGGATCCCTGATACTATGAGTTGATACAAAGGGAATGCCCCTGTTAATAATGATCATAACCCCAGGGCTGTTTGAGGAGCCTTGTGCCTCATACACCATCCCCACTTGTTGCCTCCTCACTTGTGAGGCTTCTGTTTCTAATAGGTGTGAGTCCTGTAGAAAAGTAACCTGAGTGTGTAAAAGACTTAAGTGTTTGAGAACCTGGTATTGTTTAGATTTTTTCCTGATCCCCTTAACGTTCCATGTTGCAAAAGTCACCTCATTGGCCATCTACTAAAGACTTCTAAGGATGCTAGATTCGGCCCTGCACTCCGGGTGTATAACACAAATAATCTAACCCCCCATTGCTGCTGTAAGGTCCTCCCTCCACCCCAGCCCCCATGAGAAGCCCATGTTTAAACTTCCAATACACCCCCACCCCCAACAAGAACACATAACCCTCCCCACCCTCCCAGCCCCCACACTGTCACAAGCAACGCTTAGCACAGCACGAGGATCCATCCTCCACCTCCCACCCCCCGAACATATCCTCTACTTAATGATCTCCCTTGTAACTCATAATACAAAGCAATTAATAGGCTGTATTAATGAGGGCTTAATATCTAAAGAGTGGTCTCGGGCTTCCAGGGCCTACGAACCTCTGTTAATGAATCCACTAGTTATCGAGAGAGGAAAATAGAACTGGATGTCATAAATGTGAATATGACAAATCATCATGAGATTCTTGAGAGGGAGTTGAAAAATGTTTGTTCCCCATAGGGAACTACCTCGTGAACCAGAACCAGAGAGAAAATTAACATGAAGGGGTGAGCCCATCATCGAGATGAGAACATGAGAAAATGAAACCAAATGAAAAGTGACACAAGATCCAGAGATGGGAAAACCGTGGGAGTAACTACCTAGGGGTTGCAACCCCCTGATCCCTAGAAGCCCCCCCTGCAAAATCAGAACTAGATAATAAACAAAAGCAGTCCCTCTCAAGACAGAATGACCGGACCTGCGTTAAACTGGTTGAGCCATGCCCTCTTGTGGTCATAACCTGATCCAGACCACCAGTCAGAGGCGCCCTGAAAGCCCAGAATTGTTCAGAAATCTGAAATCCCATCATATAAAGTTTAAACAAAAGGCATAACCCAAAATCTTGCCCTGTGTGGTCCCCTTGGAAACTAAACAAGCAATATTATCTCAGATGCAGTCCAAAACAAAGCCTCCAGGAGTCCCCCCCAGGACTCTCCCTGAAACACTATTCCCACCAACAGGCCAGGACCTGTTAAATGTAAAGTCAAGCCTCTACTAGTAGCCCAGTTCTGTTAGAGGGCATAAACTCGAATGAAATCTGTCTTTAGAAAGAGCGCTGTCCACACAAAAAACCAAGCGACACTTCGTTCTGAAGTTCCTGGTGAATCCTGAAGATCAGGAGGCCCTCTCAGGTCACCCGGAACAAGTCTGGGAATGCCAACTTAAGGCTTAGTAACGCAGCTTCAGGATCCTAGAACTTGAGCCATGAGCCATTTACTGAGACTTTTAGCTTTGCTGGGTACCCCATCCTGAACTTTAATCCCGCCGCTATAATCTTAGATACAATTGGGTGGAAGGCTTTCCGTTTCAACCGGACCGAGCCCAGGATATCCTGAGCAATTCTCAGCTTCACCTTCTCCCATCTGACTTCTTGCAAGGCCTTGGCTTTCTGTAGGAAATGCTGCCTTTCTAAGTAATTCAGAAAGCGGCAAATGATGGGGCGAGGAGGCATCAGGTGGGATTTTGGTCGCTGAGATCGGTGGGCCCATTCTATTATATATGTTGAGCCAAAGGGAGAGGGACCAGCGACCCTTTCAACCAGCTTCTGGGTAAAGACTACGGTATTCTGGCCTTCTTCCCCTCCGGGGAGCCCAAGAATTACCACATTATTTCTCTGACTACGGCCTTCCAGATCTTCGAGTTTTGCTTCTAGACGAGACAGCTTTTGTTTCATTGATGGGAGCTCAGGATCCAGACTTTCCAATTTTCTCTCTATCAAAATTATTCAGGCAATGTTGTCCGATACTGTCATGGAGACTTCCTCTAACTTTCTGGAGAGGGATTTCAGGTCAATTGCCATATCTTTCATCTCTTCCCAGAATGGTTTAAATTCCTCCAAGAATCTGTTAAGTGTTAGGGGTTCTTGGTCCCCCACTTGACACGAAGGTTCCGGTTTGTCTGAGCCACTCGAGGCTCAGGATTTCTTCGAGGCCTTCTCAGGAGTGATGGGGGGTATGTCTCTGCAGGGCTTTCTTCATGTAAGCCTCCATTTACCACAGATGAACCCAAAACAGGAGCACATGCTGTTTAGAGACAAGAAAAACTCACAGGCAGAAGAGTTAGTTAAAGTTTAACAATATTAAAGGATGAGTTTATATTCGGGAGGCAGGAGCTCAGCGGAGGAGCATCTACTCAGCACTCTGCATCACGTGATCTCCCCCTGTTGTATGTTTTATGTTCTTTGTGCATGTTAAAAATTTAATAAAGTACATTAAACTTAAAAAAAAATAACATCATTCTTTGGTAAAGCACATAGTACAATTTTCTTATACTTTCCTAGAACTTGATTTGTACTCTTACATAATTTCTTAGAGTTTTCATGCTCCTCCATTTGTTTGTTATAGAAAAACTCTACTCTAGTGCTCCTAATAAGCAGCTTACATCTATTTGCTACCTGTTTACAGACTACTCTACCTTATATGCCTGTGTCCAACTTTCTTTAAAATTTGCACCTGCTCTATGCCTCTTTTGCACAGTATTTTTAAGTTCCCTGTTATCCAAATCTGCTTTCTTCCATTTTTTCCCTTTTTTTCTTCCCTTTTGCCTTTTTTCCTGACTGGTCACAAAAGTGATCACATAAGTGATTACATTTTGTAGTAAAAGCCATCCTGGTGGTGATGAGGGTAGACATGCTGGACACCACACCTCGCACCATGCCAGTGACCCGGGTTAGGTCATGAGCATGGGGCACTGAGGGTTGGCTGGGGAAGGGGGGAGCTGACTGAGCTGCTGGCAGGCAGCTTTCCTCTTTGGGGAGGGCCTGAGGGTCTCCCCAGCAATTGTTTGCCTCCTGGTGGTGGCTGAGGGGTGGTGCCATATTGAGGAGCCCTGGCACTAGGCCAAGGGGAGGGCAGAAGGGGCTGTCACTGGAGCTGCAGTGTGCATGCACACCTCCATGCTCAGGCACATCTGTGTTCTGTGGCCTCAGGCTTAAGGGGAGTAAATGGGGAAATACAGCCATTACAACAGGATGATGCCTTCAGGCCACCTACAGGGGATGCGCTGGGATACACAAGGCATCTATAAGATCCTGAAAGACACCCAGAGACTGGTAAGAGTGGCTGATGTGGGCACCAGCCCACTGTTGAGGATAAAAAACAATAGGGAAAGATTAGGCTAGTGCTAAATGCATAGCTTTAAACACAGTCATTCAGACAGGAACAGCAGCTGACAGGGGGTATTGAAAGTTCAAATTGCTCCACAGGCTGTTGCTGAAGATGGTAAGAGTAGGGTTAATTGTAGTGCAGGCAGACTGATGGATCTGTGTTAGTGAAGCAAAGTGGTTTCTGCCACCCTCCTTCTCCACATTCTGTTGTTGCACTCCACTACTGCCATGTAGATTCTGTTACATCCACATTGAGCAGCTTTATGAAACCCCTGACCCTGCATTCAACACAACCCTTCTTTGACAATGGGTGATTTACATGTCACTGGCAGGAAAATGAACAGTGGATGGGTGGGATGGATAGGTGCTGGTTCAGCAAGGCACCCCAGCTGGCAGGCAAAAGTGCACAACTAGTAGCAAAAATAGAAGGATGATATTAGTTTGTGGTCCATTCACAGTCAGGTGTAACATTATGAATGATTGATGTGGATGGAAGGAGAAAAATCAAAAAGAGGAAGGAAAGTGATACATTTTGAGATTAATGTCTCAAATGGTTTTTCACCATTAGATCTAGAGGGTGATATCATGGCAGAAACAGACAAACTGGGGAGCAGTGCAGAACATACAAGGGAAAGAAGATGAGCAAATGAAGCCCTCGCAAACCAGGAAAATGACAGGCAGGTCTATGTATTAAGGGACTCAATCCTAAAACATACTGACAGATACACTGCAAAAGATAAGTAAAACACACCACCATCCTCTTTCCCGGGGCCAAAAATAAAGAATATTAAGGGCATGATAGCAAAAATAATTAAGGGAAACCAAAACAAACCATTAACGTTTATCCATGCTGTTACCAACAATATCCAGAAGCAAACTAAGAGTGATGTCATTGAAGAATTTGAAAGCATTGCAAAGGAACTGCAGGGTAGAAATTGCGAAATAATATTTTCCAAGATACTATCAGTACCTAGAGCAGGGAAAATGAGAAACAATAAAGACAAAAATGTAAACAATTGGTTGCAGACATGGTGCTTAGAAAACAATCATAGATGCATCCAGCATACTGGGAGCTTTTTGAGGATCGGCACCAGATGTTTGCATACGAAGGATTGCATTAAAGTAAAAAGGGGAGTTGCATGTTGGGGATTTACATTTGAAATGAAATAAACAGGTGTATAAACTAAAAGAGAAGGGGGAGAACCAACACAAAGGAATAAAGACAAGTCCAAGTTAAATAAACTAAGATCAAAGCAACATTTGAAGTTCCCATTGGCTAATGTACCCAGCTTGAATATCCTGAAAAAAAGGAGCTGAAAATTATTTTAAATTCTGAAAATATTTATGTAGCTGCAATAATGGAAACATGGTGGAGGGATGATATATTATAGGAAAACACACAGCAGGATATTCATTGCATTA
This sequence comes from Neoceratodus forsteri, assembly GCA_016271365.2. Lineage (NCBI taxonomy): Eukaryota > Metazoa > Chordata > Ceratodontiformes > Ceratodontidae > Neoceratodus > Neoceratodus forsteri. The sequence continues at coordinate 856,078,481 of CM057450.1, forward strand.
CTTTGACACATCAGAAAGGAAGGGAGGGGGTCACTTTAATATAACTAACACAACTGAACATAGTCAGTTGCAACATAATCCAGAATATAGAGATTTGGAATTCAAATGGGTGCAATTACATTTAAAATCAAATCAGATCCTAGTATTGTGTCTCTGTTATAGGCAACCAAACATCAATTAATGATACACGCAATACAGCTTCAAATAAATGGGGTTGCATCCCAGGACCCAAACTTTATTGCAGAAGCACTAAATGCCACCTTCTCGGACCTCAGTCACATTTTCCCCACAAACTTCTTTGACCCAATCAGTAACCTCCCCCTAAACCCCCCCTTCTATGACAACAAACCACCTTTCTGACTACGAATCATCTCCTGCAATGAGGCCAAGCGCTATATCAACACAGCCCTGGCAAACACTCACTATAGTAGTGATGGCCTGGACCTCAAGCTAGTCCGGCTAACTTTGGATGTGATATTACCCCATCTTATGAAAATATTTAACTTATCCTTATGTCACAGCCAGTTCCCCACCACCTGGAAAAGAGCAGTCATAACTCTCACATTAAAGGGTGGTGACCCCACCTCTGCCAGCAACTACAGGCCAATATCCATACTGCCATCCCTATCTTAGGCACTTGAGAGAATAGTGGTGGACCAGCTCACAGACTACTTGACCAAACACAATCTGCTCTGTCAAGAACATCGCGGTTTCAGGAGGGGTCATAGCACCTCCACGGCTCTTGTGTATACCTCCTATATACACGAGGCCTTGGATCATGGTGAAACAGCAGGAGCTCTCTATATCGATCTGACCAAAGCTTTTGATAAGGTCAGTCATGAGCTTCTTCTTCACACTCTTCCATCCCTTAATATCACACCAGAAGTCACCGCCTTGCTCACTGACTATCTCAAAGACAGGACCCAGCAGGTAAAAACAAATGGGTCCACATCATCCAGGAAAACTGTCCACCCGGGGTCCCACAAGGGTCCATACTAGGCCCATTACTTTTCACCCTCTTTCTAAACTCTGTCCCCAAATCCTGTAGTGGCAAACTTCTACAGTATGCTGATGATTCTGTAGTCTTCTGGAAGCATCATCAGCTCAGCACCTTACAATCCGCCATACAGACCTTCTTTGGTGAGCTTAAACCTGGTTCTCTGAACACCGACTTATGCTCAGCTATAAGAAGACTAAAGCTATGATCTTCACACATCGACAAAACCTGCTCTGAAATACACCTCTTACCAACACAAATTCTTTTGGCATCGCCCTGGAACAGGTTAACATTTTTAAATATCTGGGCATCTGGTTAGACTCCTCTCTTACCTACCACGATCACATCAAACAAGTATCCTCCTTGGTCAATACCAGGTTACGGATCCTTTTCAGACATAAGCACTGCTTTTCCCTGCAGGCGATGCATCTAGCAGTGTCCTCCTCTATTGTCCTTGGTTGACTATGGCTTAGTAATTTATGGGACTGCGGATCATGCTGCACTGCATAGCACAAACCTCACCCTCAATAAAGTCTGCTGCCTGGCCACAAATTGTAGCAGACAAACCCATACGTATGAGCTTTACAAGCCCACTGGCTTTCTCAATTTCAAAGACAGGCTAAAGTATCACACCTGCCTTCTAGCTAAGAAGGTACTAAACAAGCAAACTCCGGCAGGCCTCCACCCTCTTATTCAAATTGCCTCATGCAGGAGGGCTCCAAGACACTCTGCAGATGCCCCCTTACTAGTACCACACTCTAGAACATCCCTAGGGCAACAGTCTTTCTGTTATCGTACCCCACTGTGGCTAAGAAAACTACCATCCACAATCCCACTTACATCCAGTATTAGCCAATTTAAAGCTGATCTTCAGACTTTCCTAATTTCGACACCCTGTGACTGTAGTTAAAGTAAATAACTTGTTTCCAATACCACTTAGATGGTTACCCACCATCATCCTAGCACTCATGTCTAGCCCCAAGCTAGTATCCTCAATCTCCCTTTATCGTATACTGACTCAGGGCCTAGCTTATAAGACCCTCCAAAACTCAGATACTGTTTTGTGAACCAAAGTGTAGACCCAGGACCTCCTTTAAGGTTCCCAGATGATGTAACCATACTTATATGCTTCACCAAATGTTTAATCTTCCATCTATCTTTTTTCACTGCTGTGTCATGTATTTTAAGATTGTACTGTTGCCTAATGTATAATCTGTACCCAATGTTTAAGCTTGTGATCCTTAGTGTAGGTTTCTTACTGACGTGGAGCCTTTGCAAAGGAGTTTATGATTCAAAGGATTGTAATTCCAATATCTTTCAATAAATAAATAAATAAAATACAACCAACTTTTAATAGAACAGGTAGACAGCACAGCAGAAAGACAGAATATCGTAGTTATGTGAGACCACAATCTTCCAGGTTGTGACTGGAATAATATGATGACAGGAAGTGCCCTTGAAAAAAATGAATGGACATATTAATTTATTTTATTTAAACTTTGCTAACTGGAAATGGCACACTGAGCCAGGGCTCATTTCCAGGTGTGACCCGGGATGTGGGGTTACAATTCAGATAGAGGAGGAGAACAATCACAGCAGTTATCACAAAGTCAAGCAAATACAAACAGAGGGAGAGAACAGTAACCGCAATTATAACAGAGTTAAGTGCTATGGAGTAAGAATAGGATCTAAATCATATCTCCAGTAACTACAGCAAATCATCAGTAACAAGCAGGGTAGGCAAGTCAACAAATCAAATAATGTGTCAGAAGGAGGAGTCTAGGAGGTCATCATGGGCAAGGGGACTGAGATTGGATGACTGGGTTGAGAGACTGGGGAGGAGACAGCGCAGTAAAAAGGGGGAAAGAAGTATGTTGAAGCAGATGCTTTAGGGCTGGAAGTAAGAATGATTGGTGAGTAGTTGGGGACAGTTGATTCCAGGGGAAGGGGAGTCTGTAGGAGAAAGCTGACAGAACAGAAGTTGAGCATGGTTGAGGCAGGGAGAAAAGCGGGAGTACCTGGAGTGCAGTGGGTATGAGGAGGGGGCCACTGGGGAAAGGAGGGAGAAGATCACACCTGAAGTGCAGGTACAGTTCTGGATGCCTCACTTAAGAAAGGATATGAATGGGTTGGAAAAGGTTCAGAGAAGGGCAGCAAAGATGGTGGAAGGTATGCAAGAGAAGCCATAGAGACTAGATGGAGAGAATTAAATCTATACCTGCTGGAGGTTAGAAGAGATAGAGGTGACGTGACAAAGACTTTTAAGTATATAAAAAAAATCAGTAAAGTGAATGAAGGTAGCTTATGCAATAGGAAATTAGGAGTTAAAAGTAGGGGTCATAATTTAAGATTGGAAGGGGGAAGATTTAAGAGCAATGTAAAGAAATGTTATTTCATTGAGAGGATGCTGGAACCCTGAATCAGATAACCTAATGAGGTGGTATGTAGAGAAACAGTGGAGGAATTCAGGAGGGCATGGGACAGACACAAGGGGTTGGCTAGTGGGCAGAGAAAAATATCTCTGGGAAGTTGAGATAAGTTGGGTGGGAGGGAAATGGGCAGACTAGATGGACTAGGATGGTCCTTTTCTGCTGATACATTACTATAATACTATAAGATAGGAGGGGAGGGTCCCAAACTAGTATTTGGCTGTGAAAGCCAAGCAGTTGGTCAGGTAACAATGGGGGAGAGCTGAAATAGGGAGGAAGGAGTATAGAGGCAGTGATGCATGTGAGGGGGGAGTTAGAAGCTAAGGGGCAGAGGAGTTCAGGAGACTAGCAAGCCTGAACAAGGACATGGTAGGTGCAGTACAGTAGACTATGTCAGCATAGTCAATTATGGGACGAATAATTTTCTTGACTAGCTCATGATGGATAGGAAGGGGGAGACAATCTCTGTTCCAGTACAATATGCCTAATTTAGGTCAGAGTTTAGAGCATATAGCAGCAGTGGGAGAAGAAAAACTGAGACTGGTGTCCATCCATACCCCAATGTATTTAAATGTGGTGACAATGTTGAGGTTGGAGCCATCAAGGGTGGAGAACACAGGGAGGGTCTGGAGCTTATCCAGCTTTTGCCATGCGCCAAATGTCATGGAGACTGTTTTTGTAGTATTAACTCTAAGAAAATTAGCATGAAACCAGAGAACATTGTTGAAATCCTCCTGAAGGGGATCCTGGACATCAGCGGTAGTAGGTCCTGAGGAGTACAAGATAGTATCATCTGCATACATTTGGATGAGGGAGATAGTGCAGACAGAGGGGAGGTCATTAATGATGAGGGAGAAAAGGACAGGGCCGAGTATGGACCCTTAGGGGCCCCCTGTAAGAATGTGGAGAGGAGGTGCCAAGACGACTTCACCAGGACATATTGCTGCCTACTAGTGAGATAGGATCTGAACCACATGATGTTTGGAATGACCAGACTAACTGAAAGTAGCTTGATAGATGGAAGAAATGTTTGGTAGCTGAACAGACGGACAGTCAGAGACAGGATTTCTGCCATTGTCGGACATTTTCAGAAGTATTGGTGACCTACTGTTTCTGGGGATTAACCACTGTCAAGTGCTTGAACTGTGACTTGGGCTGGGGACTAGCTGAGAAAATTGTGAATTTTGGGTTGATACTTCCTAGGGTGGTTGCTGTTGCCGGTTGGGTCCGTGGCGGGTGACGCCAGTCTTGGGTCCGCTGGAGAGCAAACATCTGTTGCTGGTGCCTCCTAGGCTTTCTGGGAGGATCAGTTAGTAGCGGGTGCTGGGCTGGGGGTGTTGCTGCGGATCCAACCAGGTGAGGTGACTTCCCCAGAGGTGGCTGTATTCCCTTCACGCCATTTGTGCCCTATGCCAGTAGTGTTCCCTGGATGAAGAAATATTGTTCGACAATTATTAAAGTAAACCTACAGCATTTTGGAGGACGCTTCCTAAAACTCATTGGTTTGAATTTCCTTTTTATTCCTACTGTATGCTCATTTTCCAGACTCTTAGTGAGAGCAGAGTCTGGGTGTGAGAATTCTGGTATAATTGGTTAAGGGAGGTAAGAGCTCCTCTGGCATTTTTTATCAAAGCATCAGAGCTGCCTGTCTTGATCTACCAAGGAGGAGTGCTGAACTATTGGTACTGAAATGGAAGCCATGATTCCTACTATCGTGGAGTTGTGAGAGAACCTCTTAAATTTAATTGACTACACACTGGAAGAACTTAATTTTTGGATTATTTGTTCTAATATTTTGTTGTTATTTGATTAGTTGTTTATGATTTGGTTTTGGGGTTTATATTGTTTTAATGTGTCAGGATTGAAAGGCGTTGTGTTAGAGGCACCCCTTTGAAAGTGTTGATGTTTGTGTGGGGGTGGTTTTGTACAGTGAAATTATATTGGTTGTAGAATTGTTTTTTTTTTGCTTGCTGTTTAATTGAAATGTGTTGGGTGGGTTTTAGGGTGGTCAGGCAGTATTCTCCCACCAGGCTCAGGGATTTACACCCTTTTGACTGTCCCCCATTACCAGCTGAGATATATAAGAGATGTTGAGCTTTGGGGATAGTCAGAAGCTGATTGAAAAGGGTGAGAGCTGGGCCTGGTGGGAGAATGGAGAGGGGTGGACAGATTGAGGTTGTGGGGACTAGGAGGCACCCTGGGGCAAAATGGGGTCATGAGAATGGTGTCTCCTGCCTGATTCCCATATCCAAGGGCTCCATGATTATTGGGCAGGTCCCGGGAACTTCCTTGATAACCCATCCAACCCAGGCGGTGTTATGCAATGCCAGATTGATTAGGAACAAGACTGCTATTATAGCTGCTCTTGTTGGAACATCTGGTCTGGCATGCATCACCGAGACCTGGCTGGATGAGAATGCAGGCCATATTTTGGCATCTGCTGTTCTGGCTGGGTTCTTGGTGATACACCATCTGAGGTTGGATCACAGGGGCGGGGGTGTACCCATTATGTTTAAAATGGAACTGGGCCTTGTGGATGTGCCAGTGGGGTGCACTAGATCCTTTCAGTGTATCCTGGGAGCAGGTGTAGGGTTCAGGATAGTCTTCATCTACCATCCAACCAGTGATGGTGGAGAATTCCTGAAGGAGTTTGTGGACTTCATTGTCGATGTGGCTTTGGAGTCACCCAGATAGTTATTTCTGGGTGACTTCAATGCCTGGGTCAAAGATGAATTCTCACAATTTGGAAATAATCTCCTCCAGATTATCACTATACTGCACCTTACACAGGTGGTTACCTCTGCTACCCATACAGGGGTTCACTCCTTGGATCTCTTGTTCCTCCTGGGGATGGAGATCATGGACTTGGGGGTGGAACCAGTTGGCTGGTCAGACCATCACACCATAGGGTTCAGTTTTGGGGCACCCCCGAATAGGCCTGCCCCTACAGAGATGGTCCAATACTGCCCTTTAAGGGGAGTTACCCAGAGGGCATATTGGCAGTGTTGGATCTATCAGGTTTATCAAGTGAATGCATGAGTCCAGGGGGTCTTGTACTGGGCTACAGTAATGCTGTGGGGGACGCCCTGGACTCAATTGTTCCTGTTCATGTTTGCCCACTCACTCTGCGCCCAAGGACCCCTTGGTTTGATGAGTCCTTGAAGAAGCTGAGAAGAGTGGGTCGAAGGCTAGAGGGGGCTTGGTGGAAATCCAGTCTGGAGGCTGACAGGCTTAGATTGATAGACCATTATAAGAGTAATCGATCAACAATCACTGAAAAGAAGGCAGAATTCCTGCCGGGGAGATTGCTGCTGCATGGAATCAACCAGCTCAGCTCTTCTGGACTGTGGACAGACTTTGCAATCCAGTCTGTCTCCAGTCTGGAAGAAATTTTTCACAATGAAGTGTGACGAGCTTGCTCGATTCTTCGCAGATAAAGTTGCTAGCATCAGGATGGGTATCTGCCCAACTCTCCCTATGAGGGATTTTGGAAGTCGGTGGGAGGTGGCTAGCACCCATGCTGCCTAGTCTGACTTTAGCCAGCTGGAATTCATGGACATTATGAGGATTGTCCAGGTTTTGCAACCAACCAGTTGTAGTTTGGATCTGGGCCCTATGCCACTTTTGGTAGGTTGCGTAGATGTCATCTGCCTGATTCTTGTTGAAATTGTCTGGAGCTCCTTGGAGAGTGGGGTCTTTCCTGATCCCTCAAGGAGGCAGTCATTTGACCACTCCTTAAAAAATCCTCCTTGGATCCAGACTGTCTAGCTAACTATAGACCTGTCTCTAATCTATCCTTTGTGGGTAAGGTTATTGAGAAGGTGGTTGCATTGCAGCTGGATGACCATCTTACAGCCCACAATGTCTATGATGCCCTCCAGTCTGGGTTCAGGAAAAGACATAGCACCAAGACCGCCCTTGTCCGGTGTTAAATGATCTCCTAATTGCGAGAGATCGACAGGCTAGTATTATCTTAGTCCTTCTTGATCTCTTGGCAGCATTTGACACTGTGGACCATGGTGTGCTTTTGGAGTGCCTGTGTCTTCTCTGTGGACTGTCTGCAACAGTCTTAAAATGGTTTTGATCATCTCTTATGGGCAAGTCACAGAGGGTTGTCACTGGAATGTATTCCTCTGATACTCTCCCCCTGTCCTGTGGGGTGCTGTAGGGCTCCATATTGGCACCCATGTTGTTCACAGTGTACATGCTGCCATTAGGAGATATTAGGTGATACAGTTTGGGTTTTCACTGCTATGCAGATGACACCTAACTGTATATGTCCTTTATGCCTGGACAAGATGATGCAATCTCAGTGCTTAACAACTGTCTAGCTGAGATCATGAACTGGATGAGCACCAGCTGGCTGAGGTTAAATCTGGATAAGCCTGAGGTGTTGGTTGTGGACCCGGGATGTCCAGAGGCAGGTCTTGGGGATGGGCACCCTTCAGGTTTATGGCTTGATGGTGTCCAGCCGATGACCTCAGACCGGGTGCATAACCTGGGTGTTATTCTTGACAGTTGTCTGACCCTGAAATCGCAGGTGTCTGCCATTGTCAAATCCTCTTTTTACCATCTAAGGAATATCACCCAGTGACCTTTCTACACTGGTCCACACCTTCGTGACCACCCACCTTGATTATTGCAATGCCCTCTACCTAGGACTTCCAGGGGTTGATATCCATCACTTGCAGCTAGTGCAGAACATAGCAGCCAGGCTTTTGACTGGTACATTTAGGACTAGTCATATTACGCCTATGCTGCGCAGACTGCTCTGGCTACCTATACAGTGGTGGATCACCTTCAAGGTCAGGCTACTGACCTATAAAGCCCTACACAAACAGGGACCACGATATCTGCAAGATCTCCTTACTCCCTACTACCCCTCCCACTCACTCTGATCTGCCAATGAGGGATTGCTAGAGATTCCCAGGGTTTGGTTAAAAACATCAGGCTCACTTTTTTTTCTCATGCTGCCCCTACCCTGTGGAATTCTCAACCTCGTCAGTTAAGGGAATGCCTAACCATCTCAAGTTTTAAATCGGAGCTCAAAACATATTTATTTTATCAGGCTTTCCCAGAGGTTCTTAAATATTTGTTTATGGATGTTACTGTTTTATATTGTCTATTTCTGTTTTTGTACAGTGCCTTGGTATTTGAAAGGTGCTTTAGAAATAAAGTTTTACTTACTTACTTACTTGTTGAGGAGCAGAGATTGAGAGATCAGATCAAATGCTTTGGCCAGGTCAATGAAGATTGCAGTGGTGATGTGACCCGGTATCCCACACTATCAGTGACATTTCAACAGCACGGTCCCCTACAGTGACAACAGCACCACGTCGCTGGAGGGAACCCGCTGGAACCTGGCACTATTGGGGGTCCTGCACCCCCCCAAATCAGCTCTGACTTAGAGTTGAGAATCCTAAGTGGGGGTTGTGGGGGGTGTAACTGCACCATATTGGTGGTCTGGGGGCAAAGCCAACAGAAGAAAACCCTTGTTTTCCTATGAAACCACCACCAACAGCAAAATGCGGTCAACCTGCTGGTTTCGCTGTCTGATCGTTCAACAGAAAATTTGTCGATGACCAGTCATGGATCCATGTGACCCTGGTCCATTCCCGATTGGACAGCATTTGTGACCTGCAGCAGGGAAGAGATGGTTGAGTGGTGTTTACAGAATCCTGATTAATAAGGAGAGAGAAATTTAGAAGAGGCTAGAAATTCAGTGATTCTGGAAAGGATTAAGGACTCTTGGAGTTTAGTAAGGGACGGGAGGAGGGATATGGGCTGATAATTGCCAGGGGCTGACGGGTCACCACCTTTGTGAAGGGCAAGGACATTAGCAACTTTTTAGGCTGACAGGATGGTGAAGGAGGAGAAAGAGAGGTTCAGTAGATGAACAAATGGGGGCTGCGATAGCTGGAGCAGAGGTCCAAAGCAACCTGGGATGAAGACTATCCGAACTGGATTTGGCTGGGTTAAGGGAAAGTAATGCATGACGTACTTCTTGCGGTGAGATTGGAGTGAAACTGTAGCCACCAGATTAAGTGGGGGTGGGTTGGGGACAGGGGAGGTATGATCAGAAAGCACACAAGTAGTAGATCATTTATTAAAGATAGTGGCAATGGAGGAGGGGTCAGAGACTGGGGAGCCATTTTAGGTAAGGGTTGTGTAGCTGACTGGCAGGGAGGGTCAAAAAGGGAGTGGATGATGCTCCAGAATTTTGAGGGTGAGTTTAGGTTAGAATGAAGGTGGGATTTAAAGTTGGCAGCATACGAATTAACCAAGGGCTTAATCAGTTAGTTACATTACCCACTAGGGGAAACAGTACACTGGATGTGTTTCTAACTGACTCACTAGATTAATTTCAGTATGTGAAAGTATGAGAGCAACTGGGAAACAGCAATCATAATATGGTCTAGGCACACATCAATATAAAAAAAAATGCAGAACATGGGTAACACAATAAGAACAACACAAGGGCAGATTTTAGAAAAGTACATGAGAAACTAATTAGCTGGAACTGGATCAAATCCTTTGGTACTCTGAATGCAATGGGGATTTGGGTTGCCTTGAAAGATAAAAAATACACAACTAGGAAGGGACTGTATACCAACAATTAAACTTTATAATGGGAGAGGTAGAATTCCACCATGGTATAATAGCAAGGTGATAAAGCAGATGAAAAGGAAAGTAGAAGCCTATAATAAAACAAACTCTAGCCAGAGCCAGCATGGCTGCAGCTGATTGGGCAGGTGGAAAAGGGCACTGTCTGACAACTCTGGAGTAGGGATGTGTGAAACTGGAAAATTTCACCTAGTGAAATATTTTGAGTAATTCCTGCATTATGCAAAATTTTTCGCCTAGACGAAACGTAATTTCGCTTCTGATTTCACTTTCGTGTAATGCAAAATTTCATCCAATTTTGCCAATTTCATTTTCATGAAAGGCAAAATTTCACCATTATCCTGAATTTCGCCAGTGAAATTGCAATGCATTGTGGGTAGCTAGCAGAAATATCATGTGCAGACTGTTTCCTGCACAGTATATTGTCTGTTTAGTTGGAGAGCAGTTCAGTGTGGTGCACCACAGCCAATAAACCCTTCAAAAACCTCTTTATCTAAGATTTTTGAGAGTTAATTGCTCCCAAAATCTCAATTTAGTTCCTAGTGCTGCTAGTGAACCTTTTTTTGTTTTGGTATCTTTGGATAATACTTAATTAAACTTAGGTAGCATTTTCAGTTTTCTTTGAGTCTGTGTTTATGAGGAAGATGAGTGATGGTGGGTTGACCGTGTGGTGTGTGTGTGTGTGTGTGTATGTGAAAGTAAATCAGGCTAGTTTCTAATATTTGACAGATTTCTCACAAGTTGTGAGTGAGTTTCTGTAATTTCTTTTAAGTCTTAATATTTTTGTTGGTGTTGCTACCTATTTGTTATATTTTTTTTTCATATTGACCCTTTTTTGGGTAACTTTATCTGAACAGTTATTATTTCTGAGTAGTTATGTTCCTTTTTCCCCTTTGCTTAATCACTTTTGTGCTTTATTTTTTTATTGAAAGTATTCATGTACATTGACCATTTGACTTGTCCATATCCAGGTACACTGCATTGTTGAATTGCTCACAGAAATTAAAATTGTGATCTGGCATCTGCATTGCAGTGTTCCTGTTTTTCTGTTTAATTTGTTTACCGTAGTAACCCTTTCCTCCCTGTTACACCATGGTTGTTTACTACCTGATCCTACTATATAAAAAACAACATAGTTTTCAAGAGAGTGGTGGTCCCTGCATGATTTTTTGAGGTGATTTTATTTGTTCATTTCAAATCTTGTTGTCCCTTCCATCTGATACATCTATAAGACAAAATTGTATTTAGTAAGTACTAACACATTGCAGTACTCACATTATCCAGACACCACTTATCTGGATCATAGTTTGTATTTTGAGAGTGAGGTGTTCTGTGTGGTTGGTTTACAGTTTAGTTTTTGTGAACCTACCAGTACCTACCTGGTTATTATCAAGTTGTGTAATAATCATTCCATTTAAAAACTGACATTTACAGTAATTAAGAACTACTTAGGTATTTTTTCAGATTTACTGCACATCCTTGTTGTGGTGGTGTTCTTTGTTGGTTTTGTATTGAAAGTCTCTTACTTTCGTCCTCCGGTTACTACATGTTACTTAACTTGTGTTTTTGTAATTGAAAAACTAAAATAGTGTTTTAACACTCGAACAGGCTACAGTAGCAGTTGTACGTAGTTATATACACTACAGATAAGCTATCTGTTCTGAGTTCTGTTTGCCCCTTGTAGATAGCACTGCAGGTGTTAAATTGCACTTATTTAATAGAAATACATAATAACATACTTCCTGAGGAAGCCAGATGAAACAAGCATATAAATATGTCTGCCAAGAGACGTTCAACTTCAGGTAAAGGTGCCAGGGTGGGAAGTGACTCAAAGAAGTCTGTTGGAATAAGCAAACCTATTTCTGAATTAGTGCCTCCAGTGAGCTCTGCGACTACTGTGGCAGCCAGTAGCAGCAAAATCGAAGTTAGAAGTGGCTTCAAGTCTGTGACTCATTTTGTTCTACTCAATCTGTAGCTAGCAAGCTTGTTGGGGATGGCACTGGGAATAAGGGAGACACTCACACCAGTGGAGGCACAGAGGTCCAGGAGGAGGTTGAAAGAGTTGTCAGTGTGACTGTTTTTCCTGCTCAAGGATGAGCTGATGGTGGTGAGGGTGATAGTATCTAGCTACAGTCTGTTTCTCCTAGAGAAGGAGAAAAGGAAAGTCAACCCCTCTCAGTGAGGAGATGCCAGAGAAGGGAAAAGTTTCTCTGGAAGTAGACAGTGATAGGAAGGAGGATGAGGATATAATATGTTTCAGTACAGATGATGATGAGGTGTTGGATCCCCTGTGGGAGCCAGAAGTGAAAAAGATGAAGGGTAATGATGTAGCCCATTTAGATGACATGACCGAGGGTGAGGCTATCAGCAAGTCTACAGCAAGCAGTCCAGTCACCCCACCACCTAAATTTAGCATGGTGGAAATCATGCAAGTGGTACAAAAAGGAAAAACTTCCACACCTTTGGCTCTGCTGTCTGAGTCTCTGTGCCATGTCAAATCTAGAGGTGTAAAGTCCCAGTTTGGGATTTTCTTGCACTTGATGCAGCTGATGACATCATGGCGATATGTCAGCTGCATCAAGCAGTTGTATGTCGTGGGAAAAAGGGCAGCCTCATAGGCACCGGTGGCCAGCACACCCACTTGAAAACCAAGCACCCATTGCACTGGCACCAACACCAAAAATATACCAGAGCTGTTGGTAGGACTTCCCTTGTCAAGTTTAATGTTGGTGACAGCAGTGCAACAGAGCATGAGGAGGGAGGGTTGAATGGGTCAGTGGAGGAGGAGTATGAGGAATTATTTTCTCTCTCGAGCAGTGGGCATAGTAGTAGTGGAGCTGCCACTTCCTTGAGTTATAAAAGCACACCACCAGGCACTAAATCCACCAAAATAACCAGTTTCATATATGCTGCACATCCCAGACCCCCAAGAGTCACCTGGTACCCCAGCAAGAACAGCACTGATGGCACAAGTAAAGTGTTATTGTTGACCTGCTCCCAAGATGCAGCCCACATTGAAGAGTGTGTTTGAGCGGCACTTAAAGTACCCCCCTACCAATCATGCTGCTGCCTTTAAGCTGAATGCAGCCATTGCTGAATTGCTCTCCATTGACCTGATGCCCTTCTTTGTGTAGAATCCAGGATTCTGTTCTTTGATGGCCCATGACTGTCCAAATGGCAGGTGCCATCACAAATGTATTTCTCAAAATGTGCCATGCCTGAACTCTACAGCAGAGTTTCACAGTCTGTCCTACATGCCATGAACCATTCTGCTTCCAAATATATCCACCTTAGCATGGATATGTGGACAAGCTGGCAAACAGCGGTCAGCTCATATCTGTGCATACTGGGTACAGGTATGTGGGGTGGTTGTTTATTTGGGGCATGACAAAAGTTGGGGCCAGTGCTACATTCCCAGAAACAAGATGTGGCCTAAAACCAATTGTAAACAGTGGCCAAAACAGCATTTTAATGTTGGGTGCTGGGGAGGGGACACCATTAAACATCAGGACTGACACCAGGTTTCAGTCTGAATTTGATGTAACATTTTTTGGTAAACATTTCTGGACTTGTAGACCCTGTTTGGCACAATCCTCGCTGAGAGTCTGGCTGAAATACTTGGCAAACAGGCCCAAAAACAACTATTTAATGTCTGGGTGGTGGGGAGGGCACATCACATCCTGACTCAGACCATATTCCAGTCTCAGTTTTATTTACCATTCTTGCTGCTGCATTTCTGGACATGTATGGCCTATCCTATGCTCACAGAACAGAGAAAAAGCATGAGATGGCTTGTAAACAGTGGATCAAAACCATGGTTTTGTTCAGGTGGTGGCTTGGCCGCCATATAACAGCATGTCTGACACTTGATTTAGGTCTGAATTTACTGTAACATTTTTTGGGAAATATTTCGGGACTTGTGTGGCATGTTAGGCAGTGGCAGCACCACAGTTAGACCTGAAAAACATTTTAAACAGTGCAGAAAACAGCAGATTTGGGTACTGATGGTGGATGCGAACCATGTAACTGCATGTCTGATACCTAATTTAAGTCTAAATGTACTGTGCAATTTATTGGGAAACATTTCTGGACTTCTGGACCATGTTAGATAGTGGCAACACCATGATTAGGCCTTAAACCATTTGTAAACTATGGGCCAAACACCATGTTTTGGTCGGGGTGGAAGGCGTGTAACATTTAACAGCATGACTGAGACCTAATTTTGGTCTGAAGTTACTGTAACATATTTTGGGAAACATTTCTGGACTTTAGGGCCATGTTGGTCAGTGGCAACACCAACATCCGGCAAGAAACCATTGGTAAACAGTGGGCCAAACACCATGTTTTGGTTCCGGTGGAAGGCATTCAACATTTAACAGCATGACTGACACCTGATTTCAGTCTGAATTTAATGTCCTATTTCTGTACTTACATAAACCCTGCTCTGCACAGCACAGTGTGGACTGGAGGGGAGGGACCCAACTTAATATTTGTGGTGAGTGCAGGATACATGTGTTAAGCACTGAAACCACATTCATGTTTAACTTTGCAATAAAATTGCTTATGTTTCTGTGATTGTTGTGTATGCCTTTGGGCTGTTGCTGCACACAACCACGACTTCTGTAATACTGCATATTTTGGAAAAACATATTTGTTCATAGGAACAATGCTTGACATTTATGGCTAGAAGGAGGAAATATATGAAAGAGTAACACAAAAGAAAAACAAAGGTAAGGAGTTTATGGGTACAACATTACTGACTATGACACACAAGTACAACAGGGGAGGGGGACAGGCCAGGTCAGGCATAGTATAACATGAGAGGGGGAAAAGAAATCACGGAACAAGGAAAAGGACTGAATACTATGGGATAGCATAACATTACACATAATTAACACACCACACAAAACCACTGATCAAAACATATATTTATGACAACAAAGAAACAAGAAGCTCTATAGAGGAAGATTAGAGGACATACAAGATTTTTTTATTGTTTTTTTATCTTTTTTTATTTTTTTCTTAGTTTTTTGAGGGTGGAGAATGAAGAGAAGAGAATAATATCAAAACACAGTGACAGGACACAGAAGGATAGGATTCAGAAATAAGAAAAAACAATTAACTTGCTGCTGACTTCCAATACATAATATAAACCTGCCCAGAAGTGCTACCACCACCAACATGACGCAAGTTCGCCAGGATGTTGAGAATTTGTTGCTGCTCCTCCATTATTCTGTTGATATCACCCCTGGCTTCTCTGAACTCCTGTGGAACTGTTGAAACTCATGCTGTAGTGCTTGCACTTCAACCCGCACAGCTGTGAGGTCTTCACTGGTGACCACCTGACCACCAGCTGCAGCCAGTGCAGGCTTGGCATCCTGATGCTTGCAGTGCTGGTGACTATGGGGTAATTGTGCTGCTGGTGCTTCTGCCTCCTGCTGCTGCTGTGTCTGACTACTGCACCCCCTGAGTGGATGCTGACTCACCACAGACACAGAAGGGTCACCTTGCTCCTCCAGGCCCCTCCCCCTCCCCATTCTCTGTGTCCAGCCATGCCTCCATCTAGCTCACCCACTTCATTGCTTATATCCACACTACTCCCCACTGCTGCACTTGATGATGCCACCACTTCCCACAATTTGAGGTCCCATTACAGCAGGTGGTGGTGCTTCATGTGGCTACGCTGGCCGGTTGTCCCGAAGTGGGATCCACACTTTCCCCAATGCACTTCCTGCCCACATACATTGCAGGTGACCACTGGGTCACCTACTGATATTGCATAGAAAAAATCCCACACAGGAGAACTATGGGGTTGACGGGTCCATGGGGGGTCACAGATAATGCCCCAGGCACTATTTTCTCTGACTGTTTGGGAGGGGGCATGCTCTCCTGCTGCCTAGGTGGAGGAACAGCATCTTTCTGGTGCTGGGGAGGGGGCACTGTTTCCAACTGCTGCTGCTGCGGTGGAGGGGCCATGGTCACCTCCTGCTTCTGGGGAGGGGGCACAGTTAGCTGCTGTGTGCTGGTGCTGGAGTCAAAAACCTCCTGCTGTGATGTTTCATTTGTAATGGTTACCTGAAACACATGTACAGGTGCGCCACTGTCTTCACCCTCCTCCTGCTTTATGTCCACAAATTACAATCCCCAAACACCACCAATTCAAACAAACAAACCAAAACAAAAAAAATAAACAGAAATAGAGACTCTGAGAGATCCGTGTGGTGGGGATCACAAACACACACACACACACACACACACACACACACACACACACACACAATCACCAGGTACTAAAATATGAACAAGAACAAAGACAAACAAGAAAAAGTAAGAAAAAATAGCACAAATTAAGCAATTTATCTGTAAAAGTACAATTTGCAGTCACAGGAAGTATAAATGCTGCCTCCTTCCTCAAGATATATAGTACAGGAAATGAACCACTCACTTCTGCTTGTTTAGACTCAACCATGTGATCACCAGCATAACAAAAAGACCAATTTAGCCTCATTTCACCTCCGAAGCACAGGCGAAATTTAAGGTGAAATTTTGTCAAAAGGCCAGAATTACACAAAAATTTTTCACTGGGTGAAATTAGCAATTTCACCATAATTTCACTGGCGAAATATAATTTTGGTGCATCACTACTCTGGAGCACCAGAGGCATAATCTGCCATGCCCAAGATGGCCACCAAAGTTATCTGCGCATGTGCAGGAACACGTGCATGTGCAGTAAGCACCAACATCCATATTGGGCACAGCAGACTCTGCAGCCTTGCCCAAGATGGCCACCAGATTTATCTGCACATGCAGGGGGAGTTGCACATGTGCAGTTTGTACTGGTGACCATATTGGACATGGTGGATAGTGCCATATTCCTGCCACCGAACAAAGTAGTGCAGTGGATGCACATCTGTCACCACTACTAGAACTCCAAATAACAAGGAGTGGATGGTATCTGGTCAGCTTCTTTTTCTCAATGATCCCAAAACAAGAGAAAAGAAAATCAAAATTCTGCAAAGCAGTACCCTTTTTTAAACACTTTACACCCTCTTTATAAATAAATTTAAGCAGTTCCCTGAGTATGGTAACCACACTGCAAAATAGCATTCCCCGGTTCCTGGGAACCAATTTGGAAATGGAAGTTACAAATATATATAAGTAGGCATCTTATCTAATTCAGGGTCATCTGAATATAACTAAAAGTTATACTTTTCAAGAAATAATCAAAATATTGAACCGTAATCGGTTGAAGTGAAGTGAAGACTTCTGGGCGACTGCTTTCTTCAGGCAGAGAAATATATCTGCTGTTAGAATGCAGGATGAGCATGCCCAAACAGCAGAGTTTTCAATATTATTATAGCATTCTTTAAATAGCATAAAATTCTAAGCTCCAGGGCAGCTCATTCTAGGTGTATGATTGCAGCTGGTAAGCATAAGTGAGGGATTCCTGGGATCTAAATGCCCATTTTTTTCCTGATCTTTGTTCACCCCTTTGTCCTATTCTGTTTTCCCTAGTTTGCTCCTTTTCCCTAGGTTTTCCCAATTTTACCCTAGTTGTTTGTAGTTTTCCTAATTCCCCTAGTTTTTTGTTTTTTTATTATTTTTTCTGTTCTTTGATCCCTAGATTTTCCTGTTCTTTCTTTTCCTAGTTTCTCCTCTGGTTCTACCTGTCCCTCTTCCCTAAGAATGGGATTATCACAGCTGCACCCTTCCTCCAGCAGGGAACGTATGCAAGTGGCTGCTGCTTTCACATCTGTCCTCAATGCTGTTCCATGACCAACCCACTGAGGGGGACCTGAATGTTAAACAACCAACACTCCTCCTATAAGCTGGGTATCTCCCCAGGCAGGCTCCTGTGTGGGATTCCACTGCTGGCCTACAAACCCTGCTCTCTCCAGTGACAGTACAGTGCACCTCCACAGTCCATCATGCCACTGGGTCAGCTGGAATGAACATTTATAATGTTTTTTTTTGGGGGGTGGCAAAAGCACACTAAAGATTATAATTGACAACAGAAACAGCTTGAAAATTCAAAGAATACAAGCCCACTGAGGACTTGTACACTACCGATGCTTTTCAACTGTTTTATATAAGAGGTGTCCCTCACTTTACCATTCAAAATGTCTCTTCCTATTCTGTACACCACATACTAAAACTCTGAATGTCTCATTTATCTATATTGCTTAGGCAACTCATGGCATTTTGAAGACCAAAGGGTTCAGAGAATGTGTGTAGACATAATATTTCAAGGGTCAGAAACTCCTCATAAAATCAGCTCCCCATTCCAATTTTTTTTTCTTAACTCTTTTTATTGCATCACTCGCTTGGAACTCTTTCGGGAGACCCTCTCTTGCCTCTGCCATGCTACCTCCCACTTGAAGTCCACCCACCAGGAAATCAGGGACAGACACTCACCCATCTACCTGGCCAGATGCCCAGTCTTGTCCCACCAGGCAGCTGAGGGGATTGGGAGAGCCAATGAAGTGGACCCAGCTTTGGGAGTGTGATGGCAGAGCACTGGAAGACTCCATTGCCTATCCAAAGTGCGAGGTTTTTCTTGTGTGAGTTGCCTAGGGAGTGGAACTGCAATGGCACCCAGCTTATCCCAGGCACAGTCACATGCCTAGGTGAAAGACACCCACTGTCGCCCAATCCCCTCTTATATCCCCACATGGACTGCGACTGCCCCTTCTACCTGCTAGAGGTCACTAGTGCAGCTCAATGAGGAAACCCATCCACCCCAGGAGAGGAGAGCTTCCCTACGGACTCTCAATCCTACTCCTCCCCCGCTGACTCCCTACGACCCTGGCTCATTCCCAAACCTGGGTCACCTGCATGGCGCGAGGTATGGCATCCAGCGCCTCAACCCTCAGTGCCACAGAGTCAGCCCTCATTCTAATTTTAAGAAAGAAAATTTAGCTAGCTCTTGTGTCTCTCTTTTTCTATCTTGAAACAATACCTCGCTGACACCTCCAAGCAAGTTCTGTTTGATAGGCCACCTCATACTATATACTGCTACACATGAAGGAAGGAAGGAAGGATTTGGTTTAACAGAGCACCTTAAGCGAACTGGAGGTTAACTGCACTGCTCAGAGTCACACAGTAAGTGGAAGTTGTTGGATTCAAACCAGAGTCTGAAGTTCAGATTCACAGCTCTGCACTCTAGCTACTAGATATTGCTACATAAACATTTTTCACAGCTGAGCTGGGGGCTTTGTAAATAAATGTTATGTCTGATTTTGCTATAAAACAGAAGGAAATTCCTTTTTATTTCAATGCTGAAAATGAAGAGAAGAAACACAAAGGTCAATATTAAAACCCTTCTTAAAGTACTTACCATATGCTATACCATATGTTCTTACAAGAAATACAGGATACAGGTAAATTATGATCTAGCCTTCTTTCTCTTTTTATTAAGCAGTAAAACAAAGCAGCTAGTTGTACAGACGATTTACAAAGAATTATGTAAGCAATAAGACACAAGCGGGTGGGATTAATACAGAGATAGCCCAGGGGCATGATGAAACCCGACACCTCAGGTGAAGGCCTTGCAGCCCATAGAACAGTGCTAAATCCAACCCTAGAGTGTCTTATTGCACTTGTAAAATTGGTTTTGTGTCACACCGTTAACATTTGCTATAAATATTTTCCAAAAAATGTCTGAAAAATGTGTATTTTTAGCTAAATACTGTAGTTCTTGTGCTGGAACACTCTCACTGAGGGTGCTATAGTGTACATTCTTTAGTGTGCCTCTGTTGGTTTTAATTTGTTCTTCTATCAGTTTCTTCACAATTTTACTTTTTTTGTTAACACATACAAGTGGTGGTGGAAAGAGGAGAGGGAGACGAGGAACTCGGTTCAAGGAATGACATTAAAGATCAGTTGACACCTTTGGGTAAACTTTAAAAAGCATAATATTCACACACAGTTCAGCTGTTATTTCATATATCTTCTACACATTTCTATAAATGTCTCTTGATTATGTTTTATTGCTGACAAACTTCCATCAAAAATAAGATCTGTATTCCTTAGAGTTCATCTGCCTCTGTAACTTATTCCCTACATGAAATTATAATGCTGTGTTGTGACATCACAGTCTGTTGCCATGAGAGTAACTGTGATGTCACAACTAGAGTACTGTGATACCAGGTTGGGAAGAAGCAGCAGCAGCTGATGAACCCTCAAGGAACGAAAATCCTGTTTTCATGCTTATGACCTCTGTAATAAATAATGGGGATAAGAAATACAAAGTCAATGAGAAATCTAAAGCTGCTTTGTGTCCAAATAGTGTATTTTTCCAAAGTTCTGTTTGAGGCATCGGCATCTCTTTAAAAGTCTTAGTTCTAGGATCAAACTGGGGAAGGGATGTTCTTGTTTAAGACGTATCCCCGAAAGGTGTAACACTGATGAATTAAAATGTAGAAATGCAACACATGAATGAGGAATCATGTTCATGACCCTTGTCAGGTAGATTGTATCCTACATCATAGGGCAGCCCCCCCCCGAGATCCCCTCCAAACATTTCCAGCATTGTACAGAAGATACAGAGAGAGAGCAGACAGGGAACAGCAATCTAAGAAGCTATAGAAAAATTGACAATGCGTTTGTTTTTGATTTTTTGACTGTGCTGGGGGCCGGGTTATGTAGGCATACAGGGGTCTGTTTCATCATGAGGCAGACTGGAGCTGATACTTTTTCTTCCAGGGAGAGCTTTGCTTTGCTGAGATTAGGGTATGGGTGACAACCTGCTTCACACAATCAGTATCGAGGATGTAACCTATCCATTTTATTACATTAACATAGCTAAGGCCAATAATCAATAAATGACTCTCACTTTCTAAGTGTACCAGCTCACAGTAAATTTAATTCATGGCCAGCAGTGAGTTCTGAAATTTACCTGTAAATCAAAACCACTTCAAAATATTGTGCTTTACAAATACTACTGCTCACCTCACACTCTTAAATTTGTTTACAAGCACTGTTGTTTCAAATCTGTGCCCCAATGTCTACCCTGAGGCCAAGAATATGTGCACTGCCATAGTCTTCTCATTTCCCTCTGCAGTAGCTAGTAGCTAGAAAGCCACAGACTGCTCATGTGCTGACTGGTAAAACAACAAACTGCACTGGCTGTCATGGAAAGCTCGTCTCGCTGTATTGCTCTATCCTTGCAGTGTTACTTGGCCAATGCAGCAATCAATATCATGGGTCTGGGAGAAGAACAGAATCAGCACTATGGGCAGTGGCCTGTCATAGCAGTGCTGAAGGGCCCATTACAAATGGGTGAAAAACAGGATCAGTGGCAGCACTATCAGCAAGGCACCACTAAGGTACTGAGCACCAACTTTGTTTTTAACAAACTGAATAGATGAGCCAGTGTTCCACATTCCTTATTGTAATGCAGTGGGACACAATCCTATATTTTTTTGCCACTGCCCTATATTTTTTACCACCACCCTATATAGATATATATTTATATTTATTTTAAGTGCAAGTAAATCTTTATTTCTACAGCACCCAATCCCAAAGACTCTAGGCCCTTTACAGAAATGTGTAAGAACCATACAAAAATTTCATAAAAAAATATGTACCACTTCCCTTATTTTTTACCACCACCCTACATTGTAGCCAAGAGCAATAATTTGTTTTTATAGAAGCCTCTAAAATTGCATTTTACCATCATCCTTTACTGCACTACTACCCTTGTTATAATACCAGTACTCTAAACTTTATTTAAAACTACTCCTGTACATGTACACTGTATGTAGGAGGCCTGAGGAATAATACACCTTCGCCTCCAAACACCACAGCTACCGCCCTAAATCTGCAGGTATGGGAACCCTGGATTAACCATATTTATTTTTTTTTATTTTGATTAGTATTAATACCTTTGAGTCAGAGACTCATTTTCAAAGGTTCCAAGTCAAGGACAAAACAGTACAATACAATACAATACAATACAATACAGCTAGCAGAAATCACAGGATAGGCATCATGAAATCAATATAGTGTCACAAGGTTTGAGACTTGTTAGTTTCAGGTACAAATTAACAATAAATAATTGTGCATTTCATAATTTGTTGCAGGGTAGGGCTAGCTATTGTAGGAAATAACATGTCAGCATTATAGAGAGAGTTATTGGCATATTATATTTATAATAAAAAAAAACTGTCAAATTGTGAGATCCAAGGTGATAATTCAAAACTGGGGTTTATGAAACAAGTAAGCCACTTGAGCTTCATTATAGTATTTTTTCTTTTATGTTCCATAAACTACTGAATTGAATTATCACCTTAAATAACACTTTTAACCATTTTACAAATGCTGTAAGTATAATAATCCATTCCAGGTGTGTGTCAATGCTGTAAAAACCTCACTTGCTGGGTGGCTGAAGGCCCTTGGCTGCACCTTGGGCCTCAGAACCCACCTAGGTCACTAGGTTATTACAATACTGCCACATAGCTGACCATAAATTATTCCTCTTGCAAGTAACAGCAAGTATTGATTGCCCTTTGCAATACACATGTTGCCAGTATTTTCAATCACTGTAATACCCTGGGTTTGCATAATAACAGGTAGTGCATTACAGCCTTTTTTTCCAAGCAACCCTTCTGATCCTCATAAGCCGTATATATCACTCAGATCTGCTGCCTGTGCATTTTTAAACTGTATCCTCCTCCTCACTGCACATTGCAGGCCCCAGCCTTTTAGCATGAGTGGGTGTTCCTGCTCACACCACAGGTGAGATCTATGACAGCATCAGATCATGAATCCCCTTTTCACTCACACACACTCGATACTAAATAGCACAATTGGCAGTGCATCAACACTGCTGCCTCTTTGCATTAATCGTATGCTGCATGACTCTTCCCTCTCAAAACTAGGCAACAGATATATTTATTTAATGCTAATAATAGCAAATATCAAACAAAATATGGGGAGCCATATGGCAAGTTCCTTCTGTCCAAATTTTCATTAAGTAGCCTCAACCAGCAATTAAAAGAAAAACAAGACAGCTCTCATGTCACATTTTCAGAGACAAAACTCTGTACAGGTACATGACTGCTGAGACTTGACAGTTTTTGAACAATTCTGATTATTTTGAAAGTGGTAAGAAACCTATGGTTACTTTCTACCATTAAATGGGTACCATACTGGTTAATCATCACACAGCATATCTACAGGCAAATGCTTATTTACTTTGATTTCAAGCAGAAGTCACCTTGCCTGATTTCACCACCAAATTAACTAGATTATTAGTATCACTATTCCACTTGTGGTGTAAAAAACATTGTTTCAATAAAGTAGAGGCAATTCACATAACTCACTTCTCTCTCTGTACTGTTCCAAGTCTGTCGAGACTCAGGACTCATGTCAATAGTCAGATGTGCACCTGAGATGTTCACACTCTTAACGCAGGAGAGGCTCAGCACTACACACCCATAGGGGAGTAGCTAGGCTGCATTGGATGCAAACCTTTTGACCAAATATTCCTGGCCATGGATAACAACCTACCCTACAGAGCACATACTGGTCCTTCAGCTTTCAGTGTTTTGAAATCCCGGCCAATGAAATATTTCTAAAGCAGCAATCAAACACAGTTCAAGTTAATCATAACTGTAATGGGCACAGTTGCCCTGCTGCAGTTCACCCACCAAGTATGTGTAAAATAGAGGGACTTACCTGAGTGCCAGGGTGCCAAGGGGTAGTTCTGGGGAGATGTCCATGACACCTGTAAAAAAAAAAAAGAATAGAAAAGGGAGTCACAAAGGATCTGCCACTCTTAGGGGGATAAATAGGGCAGAAAGAACAGGACAGACATAAAATTATACATATCTGATGTGGGTAGGAATCAATGTCCATCAGACCTGCAGAATAAAAAGAGAGGATAGGTTAGTTGGTGGAAAAACAGCAGTGAAGCAGAAACAGAGGAAGGGAGGTGTGTTTGTGCTGGTGGCTCAGCTAAACCCACCACTGTGCCCATTGCTGGCCAAAAGGCCAATATTTTTCTTAGTAGCCCAGGTGGGCTAATGAAGGCTCCTGGGGACTAGTAACCCTTTTTGGAAAAAATTAAGAGAGGTACTGGTGGTCCTGTGGACTAGGGAAAAGCCCTGCAGGAGCCACAAATGTAAAGAAGCCTGGTAGTCTTGGGGACTACCTCCTCTGTGGCTGAGGCTAGTGTTTTTTAAACAAGCATTTTTCAGTGCCGAACATTTGATGCTAGCAAAACATTTTTTTTTTTTTTTTTATTTTGATCCCAACTTTTGAAGATAATTTATAGTATATTTGCTGAATTGTCATTTCACACCAGAGGTGCAAAAACATATCTCAGCCAGGATTTTAAAAATTATACATCACATTTATGTGGTGGTATGGAAAAATGACTATGTTGAAAATTTGGAGTCAAAATTTTGAAAATTAGCAAAGTTACGAGTGAACACTGAAATAGTGGAGTGTTCAGTCAAAACCTGGGCATTTTACCATATTTGTACACAACATTTTCAGCATAGCCTTATTATTAACCCACCTAAGTATAATTCAAACAAGGTGGATGGGTGCAATGGGCTGGGCAGCAAACAGTGTCACCAGGTGAGAGAGTTCATTAGGCCTCCCCCCATAACTAGGCCAGAGGGGAAGAAGTGGAATTCAAAAGGGTGAGGGGTTAGGGGTGAGGGTATGGGCAATGAGGGGAAGGGTTCACACTGGAATATATGAGGAGCCTACGTAATAAGGCAATCAAACTGCAGGCTTTGATTGCAGAAGGAAGGTGGACATAGCTGCCATCACTGAAACATGGGCCACTCATTAACAGGAATGAAACTGTACCATAGGGACAGGAATAAAGGGAAAGGGGAAGGTGTGGCTATCTATGGTAAAGAAGGGATATTGTGCAACAGGGAGGAAGTGGATGAGGACGGGGCCAAAGCCTTGTGGGTCCATCTCCAGAACTCAGAAGGTAGGAAGGTTAGATTATGGGTAGTGTATAGGCCTCCCTGTCAAAGTGAAGACGTTTACAGGGAGCCGGGGGGAGCAAATAAGTAGGCTTAGTGGTAAAGGCAGTATTGTGGTGGTTGGGGACTTAAATCTGCCAGGGGTAAATTGGAACAACCCAGCTACTTTGAGTGCATGTCCTCCTGGAGGCCTTAAAGGATGACTTCCTGATGCAGAAAGTAACAGAGCCAACCAGGGAGGGGAACATTTTGGACCTGGCATTGATGGACGGCAAACAAGGCCAGGACATGGGGTGGAAGACCGCCTGGCAAGAAGTGACCACCACACAGTGTGGTTCTCCCTCAGTCTAGGGAAGAAGGTAGCCAATACAAAAACAAAGTACTGTAGCGGACTTCAGAAGAGCAGACTTTGGCAGGATGGGAATCATACTGGAAGGACACCTAGCTAACATCAGACCAGACATGGATGCCGAGCAAGAATGGGCCATCATAAAGCTTGGTCTGGCAGAGGCCACTAACTCTTGTACAAAGAGCCAAAGCAAAAAAGTCAGGATCAAAAAACTGAGCTGGTTGAGCAGACAGCTAGTGGAGAGGGTGAAGGAAAAGAGAGCTGCCTTTATAAAGTATAACAGATCTAACTGAGTTGAGGACAGGAAACAAATCCAGAGAGGTGAGCAGAGTAGTAAGGACAGCCAAGGTTTCAAGAGCTAATGCTGGCACAGGGGATCGGAGAAGGGGAAAAGGATTTCTTCAGGTATATAAAGGGAGAAGAGAAGCTGTAAGGATCAAATTGTAAGGATTAGGAGAGCTGGAGGGTAGGCAAAAAAGGGGGCAGAGCATGTGGAAGCAGTAAACGAGTACTTCTGCTCAGTGTTTACCAGGGAGAGGGATGGGCTTATTCCACAGGGGATATGTGGGGTGGGAAGAGGAGGAGGAGTGGGGGTAATGGATGTGTAGATCCCAGTGCACAGGGTGTTGGAGGGCCTTCGGTCCCTGCAGGTGGATAAGGCACCAGGATCAGATAGAGTGCATCCAAGCATCCTGAAGGAGTTGGCAGAGTTCCTGGCAGGACCATTGATGGACTTGTTCAACACTTCCTTGGGTACTACTGGATGATTGCCCTGGGACTGGAGGATGTCACACATGGTGCTCCTCTACAAGAGTGGGCCCAAGGGCAAACCAGGAAACTACAGATTGATGAGACTTATAGCCATTGTGGGGCACCTAATGGGGACTATCCTTAAGGAGAAGCTGGTGAGTTTTCTGTAGGGGAATGGTCTACAGGATGGCAGGCAACATGGGTTTGTATCTTCTAGATTATGTCAGACAAACCTAGTTGACTTTTTTGATTGGGTGATGCAGTCACTGTATAAGGGCCATGCGGTGGATGTCTTTTACCTGGACTTCTTCAAGGTCTTTGACTCGGTGCCTCATGGAAGGTTGACCAACAAGTTGAGCAGTTTTGGAGCTGGGAAAAAATGGTTGGGTGGATTAAGAGCTGGTTGCAGGACAGACAGCAGAGGGTAGTCATTGGGGGCAAACTCTCAGAATGCTGGGCTGTAACAAGTAGGGTCCCACAGGGCCCGGTGCTAGGATCAGTACTATTTAACTTCTTCATTGCCAATATAGTGGATGGGATAAAGAGTAAGATCTGTCTCTTGGCAGACTACAAAAAGATCTGCATGGAGGTGGATAGTGAGGAAGGGAGTAAAGCACTTCAAGAGGATTTGGACAGACTTGAGCATGGTCAGACGCAAGGCAACTGGGGTTCAATGCTAAAAAGTGCAAAGTCTTGCACTTGTAGGCTAAAAACCCTGGGAACAGCCAGCTACTGGTTGAGCACAGTGCAGTTATCCACTTCAGTTGAGGACAAAGATCTGGGCGTACTAGTAACAAGGAACATGAATCAGTCAGAACAGTGTAGGAAGGCAGCTGCAAAGGTGAATAAAATGCTGGGATGCATTGTCAGGGGAATTCACCTTTAGGAGGGAGGAAGTACTTCTGCCCCTGTACAGGTCCTTGGTGAGACAGCATTTGGAGTAGTGTGTGCAGTTCTGGTCCCCCTATTTGAAAAGGAACATCAAGCTACTGGAAGAGGTCTAGCACAGGGCATTGAAGATGATCCTGGGAATGGTGGACAAATCATATGAGGAGAGACTAAGGGAGCTCAACATGCATAACCTAGAGGACAGAAAGGAGAGACAGGATATGATCGAGACCTTCAAGTACCTAAAGGGCATGAACAGAGTTAATTCATATGGTTTGTTTAAGTTTAAAATTGGGAAGGGACACCAGGGAGCACAGTCTGAAATTGGAGAGAGGAAAATTCAGGAGGAAAATGAGGAGGCACTATTTTACGGAAAGGATGGTGGCAGGATGAAACATGCTGCCAGAGGAAGTGATATCACTGTGGATGGTGGGCAGCTTCAAGAGGGGGTGGGACAGGGTTAAAGAGTTGGTCAAAACTTAGGGGAAGCTGGGGAGTGAGAAATCAGAGTTAGCGGGCAATAAATTGGAATGGTGGGCAAGTGGAGGAGGGTCAGCTGCAGTTTAATAAACTGGGTGTTGCACAATCAAGCAGACTCAATAGACGATAAGGCCTGTATTTTCTGGCAATTTTCTCTGTTCGTAAGTAAGGAACCCAGTAGGTGAAAATGTTTAAATCCCTGCCAAAACGTCATTCCATGCCACTGACACATCATTCCACCCCACAGGTACAAAAACACATTTTGGCCAGGATTTGAAAACTGACAGCTGTCACAGCCATGAGGTGCCTGGAAGATATGGTTATGTTGAAAAATTATGGGTCAAAATATTGCAAATTACCAAAGTTACTAGTCAGTGTTCGCAAATTTCTATTAGGCTCATAACTTTGTTGTTTTTTAATATTTTTACACCAAATTTTCAACATAGCCTTCTTATGACTCCATTTCATGAACAAGTGTGGAGAAAATGCTCAGCTCCTCCCTGAAAGGTGATTTTGCACACCATCCATGAAATCACCTTTTTGAGACAGATTTGCCTAATTTCAATCAATCAAATCTTTATTCATCCAGGCGATCACCATTGAGCAAGTTAATTTACAAGGTGGACCTGCTTATGGCAGGAAAAATTGTACAGTTGGCTGCCTTTGTTCATGAGGTGGGGTTCCATAAAAGGCATGTTGAAAATTTGGGGCAAAAATATTAAAAAATTGTCAAGTTATATGACTAAGTTCAAAATACCTTAAAAATACATTGAACTGCATACCTGAATTCCTCAGTTCATGGTCTGGTGTTGAAGAGTGAAGATGTGTGTGCAGTCCAGAGAGAATCACAGTGTTGGACCCCTGGTGGGTAAGTAAGGGCTTGGGGTGTATGTGGGATGGTGCATGCTGAGTGAGAGCGTTAGGTGGGGAGACTAACTGTGCAACAAACTTTGATGGACAGTTTTCTTTTTCACAGGATTAAAAAAAAAAACACAATGAGGGATGGTTTTATTCATTCAAATCCTTGCTCTTTAGTGTCAGAAATAGGAATTTATAGAAAGAGCACAGGACATTTCAGAAGCAAAATCAGGAACATCCCTAAAATTAAGGACTGTTATTGGGGGGTGGGGTGGGGGCAGGACTGTATGTATGCTATAGCCCTTGAACTTGCTTAGCACCACAGTCCACACCACATCCCCATTGTAGTGGCAACAGAAGCAGTATCCTGACTCCCACTGACAGCGCCACTCAGGCAAAGCAATCACATATTATCCTGAAGCATGTGGCAAAATCAGCAGCCCACCTGCTAGTTAAATGGTGGTGGCATTTGCAGCACCTCCCAAACTCTATGCCCATTTGCTGCAGCCCACCCTTTCACAAGAAAGTATCCTGTCCTGCTCAGACATTCCCCATGGACACACAGCAAGTGAAGATTTGCTTTCAAACTTGCTAAGGGGTACACAGTAGTAGCAAAACCCCTAACAATTCAGACATACAACCACACTCCGAAAATATGGCCATCTCACCTGTTGATGGGAGATCCTCTCAGCGTTTTAAGGGAGTTTTTTTCAGGGTTGTGCTCCTCTTCAGTGGCTCTGCAGTGTTGTGCTGTGGGTTTACATGTAAGTAAGGAGGCACTGACAGCATACTAGTAAACAGCTCTTTAAAGATGTGCAATCTCAGACACACTTTATGCTATTAGCATGACTTTCTTTTGGCACCAGGCCAGCTTGAAAATCAGGTTTTCATTGGCCAGTCAGCCTTGCAATCTCAGACTCTCGGTTGTCTGTTTTACTGACACTACTGTGATTTTCATCTGGTGCTGGCATGAAAATACAAATTACATCAGCCAGCCAGCTACAATTCCTGTCTGATAAACAAAGCAAAGCTTGTCCGCTGAAATTAGTTAGCTTTAAACAAACTTAAACAATTGGTTTTAAATTCTAGTCAGCTTGTTGCTTCCAGTTTGTTTCTTTAAAGCTAACTAATTTCCAAGTCCACTCAACAGTTCAAAATTGGGAAAAATATCACTAGAGACAGTTAAATTACATACTAAGAGTAAAATCGGAGCAACAAACTACTGTAGCATATCAGCCAATAAAGAAGAAATGTTTTTCAAAGTTTTCTTCTATTTGATCACACTACATTTTATTGTGATGAGTGTTAAAAGTGAAATTACAGTACCTTATAGTGTAAGAAGTACTACAGCAAAATTGTGTTATTGATTCTGGTCTCCAAAATTATGAACTCGTTGATTATTTTTTTACCATGCCGAGAACAATAACCAGTGCACTACCTGTCATTACTCAAAAATGTGAGTAACTTAGTAATACCAGTGCATTCTATGCAGGCAGTGCAATTTCAAAAGCACATTTTCCAAACATGAGCACAGAGTTTTCACAATTATTACTACCACATATTTTAGCCAAAAGACAGTGCGTTATAATATGAGTGTCAATGCTGCAGAATCATTATAGCAAAGGGGTCAGGGATTTTAAAGATTGACCCCCTCCCCTGAAGTTTATCAAATGGAATTCTTTCCACCACTTGGAGAAACCTCATAGCATTAGACAGCAATGCGGGGACCCTGTCTCGTATACCCACCACCCAACAGTCACCTAAACACTAACGCACTTTGTGCTAAGCACATGTGAAAGGAGTGAGAGAGAGAAGGTGGGGTAGCATTGATGTTGCTGTCACATTGATTGTTATCCTGGTGCTGTGCCCATGTGGCAACATGTGGATCAGTCAGTCATACAGAGCTCTGTCAGTCCATCAAAGAGTCACCACCCTGATTCCCCAAGTCCTGCCTCCCGTTCTGTCCCAGGACCCTATGTCAAAAGTGGCTGGGAGGCAGGACATGTCAACAGCTGTGGAGCTCCACAGTGTTGGTGGTGCTGCCAACTGTAACAGTAACAGATCTTCTCTGCTCTTGTGTCTCTATTGCACTCTCTGGCTTACAGGGTGTAATGCAGTTTGCAGCAGTGGTGACCAGCAGGGGTTTGTGAACATCTGTCTTTATGATCTTATACTTCTTGTCACCTATGTTGTGAAGTTCGCGGGGGGATTGCCAGCACTGCTGAAAAGCACACAGACAGACAAAGGTGATTTGTAAAACAAGAGGAACTACATGTCTGAGTGAGAGCAGCTTGACTGGAGCCCTGCTTTGCTGTTCACTGTTGGTCCATTCAAGGTTGGAGTGAGTGGCACTGGAGATGGTGACAGGCAGACAAGCGAGGTGTTGTAATGGCAGTGACAGTGGCATTTTAAATGAAGTCACTCCCTCTCCTGTTGTTTCTGAGGATGTTGGAACTGAGAATGTGAGAAGACCTTTACTAGAAAGCAGAAAAACTACCTCTCAACCTTCTAGCTTGCTAATGTTTGACAGAGGGCTACAAAATGTGTGACAAATGACATAAATATGGTACAGCTCTGGGGCATTTCCTTGTAAAATGAATAAAACCTGAATTTACCACAATAAAAGTATGCATGATGAGGGTAGCTTCAAACCAAACAGAGGCTAAATCTAAGATTCTACTAGCACACATTACATGACCCATAGGACCTTAGTTAGCCACAAAGTTGCAGTGTTGACATCTGTGGCATTGACAGATAAACCCTCTCAAGAGGTTAGAGTAAGGAGCTGTGAATGAGCCTGGTATATCTTGCAGACCATGGTTTGATTCCAACAACTAGAACTGCAAAGAAAACTTTCCTTCTAGTTCTGTGCATTTACCATGATGTCTTCTCTTATATTCTGTAATTGAAACAGTCTGAGTTTTAAGTGGCTGGCTGATATGTTGCCCTAGATGTTCAGGAAGCAGTCATACTTGTGCAAGTGTTACAATATCAGGAATGTAGCAGTAGTACTCTGAAAAGTACACTCATCCAGGGAAAGGGACAGTTCACCAATGTTATGCTTTCCCATGGAAACAGTTCTCTCTGCTATCCCAAAAAAGCATGATACTGCTTGAGTTTAGAAAGAACTCTTCAGGAAGTATGTTTGCATTTCTTATTTACCAAAATCTGGACTTTCAGCAGCGGTTCCACTTTGCATACTGTGTGACTCTAAGCAAGTCACTTAACCTTATCAGCCACCCACAGAAAACAAGCAAAGAATAGCAAAAAAGAAAATTATATACATATAATATATATATATATATATATATATATATATATATATATGCATGTATACAGTATTTGAGAGACTCTTACCTACTGCACATTAACACCCTGTAACGTTTTGCTGAATTTTTAAAAGTTTCACATCACACCCCTAATTTGTAGTGGCATATTAGGAGAGACATTACACATAACATGACCCAGTTTGGTTCCACTGTCTTCTTTCAGTTTTATCACAAACATCTATTTACTCTTTCAAATAGGGCTCCATTTTGTGACATTGTTGCAAGTCTCAATTTAAATATTTAAATGCAGCCCTTTATTGTGCCTTAGAAACCCAAATGTGGTTAATGTGTTATCTAATTACTTCATGTTAGCTTCCCCCATGAACTCCCTGTACAGAATAAAAGTTTTTGCCTTTGATTAATTCATTTTATACAGCTGTATCTTTCAAACATGTGGTGTCCATCTAGTACCTCATCCTAAGCAGACTGTGCCTTTAATTTTCATGGTCTGTGGTCCAAAAGCATTATTGTGGTTGGTGACCTTCTATTTGTTAATGACATGCTGCCAAAACCTTGCAGTTTGTCATAACTCGTTTATTTAGAAAAGGCCCTTTTCCCGTGGCATGGTATTCTTGTGTCCTTTTGTGACCCATGTTATTATTGGTTCCTCCACTGGCCCAAAATGCAGAGAACCAGAAATGCATGCCGACACCTTCAGTCATTGCCCCATGGCTCTTTAAAGCCATTGAGCTGGTGGTTCTGCATTCTTTTTACTGTTGCCTGCATTGTAGACAAGACATGTTGTCCCCCTGAAGTTTGACGTTATACACATTACAGGCATTACAGTGGTCTAGTCCCTATGCACTTCCACTGCTCTTTTGTTCCCTAGTATGTCGCACATCTACAGATTGTAAAGGCACAAATTTTCTTTTTTGTGAAACACAGAGACACGTCGGATCTTGCCTCATGGTCCTGAGATGCTAGGCTTGGGATTGAAGGGTGGGGGTAGGGACAGGGAGAGTTGATTATAAAGTATTTTAAAGCTGAACAACTGCAGGTTTCCTAGATTAAACGGTTAGACATGTACCCCTATTCTATAGACCAACTCTCTACAGAGGATTATTTTGTGTGGCCTGGTCCCTGCAGGGACTCGTTATGTGTGAGCATATTCTCTGTGGGGGCTCCTTTAATGTTACTGTGCTAAATAATTTGTTCTGTACTGGGCAAAACAAAAATGCAGTTTTAAGGAGTACATCAATTGGACCTGGTCAGTTCTGGGGCTCATTTTCTACTAGGCATCAGAACACCATAACTACTATTTGGGCCAGTTATGTACTGGAAAATAAAATAAATGCAATATTGAGGTATTAAATGAATTGGACCTGGTCTCTGCAGGTGCTCATTTTGTGTAAACCTGGTCTCTTTAGGAGCTTATGTTGTGTGGGAGACATCAGAACACCATAACTACTTTTAAACTGCCTGCTTATCTGCTGAACTTAAAAGGAATCCTGGTTAATATATTTGTTTTCTTTGTGTAGTCCTCTAGGGTCCTGGGGGTGGGGGGTTCTTATAATACATTAATACAGTACATTGTTTTTTTTTCTGTCCTATATACAGTGCCATATGATACTAAACTAACTCGAAACTGAAATATGACATGTTATACAGTACACCTAAATTGTTGCTCATGAGTAAAGTCTGGTGGTGGAGTTGGGAGGCATGGACTTAAAATATAAACATCCTTACAAGGGGCTTAAAAGAAAGGCAGTAGGAGCATAATGGTACAGATTAAACGGATTTTAATGAAGAAAAAAGAACAAAAACAAAACAAAATAAAAATCACATTGTATACCATGATTTTGAGTTTCAGTGTGTGTTAATGTCTACTAGGGAATGTAAAATGTGGGAAGTAAAAGTACATGTTTAATGGCTAGAGGTGGCCGGAGCACCGGTGCCTTAGAAACCCCCCCTCCAGAGAGGGAGAGCAGTCCTATGGATGCTGTATCCCTCCCTGCCCCCACCAACCCCCAGTGACCCGAGTCCATTCCAGAACTCAGGTCACCAGCATGGAGCAAGGTGTGGCATGCAGCACCTCAACCATCAGTGCCACCGGGCCGGCATGTTTTTTTTTTTATATTGGGGAGTTTGCTGGCAGTGACTGCCAAAGCATCACAGTTGTATTTTGCATCACTTGTGTCTTTTTGTGTACTTTTGACCCTTTTGCTGTTACAGTGAATCTCAGTAATTGTTTGGTGTGCCCTGTGCTGCATGTTAGGCCGAGGGCATACCATGGCATATCAAACAACTACTGAGATTCAGTGTAACAACAAAATGAGCCTAAAAGTGCACAGACACAAAAAATGGATATAAAATTTCTGTAACTGATGGTGACTGGGTTGCAGCCACCATCAACATCAACCCTATTCATTGTTTTTGTGCACTTTTAGGCTCATTTGGCTGCCGTTGTAGTGTAACTCAGTAATTGGGTCATGTGCTGCATGGTATGCCTAAAATGGCTTCCATGGCAGTACAAGTGAAGTAAAATACAAATTTTTCCTTATTGGGATGATTGTTGGCAGTGACTGCCAAGGCATCACCTTTGGTTCTAATTATTTTGCATTTAGGTTTTGGTGTGTACTTTTAGGCACTTTTTGCTGTTGCAGTGAATCACAATAATTGTTTGGTGTGCCATGTACTGCACGATAGGCTGAGGGCCTAACATGGCATACCAAACAATTACTGACATTCACTACAATAGCTGAAGAAGCCTAAAAGTGCACCCCCTCCCAAAACACACTGGTTGCCATATGCATCTGCAGGAGGACTATGCTGTGGATAACGTGAGTGAGGGTTCCATGGAAGGGACCATTCAACAGCAGGGAAGGGTTGTGTTTTCAGTTGTGACTGTGATTTGGGGGATGGCACCATTAGCAACAGGGATAATTGTGTATATCTGTGCCATACAAGGGGACCATGCAAACTGACCTTGCACAGTGCGCACACTGTGATTACAGGGCATCACCAATTTTCAGGTCTCTGACCCTCCATTTGCATTGTGTCAACATCAAAAAATCTCCTGGGTACAAACCTCATTTGCTAGCAATAACAGGGCTTTCGAATATGGACATCTGTACAAAACTGGGTTTGTGCACAAAAACTAGGCTTTGGACACGGGCAAACTTTTGAAGATCTAGCCCCTGAAGTAAGTTTTCCCTTTCATTTTTATTTCTTAAAACACATTCTAAGATTGAAACAACCCACTCAAGGACATTGTTCTTTTAGTAAGCAGTAACCCACTCCAGGGTGTGCAATTATTTGGGATTAATCAATATACTGGGTGTGTTGTGAGGTACAAGGCCACTGGCTGAATGTCCTCACAGCACCTGGGGTGTTGATTAATCCCCAATAACCACACACCCTGGAGTGGGTTATTGCATTTATAACCTATGGTGTGCTACAAATCAAGGAGAAAGCAACATTAAGGTTTTTCCCTGTATAAAAGACAACAAATTATTGTATCCTGCTGCCTAGTAAAATAGTCAGCAACAAAACTGCTGTCATACACATATAAATGTCAGAAAGAATGTGTTGCTATGCTTTCTCTGACATTTGTTATGCATGATATGCTTTCTGAGACAGTAAGTGCAGGACTTGGAGCTGCCTCTTGTCATGGTACAGAGAAGGAGTCAGTACCTCGCTGGCGTAGCTGCTCTATCTCTCTGTCTGTGGTTACATTAAGATACGGCAGTGCAGTCATGCAGTCTGCCAGCCTGTACTCTACCAGTTAAGAAATGGCAACTAATGGGACTCAGAGCCTGCAAATCTTGCTGGCATTCTGTCTCTGTCTACTGGCATAAAGCTCACTTTCACAACATGATATCATTGGGGTGGGCTCGCTCTCTTCACACTGTCCCATCTGAGTTTATGCCACAACTATGGAACTAACCTATCAATCTGGTTATGCTATAGAAAAATGACAATGGGGACCCCACACCTCTCTGGGGGCAAGCTGATCACATTGATGCTTGGAGTTCACTGGCACAGAGACAGCAAGATAGACAAGTTAGCTAAGTCATTTCATTTAATGTTGTCCCCAGTTCCCACTCTCTCCCCTTGTTGCACATCTCTCCCTCTCTCTCACAACAGCACAGAGTTAAGACAGAGACAGTCAGCAGTGGTACCGAGGGACTGCTGGCAATTTGCTGCTCAGTCTCGCAGATGATGTCTGCTGCTCCAGCATTACAGTGGGAGACTCTCACTGTCTCTATCACTGTCACCATGTAAAGTGAGACTGACAATTGCAGAGTGGTGGACACACATGCTCTACATGTTCCTTTTGTTCATGAGGAGTGGATGTTGCTG
This sequence comes from Neoceratodus forsteri, assembly GCA_016271365.2. NCBI lineage: Eukaryota > Metazoa > Chordata > Ceratodontiformes > Ceratodontidae > Neoceratodus > Neoceratodus forsteri. The sequence continues at coordinate 856,114,435 of CM057450.1, forward strand.
TATGGTACTTCAGTGTTGTACTGCACATGGGATTCAGAGGAAAAACAAACAGCAGGCTGAACCTATCTGGCACACTGAGCACTTGTCCCATGGTCTGGTGTTTGTGCGATCATGGACAGAGTAATGCACGGACAAGTACTGTTTGCTGCCTGATTCCTCAGTACCACATACAGACAGGCACTCCTGAAGTTCTTAATGTCTTTCTGAGATCTAAGAAGGGACACTGTGAGGGTGACCATTATGGCACAGGATATGACCACAGACAACAGTGGTACTAATGTTGAATTAAATGTTATGGTGCTTCTCTCTCAGTCACTCAGGAAGTCCCACACAGACAAGAGAATGCCATATGCCACACTCCTGATCACTCATTTGGAATGTTTTAATAGCTGCCGGGCCGGCACCAGTTTTCTTCCCTGTCCTCATGACAAAGAGATGGAGACAGACAAAAAATGTGGTTTTGCTGCGATGATCCCTAGGGCATGTTGGTGGGTAAGAAAGAAGACTGCACAAATATTGAAAACTGCAGCCACTGTTGCTGCACTGCCCAAGACTACATGACAGGACTTAGCTCTTGCTCACTAAGCAAAGATAGTAATGGCTGCTCCACAGACTGCAATTCTGGCACAATAACAAAATCAGGAATGCAGCCTGATCTCTCAGAGGGATGGTTCACCACTAGTTGTGCATATATTGTGGATTACCCAATGGTGACCTGATAGCTCTTTACCAGTCAGGTACCTATCTTTCTCTACCCCATGTTATAAGTCACTAATACTCTTACAGTGTTTTATCTTCAGCCTTGAATATCACAAGCAGCAAGGACATGTATTACTCCCACACACTCCCATTCACCTCACTTATAGAGATATAGGTTGGTTTCCCTCTCTCTTATTGTGGGCTTAGGACCAGCTGGTATAAATAATAGGCAGACCAGGTGAGATTCAATCTATGCTACACTGTACTACACTGTGTAACATAAGACATTTGTGAATATTTTAAGCCAATATAATGTGAATACAGAACAATTTTCAAAATGTTCAAAAAATGTTATATCAAATATCCATATCATGAAAATAATTTTTTGGTTCAACATTAGCAATAACTTTTGGTATGACTGAGTCAGACACTTGGTATGATACTAATACTACTGTTGTTCTGGTGTCCATGTTACTCATGTGACTTCTTGTGTCGTGTCTGTGTTACTCGCGTGATGTCCTGTGGAGTCTGTGTTACTCACATTACACTGTGTGGAAAAAAATGCTTGTAAATAAAGCATAATTCATTTTCTGAAAATTCAGTGATATTTGTTTTTGCATATGAAGGTAACATAGTTGTGCAAATAAATGGGCTAGAAAATCAATGAAATGAATGTGGCAGCTAAACTTGAACTTGTGCAGATCTTGGCATACTGCGATCAGAAAACATATTGTGGCATAATTGCCAACAAGTTTGATAAAAAAAATGATAAGTTAAATATTATGCTACCTAAACAGATACCACAGACATAGTAATATTGAAAAATATATGTTAGATAATATGGCAAATCTGCTGTGAAGGACACAATGTCACTCACATTACTTTGGCCTTCTGGGAACTTTAAATCCCATTTTTAGGACCTCTGAACTTTGAACTATCTTTGTATTGGGGATTACAATACTACCACATGTACCCAATGTACACATGATATGGTTATGAAAACTGGCCCATACAAATTTTGAATTTCACACTTTGTCTCTTGAGTAGCAAATTGGTACATATATATTATGGTAGCACGGTAGTGCTACCATAGTTAGGGTTGAGGAGCCATTTCTATGTTAAACCCCAAAATTTGCACCTTAATAACTTTGCAATCGTTTGATGGATTTGCCTGACATTTAGAATACATGATCAAGAACCATAGGCCTTGAGATCTTCCAAGTTTCGTACTGGTCGGATATACAACTACGGAGTTATTAAGCATGATCTGTGCGCGCGTTTACGCTTTTTCTGGAATTCTATGGTCGCACCTACAGGTCGTACGGTTTGTGTGACCGGCCCAAAATCTTCAGAGAACATGCGGCTGGGGTCCCCAATGTGCCTTTTGAAGATTTGGTGAAAAAATATTAAACGGTTCAAAAGTTATTCAAAAAACAGTTTCCCATGATAAGTCAATGGGAAAAGTTAACAAAAAGTTCAACAGTGTCGCAAATGCATTTTGACTTTAGCAAATGGGCCTGTTACTTTTGCAAATCTGCCATTTTGTTTTCAGTTGGTGATCAGAAAAATGGTTGGCATTTAAATTTGAGACCCTCTAGCAACGTAATTCTTTTTGTATTCACCTAGTCGGGCCCTGAGGATGCTTGCCATGTCTTTATTTTGTGTTAAAACACCACAGAAATATGTTTTCAAATTTCTGGAAAAGTACTTTCATAAAATTACTTTCGTGCTCACGAAGTGTCGAACTTCGCATCGAAAGCTTTTGAAATTCGACAGTAGTTTTCCATCTGTGGGAAAGTGACAGTGATTCTTTGGCACTGCGCTGCAAAAGAACCGTTGGGAGTTTGGGGCTGAAAGTTGGAGGGAACGGAGCTAACATCTCACAGATGTGCCTTTCAGTGGTTTGGTGAAAAAATATTACAGGGAGGCAAAGTTATGGTACTCCAAACTTCTCTTTTTTTCCCATATAACATTACGGCGTTCGCCGTGCCTTTCAGGGCCCGTATCTCGGAAACGGTGCGAGATACAGACTTTTCATCGGAAAAATTAAAATTAGCCAGGACAGTTGTAAATAATATGACTTTAAAATTTTTTTTCTACGTTGTATGGTTCCTGAGATATTACATATTTAGTATTCCAAGTTCTCATTTTGTGTGCCGATACTTATTATTATGCATACATTATTTGTACTCACTGTCTTTCTCTATGCAGGTTTTGGGGAAAATCAGCCTGTGCACTTACATTACTGTTACCCTTTCCGCTTGTGGTTACGTATCCGTTTCAATTACCGTTGACGTCTGCGCCACCATGTGCGTTATCCTTTGTGTTTTCATTTGCGCTTGCGTTTCTGTTATTTTTTGCCATTTGTGTCTACAGTACTGTTTATCTTTCTGTTTCACGTTACGTCACCATGCCCATTGACATTTCTGTTTGCAGGCACCATGTTACTCTGTGACAACAGATCACGTGGCAGACCGTTCCGGCGTACGCCACCATGTGCGTTACCCTTTCTGTTCTCATTTGCGCTTGTGTTACCATGTGGGCCACTGTTAGCATTTCTGTTTGCATTGCTGTCCCTGTTAGTATGCTACAAGACATCATGTGGTGGGAGCACGGGGCCCTTCGCCACTGTACTACATTCACTATTTCTTGTTGTCATTCTCAAAAAGAAGGGCAATTAGAGGCAAAAAACTCCATTTAATGCATTAGTCAGGGTTGTTCCACAGCAACAAAAGTGAGGAAATTCGCTGTTAGGGTTGAAAACCCACCTTGGACCCCGCCCACCCCCCAACTGGCACTGGGGTGTGCATTGGGATCGTGGGTCCTAACCTGCGCTCCCGCCGCTGCATTACATTCACTATTTCTCATTATCATTCTCAAAAAGAAGGGCAATTAGAGGCAAAAATACTCCATTTAATGCATTAGTTAGGGTTGTTCCACAGTGACAAAAGTGAGGAAATTCACTGTTAGGCTGAAAACCCCTTGACTCCCCCCCGCCCACCTCCGAACCGGGTACTGGTGTGCATTGGGATCATGGGTCCCACCTCTAGCCCATTCTCCTATACTTCTGTTGCTTTAGAAACCAGCCTGTCAGCTTACATTAATGTTACTGTTGCCCTTTCTGCTTGCAGTTCCGTATCTTTTAACTTTCCGTTGACGCCTGTGCTACCATGTGTTATCCTTGCGTTTTCATTTGCGCTTGCTTTTCTGTTATTTTTTGCCATTTGTGTCTACCGTACTGTTTCTCTTTCTGTTTCACTTTGCATCACCATGCCCATTGATATTTCCGTTGATAGGCACCATGTTACTATGTGACAAGATATCACGTGGTACAACGTTCCCGTCTACTCCATCGTGTTCGTTACCCTTTCTGTTCTCATTCGTGGTTGCGTTACCTTGTGCGCTACTGTTAGTGCTTCTGTTTGAGTTGCTGTTCCTGTTAGTATGCCATAAGACATCATGTGGTGGGAGTGCGGGGCTCCTGGCACTGCATTACATTCACTATTTCTCATTATCATTCTCAAAAAGAAGGGGAATTAGAGGCTTAAAAACTCTGTTTAATGCATTAGTTAGGGTTGTTCCACAGCGACAAAAGTGAGGAAATCCGCTGTCACGGTTGAAAACCACCGTTTGACCCCCGCACCAACCCCCCCAACTGGCATTGGGGTGCGATTAGGATCGTGGGTTCTAACTCTCACCTTATTCTCTATACTTTTGCTGCTTTACACACGTGATGGGGTTAGAGTTACGCTCAACGACAACCAATGTGCATCGGTCTTAAACCTTTTCAGTAAATGGTTTACCTCATCATGTATGTCAATAAAAGATTAACATAAGGCTGTTAGAGATTTGGAGAATTACAAACCTCAATTTAACACATCATGTGGCAGATCGTTGTTATCTGTGTCACTGTGTTGCTGCATTTATGCTCTCATTTTCACTTCTGTTACTATATGTGCCACTGTTACGCTTCTGTTTGCATTGCTGTTGGTGTTAGTATGACACAAGACATCACCAGCAGGGTCGGGTAGGCAGTGGAGCAGCCAATGTCAGACAAAGTTAGGTAGTATATTGTAATTGTAGGTGAGATGACCACACAGATGTATTTGTAAACTGAAGCATACTATACCCTCAGCTTGTATATGTACAATTGTGTTCTATTTGATCTACTGTTTGTTTTTCGGTCACCCTGAAAAGGGATGTCCGAGGGACTTGTGGGCTATACGGTTATTTAAATTCAATTAAGCAATAATGCATAATTCAGGGTTATGTTAATGGTCTGTTAATCACCTTTAAGGGGTGTACTGTGGCATGAGGTGTAGCCGAGTGGCATATGTCCGATAGGGTGATTAACTGACTATTATCATTGCCGTCAGTAATGCCTTATTGCTATTATAATAACAATTTTTAAAACTGTTTCAAAGCTTGTTCAGGAAATGGTTAACCTCTGTATGTATGTAAATAAAAGATTTACAGAAGTCTGTTAGAATGTTTGCAGCTGGTCAGAAAGCTCAGTTTCTGAGATCCTTTTTATAGTTAATTAATAAGGCATGACAAGGGGTTATGTTAATGGTCTGTTAATCACGTTCTAGGGGTTGCTGTGGGACGAGGTGTGCCAGTGGCACATGTCTCTAGGGTGATTGACTGACCATTACATAATCTTGGGAGTGACTTATTGCTATAATAATGAAACATGTTTTTAAACAGTTTTAAACCTTGTTCAGTATATCGTTAACCTCTTCATGTATGGTAATAAAAGATTAACATAAGGTTGTTAGGATGTTTGTAGCCAATGAGAAATGTCCATTTTGTCAGACTCTGAAGTACACATAGTAGTGACTGAATGGTACATTTATAGTCACAGCTGTGACCTGTTGGGTGCTGATGTGTGGCACTTTGGTATAGTAATAATGACTGCATAGGCACAGGAAAAGTAAGTACATTGCTGAGTTTTTTACACTGTTAGGAATTCTGTCAAATGTGACATGCAATGTCCCACATCGTTGCATATGCTGTGATACTGACTGTATGTCATAGGTACCAAACAAATTGATGGAGGTATAGTTGTAGCAGTATTAGTTAACATTGATTTGTATGCTTAAGTCGTAGACACTTATTTTTATGTCATAATGGTATTTAAAGTAAGTAGTCCACACAGGTGGTTATGGTTTGAAAAAATTTATTGCCAATTTGTCAAATGGAGAAAAGGTCCAATCAAGAGTGAAATTTAGTTAACAGAAGCAGTCTCACAATACAATCTTTGTATGTGTGCAATCATTGCTTGTCATATATGTAAATGTGTAAGAATAATAAGAACTGTATAATATGGATTGGAGTAAGTATCTGATATTATAGGAAACTAATCAGGCGTTGTGTGTTTCTAGTTATTTTTCAGTACTCACTACTCTTTACATGAGGAAGTAGTTTCTGACATTCGACCTGGAATTCTAATAGTCAGGCTGAAGCTGTGGCTCTTCATTATATATTTACTATTGAATGTGAATGCAGTTTGTAAAAAAATGTGACTTTTTTAAAAATGGTTGTATGTTGTAATTATGTGTAGTACATTACTTGTGTGGTATGTTAATAAGGCAATGTCAGTAGGTTGTGAAGTGTGATTACACACATGATAGACAAGTGTTTTGTTGTAATTGTGTGACTGCTAATGTGGATGTTCCTGGGGTGGGTGAAAAACCATATGCTGACTGTCTAAGTAGTACAATATACAACAAATTTTCGTTTTCTGACATTTGCTTGGTATTATTTAGTAATATGTCACTGACTAGGCGCAAATGGAAAATTCCCACCCGACCCCTCAATTGAGGCGATCATAAATATTGTCAGGAACAGGTATGCAGTTTGTTGTGGTCAGTAACAGTGTCTGATTTACAATTGTCAATATTTTTTACATACGTTAGAATTACTTATGTGACAAGTTTAAAAATAATATTTTACATGAACAAATGACATATTATCAATTCTTACATTGGCTTCTATGTAAATTCTTAACTTGTAAATACTAAAACTGTGCATAGAATGCATTTTTTAACAAACTTATGGTTAATTAAATGTAGTTACTATAGTGCTGAATAATATGTAAAACATTCACTTGTACTTTAGTGCTACACTAGTATTTTTAGTACAGGTATCAAACTAGTTATTAACAATGTACACCTGAATACAAATGTTTATATTATGTACAAGTAATTGCAAACACATGTAAAAGTCAGTAAATGAGATTCTGCAATTGCTTCTTATTTACAGTTGTGTAATTCAGCTTCTTGCATTATCAATAAAGGTAGTTATTTTTACATATGTACAATACTAGTATTACGCATGAAAGCGTGATAGTTCTACACTGTTGCATGGTGACCGAATGATGTTCTCTATATGTCAAGAGTCAATAGACAAATTGAAGTGTTGATAGACAACTTGTGACAGAGTGGAATGTTTTCTGAATGTTAGAAGTGTAGCTCAGTTATTTACGATAACTGAGAAGTTCTCTTTGTTTGCAAAGAGTAAAGAGGTTATAAGTCATATCAATTTGTTGTTATATATGAGTTGATACATGGATGCTTAAAGATATGTACAGAGGAGGAGAGCAGTACGTCCTCAGTTCTTAGATGTACAATCTTTGATACATATGTAATCATGGTTTCTCTAGTGACTGTGAATATTGTTGGCACCGATTGAAGCCACTACAACAACTTTCATGTAGTCACTGATCCACACAAGATCTTACATGTTACACTGTATGGAATGTCTCTGTCAGAATTGCATTTTGTTGAAATTGTATGGTTTGTTTAGAGTCGTACATTATACAACATTGTAATGAGGTATGAATGTTTTTGGGACAACGTAGTCATGTTTTAAATGGAACATGTTTTGTCCTATTCTTCTGAAATATGAAGGTTATCATAATTGTTCAATATTAGAAGATCAAATGGAAGTGTTGGTAGACAACTTGAGACAGAGTGGAATGTTTGTTGAATGTTAGTAGTTGCTTAGTTAATTACGATGATAACTGAGAACTTCTCTTTGTTTGCAAAGAGTAACAGTTTATAACTCATATAAATTTGTTGTTATGCATGAGTTGATACATGGATAATTAAAGATATGTACAGAGGAGGAGAGCAATAAGGTTTCAGTTTTTAGATGTACAATCTTTGATAGACATGTAATCATGGTTTCCCTTGTGACTGTGAATATTGTTGGTGCCGATTGAAGCCACTACAACAATTTTCATGTAGTCACTGATCCACACAAGATCTTACATGTTACAGTGTATGCAATGTCTCTGTTAGAATACCACTTTGTTGCAATTGCATGGTTTATTTACAGTCGTACATTATACAACATTGTAATGAGGCATGAATGTTTTTTGGACAAAGTAGTCATTTTTAAATGCAACATGTTTTGTCCTATTCTTCTGAAATACGAAGGTTGTCATAATTCTTCAATATTAGAAGATATGCATTTTTCAAGTGTCATGGCAGTCTCTGTTTAAAACCGCTTGTAGAGTCATCACACTCTAACCATCCAGTTCTGCACCTTAGTAACGAGGTGTAATGCCCAGAATGCATGGATTGACCATGGTGATAGATTATACTGTGAGTGTCAAACACTGATTGGTTGAAGACTATTCTACTAGCTGTGTAATCTGTGATAGGAGTATCAACTCTGAGCCCGTTGGGGTCAAATCTGTGCAACATAAGCAACAGATATTGAGATGAACTCCTGAGACGTATGGACTGAGTGCATCTGCCTCCACACCTTCCACAGGCATGACTACATTCAGCATTGGTGAATAGCTGTCGAAATTTGACACTTTTGGTTTGAGGGACAAAGAGTAATCCACAGCATGTCTTGTGTGGTTTCACGCTGTGATGCCACATGAAACACATACATATTTTGTAACATATGTTACTGTGAAGTACTGCCGCATTGGGGTGCCGTCTTCATCCAGGTTGTTTATGACAGCCATCATAAACTCAATAGTGTCTTGCTGTATGTCTGCAGCAAACGTACTACATCAGCATATGTAGCTAACACCTGTCGTAGTGGTGTTAGTGACTGTACATTGTTAGAGTGGTCAGAAGTCATGTTGATAATCTGCTTCAAAGCGTTTGATAGGGATTGTCTTGTGAAGCAGATATTGCCTGCACAAACTGCGGCATGTGTAGAAAAACTTGCATAGCTGAGTTAGCATAGCAGTTTACTCTACTGCTGTTGTCAAAGACTGGTACAGCAGCTACCAACTGATTTCTGACAATTGCTGGTTGAATGTTTACTTGAAGTTGTGGCCTTTGCTGAACTCTTTTTTGTTGAATCACTTTTGGAAGCTTGCTGCTGTTTGTTGCTACCTCTAGCTGTGACTGAATTGTGTGAGACAGACAGATATGTAAGCAGTGGTATTAAAGACATTTGTGGCTGATGTAGAGTACATAACCTGTTGTACTCAAGAATACATCACTTGTCAGCTTGTATTTTCTGAGGTGCTATACTAATGATGTGCAATCCAGAAGGCTACGTACTGCTGATGAAAGTGTGGCGTAGCTCATGCCATCCTTGAAAATGTCTGTACCTATGTCTACCATTGCTGAATCCAAACTCAATCCCTGAGATTTGTGAATGGAGACAGCATATGCAACACATAATGGGAACTGTTTTCTGTTTACATAGACATCCTTGAAAACCTGGAATTTAATGCAGGTTCGATCTATGTGTACAGACTGCTGCGTGTTGTCAAAGTGCACTACAAGTGTCTCAATATACGTCTTCTGGACATTGTAGACAAAGTCAATGATGTTTCCCATTGCACCGTTTACCATACCTTGTTCTACATCTAGATTACGGCGCAGCATGATACGTGCATTCTTACAAACTGTGAGAACAGCTTCTAGGCCAGCTGTTCGTGAAACATCTGACTTCAGTTCACTTAGTCGTTCAGTCATCTTTGCTACTAGCTTTCGACTAAGAATAACGCCATCAACTGTATCAACTGCATGCAGAGTTACAATCTCTTGGTTTTCTCTCTGCAGCATTAGATTGTTGAATTCAGTGCATTTCTTTAGTCGTGGCATAAGACACACTGTGTCTGCCAGTAGAGTATATATTGCTGAAGACATTACATGCTGTTTCTATGCATGTGCTATGTACTGTGTACTTTGGCGCATGTTCTCAGACAACTCAACATAGGTAAATAATTCCCATATGTTATAGCCTGCAATGCAACCGAGGATATTCTTAGCTTGCTTGGCAGTCAGAGTTGTAAATACATGCTCTGCATTGACTGGTGCAAGTTGTAAAAAGGTCTCCCAACACAAGTATACTTTTGCCACCAAATGGCACTCCATCGTCAGTACCTAAGATCTGCTGTAGACGTAGATGAATACAGGCAAGCATGACATTGGAGACCATGCTGATTTCGTCAATGATTAGTAACTGCATCTTTGTGAACATGGAACGGAGCTGAGATGCAACCTCAAATGACAGTTTACGATACTCTCCAGTTCTCCCATGTTCGACTGGCAACATAAAGAGACGGTGTAATGTTACTCCACCAATGTTGTATGCTGCTAGTCCTGTGGGAGCAGTTATAGCAACAGACATTGAAGAGCCTGTCACACACTCCGTACTTCTGCAGTGATGGCTTCAATCAGAAAACTCTTTCCTGTGCCAGCTGAACCACTAACAAACATTAGTAGTGGCTTGTAGTGAGTGCAGTCACATTGTTTTGTTTCATGTAATATGCCATGTTGGACAGCTTCAACTACTTGAGAGTGAACTGTATGCTGCAGCTGATTTAGTCTTTCTCTTAAGTCAGCTGGGTTGACCATAGAGTGTGTGCCATGTTGCATGGCTGTCTCAATTTCTGACATTAACACTTCTGGGGCATTTAAGGGCAGAGGGTCACCTAGAACACCTTGTCCTTCTGGATCAAGGTTGTCTTGTGAACTAACTGGAGTGTCTTCCTGAAGTTGCTTCTCTGCCTTCTCAAGCTGTTCTTTCTCAGCTTTTAGTCTTTGTATATATGTCTGTGAGTACTCAGTTTGGAAATTCTCGTAAGTGAGATTGAACTGGTCTTCGAATGTGTCAGAGTCACCTTTTAATTCAGACTCACTCCTCCAGGGTCTAAATAGGAATAGGAGAGCAAAGTAGTAATGTTCTGTGCTCTCTGATGTGCCTAGATGCAGTTTGCAGTGATCTATAAGCCATGGCTTGTGTCTCTTCACGAGACAGCCATCTAGTCCATTGACCTTGTAAATTTGGCGTGTTGAGTCAGGTGCTGCACCTGTCTTGTAGTCATACCACTTAGCCACCTCAAACAGACACATATCATTCATGTCGTTGTGTCTACATGGGTAGTATGTGTCTATCAGGTTATTCTTCAAGATATGTTTTGAAGAAGGTGTATTGACAGCGAGCTCCTCAATTTCGGCATGAGGAATCAGTATACGCTTCCGTTTCTCTTTGTAGTTTACACTGAGGAAACGTACAGCGTCAGATTTCCCGTACAGATGTGTACCCATTAATCGGTCACTGGCTTCGTAAGCTCCACATTCTCAGTGTGAAAGAGTCTTCAAACCCAATGACCACAGCTGAGATGTCAGACTTTTGCTTGAAGTGGCAATATCTTCCCAAAGATCTTGCAAGCTAGTCTGTTCATGTTTGGTTATGTACGAAGTGACGTACCGAACCAGGGCCAGTGAGTTATCAGCCACAAACTGAACATCTATGTTTGCTTGCCACATTAGGAGAAGAGTTGGGTTGTAGTCATTGATGTACACCTCTTTTTCATCTCTGGGTAACTCGTATACCCTCTTGGTTGATTTTGCCTTCAAGTGGTGTCACATTGCTGAGAAAAGGTCATTCATGGCACCACTCTGACAAACTCGTCTAGGAAATCCAAAGCGACATCATGTGTACCAATTAGATTTGTTCTTTACTACTCGCCGGCAATATTTTGCGCAAATATGTCTCTGGAACTTTTGTACCAACTTCCATAGTGTAGGACTGTCATACTTGTCTGGAATGTGACAAGTGATATATTTTTTGATGAATGATAGCACTTCTGCTGCTTCATGCACACAACGTACCACACTTAGTAGTTGCATGGCCTTACCTACCGATGCCCCACACCACACCACAACTGGTACTGTGCCGTTATTCAATATAAATGCTGAAGGTGCATGATGACAGTTGTAGAAAGGTTTTAACACTAATGAGTATACATAAATTAAGAGAAGCACATAAATTAGCTACAAGACACTAGCATGCTCAAGATAAAAGTAGTGATACATTTAGTAGGTGATTTACATAGTAGTACATTTACTGCAATGGTTTACTCAACATAGAGAGGCTGATGTAAACATATGGAAAAGCATTCCTGTTCAATGCTGTGAAATTCGTACTGCCAGTATCACATGCATTCTTACTGATGAAGGTGTACTGCTGATGTACATACATAGACCTTCACTGTGTTTCAATACTAAAGATGCAGTAAGTATTCTTTGTAAGAAACGTTGTAATTGCATGGATCAGGCCAAGCAACTTCTAAATATCATAGCACTACTAAGCCAACAATGATGTACCTGTATCGGAGATGTATATAGGAGAGATTTTCCTGTAGGAACTTACTGAGTATGTTGTACCTGATAAAGACAATCTCATTGCATCTGTGATGACTAACTTATTCAAATAGTAATACATTTACTATTGCTGCAATGAATGATCTATGCCACTTATGGACACAGTGTGATTTTTTTTAACAGTTGTTTCATACTCAGGCTGTATGCCTACTATTTGGGTTTGCCACACTTCTGTCACTGATGCTATCAAACTGATAACTATGTTAATTGTGGTACTACAGGAATCAAGTAGGTATGGTTTAGATATAAACTGAATGTATTTTAGTATTGATTTAACTCACAATGGGGTAAGTGTACTAGGACAGCAGGGATTATCCTCTATCACTGACTCTGTCAGTTATAATCACACTAGGGTTTTCATGACTGTAATTATCAAGTTACACTGTTCATCTTCATGAGTTCATATTCACAGCCATTCTCCAGTAATTAGACAGTGTATGGTGTAAGTGGGTGGGACACTGTGTTGCAAAGCTGCTGCAGTGCCTAGCAGAGGGAGAGTATCTACTCATAAAGACAATTAAGCAATAAGGCATGACCAATAGTTATGCAAAATGGTCTGTTAATCACCCTGTAGGGGTTTAATGTTGAATGAGGCATAGCCAAGTGCTACATGCCGCTAGACAGTGATAAACTGACCATTAACATAATACCTGGGAGTGGCTTATTGCTATCATAATAAAACTGTTTTTTAAACAACATTAAACCATGTTTATCATATGGTTAGGCTCTACATGTATGTTAATAAAAACTAAACATAAGGGTGTTACAATGTTTACAGTCAATTAGAAAGCTGCATTTCTCAAACCCTTGTTATAATCAGAGATATTATACCTGTACAACTCCTTGGTTTTGCTGAACTCTGTTGCTCAAGTGGCCCACCACAAGTGGTGTGGTGTGATGTGGGGCATCGGTAGGTAAGGCCATGCAACTACTAAGTGTGGTACATTGTGTGCAGCTGCAATCAGGGATGTGTACATTTGGTGTACATGGCCTCAGTTTTGCTGTTGATCTCCACTGAGCATGCAGTACCTGGTCAGGGGGGTGGGGATGTCTCGTAGTACATTTAGACAATTGTTTGTTATTTCTGTCACCTGCTGCTGGATGTCTGCCATTGGTTGTGTTGACTTGGTCTTCCCCATACTTGCATGTGTGTGTGTGTGTGTGTGTGTGTGTGTGTGTCTGTGTGTGTGTGTCGTGCTGGGGAATTGAGGTTAGGGTTTTCAACCTAACAGAGAATTTCCTCACTTTTGTCGCTGTGGAACAACCCTAACTGATGCATTAAATGGAGTTTTTTGCCATGATATATATATATATATATATATATATATATATATATATGTATAGATATGTAAAGAAATAAAAACAGTATGTAAAAAAGTAGCATTATCAGCCCAACACCTACCTCATCTAACCAGGCAGCCCCAGATGATTGCTCAAATCGTGCTCTTTGTTGCCTCCTTCTCCAATGTCTCCACTTCCAAGAAAGTGTGCACACAAGTTGAAGGAAAACCAGTACTTAGTAATGAAGCTTGACAAATTTAATTCTATTTAAACAAGCTGAGTATGGTCAAATAAATAGGAGACTACTAATAGCCCCTGTGCTTTAGGTAAAACAAACCCTTCGTCAGGGAGCATTGATGAAGGGTTTGTTTTACCCAAAGTGCTGGGGTTAGTAGTGGTCTCCTATATGTCTGAACATACTCAGCTTGTTTAAATGAAATTAAATCTGTCAAGTTTCATTACTAAGTATTGGTTTTCCTTCAGCTTGTGTGCATCCTTTTTTGGAAGCAGTGTTTGACTTTTGGGCTAGCCAGCCCCTGAGTTGCACCACACCACACAATAAGAGTTCAGAGGTATTTGGAAACTCTGTACAGTGTCTCCACTCCCAAGTCTAAGTTTTCCACAGGGGCAACTAGCAAAGTAGCAGGTAGTAGTGGTACTAAAACGTGTAATCGGCACTGCATCAAGAGGATGGACTTAGTATCGTAGGCCCTGTCACAGCAGCACAGGCAAAGCACTGGACACTGGGATAGATTACAGATGGGCAGCAGCCAGGGAAGTGAGCCAAACAGAAGGCACAGCCTAAAGAGTTCTTAGTTAGAGGATGCAGCATCACAGCGGCACCATGGGCCAAACAGAAGGCTTTACCTACAGACCTCTTAGCTAGAGTAGGCAGCAGCACTACAGAGAGTGCCACACATCAGAACCACCCACAACTTCTGGCAATGACCAGAGAGCATAATTTAATTTGTTAAAGATTTACCATTCAATGCACATTGTAATAAAATAACCGGGATGGCACATAGACGTATTCAAAACATACAATACACTTTCATAACTAAAAATGAACACTGTATCATTCTTGTATATACATCCTGCATCTGGACAATATCGGACTATGGTTCACAAATCTGGAACACATACTACATTAAGAAAATCAAGCAAATAGAAAATGTGCATCATAGAATAACAAAAAAAGATCCCTATACTAAAAATTATAGCTACCAGGAAAGGCTGGAAAACCTTGGTCTTTTCTCATTGAAAGAGAGAAAATGGAGAGGGGATTGTTGGAAGTGTTCAGGATACAACATGATGAAGAGCTCAAGAGCAGCATGAATCTGATGTTACACAACACAGACCAATTTAAGGTCACATAATAAACAGATCATTTTGGAAATGAAAACAATCCAAAATAGACAAGGGTTCTTCACACAGCGAGCAGGAAGAGCATGGAACAGCTTACCGAGACAGATTGTGGAAGAAGAGAATTATGACACCTTCAAAAACAAACTCAACAATTATAGGCAGTTAACAGGAAATGGAAGGGAAATCTGAACCATTAATGTGGGAAACAGAATCATATGCATAAGACGTTCTGCTGTCTAGTCTTTAGAACACATATCATTTAGTACATATAGAGCTTGGCCCCAGTACTAGTAAGCCAGTTCAAGTTAGCAAGCTTTATGAGCAATAGTCTTAACCCAACACCATGTAGCAGGGGTTTTAACATCAGCAGTATAGCTTTAAACAAAGTGTCTCACACAGGAATAGTGTCTGGCTATATAGGCAGTGACTTAACACAGATCTGAAAACACGCTCTGGTGGGTAACAGAGGGTATAGTACCATGGGTGGCTAACCTCCACAGTAAAGGTCAAATCCAAAACAGTACTGCACTCCTTCCTCAAATAAAAGAGTTCAGACTCAGACTACAGTTATTTTTTTTATTTGTCATGATGGACATACAAGTGCAAAAAAAAGAGCTGGCCAGTCATCTTGGAAGATAGTGCCCTGGCACATCGCCAGTCAAGGCTTCATCAGAAGGCAGGGTTCCAGAGACTGCAGGTCCTTTAAATAGTCTCATGCAGTGACATCATGCAGCTACATCACACATACAGCACACATAGTTAATTTTAGAAAAGAAATCATATACAGAAACAAAATTATAGTTATTTTCAATATATAAACAAGTATTTGTCAATGTTGAATGTTCACCAGAGGTATTGCTGTTGCACTGGGTCTTTCTTTTACACATCTTTATTATATATTTACCCAGGACAGAGCAGCTGAGATGCAATATCTCATTTTCAGTGGTGTCTTGCTTTGACACATTGCTAGATCGTAATTACTCAGGATAGGGCACTTGACAGGCAATATCTATTTTTAAGTGAGCTCCCACATTTTGACCACAAATGTCCAAGTCTTTTTATGATGTGATGTTATGATTAAGACGGGTGGAATATTTAAAATCCCATCCAAAATGTGATTTTGCTGTGCGACTGGGGAAACAAGTTTCAGATGCGATTTGAAAAATGACATTTAAAGAAAAAAACCTGAAGCACCATTCACCAGCAAACTGAAAAATGCAGGCTTACACCAATATAAAGTGCATAAATAATGTATTAGGTCTCTATATCCAGTACCTTACAAGAACACCAGCAGGAGCTCCTCACACCAAGCTAACTTCAGACCGGTTTTGCTCAAGGCATTATCAAGTGTAAGGTACTGGATATAGAGACCTAATAAATTATTTATCCACTTTATATTGGTGTAAGCCTGCATTTTTCAGTGTGCTGGTGAATGGTGCTTCAGTTTCATTGTTTAATTGTATTGGTTTTACTATGCACATTCAGTTGTGGGGCGGCTTTTATTTGTCTCAAGGATCTGAAAAATGACACCTGTCATGTTCAGGAGGCTAGGAAACATAAAGTAAATGTTGAACATTAGGGGCCAGAATCTTCAAAAATAATGTCATGAGTTAATGTTGAAACAATTTGTCTCCTCAAAACTTAGTTGGTTCTTCACATTTTTAAACCAAATTTTCAACATAATTCTTTTATGACCACTCCTTTCTGAGCATGACAGGTGTCATTTACAAAACAATGGCTAAAACATCATTTGCACCACAAGTGTTAAACACATTTTAGGAAGGATTTTAGAAATGGCAACTGTCACATTCATGAAGTGATGTGCAGAACGACTATTTTGAAAAGTCGGGGTCAAAATATTGAAAAGTGCCACAGTTATGAGCTTGCATTGAAAATTGCAACATAAACTCATAACTTTGTTGTTTTCTCATATTTTGACCTCAGAGTTTCAAGATAGCCTTTTTATGACATCGTATAGCCTTCATATGAGACCACCTCATGAACAAGGGTGGAGAACATTTTCAAATCCTTCCCAAAAGATAATTTTGTCCTACAAGTGCAAAATACATTTTGTCCAGGATATGAAAAATTACAGCTCTCACATTCACGAGGTGCTATGAAGAAATGGCTATATTGAACATTTGGGGTTAAAATATTGAAATTTGCCAAAGTTGCAAGTTTTTATTTGCAAATTTTAATGTAGGCACATCATTTTGTTGTTTTCTAATATTTTTATGCCAAATTTTTAAGATAGAATTCTTATGACCCCACCTAATGAATAAGGGCAGAGAAAATCTTCTACTCCTGCCCAAAAGGTGATTTTGTGCAATGACCATGAAATCACCTTTTGGGACAGATTTATCTAATTTCACTGCCATTGTTCATGAGACAGTGTCCCAGAAAAGGCATGTTGAAAATTTGGGGCAAAGATATTCAAAAATGGCAAAGTTATGCCACTAAATTCAAACTCTGCTGAAATACATCAAACTGCATACCTGATTTTCTCAATTCATGGTCTGGCTTTGAAGAATGAAGATGTGTTTCAGGTCCAGAGCGGATTATGGTGTTGGACCCCCAGTGGGTAAGTAAGGGCTTGGTGGGTGGGTGCTGAGTGTGAGTACTGTGTGGGGGGGGACAGTAACAGTAGCAGCAACAGACATCAATGGATGTTTTTCTATTTTACAGGGTATAAAAAAATGACAAGTGACAGTTTTCTTTATTTCAGATGGTGACACTGGGGGATTGGGCACCGGCAGTGTTGATGCTATGTTTGCAAGATGTTTGGGGTGGTGGGTTCTGTGTGGGAGGGCTGGGTCGGTGAACAGTAAAGGCTGTGGCAGAAACAGACATCAATGGACAGTTTGCTTTTTTGCACAGTATATAAAAAAACCTATAAGGTGTGTTTTTATTTTAGGTGGTGACACTGGGGAATTTGGCATCCTCAGTGTCAGTGTTATTTTTGTGGGGGGGGTGCTGAGAGGGAGGGTCAGATGGGGGGACAGTTATGACAGTGCCAGCAACAGACATCGATGGACTGTTTTGTACATTAATACATCCCACGGAGCCATGTGTTGCTGTATGAGAGTGATTTCACATGCCATCGGCTGGATTGAGAACAGTGAAGCAAAGCTGAGCTGTTATGGCTCAAGCTGAAGGCAAGTGAAATCACTCTAATACAGGAAAGAGTGGCGATGGGGACATAATAATATATTATTGATTGAGAGTGATCAATAATACATATTTTTTTAAAAAAACTGTTCCCAGAACATGCTCATTTCCATGGCATCTGGGCATGAGAGTCTCTTCACAGAATAAGAGTGTCTCACTTGCAGGGGAAAGGAGAGCTCCAATTGGTCAGGAGTGCTCCCTTAATCTATAATCTTTATTACAGGGTGCAATTCTTCAGCAAGCTGATCATGACAGATCAGCTGTGCTTGCTGGGCAATGTACATCAAAGGAAAGAGCTGACCTATGACTAGGTGAGCTCTTTATTTTGAAATACATAAAGTTTCCACCCAGCAATCCAGAATACTGTCATGATCAGCCTGGCTGATGATTGGTGTGACACTGACGAGCCCCTTGCAAACCATTTTGCATTGAACTGACAGTGTCACACCCCTCAAAAGTCACTATCCTAACAAAATGTTCACAGTGCATGCACTCACAGCGAACATAAAAATTGTCAAAGGTACTTAGGTATGGAGAATAAGCTAAGCTTAAATTCATTTTAAAGGTATAGTGTTATTTTAAGAAAGAATCCATTTCAGATATAACCAGCAATCACCCAAATATTTTCAAGGCAGGTACTGAGGATCCACTATGATGTCATATCCTTGATTTGGGAAGAAGAGAAACAGATATAAGTGTTTTGGACAGTATCCAATATATCTGAAAACAACCAAAAGAAAAAATAATGTAGAAATGCTCACTATATTCATAGCTAATAAAGATTATAATATAACAGAGGTTCTCTTCTGACAGGTTAATTTAGTCATCGCAAAAATGGTTTTAGATCCCACATTTCATTTAGGCCTTGTGGACTTAATGTGTCTAGCTTAAAATCAGAGACTTTCTCTCCAATGGATTCAGGAAAGACACTGCCAGAAATTCAATATTGAGATATGAAAGTACTCATCCTGCATCTTTATGGAAGTCAATTCCATATTGCCAATTTTTGCACATTTGTTGTAGCTGTAAAGAGGACATTGAATATGAGGGGTGGGCTTTTGAGTTGAAATAGATTTTTGACAAGGAGTTATGAGGAGAGTCTGCTAAACAAGGCAATTGCACAGATTAGGGTTAAAAAAAACAAAGTGATTTGCTAGATACTGAACAAAATAGTGAGAAAAGGCAAAAGAAATGTGGACAGGTTACTTTCATAACTGATTTTAACAATATTGCTGGGATGACTGGAAATATCATTTGGAAAAACTGGCCAATCCTACATAGCAAATCAACACTGAAAGAAATTGTAGGTACTACACCAAGAGTTACTTTTAGAAGGAGCCAAAATATCAGGGACAAATTTATGCTCTGAGGAAGCCTTCTTGGTGAAACGTCAGCTGATTTGCAGCATAGCACGTCCCATGCACATTGTGTCCTAGCTGCTAAGGAATACTGCAGTTGCACCTATGTGGTGTTGGCGTGTCTTTGTTTGAATGTTTTTAGATTTAGTTTCAATGCTGCCTTATTTATTTATCTGCACCTGCGCTTTAATGGCTACAGTTCTATGCACTATTTGCACAAATAATAGAAGATATCAATGAGTGGTAAACTGCCTCTTGCTCTTTTTGCATTCAGTGTAGTGCTTTGGGTCTGTGCTGTAGCATTGTTTGGGATTACTGTGTAACCCCCTGCTATGGTTCTATATGTAGCTACATGCACCACATTGGACACTATTAGTGTTGTGAGGCCCACAATTTGTTGTTTTTTTTGTGTTCGACAAAGTTGGCATAGCAAGTTTTTGGCCAATGATGAAACAACTCTGAACAGATTGCTACCAGCTAAAATAAGTGGGTGCCATAAATGTTTTAACTGCAACCTAAGTAGTTTTATAACAACAGGCAAAAAAAATTCCAGAACCCAAGAAAAAAATCAGACCCAGGTAGAGATCAGGGGCTAGATTCACAAAACTTTGCCCTGGCACAAACCCGGTTTTGAGTAAGAAAACCTGGTTTTGTGCCAAGTTGGTATTCACAAAAGCCCGGTTTGCAGACTCAAACCTAATTTGTGCCAGGGCAAAGTGTGGAAGAAGCTGCAATGTAAATGAGAGGGAGAGGACCTGCATATTTGCACAGTCCCATTCACAAAGCATTTGCTGCATACAAGGGCCTTCTGCAGAGCTCTCTTGCACAGAGCAAATACCACCATCTAAGACCTTGCTTTAATCCCGTGCAACCCTACTGGTTGGAGGAGATATTGTGGCTGCCCCTCCCATGATCTCTACCCCCCACTGATCACTGGCCTGAGTTGTAAAAGACATGTCCCTGGTGGTAGTGGTCTCTACCCATGCGATCGCCGGCCCAAGTTCACAGCTCCCCTCGGCCACTGATCTCCAGCCCAGTGGAAAATATAAAACTTCCCTAGTGGTAGTGGTCCCCAACCCACAACTGCTGAGCACAAGGCTGATACAGTATGTGCCACTTGTAATGGATGCAGCTATAACAGACAGCTGCATGTAGTGGTCAAATTGTGCTTGCCAAATGTCACTTGCTATCTTCCCTGTGTTAAAAATAACTGACGTAGTGTACCTGTGATTCTGCATTTAATGTCTACGTGGGGGAGCACTTCACATCATTATTATAATTATGATTAACACCAGGTGATAATTGTTTAGTGAACTCTACTTAAATTGCCCCCAAACACTCCCAGACTTGCTAATTATTTTTTTAGACTGAGCTGTGTACCTGTACCATGTCTCCAGAGCTGAGTGTCCTGAGAAAATGCTGCTGGGTAAGAGAACCTGTCTTCCTTTGTCAAGAAAAGTCAAGATTGTTAATAAAATTGATAAGCTCCCTGAACTAAGCATGAGAGATTTAAACACTCGCTTTACTGTTCCCAAGTCTAAAGTGTCAGATTTGTTAAACAACTGGATAAGTTGCTTGCTGACTGGCATAGTAACCAAAACCAGGATCGTAAGCACAAGAGACATGGTAAAGATAACGATGTTGAATCTGTGCTTCTCCAGTGGTTTACAAATGCCTGTGGCAGAGATGTATTGATAAGTGGGCCTCTACTTCTTCAGAAGGCCGAAAGCCTTGCAGTAGCTCTAGGTAAAACTAACTTTAAGGCAACTGATGGGTGGCTAAGTTGTTGGAAGCATCGCTATAACATATGCTTCTGTAAAATCCACGAAGAGAAGTTAAATGCAGACCGTAGTTTGGCAGATGCATGGCTTCAGGACATGCTACCACAGATTTTGTCAGGTTACAGCCAGATAACATTTATAACAGCGATGAGACTGGGCTTTTTCTCAGGTGCATCGGGTATGGTACATTAGCTTTTAGATCTGATGCACTTCTAGGTCTGAAAAAAGCCAAGCAGCATATAACAGTCTTGTTTACCTGTAACAAGACCAGCTCTGATAAAAAAAACACCCTTAGTCATTGGGAAGAGTGCCCAGCCTCAGTGCTTCCATGATGTCTGTCACCTCCCTGTCATCTATAAGAACAGCAAGACAGTTTGGATGACTGGACAGATTTTCACAACCAGGATATGAAAGTGGGACCACTCCCTCTGGTCAGGCAAGATAGCCTTATTCTTGGACAACTGTAACTCCCACCCACCTGTCAGAGTCTTGTGGCTGGGCATGCCATTTGGCTTGTGAGAGAATTGGTTGAAGGGCACCACAGTTAGAGATATTTCCTGAAGTCTCTTCTAGGGAGTCCAACCGCTATATATATATACTGTAGGTCTTCAAATGAGTGAAGAGTTCATGCGTTTTGAGCCAAAATATCTTGAACATTGTGGAACCTCTTGCTCTCCCACATGCCATTGAACAGCCTTCCCCCTCATGATGGAAGAAACAGGTTTAGTCCTGTCACCATTTGACTTCTTTGTCCTTTTTGTGGGTGCTTGGCTAAATCTGGGGGCATCATGTTATGCAAAAGGCTGCTAAGGGAGTACCATTTTCATATACCACTTTCCATTTGCAAAAATGTAGGTGAATCATTAAACCATCTCACAGTCTGAGCTCCTATAAATGCTTTGTGATAGCCTTTTAGCCATGGAACTTCCCATCACCCTTTGACAAGTGAGCCCGCAGCTTGACATGACTATTTCTTCTGGGCTG
Organism: Neoceratodus forsteri; assembly: GCA_016271365.2. Lineage (NCBI taxonomy): Eukaryota > Metazoa > Chordata > Ceratodontiformes > Ceratodontidae > Neoceratodus > Neoceratodus forsteri. Next base: position 856,136,722 of record CM057450.1, read on the forward strand.
TTTCCCTCCCAGAGGAAAGAACTGAATAACTTTGTTTTTTTGTTTTTGTAAACCGAATGTTATCAATTTGGAGCGAAAGATGACTAAGGATATATAACTGAATTGATCATTTTTAGACCCTTTGTTTTACTCATTATACTGTAGATAGTGACCTACGTCTTTGGCATTCTTTTTGCAGCTTGCTCAGTAGCAGTACAAGATTGGCTTGGGGGATACTTTCGACAGTGTTTGGAACTTTACTCCTCTTGTAGGTAGGTAAAGCCCACAAGGGAAGCAATTGAAGTCTGTCTGAAGAAAGAGGGAGGAAGGACAATCTGACCAAAGTTGAAAGACATGGGTTTTGCAAGGGATGCCTTTAAGTCCTGACACTTCAGCAAAGGAACTGAAAATAGACATGAGTACTTGGACAGCACTGGCTGGATCTGTGAGAGTCAACAAAAGGTCATCAGCAAACAGGATTGTAATGTAGAGTCTGGAGCCAACACAGATGCTGATGATGTATTGAGCATTGTACCAGATGACTATTGCCATGGGTTCAGTGGTCAGGAGGAAGTAAAGAGGGGAGAGGGGACATCCCTGACAAGCATTTTTCAGTAATGGAGCACAGCTGGAAAAGTTGCTATTATTGCATATCTTTGCCACCGGTTTTCTATATAGAGTCATGACAAAAGTACTAAAAACCTCCATAATTCCTAGATGTTCAGTGACCTCTCTTAGGTAGGCCCAATCAATGGAGCTGATGCATTCTCAAGGTCAATAGCTGCCACCACTGATTGCCTGGATGATGACTGCACTAAGTGAGTTTGTTGAATAGCAACCACAGGTGTCTGCCCATCTCTACCTTTAAGAAACCCTGCTTGGGCTAGGTTATTTACTTATTTACTTATAGCAAACTTTAGAGATTACCTTTGAGTATAAATGCCCATTTATAAAGGTTCCATGCCAAATACATAGTCACAAAAAACATTACAAGTACAATAAGCAGTTTCAGAGGAAATACAGTCTAGTCAGACTCAAAGCATTTAAGACAGAGCAGTTACATACGATTTTGAAAAAAAAAGTAATACAGATCATTGTATAAGAAGTCACAGGTAATGTACAGAGAGAAACCAAATAAAACCGTTTAACAGTTACAATTGCATTGGACTGCAAAGGCAGACAGCAGAGATCTCTTAAACTGATTAAACTAGGGGAGATTTCAGTGGGAAGATTTTGTTCTAGGCAGATAGCCAACACTTTAGTGTTACAGTCCAAGTTGATAATATAGATGGGCACATTCATGAATACCAATAGCCTACAAATGTAAATCATCAAATTCTAGATAGCCAAAAAGCATTTACAGAAATGACAAAAACTGTTCCAAAGCCTATCATGTCCTTAGAAGCATAGTGTAAGTTTGCAGTTGTTACTGTACATATGGCCTTTTTTTTTTGCAGTTGATACTGTACATATGGCAGCTGAAATGCAACGTCAAATAGTGCAAAGTCATGCACTTAGCAAAACAACCTAAAAGGATTACTACCTGGGAGGAGAGAAGCTAGCCTCCACCAGCCAGGAGTGGGATCTAGGTGTCATTATATCAGAAGACTTGAAAATGGGCAAACAGTGCAAAAAGGTGGCACTAAAGGCATGTGGCATGCTGGGCTGCATAGGGAGGGGAATCACAAGTCGCAAGAGGGAATTGGTGTTACCACTCTACAGGGTGCTGGTGCACTCCCACTTGGAGTACTGCATACAGTACTGGAGATTGCACCTCAAAAGGGACATAGACAGAATCGAGATGGTGCAGAAGAGGGCCACAAAAATTATTCAGGGACTGCACCATATGGCATACCAGGACAGGCTGAGGGAACTCAACATGTACGCCCTGGAACAGAGGAGGGAGAGGGGCAACATGACTGAGACTTTTAAATATATGAGGGTATAAATAAGGTTAACATTCAGGAGCTTTTCCAATTGAAAGAGAGTGGGATAACAAGAGGGCATGACATGAGGCTGAAGGGAGGGAGGTTCAGGAGTAATACAAGAAAGTTCATTACAGAGAGAGTGGTGGACCCATGGAATAGCCTACACAAGAAGATAGTGGGGGCCAAAATGGAATGCGAGTTCAAGAATGCATGGGATAGACATAAAGGTAGCATACAGAAAGGCAAAGGAGGAGAGAGGGACTAGCAGCAGGTAGGTTTTGGGCAGACTAGATGGACCTTGTGGTCCTCTTCTGCTGTCACTTTCTATGTTTTTCTGTCCACCCTCTCAGGACACTTGTTTCTGTTAGTCAAAATGTGACATACAAACACACAAGAAGTAAGACTATATGCATTTAGCTGTTTATATTGATTACATATACTGTATGATAATGCATGGGGTGGGGTGTTTAATGAGATTTTACACACATCTCAAGGTGTTAGATGCTACATAAACCCTAAGAGTGCTTGCGAGATTCTTTGATTGCGATCTTACATCACAAGCTAAAAATACCATTTTCTCAGCTCAGGGGTGGCCTAGGAACACAAATGAGGGTCGGTTTTGATCAGGGGTCTCCGTTCTATTGAGGCATGGCAGTGGTTTCATCTAAATCTTCCAAAAACTCGTGTTTCACACTTTTTTATTCTTTGATTGTGAGCCTGCAAATTCTTTGATCGCAAGATTCTTTGATCATGATCCTGCATCTTGAGTGAGGGATAAGATGGCCCTTTGAAAAATGCTAATTTCTCAGCTCAGGGGTGGCCTAGGAACACAAATGAGGGTTGGTTTTGATCAGGGGTCTCCGTTCTATTGAGGCATGGCAGTGGTTTCATCTAAATCTTCCAAAAACTCGTGTTTCACACTTTTTTATTCTTTGATTGTGAGCCTGCAAATTCTTTGATCGCAAGATTCTTTGATCACGATCCTGCATCTTGAGTGAGGGATAAGATGGCCCTTTGAAAAATGCTAATTTCTCAGCTCAGGGGTGGCCTAGGAACACAAATGAGGGTGGGTTTTGCTCAGGGGGTTTTGTTCTGTCGAGGCATTGTGGTGGTTCCATGTAATTCTGCCTAAACCTCGAGTTACAGGAATTTTTATTCTTTGATCGTGAGCCTGCAAATTCTTTGATAGCGAAACTACAAAATCTTTGATCGTGAGATTCTTTGATCACTATCTTTGATCGCGAGGAGGACAAGATGGATAGATTTTATAATGCATTAGATTGGGCAATTTCACCAATCTTTAAGTTTAAATATCTCACAAACAGTTTGGTCTTTTTACTTGAAATTTGGAGGGTGTTCTTGGCATGTCCTGTAGATGTGAATTGTGGTGCTTTTGTGTCAGAAAAGATTTGTTTTGCAGAGATTTGCGTGACACAATTTACGTGTTGTGGACAATGTTTTGCATTGTGCTGGTGGCTTGAAATTGATAAGGTACCTAGCCTTAGTGTCATGGATGTAGTTTTCAGTTGTTGTGCTTATAAAATATTAACAGGTATGGAATTCTGCAACTCTGACGAATGAAAATGTCAAACTTTAACATGTTATATCTCGGACACGGTTTGTTCTTTTGCATTGTAATTTGGAGGGTGTTCTTGGCATGTCCTGTAGATGTGAATTACAGTGTTTACATGTCAGAGAAAATTTTTTGCAGAGATATTGCATGACACAATTTAAGTGTTGCAGACAGTGTTTTGCATTGTGCTGGTGGCTTGAAATTGATAGGGTAATTAGCCTTAGTGTCATGGATGTAGTTTTCAGTCATTGTGCCTGTAAAATGTTAACAGGTGTGGAATTCGGCATCTCTGACAACTGAAAATCTCAAACTTTAACATGTTATATCTCGGACACGGTTTGGTGTTTTACATTGAAATTTGGAGGGTGTTGATGGTACACACATGTTTACAAGTTGGTGGGGTACAGGGGCCCCAAATAGCCCCTCCCACCACCTTAAGCAGTTGAGGTAGAGGTGCAGGGCCTGAAGAGCACTCACCACATTCTAGGTTGAGCCCAGGCTCCCACTAACTTACGTAAGTTCTTATTTTTTATTCTTTCTCAAAAAGTAAGGAAATTCTATGTAAAACACTGCATTAATGCATCATTTAGGGTTAAAACACAAAAAGTCAGGATATGAAAAATCTTTAGGGTTGCCCCTCCCCCCAGACCCGCCCATCATCCCAAGATTGACAGCTGATGGGGTGTGTCATTGGGGTTGTGGGGCCTAAATGTCACCCCATTCTTATTTACTGTGGCTTGTGAATGTAATTTCATATGGAATGGGGTGACATTTAGGCCTCACAACCCCAATGACATACCCCATCAGCGGTCAATCTTGGGATAATGGGTGGGTCCGGGGGGAAGGGAAAACCCTAAAGATTTTTCTTTTCCTGACTTTTTGTGTTTTAACCTTAAATGATGCATTAATGCAGTTTTTGCAATATTTAAAATATATATATATATATATATATATATATATATATATATATATATATTAGAGGCAAAAACTCTGTTTAATGACGCAGTTAGGGTTGTTCCACAGTGACAAAAGTGAGAAATTCGATGTTAGGGTTCAAACCCCCTTTGCAGCCCTCCAGCCCACCCCCCCAACTGGAATCAGGGTGCGCATTGAGGTCATCGGCCCTAAGTGTCACCCCATCACATGTGGAAAGAAGCTGAGGAATAGGAGAATGGGCTGACAGTTAGGACCGATGACCCCAATGCACACCCCGATTCCAGTTGTGGGGGTGGGCTGGAGGGGTGCAAAGGGGGTTTCAACCCTAACATCGAATTTCCTTGCTTTTGTCGCTGTGGAACAACCCTAACTGATGCATTAAATGGATTTTTTTGCCTCTAATTTCCCTTCTTTTTGAGAATGATAATGAGAAATAGTGAATGTAATGCAGCGGCAGGAGCACGAGGGTGATGTCTTGTCGCATTGTAACATTGTGCCCACAAACGCAAATCGTAATGCGCATGGTGACAAAAAGCGAAACAGAAAGAGGAACAGTACTGTAGACAGAAATGTTAAAAACAACGGAAACACAACAGCAAATGAAAACGCAAAGGGTAACGCACATAGTGGCGTAAACGTGAACGGTAAGTGAAACGGGTACAGAACTGCAAGCAGAAACAGTAATGGTAAGAGTAATGTAAGTGCACAGGCTGGTTTCCCCCAAAATCTGTATAGAGAAAGACAGTGAGTTGAAAGAATGTATGCAAAATAATGACTCTCGGAACACAAAAATCAGTAGTTGTAATAGTAAATTGCTTATATCTCAGTAACCGTATGACATAGAAAGAAAATTTAAAAGTCATATGTATTACCACTTTCCTGGCTAGTTTTATAAATATGGGGGCTATAATTGTTGACAAAAACTCTGTATCTCACACCGTTTTCGAGATACGGACCCTCAAAGGCGCGGTGAACGCCGTAATGTTATCCTATGGGAAAAAAAGAGAAGTTCGGACTGCCATAACTTTTGAACAGTTTATTTTTCACGAAATCTTTGAAAGACACATCAGGGACCCCAGCTGCATGTTCCCTAAAGATTTCTGTACGATGCGCAAACCGTAGCAACTGTGGTGGCATGACCGAGAATTCCAGAAAAGCGAATGCATGCACAGATCACGCTAATAACTCAACAGCTGTGTATCAAACCAGTACGAAACTTGGCAGATCCCAAGGCATATGGGTCTTGATCATGTATCCCAAATTTCAGGCAAATCTGTCCAACGGTTGCAAAGTTATTAAGGTGCAAAATTGTGGGTTTAACATAGAAATGGCTCCTCAACCCTAACTATGGTAGCAATACCGTGCTACCATAATATATATATATATATATATATATATATATATATATATATATATATATGTAAAGAAACAAAAAAGTATGCAAAAAAGTAGCATTAGCAGCCCAACACCTACCTCATCTAGCTAGGCAGCCCCAGATGATTGCTCAAATGGCGCTCTTTCTTGCCTTCCTCTCCAAAGTCTCTGCTTTCAAGAAAGTGTGCACACAAGTTGAAGGAAAACCAGTAACAGTAATGAAGCTTGAAAGACTTAATTCCATTTAAACAAGCTGAGTGTGGTCAAATGTGTAAGAGACCACTAATATCCCCTGTGCTTTGGGTAAAACAAACCCTTTGTCAGGGAGCGTTGATGAAGGGTTTGTTTTACCCAAAGTGCCGGTTATATTAGTGGTCTTCTATATGTCTGAACATACTCAGCTTGTTTAAATGAAATTAAATCTGTAAAGTTTCATTGCTAAGTATTGGTTTTCCTTCAGCTTGTGTGCATCCTTTTTTGGAAGCAGTGTTTGACTTTTAGGCTAGCCGTCCCCTGAGTTGTACCACACCACGCAATAAGAGTTCAGAGGTATTTGGAAACTCCATACAGTGTTTCCACTCCCAAGTCTAAGTTTTCCACAGGGGCAACTAGCAGAGCAGCAGGTAGTAGTGGTACTAAAATGGATAACTGGCACAGCATCAGAAGGATGGACTTAGTCTCACAGTCCCCAGTGCAGCAGCACAGGCAAAGTACTGGACACTGGGATAGATTGCAGATGGGGCAGCAGCCAGGAAAGTGAGCCAAACAGAAGGCACAGCCTGAAGAGCTCTTAGTTAGAGGAGGCAGCATCACAGCTGCATCATGGGCCAAACAGAAGTCTTTGCCTACAGACCTATTAGCTAGAGAAGGCAGCAGCACTGCAGTGAGTGCCACACATCCAAACTACTGCAGCTTCTGGTAATGACCAGAAAGCTTACTTTAATTTGTTAAAGATTTAACATTTAATGCACTTCGTAATAAAATAACCCAGATGGCACATAGATGTATTAAAAACATAAAACACACTTTCATAACCAAAAATGAACCATGTATCATTCTTGTATATATATCCTATATCAGGACAATATTGGACTATGGTTCACAAATCTGGAACCCATTCTATATTAAGAAAATCAAACAAATAGAAAATTTGCTTCATAGAATAACAAAAAAAGATCCTATACTAAAAATTGCATCTACCAGGAAAGGCTGGAAACCCTTGGTCTTTTCTCATTGGAGGAGAGAAGATGGAGAGGGGATTGTTGGAGGTGTTCAGGATACAACATGATGAAGAGCTCAAGAGCAGCATGAATCTGATGTTACACAACACAGACCAATTTAAGGTCACATAATAAACATATCATTTTGGAAATGAAAACAATCCAAAATAGACAAGGGTTCTTCACACAGTGAGCAGGGAGAGCATGGAACAGCTTACCAAGGCAGATTGTGGAAGAAGAGAATTATGACAACTTCCAAACAAACTCGACAATTATAGACAGTTAACAGGAAATGGAAAGGAAATCTGAACCATTAATGTGGGAGACAGAATCATAGGCATAAGACGTTCTACTATCTAGTCCTCAGAACATGTATCACTTAGTACATATAGATCTTGGCCCCGGTTATGGTAAGTTAGTTCAAGTTAGCAAGCTTTATGAGCAATAGTCTTAGCAGACTTTATGTGCAAAAGTCTTAACCCAACACCATGTAGCAGGGGTTTTAACATCAGCAGTATAGCTTTAAACAAAGTCTCTCACACAGGAATAGTGATTGGCTACATAGACGGTGACTTAACACAGATCATCAAATGTGCTCGAGTGGGTAACAGAGGGTATAGTACCATGGGTAGCTAACCCCCACAGTAAAAGCCAAATCGAAAACAGTGCTACACTCCTTCCTCAAATAAAAGAGTTCAGACTCAGACTATAGTTATTTTTTTTATTTGCCATGATGGACATACAAGTGCAAAAAAAGAGCTGGCCAGTCATCTTAGAAGATAGTGCCCTGGCACACTACCAGTCAAGGCTTCATCAGAAGGTAGGGTTTTCAGAGACTGAAGGTCCTTTAAATAGTCTCATGCAGTGACATCATGCAACTACATCACACATACAATACACATAGTTAATTTTAGAAAATAAATCATATACAGAAACAAATTTATATGTATTTTCACTATATAATCAATTATTTGTCAATCTTGAATGTTCACCATAGGTATTGCTGTTGTACTGGGTCTTGCTTGTACACATGTTTACTATATATTTCCCCAGGATAGAGCAGCTGAGATGCAATATCTCATTTTCAGTGGTGTCTTGTTTTGACACATTGCTAGGTTGTAATTACCCAGGATAGGTCACTTGAGAGGCAATATCTATTTTTAAGTGAGCTCCCACATTTTGACCACAAATGTCCAAGTCTTTTTATGATGCATTGTTATGATTAAGACAGGTGGAATTTTTAAAATCCCATGCAAAATGTTATTTTGCTGTGCGACTGGGGAAACAAGTTTCAGAGGGGATTTGAAAAATGACATTTAAACAACAAAACTGAAGCACCATTCACTAGCACACTGAAAATGGTGGCCACAATTGGCCATAAAGTGCATAAATAATTTATTAGGTCTCTATATCCAGTACCTTACAGGAACACCAGCAGGGGCTCCTCACACAAAGCTAACCTCAGACCGGTTTCACTCAAGGCATCATCAGGTGTAAGGTACTGGATATAGAGACCTAATAAATTATTTATCCACTTTATATTGGTGTAAGCCTGCATTTTTCAGTGTGCTGGTGAATGGTGCTTCAGTTTTGTTAATAGTATTGGTTTTACTATGCACATTCAGTTGTTGGGTGACTTTTTTTTGTCTCTAGGATCTGAAAAATGACACCTGCCTTGTTCAGGAGGCTGGGTAACATAAAGTAAATGTTGAACATTAGGGGCCAGAATCTTCAAAAATAATGTCATGAGTTAATGTTGAAACAATTTGTCTCCTCATAACTTAGTTGGTTCTTTACATTTTTAAACCACATTTTCAACATAATTCTTTTATGACCACTCCAACTGAGAATGACAGGTGTCATTTACACAACAATGGCTAAAACGTCATTTGCACCACAAGTGTTAAAACACATTTTAGGTAGGATTTTAGAAATGGCAGCTGTCACATTCATGAAGTGATGTGCAGAATGACTATTTTGAAAAGTTGGGGTCAAAATATTGAAAAGTGCCACAGTTATGAGCTTGCATTGAAAACTGAAGCATAAACTCATAACTATGTTGTTTTCTCATACTTTGACCACAAAGTTTCAGGATAGCCTTCTTATGGCATTGTATAGCTTTCACATGAGCCCACCTCATGAACAGTGGTGGAGGACATTTTAAAATCCTGCTCAAAAGATGATTTTGCACTACAAGTGCAAAAACACATTTTGTCCAGGATTTGAAAAATGACAGTTCTCACATTCATGAGGTGCTGTGAAGAAATGATGTGTTGAACATTTCAGGTCAAAATATTGAAATTTACCAAAGTTACACGTTTGTGTTTGCAAATTTAAATGTAGGCACATAACTTTGTTGTTTTGTAATATCTTTATGCCAATTTATTAAGATATAATTCTTATAACCCCACCTAATGAACAAGGGCAGAGAAAACCTTCAATTCCTGCCCCAAAGGTGATTTTATGCAGCTACCATGAAATCACCTTTTGGGACATATTTACATATTTTCACTGCCATTGTTCATGAGACAGGGTCCCAGAAAAGGCATGTTGAAAATTTTGGGCAAAAATATTCAAAAATGGCCAAGTTATGCCACTAAATTCAAACCACACTGAAATACATTGAACTGCAAACCTGATTTCTTCAGTTTGTGGTCTGCCTTTGAAGATCAAAGATGTGTTTCAGGTCCAGAGTGGATTATGGTGTTGGACCCCCGGTGGGTAAGTAAGGGCTTGGTGGGTGTGTGCTGAGTGTGAGTGCTGGGTGGGAGGGACAGTTACAGCAGCAGCAACAGACATGGATGGATGTTTTCCTTTTTTACAGGGTTTAAAAAAATGACAAGTGACAGTTTTCTTTATTTCAGGTGGTGACACTGGGGGATTGGGCACCCGCAGTTTTGATGCTATATTTGTGGGGGTGGGGTGGTGGGTTCTGTGTGAGAGGGTTGGGTCGCTGAACAGTAAAGGCTGTGGCAGAAACAGACATCAATGGTCAGTTTCCTTTTTTACACGGTGTATATATATATATATATATAAAAACTATAAGGGTGTTTTTTTTTTATTTCAGGTGGTGACACTGGGGGATTGGGCACCCCCAATGTCAATGTTATTTTTGTGGGGGGGGTGTTGAGAGGGAGGGTCAGGTGGGGGGACAGTTATGACAGTGCCAGCAACAGACATCGATGGACAGTTTTGTATGTTAATACATCCCACAGAGCCATGTGTTGCTGTATAAGAGTGATTTCATGCACCTTCGGCTGGATTGAGAACAGTGAAGCAAAGCTGAGCTGTTATGGCTCAAGCTGAAGACAAGTGAAATCACTCTAATACAGGAGCAAGTGGCGATGGGGGATGTAATAATATATTATTGATTGAGAATGATCAATGATATATTTAAAAAAAAAATTGTTCCAGGAACATGATAGTTTCCAGGGCATCTGCATGTGAGACTCTCTTCACAGAATAAGAGTGTCTCACTTACAGGGGAAAGAAGAGCTCCGATTGGTCAGGGGTGCTCCCTCAATCTATAATCTTTATTACAGGGTACAATTCCTCAGCAAGCTGATCATGACAGATCAGGTGTGCTTGCTGGGCAACGTACATCAAAGGAAAGAGCTGACCTATGACTAGGTCAGCTCTTTATTTTGAAATACATAAAGTTTCCACCCAGCAATCCAGAATACTATCATGATCAGCCTGGCTGATGATTGGTGTGACACTGACAAGCCCCTTGCAAACCATTTTGCATTGAACTGACAGTGTCACACCCCTGAAAAGTCACTATCCTAACAAAATGCTCACAGTGTATGCATGCACAGAGAACATAAAAATTGTTAAAGGTTCTTAGGTATGCAGTATAAGCTAAGCATAAATTAATTCTAAAGGTATAATGTTATTTTGAGAAAGAATCCATTTGAGATATAACCAGCGATCACTCAAATATTTTCAAGGCAGGTACTGAGGATCCACTATGATGTCATATCCTTGATTTGGGAAGAAGAGAAACAGATGGAAGTGTTTTGGATGGTATCCTCCTTATCTGAAAATAACCAAAAGAAAAAATAAAGTAGAAATTCTCACTATATTCACAGCTAATAAAGATTATAATATAACAGAGGTTCTCTTTTGACAAGTTAATTTAGTCATAGAAATGGTTTTCGATCCCACATTTCATTCAAGCCTTGTGAATTTAATGTGCTTAGCTTAAACATTCAGAAACTTTCTCTCCAATGTATTCAGGAAAGACACAGCCAGAAATTCAATATTGAGATATGAAAGTACTCATCCTGCATCTTTAAGGAAGCCAATTTCATATTGCCAATTTTTGCACATTTGTTGCAGCTGTAAAGAGGACATTGAATATGAGGGGTGGGCTTTTGAGTTGAAATAGATTTTTGACAAGGAGTTATGAGGAGAGTCTGCTAAACAAGGCAATTGCACAGATTAGGGTTAAAAAAACAAAGTGATTTGCTAGATACTTGAACAAAATAGTGAGAAAAGGCAAAAGAAATGTGGACATGTTTCTTTCATAACTGATTTTAATAATATTGCAGGGAAGATTGGAAATGTCATTTGGAAAAACTGGCCAATCCTTCAGCACTGAAAGAAGTTGTAGGTTCTACACCAAGAGTCACATTTAGAAGGAGCCAAAATATCAGGGACAAAGTTATGCTCTGAGGAAGCCTTCTTGGTGAAATGTCAGCTAATTTGCAGCATAGCACATCCCATGCACATTGTGTCCTAGCTGCTAAGGAATACTGCAGTTGCACCTATGTTTTGTCAGCATGTCTTTGTTTGAATGTTTTTGGATTTTGTTTCAATGCCACCTTATTTATTTATTTGCAACTGCACTTTAATGGCTACAGTTCTATGCACTATTTGCACAAACAATAGAAGATATCAATCAGTGGTAAGCTGTCTCTTGCTCTTTTTGCATTCAGTGTAGAGCTTTGGGTCTGTGCTGTAGCATTGTTTGGGATTACTGTGTACCCCCCTGCTATGGTTCTATATGTAGCTACATGCACCACATTGGACACTATAAGTGTTGTGAAGCCAACAATTTTGTGTGTTTTTTGTGTTCGACAGAGTTGTGCATAGCCAGTTTTTGGCCAATGATGAAACAACTCTGAACAGATCACTACCAGCTAAAACAAGTGGGTGCCATAAATGTTTTAACTTCAACTTGTCAGTGTAAGTGGCTCAGTAGATAGCACACTCACCTCTGAGGCCGGGAGATCAGAGGACTGTGGGTTCAGTTCTCACATCTGACACTTGGGTTAATATCCCAGTATTGATACTGTAGTGCAGCATGAGAGGGGTGCTGCACTTTTGAGGTGCCGCCTTTCGGATGAGAGGTTAAACCAAGGTCCCATCTGCCTGGATTGGTGGTAGTTCAGGAGGATGTTAAAAGATCCCATGGCACTTATTGTAAAAGAGTAGGGGAATTTCCCCGGTGTCCTGGCTAAATTTCCCTCATTCACTAAAAATACCATCAACAGCTTAATCTGGTTCAAGGTCAGTTCGCATTCATCTGTATCCCCCTCCCCCAGGTCGTGCCTGAAAATAGGCAGGAATTGTCTAGTGCACTTACCCGGTCAACAAAAACTAAATAAATAAACATATGACCAGTTTTATGACAACAGGCAATAAATTCCAGAATCCAAGAAAAAATCAGACCCAGGTAGAGATCAGGTGCTAGATTCACAAAACTTTGCCTTGGCACAAACCCGGTTATGAGTGAGCAAACCTGGTTTTGTGCCAAGTTGGTATTCACAAAAGCCCGGTTTTCGGGCTCCAACCTAATTTCTGCCAGGGCAAAGTGACGTGGAGGGAGCCGCAATGCAAATGAGAGGGAGAGGACCTGCATACTGACACAGTTCCATTCACAAAGCATTTGCTGCATACAAGGGCCTTTTGCAGGGCTCTCTTGCACAGAGCAAATACTGCCAAATGAGACCTTGCTTTAATCCCATGTAACCCTAGTGGTTGGAGGAGATATTGTGGCTGCCCCTCCCATGATCTCTGCCCCCTGCTGATCACTGGCCCGAGTTGTAAAAGACATGTCCCTGGTGGTAGTGGTCTCCACCCAAGTGATCGCCGGCCCAAGTTCACAGCTTCCCTGCCCCCGATCGTCAGCCCGGAGGAAAATATAAAACTTCCCTAGTGGTAGTGGTCCCCCACCCACAACTGCAGATCACCAGGCTGATACAGTATGTGCCACTTGTAATGGATGTGGCTGTAACAGACAGCCGCATGTAGTGGACAAATTGTGCTGGCCAAATGCCACTTGCTATCTTCCCTGTGTTAAAAATAACTGATGTAGTGGACCTATAATTCCTGGGGGAGCACTTCACACTTAGTTCACATCCTTCACTCAGCTTCTAACATGGCTTCTAACAGAACTTGCTCCATTGGCAGTTAATTATGATTAACACCAGGTGATAATTGTTTACTGAACTCTACTTAAATAGCCCCCAGACACTCCCAGACATGCTAATTATTTTTTTAGACTGAGCTGTGTACCTGTACCTTGTCTCCAGAGCTGAGTGTCCTGAGAAAATGCTGCCGTGTAAGAGAACCTGTCTTCCCTTGTCAAGAAAAATCAAGATTATTAATGAAATTGATAAGCTCCCTGAATTAAGTGTAAGAGATTTAAGCACTCACTTTGCTGTTCCCAAGTCTACAGTGTTAGATTTGTTAAAAAACTGGGACAAGTTGCTTGCTGACTGGCATAGTAACCAAAACCTGGATCGTAAGCCCAAGAGACAAGGTAAAGATAACGATGTTGATTCCACT